>JAKSZT010007815.1:3808861-4043978 GCA_026826555.1 Tolypeutes matacus | reverse complement strand
GCAGCACCCCATGATGCCCACAGTGGTACCCCCTGAACACACGGCAGCACACTGGATTGCCCCCAGTGGCACCCCCTGAACACACAGCAGCACCCCATGATGCCCCCAGTGGCTCTCCTGAACACACGGCAGCACCCCATGGTGCCCACTGTGGCACCCCTTTAACACACAGCAGCACACTGGATTGCCCCCGGTGGCCCTTTCCCTGCGCTCTCCCCCCAGCCTCGTGCAGAGCTCATAGCTCAGGCAGAACGGGAAGCCCAGATGTCTTTGTCTCCCCAGCCGGCCATCTGCAGCAGCAGGCTGAGTGAGCAAAGGCAATGTCTATGAAGCGTTGTGGTCTTCCTCCTGCTGACATGTGACGGCAGGGAGGAGGTGGCAGAGGCCTGGCTGTCAGGGCAGAGCCCATCCCCAGAGCTGGGCACCTGCTAATATCACCAAAAAGGTGCTAGCCAAGTGGCCGTGGTGCTGAAGGCAGGGCTGGGCTTCCCAGAAGGCGCCGTAGAGGAGGGTGGAAAGCATGTTCCCTATGGGTAAGGTGTGACAAAGGCTCCTTACGTGAATTAGAAAACAGCGTCCTTCCCCCAGCATGCCTGATAGCTGTGTGCTTGGTCCACACCCATCCCTCGGCCAGGGGCCTCTGGTGCTGCAGCCCTGCTGGGCAGGGGGGTACCACAGAGGGAACCTCTGTGTTTTGTGGTGGGTCTAGAAGTTACTTCAGCCATCTGTCCACCCATCCGTCCCTATTGAGCAAATTATTGCATTTCCACAATGTTTTCTAGAGCAATGGTTTCTTAGCTATGACACCCAAAGCAGAAGCAACAAAAGAAAAAAACTAGGTAAATTGGACATCATCAAAATTAACAACTTTCATGCTTCAAAGGACACTATCAAGGAAGTGAAAAGGCAGCCACAGAATGGAAGGAAACTGGTCTGGCTGGGACCCTGGGCCTCATGTGTGCATGGCTCCTTGCAAGGAGTTGAGAAAGAAGATGTAGATACAAAAATAGGAGTTTGCTCCCAAGAAAATGGTAATGGGTGTTTCAAATGAAAAGTAAACGGAGGCAGTGTCATTCAGCAAACATTCCTTTAATACCTTCTCACGCTGCCCCTGGGGAGAAGGTTCTTGTCCTCATGGGAATCTTAGTTTCGTTGGGGCGAGAGATACACAAGCACAATTAGGGTAAGAAGGAAGGACGTATGGAGGATAGAGGCAGCAGGAAGGAAGAAAGGACATGCACATGCACCCGTGTGCATTTTTATCCCATCTCATTCCCAGAAGGATTTGAAGATTAGGAGAGTGCGTATGTTACAAGAGGGCCAAGGTGAAAATACGACAAGGAAAATTAAGATGATGCTGAGGCTGTTAGTTCTCAGGCTGGGAGGATTTAAAACTCTGCTTGGTGGGGAGGGCCAGGAGAGTTCAAGGAAGGCCCGCAGGGGTACTGATGGCTGGTGTTGGGCAGTGAAGGATGGGTAGGAGTATGCTGGGGAAATGAAGGAAGGAGGGGCTTCCTGGTATAAATGGCAGCTTTTCCAAGGCCAGGAGGCATGAGACAATCCGGTGACTTGAAGAGATGGCAGTGCTCATTAACCCTGGAGCAGAAGCTGGAGGGGCACAGGGAGGGCTGAGGTGGGTGAGGTTGCACTTCCAAGAGTCTTGTGCACGAAGCCAATTCGACTCTGCGTCGAAGGTGATGGGCTTTCCGCAGGAGAGGGAAGCAATCAGATTTACATTTTAGGACCGTTTTCAGGGTGATATGGTGAGGGACAATTTACAGCACTGGCTCTCAGCCCCAGCCCCAGCCTAGGACAATTAAATGAGCATCCCTGGGGCTGGGACCCAGCGGCAGTAGAGTTCAAAGCTACCCAGATGATTCCAATGTGCAGCCAAGGTAGAAAAGTGCTGGTTTTAGAGGAAGATGAGGGAGGCACAGTTAGGGAGGCTGTGTGGGGTGGGGTGGGGCTGGGGTGGGGTGTGCAGTCCAGGGTGAGAGGATATGGCCCCAAAGCCAAGCCACAGCCATGGGGGTAGAGAGGTGGCGATGGAGCTGAGAGGCTAGTAAGGAGACACCCTGATCCTCCCTAAGCAGGCGAAAGCTTCAGAGATGCCAAAGTTGGAAACAGAAGCTAGAGTGGTCCACGTGAGCTTGACTTACCCCACCCCTCACCCCCCCCCATTTGTGATTTGGAGGGAGACCTGAGTCCCAGTCCCAGCTCTGCTGTGCTGTGTGGTGACCTTGGCCAAGTCATTGACTTCTCGGTGTCCCTTCTTTGCTTCTGAAAGGTGGGTCAGTCTTCTCTATCTGATCATGCAGAGGTTGGGTGAGAGTCAAATGTGGGTCAGCTGTGGAAAGGCTGCGAAGGTTTTAGAGGCAGTTGGATGCACGGCAGAATGTTCCTTCCAGGTGGTCCTCAGAATCTCCTTACATGCCTCCAGGGACGTGGGGTTCAGTGCCTGCCTATGCAGTCTACTCTGCCCTGGGCTGGATCTAACAGGTGAAAAGTGACTCCTTGTGCTGACTTGAAGTCTCTCATCTTGTATGCTCTGTCTGCTTGTCTCAAATCTGCCTTTAGGGGCTTCAGAGAACAAGCATGGTCCCTCTTCCTGCATTCCCAGCCCACATTTCCTCACCGGCAGGCCGAAAGGTCGCAGCTACTGCCACCTTCCTCTGAATACAGGTCCAGACACTTCTTGATTATCCTCCTCTGGATGGACTGTGACCTGTACTTGGCACTTTTATAGTTCAGCCCCCAGAGCCGAGGTCAGAGCTCCAATTGTATTCTGACCTGCCAAGGCGGTGGGACTGTCACCTCCCTGATTACTTCTACCCATGCAGCTGGAGGTGGTGTTCGGGGTCCTTTGAATCCCACATCCTCACGCAGTCACACTCCCCAACTGCTCACTGACCAGGGAGAAAAGGGGCTCACTCTTGCTACATACATCTCATTTATAAATCGTAAAGCAGGTTAACCCTGCAGTAAGTGCAGAGCTTTGGCGTTAAGTGAATGTCAGGGCTGTTTTTTTGGTCATTGTTAGTTTGGCCATGTGAACTCAGTTTACCCTCCCGTTAAATGAAGGCATATATGGCCACTTTCAGGTTTTGTGGTGCAGATTCAACGAGAGGATGAATGCCACACATGTAGGCCAGAGCCCTGGAACATTCCAGAAGACAGCGGCTGGCATTACTATTATCATTCAAACACTGTCCTTCATTTTTCTCCAGTTCTGGCACATGACACGCCTGCCCCTCCTGGCTGTTCCCCTGCACTCTGTGTTGGAGATCTGAATGTCAGGGGATGGGATGGACAGGCCAGCCCTGTGTCCTCCTGTAACTCACAAGTGCCTCTCGGTTCTGTTATATTTAATAATGACATATGTTGCATGGTGAATCACAGCTTAAGAAGAACTTTCAAACAGCCGGTGTGGCAAACAGGGAAAGACGTGGGAACCCTCTTTTCAGATGCCTCAGTAGCATCAGGGAGGACAAGGGACTTTCCCAAGATCACACAGCTACAAATGGTAGAGAAAGGCCTAGCCTGCAAGTCCTCTGACCTAATCTGGTCACGTTCCACCATACACAGCTGCCTCTTTTATTAGTTAAGAGTGTGCAAAAATAATTGAGATATTTTTGTTAATAGGCTACAAATAAAGAAAATAGCCAGCATCAGCTGGCAGTACTGCTTTGTTGGCTGTTGTGGTTTATTACCTGCCCAGAGCCGCTGACGTGCGAGGAAATGAACAGTCTCGTTCCCTGTGCTTTACAGTTTGCAGAGGCGCCTCCCCTGTGGGGCACGGGCTGGACGGTGTTATGAAGGAAAGGCACTGAGGGGCAGAGAAAGGAGCATGGGCTCTGGGCTCCTATGTTTTAATTGTGGCTCCACTGCTGCTGATCTGAGGGAGCTTGGGCTAAATCCCTTACATTCTTTGAGCCTCAGTTTCCATGCCTGCAGGATGGGTATTGTGATAACAATACCTAGCCCAGCGCTGGTTTGAAGGCAGATGCCAAATGTGAGTACGCATTCATTTATTCAGTATGCATTTGTACACCTGGGCAGTACACCTGGGCAGGTGAGCCAGGCACTGCTGTACATGCTGGGGATATCATGGTCAAGGCCATGTGGGGAAGCGAGAACTGGAACGAGTAAACCAAGCTGTGCACACTGAGTGTCAGCCAGAATAGGTGCTTTGCAGAGCAGGCAGGAGAGGACGGGGGCTGGGTGTGGCCGGAGTGGTGGTGAGCAGCTGTTACTTGAGGGGTGAGCCTTCCATCATCCGGGGGAAGAGCGTTCCTGGCTGAGGGAGCAGTGAGGGCGAGGGCTGTCAGGTGGGCGCATGGTCCCTTGTTGGAGGACCAGCAAAGAGTCCAGGGTGCTGGAGCCAGGGGCAGGGTGGAAGGAGAGACGGTCAGGAGGGAGTGGGATGCCCGGCTGGCCTTGCGGTCCAGGGTGAGGACTATGGACTTGGATTTAAGTGTGGTGGGAAGCCACTGAGCCAGGAAGGGACAGGACCCCATCTGCACTTTACCAAGACCACGCTGGCTGGCTGCTGGGTGGAAAACAGAATGCAGGGGGGCAGGGAGACCAGCGTGGAGGCTGTGTTTAGAATCTGGGCAAGAGGCGAGGTGGTTTGGAAGGGCGAGATGATGGTGGAGGTGCTGAGAAGCTGCGACGTTCAGAATCTATTTTGAAAGTAGAGCTGACGGGACTTGCTGATAGATTGGATGGGTTGAGAGAAGAAGGGAGTCAAGGCCGACGGCAGTTTCTGCCTGAGATGGAGGACTGCTGGTGGGCTTTGGTGGAGGGTGGGGAGGGGGGCGTACTGAGTTTTGTTTGTGGCAGTTCGAGTTGAGATGCCTCTTAGCTCTCCAGGTGGAGGTGGCCAGGAGGCAGATGGAGAAAGTCTGCCTCGAGTTTAGGGGTGAGACCAGGGCTGGAGAGACTAATTTGGGAGCTTGTCGGCTCATAAAGGGTATTTCAAACCTTAAGCCCAAATGAGACCACCGGGGTTGGGAACATGGATAGAGATGATGTTGGGGATAGAACTGAGCGCCATGAACAGAGCCCGCGAGCCTGGGGAGGTTGTTCCTGGCGGTTGCCTGGAACTTCCAGGAGGGTGGCTCATCCAGGATGCCAGGCAGAAAGATCTTATTTGCTTAGTGCCCTGAAGAGCTGTTGAGAGGCATAGAATGAGCCTCGCCCTCTGTCCTTGCTGCCTTTACACGGCTGGCCACGATGGATTTGAAGACAGAGGGAAGCTGCAGAGAAAAAGGTCCAAGGATTGTGATTCCAGGTTATAATTCAAAGAGGAGAAATTTCTCCTCCGCAACCACCTCATGACACTTTCCACCTGGCAGTGGAGGAGAAGGGGCATCCACATTGGGGCCTGAAGTGTGGCTGGATTTGAGGATGTCCAGGGGCCTGGGCTGGTGCATGTTCTAGATTAGCCCTGATGGGAGATCCACCTGCCAATGGAATTTACCGGATGCCAGTGCGCCTGCCTGGGAGTCCAAATCAGGGCTCCTCATTCCCACCCACCCCATATAAAGCCCCACTCTTAACTCTTACCAGGTGGGCTCACAAGGTGCTGGGTGGCAAGGTCTGCGTCAGGTGCTCACCAGATCTCGAGAGACAAGCACTGGGAACGGGCTTTGTTAAGGGCAGTCATTTGCTGTTGGAGTAGATTCTGGTGCCGGGTAAGGGTTGTTGTGGCTGTAACAGAAGGGTGAACCTTCGGCCAGGAGAAAAGGGAGAGGCTTAGGATGGGGGCAGAGATGAAGCCCTGTGCCTTGCTCTGAGTTTTGGCTAGATCTTCTAATGTCCTCACTGTTCATCCGTTCATCCATTCCTTCATTCACCCAAAACATTTATCAAGTACAATTTTGCCCCAAGCATGGAGCTGTTTATCTCTGGGTCCCAGGGGTAAAATGACACCTAGTGACTGTCCTGAAGAGAGCACAGTTCAGCTGAGATACCTGACATAAATTAGAAAAGGTACAGCAGGGGCAGACCTAGGGTATAAACACCTGGGGCAGATGACGTTTTAAACTTGCCTCCTCGATACAAGAACATTATTTTCAGTAATAATGATGGGAGACAAAATTAATTATAACGTAGGTAGAAAAGAAACCCAGACAGTGAAAATTTTCGGTTAGTGAACTTCATCTGTAAAACCATGCCAGAAAACAAAGGGATAAACAATACAATACTAAAAAGAAAAAGAGTAATGGATTAACCCTTTTTAATTGCATTAATCTATATTTTGGAAAAAAGGAAAAATGACACGACACACAGACCTCCAAAAAAGTGAACCCCACAAGGTTCAGGGAATAGTTTGCAGAGAGAACGAGAGCCTTGACAGTGATTCCCCTTCTGTGCCAACGTCCTTCTAATTACCGGGCTCTCTCCTTGTTTGCTTCAAATCTACTGTTTAAACGTAGGACGTACCTTAGGTGTTGGAGATACGATCTGTCCCCAAAGAGAATCCGAAGGAGTTTGAATCCTTGCTCGCTAAGTGACCGCGTGCAGCAGAGTCTGCACGTGCCAGGGCTTGACTGCGTAAGTGGGTGTTCTGAATTCTCTTCCATGTAGGCACAATGTTTACTAAAGGATAAGTAATAAAAATGTGCTCATTTGAAGTCTACATTCATATTATTAAAACTCCCCAATGACTGCAGCAATTGTTTGGAACTTCAACCTTTTTATCTTTTTTTTTTTTTTTCAGAGCAGAGTATTTTATCACTGGCATTATTTAGAATTGGCAGCCTTTAGTTGGTTTTATGTTTGTTTTTAAATTCCCTACAGACAATTCATTCCCCTTATTGCATGGACCCTGGGCAGCCCGTTCCCACTGCCCTGCCCTTGGCATGCCATTAGCAAGGGGGTTCAAGAGGGTTGTTGCTGGGGGTGGGGAGTGGGGTAGGGTGGGAGGGATGAGGTGTGAGGGGTGGAGGGGGCCAGCATGGGAACATGGTTAGGAGACCTGGAGGAGGAGACCCTATGGCTGAGTCCTGCATATGACTAGGTGGTTTCCAGGTGGATGAGATGGAGAAGGGCACGGAGGCCAGACAGAGCCTCGCGTCCTGGGAGACTTTGGCTCCAGCTCTTGCCCGGGTTCTGGGCACCATGAGGCACTTAACGCTCCATCCTCACCATGATTCTGCCCTGTGGATGGGGAGGCAGGCAGCATCCGTCCAGGGGAGATGGTCCCCCCTACCCAGTGGGACCCCTGCCCTCTCCTCTCTCTGTCTCTTTCCCTTTTAGCAGAGCAGTCTGTGGAGGCAGCCATTCTAATTAAAAATCTCATAAATACCAGGAGGTAAGGATCCAGGGGTTTTGTTTTTATTTCTGCCGAGACTCCCCAGAGAGTCGTTTCGGTAGGAAATATTTCTTCAGAGCTGATATTTTCTCCCAGACTTCAAAGACAGGCACTCAGGACTTCTCGGGAACTCAACATCTGTTTAAACTGAACTTGAACCAAGAGGTAGGCCTGTCCCCAGGAGAGGGACAGGGCAAAGGCATGCGGTGCATAATCCCTTTTTCTATCTCCAGGGAGGGGGGTGGGGGGAATGCCCCAGGCTTGTTCTTGCATCTTGCAAATGTGCCCCTTGCTGGATGAGGACTCCTAGTAAATACAGCGGAGTGGGTAGCAGCGGGTCGGGCCAGAGACTTGGTTTTGTGATGCTTGCTGTCCATATAGCATCCAGGCCCACGACCTCGGAGGCCTCCCCACCCAGAAGAGGTAGCAACCAAGAGCTGGGGCAGTGGAGTTGGCTGTGCCAGCCCGGAGCACTGCTGGGACCCTCAGAAGTCACTTTCCAGTGGGGATTTCCCAGCTCCTGGCACGTTGTACTAACAGATGCTCCTTCACCTTCCCTCGCTCCCTCCCTCCCTTTCTTCCTTGCTTCCTGTCTCCCCCATTCACTGAGCATCCATTGGGATACAGAGATTAAAAATTCCCAATCCCTGTCCTCAGAGAGCTCACAATCTGCCAGGAGAACCAAGTTATCCTCAAAAGATAAGAAAAAATGAGCACTTAGTTTGCGCGTGCGTGTGTGCATATGTGTGCACTGTTATTGTTAAGATAATAAAACATTACAGGGAGCTTGGAAAATTGAGGGAAACGTAATCACTCAATCCCCCTCCGGGACAAGAGACCCGTTCGTTTCCTGCCTTTGTTCATACACAGGTGCGTGCTGGTCAGGCGCCCTGCCGCTGGAAAGTCTGCTCAGTCTGGCTTCCTGCTTTTCCAGGTTCATCATCTCCCGCTGCATGGTGCCTGTGTGGGATTTCTTCCCGGGCATCGCTGTCCTGGGAGGGCTCTGCTGCTGGACGTGCAGCTGGCTTCCAATGTCTGTGCTCATAGGCAGACCTCCCGGATGCAGCTGCCAGATTTAGCAAATAAAAATACGGGGCGCCCAGTTAGATTTGAATTTTGCAAAGACAAGGAATAGTTTTTAGTATATGTGTGTCCCATGTCCTATTTGGGACCTAGACGGAAAAATTAATTGTTGTTTATATGAAATGCAAATTTAACTAGGCGGCCTATATTTTAAGTGGCAACCCTACGCCTGGTGTATCTCTGGTTGCATGTAGCCAGTGCTGCCTTATTTAATAATAGCAAAAATCATTTCGTTCTCATTAGGTGGGGGACACCCTCCCTAACTTGAGTCTCTTCCTTTCTGTCCATCACGCCCTGGCTGACAGCTCCGATCACCACTGCTCTGTGGTTTGGCAGACTTGCAGGTCACTGAATCCAGCTCTTTGGGTCCCCTCTAGGCTCAGCCTTCCTTTCCCAGCCTCCTTCTTGGGAGCCTCCAATGACTACAGGTGTTCGGTTTGCTCCTTGGAAGGGGGTGGAAGGGGCTGGTGGGAGATGGGAGTTAGCACTCCCTCTTGGGCTGCAGAGCTGCTTCCTCCAGTGCCCACCAGCCTGCCTGGCAGCGATGCAAACAAGAAGTGTGTTCTCATTGCCAGGTCGGATAGAGAACAGCATTTGCACTTGTTGGCCCAGGGCTGCGAACCACAAAGGTTATAACATCTTTCCCTCCATCAATGAACTTACTTTTCATTCTAAAGCAGCTTCAGGGTACTAAAAATATAAATCTACATAGCAGAAAGTTAAAAAATAAAGCAGTTGACAAGTCTGGAAAGACAGGGCATTGCCTTGTGGTTAAATGGATTTTACTGTTTAACTGAGGGTTAAGTAGAAGACTCGTTTTGATTCAACCTCTGTGTTGCAAATCTTTCTAAAATGTATTAGCCTGCTCCCTGGTTTGCCTAAGTGCACCGTAATGACCATAATTGAATCTCTTTGCTGGCGGAGGCTCCGGTAGGGCACCGGGGCTCACCATCGTAAACGTCAGTCCTCAATGCCTGGACCAGTTCTTGCCTTCAGAGCCTGCTGTGTAGACAGGTGTGCTCTGCAGTGCCCTTCACATCCACTGCCATCTTCTTTTAGCTTCCCAGCTCCCCTGGGACAGTGACTCAGGACAGGATTGAATAAATCTGCTTTAGGGCCATGCGCACCGAGGTCCACTGGATGAAGGATTTGCCTCAGGTCACAGCAGGCTGGTGGAGAGACGGGTCCTGAAGTCAGTGGAGGCTGCCAGGCTGAGTTTGCCTAAATGTAAATCCTGGCTCTCACTCGCTGGCTGGAGACATTGGAAACCTATTAAGCTTCACGAACCTCAGTTTTTCCATCTGTGAATTGGGCATCATAACATTTCCTTGCAGAGCTGCTGCTGAGTTTAAGCGAGGGAATGATGCAGAAGGGCTGCACATCGGGACCTTCATATATGTAAAAGGAAAATGGCATCCCCGCTCCCCCACCCCCAATAAAATAAAACACACCCTGGTGTGCCTGGATGCTGAATCTGGCTTCTTTCCATCTTGCTGTCCTTCCTTCTCTGTGCACCAGTGGTTTTGTGCATGGACCCCAGGTTCAAAGTGTCTGGGTTTGAGTCCTGACTCCACCCCTTCATCACTGTGTGACCTTGGGCAAGTGACCTAGTATTTCCGGATCTCAATTTTCCATCTATTAAATGGGGGTCATAATTGTGACTTGCCTCCTAGGGCTGCTGTGAGGATTAAAAGGAAGGGATCTGGGCCCGGGGCAAATGCTTAGAATCATCATTCTAAGATTTGGTTAAGTGATTCCAGGTTAACCATAAGCTGCCCTGGATTGGATTCATGTTCTGACCATATGAAGAGGCTTGAGATTTGGGGCTCAGCTCCCTGTTGATGCCCCAGGGGTTTGCATGCCAGTCTGAGGGGAAGGAAGGAGGTCCCCCGTCTCCCTTGGGCCAGCTTCCTGCCACTGTCTGGCTGAGGTTTACCCCTCCCTGGGTGCTCCCTGGGCCTGGGGAAGGACACTAAGAGCAAGCCGCTGGCAACTTATGGGGACCCGTGCCCCACCGCGGATCCTACCCCAAGGCCTCTGGCCTGGGAGATGCTGGGCCTCAAGTAGCCTCTCTGTTCTGGATCTTCTGTGCTTCCTCCCCCTAAGTCATACGTTTCTAGCATTTCAAGAGGGCATTTGTTTTTCTCCTTATCAAAGGAGAGGGATCCAGGGAGCACAGAGGCCTATCTGTGGGTGACCCCTGCACCCTCCATGGGAGGTCAGGGTGGGGGTGGGGAGGACGCTTTGCCAGGCCAAGCGCTGGCCAGAGAGATGGCCTATTCCGGCCTCAGGGCTGCTGGGTCAGCCGCTCCTTGGGCTCTGTAGGCAAATCTGCTTCAGCTCCCAAGTGAGTACTCAGTGCAGATGCCTGCTCAGCCACCTCCCCGTCCTTCAGTGCACACACTTCCAGACACCCTCTGGGAGCCTTTGAGGGGGATGGTGGCAGCTCAGTAAATAGTCACCCTGGTATTTTAGGAGAGGATCAACAGCCTGCATGCAAAGCCCCGGGGCAGGCCTGGTTTATTTATGCGTTTATCTTTAATGGGAAGGCTGAGAGAAATTGCATGGTTTGTGAATATTTACAGGCAAATTACTAGAGGGAGGAAATGAATTCATTCTCTCTCCTCTCCCATGGTTAATAGATCACACTGTGGCTCCCCCAATGCCTTCCTCCCACATCCCTCCCTTTTCTTTCTTGCAGTTCATTGTAGAATTTATGCCAGCTCTGGAAGGGCAAGCGGGGTAGATGCGTGGTTTTAATTTGCCCTGCATTGATTAAGTACCTACTGTATTCCAAGCCCTGATTTAGGTGCTGGGGGTAACCAAGGTGAACAAAATGTCCTGCCTTCAGGGATCTCCCAGTCCAGGGGGATGAGAACAAAGAACAGCAGTGCTCTACTGGAAGGAACCAGTTTCTTTGAGATCAGTTTCTTTGAGATCCAGTAGAGCAGTGCTCTACTGGAAGGAACCAGTTTCTTTGAGGAGGGAGCAGAGCTCTGGGGAGGGCTCAACAAGGAGTGCCCCTTGCCCTGGACCTTGAAGGATTTTTTCCCAGCGGAAAGTGCCACCCAGGCAGAGAGAAAGGCACAAGGAAACACCTGGAGGTGTCAAAAGATGGGACTTATGGTGGGGAGGGGGAGTGAGGATTCTGGTGACCTTCAAGCACAGGACCTGTGGGAGGAAGTAGGAGCAGGTAGAGCTAGAAACGGAGGTTGGGCTGGATTATTTCTATTTTTGAGCTAGGGAAGGTTACCGAGGAGGGAAGTGACTGCCCAGGAGTGCCCAGTTTCCGTAGATAGCCAGGCTGAACACACCTCCCCTTGTAAGGGACTGGGTTGGGGAGGGACTTAGAGGAAAAGAGGATTTCACCCTTGTCTCCCCTTTCCTTTTGGCCAGAAGGAGCACTGTAAGGCAGGATGTGCTGCCCCCACTCCCTTTTCCATGCAGACCTCACTAACCAATCGTGGCACAATTGAATGGGCCCCAGAATCTCCAGTAAAGCATGCTGGGCAGGTACTACCAATCATATGAGTTTGCCCTCCAGAAAAAAGGTGGAGGGCCTTAGAGTGGAGAACTGAACCTCAGAGTAGCCTTGGCAATGGATTTGGATGAGGAAATTGTGTCTTCTGTCCGGGCCTCAATTTGCTCACCTGCTCACATAGTTGATCTTGGAGGAATTTTTCAGCACTAGCCAGCCACTTGTTAATCCAATCATTTATTCATCCTCTCTTCAAAGTGTTATCGTGCACCTACTAGGTGCCAGCATTGGATGGACCCCTGGGAATAACCCTAGTGAACCAGGTAGCCAAGGCTGGCCAGGTGGTGTTCACAGTCCTGAAGCCAGTGGATCTCAAAACCTCGAGCGTTGAGGTTGACCATGACCAAGGGCAGAGCTGGCCATGACTCTTCCAGACAGACAGCAACCAGCAGGGCCAGCCTGTCCAGTGGCTGGAAGGCATGGGGATCCCTTGGGGCATCGGTCATGGTCCCTGGGTCTACACGCCAGGCAGCCGCCCAGGGAAGATCCGATGCCATCGGCTCCAGTCTGCAGTCAGAGCCATGGCCCAGGCTCCTGCTGAGCCAAGGCAGGGACAGATTGCAGCCCCATGTGGGAGCTTCAGGCCACCTGTATCTGGCCTGGGAGCGTGCTCCAGGAGTTGACCTCTAGGTGCTTCTCAGCAGGGAAGAAGCTTCCATTTTGCTCAGTTTCCTTCTAGGTTCGCCTATTCCTCCCTTGATTCCCACCCCCACCTTTGGTCTTGAGGTGTGCCATGGATGTTGGAGGTGTTTTCTGTTGGCAGGCTTCCCAGTTTACTGTGATCATGTGAAGAGAGCAGGGGAATTTCACAACTGCCTACGGGCTTCTCTGGCCCTCTAATATAAAATAAATAAAAATAGTAATTAGCTCTCAAATGCTAATAAAAACATGAGTCCTTTTGTTTATTCAGTGAAGGCCCCTCCTGGACCTGCTATGGGGCAGACCCTGGGGAAGAGGCAGTGGGCCTCCTAGGGTGGGAGCCTTTCAGATCAGGATTGGGGCTAAAGTTTGTCACCCCATGGGGAAAATGGTGTGTGCCGCCTTGGCCTCATGAAGATGCAGTCTGCCTTCATTTGCTTCAGATGGGCATGCACACGCTTGCTGCACACGCTTGCTGCACACTCTGCTTTCCTGTGCACACATTTGTGCACACACCTATACACAGGCCTGCACACACGTTTACCCACACAATTGCACATACGCCACACACACCTGCTCACATGCCTGCACACATCCCAGATACACACACACCTTCACACCCTACACCCCTGCCCCGTTCCCCCTCACCCACTCCCATGTCTTTCGCTGCACATACTCCTTCCTTCTACTACGTCTGTGACTTATGGCCTCCCTGCTGATTTCCACCACACACTCACACGTCCCCTTACATGCTGCAACCAAAGTTTGGGCTGACCTTGGCTGTTTCCCAGCTCTATGCTACAGGACCCTAGGTTGTCTAGGACCCTCTTCCTGGAGCCAGAGCACAGCAGGGTCTTGAGAGAGGGTGAGAAGTTTGAGTCAGGGAATAATCTTGGGCCTAGTACAACTGCCCTCTGATGGTAGGTGCATTTTCTGACCCCTCCTGTTTCACACCTCCCTCTGTCCATCCCTTCATCCATCCATCCATCCATCCATCCATCCATCCATCCATCCATCCATCCATCCATCCATCCATCCATCCAACCATCCATCCATCCCAGCACATATTGATAGCAGCAAACCAGACAGAAACATGGCCTTTGCCCTCTGGTACTTACCTTCTGGTTACAGCCCACCAACCTCATCATTTCCTTCATGGTTCTGAGTTTTATTAAGGAGAAAACATGGAACTTGATACTTGTTTTTGGAGCCAGAAGCTCTGGGACCCAGTCTCTACCCCTTGCTATCTGTGTGACCATGGCTATCGTGTCACCCCTCCGCCAAGCCTCAGTTTCCCCATCTGTAACATGGGGTCATAGGGCCGCATTCCCAGTGAGCCCATGGGTCCTGTGGACGGCAGTCGTGGGCACTGCCTAAAAGACTTCTGCATCCCTCAACAAAAACCTTAAAACGCTGGAGGGAGGGGATAAGATAAGCCGCCTGCAGCCTGCCAGCTTCCTGGTGCTGGGGTGAGGACCAGGGGACGTTGATGAGGAATTTTGAAGTGCTTGGTGAGCCTCTGAGCCTGTCTGTGAAAGACCTGCTTTTCATGGTCTCTTAGTTTCCCAGGCAGGGCTGCTGTAACAAAGCGCCACAGGCCCGCTGGCTTGGATAACAGAAGGTTATTTATTCACAGTTCTGGAGACTAAAAGTTCAAAAGGCAAGGTGCCACCTGAGCCCTGCTTGCCAGGCAGTCCGTGGTGTGCCTTGGCTTGTGGCAGCATAACTCAGTCTCCTCCTCCTTCCTGTGCGCTCTCTCACTGACTGTCCAGATGGCCTCTGCTTGTGAGGACACCGGTCATATTGGATTAAGGACCCACCTTTATCTACTTTGGCCTCATCTTTTTTTCTTTTACTTTTTCTTTTTAAGAAACTTTATTTCAGCTTCCAAAAAATAAAATAACAGACAAAAGGCAGCTTCTTAAATTACGGAAGCATTACTTAAAAAAAATCCTATCCAGGCACATTTATCTTATTTAATCCTAAAAACAAACTCAATTGTTTCTCCAGTGTTCCGAAAGATGAATAGATAGGCACAGATGAGTTAAATGACATGATCACACTCTCCTTGTTAATGAAGAAAATGAAAAAAAAAAAAGCTTGATCATTCACATCTCATAAAATTAAATCCCGTATTCTTTTTTTGACCCTTAGCATTGATATAGTACCTTCTTTGCCTTTGCTACAAAATATTACAATATTATTGTTAACTATAGTCTATAAGTGACATTAGTTGTATTATTCCCATGTATCACGATATTCTTAACACCTTGAGGAACATTCTTGTATTTGTTTTATTAATGACAATCCTCATCTAGATGCCACCAAAATCACTGTATTATACAGTCCCTAGATTATCCTCTAGCTGTCTTTCAATTAACATTAACCTCATTGGCCTCATTTTAATAATAACATCTACAAAGACCCTCTTTCCAAATAGTGTCACATTACTGGGACTCGGGGTTAGGACTTGAACATACCTTTTAGGGCCACAAAATTCAATCCAAAGCAGTTGAGAAAGGTCTGGCTTATCACACACATTAAGGAAATATGATACTCTCGAGGTTTCTCTGAGGGGCCGGGGAGCAGCCAGCAGCTGATGGCTTGCTCACAGTGTTTCTGTTGGACTTGTGGCCAGTCCTGCTGCATCTGTGGAGCAGAGATGGTGAACCCTGTTGGTGAACGCTTGGAAAGCCCTCCTGCCTGGCGCATTCTAGCGGAGCGTTGCTACATGGCTGCCACAACTACCCAGATTCCACCGAGAGGCCCTTTCTCTCCTCACCTGGCTCCTAGCAGGAAGGAGGAGGCTCCTTGATGCCAGTCCAGACATGGGGCTTCCTAGGGCCTGGGGGTACCTAGAGGTGGCTGAGCTATATATACAACATTTTTAATGTTATAACAACTCTAATTGGTCACCAGAAAACATGATGAAGAACTTCTAGGGCAATGAGACACGTGCACAGAAGGACGACCGTTAGCTTCTTGGTGGTGGGGTAACTGTCTTATCTGTCTGTAGTCCAGAGCTTGTAACAGCACACAGTAGGTGGTCAACAGATCTTTGCTGGATGGTGAATAAATGGCCTCTGGTGCAGCGTGCACTGTGGATCTCTCTTCTCCTCCTCAGGCCTCCCACGTACCTGGGTGTTAAGTAAAACAGTCAAAGCATTTTTTATATACTGTATTAGTCAAGGTTCTCTGGGGAAACAGAACTGACAGGAGATAATGTAAAAAAGTATAAGACTTTATAAAATTGCCTCACGCGCCTGTGGGGATGCACAAGTCCAAATTCTGTAGGGCAGTCTGCAAACCAGGGACTCAGATGAAGGTCCTTGATGAGTTCCCCAGGAGGTGCTGGCTGTCTGAGGTAGAGATGGGAATTCTCTCCCTGAATGTTGAAATCACTTCTCCTTTTTAGGCTTTCAACTGATTGGATGAGACATCTCTCATTGCTGACAGCAATCTCCTCAGTTGATTGTAGATGTAACCAGCCATCTATGCAGTCAACTCACTGATGATTAAAGCCCATGAAATGTGCTTATATTACAGTTAGCCCAGTGCTTGCTTGACCAAATAACTGAGTACCATTACCTGGCCGAGTTGACACCTTAAACCATACTTAATTGCTTCATAAAAACAATAATAGACATATATATATATATATATTTTCACCTAACAACACTCAGCTGTCCTGTGTACAATCAGAAATGCACTAAATCCGTCCAGAATAGGATGTAAATACTCAGGGCATATTCACCCTGAAACTTGACATCTTTTAATACTATGGCATGGAACTAGTACAACTTAAGTCATATGATAAGGGGAAAAGATAGGGAAGAAAACAAAGATGTTTGTTTTATGTACATATACAAACATACTCAAAACAAGGAAGAAATTTCTATAACTGGTCACGTGGTCAAAGTTTGTGTTTATCACTCCCGTCCTCCACTACCCATCCCATGTTCCCATTACCCTCAGTAAGCACCTCAGCTAGTTGTGGTTCTCTGCCTGGGGCGGGGGGGGGGTGACCCAAACCTTCATTCCTGAAGATTCTTGGCCATTGGTAGTCCTTCCTGGATTGGGTTGTTGCAGTTTTCCATTGACTATAATCACAGGGCATGGCAGTACTAAGATGTGTGGTGCTCAGTTGTTTGTTTCATCCAATCAGTTGAAGGCCTTAAAAGGAGAAGTGATTTCAGCAATCAGAGAGAGAATTCCCATCTCTACCTCAGACAGCCATTTTGTCCTGGGGAACTCATCAAGGACCTCTAGTACCTACTGCTCACACCCAGAAACATGGAAGGCCCCTTGTATCCCCCTGAGTCCCCTCTGTGCCCCTAAACCTCCATTCTCCATCCCAGAATTTGGGCTTATTCTCCTCTTGCTTTTTTCCCCTTATGACTTTTCTGCATAGACTATTTAATATTTTTTATTCATGTATATATCCATTCAGCAAATACTTGTTGAACTCTGCTGCAACAGGTAACGTTACAGAGTTTCTGGATTCTACAGCTCTGCAGTTCTTTAAAGGGAAAAAAAAATAGGTGCTTTTTATTTATTCTGGCCAAAAAAAGTTCTGGAAATATGTACCTTCCCTTGCCCTCCCGCTGTTCACCGAAGCCAGCTTTCACCCTCAAATGCCTCCTTTGTGTTTTGGCTGACACTCCATCTCACTTGTGAGCTTTTTCCACAAAGTATTTGTGGTTTTGGCAGAGATCTCTTGTAACGTTTGTCCTTCCCTTTGTCCGGAGGCTTTCTCCCCCTTTCTCTTTGACTGTAGACACGGGGTTGTTTGGGCTCTGCAAAGCAGAACTTTGGCTCCCAGGGCCTTGCACTCTTGCCACCTGATAAATGGGGGTGTGTGGGCTGCTGCAGTACTGGGCGTGGGTGCAGCCAGGGCCACAGGGCTGGCTGGCAGAGGGTTGAAACATTTGCGACTTAATAACTGCTTGGGAAGTGACTTGACCCCTCACATTGCCAGTCTGCAAAGGCAGGTTCAACCATAGGGCCTCGCTATGGGCTGCTCTGAGGTTAGCAGCATCGTGCCTAATGGTGAATGCTGGTCGACGAGGGGAGACGCAGCACCTGTAGATGCCACCCTGCAGGCCCTCTCAAACCTCGCGTGGTTTGGGGCATATAGACCCTTACACACCCACTGCCAGGTCTTTAGGGCTCCTGACGAGGCCGGTCAGGCATTGGTGTGATGGTTTCCTTGGGGCAGGGAGGAGGTCGAGACTCTCTGGGGCAGGCTGGAGATTGGGTGGTGTTCTCCTCAGGGTGGGGAGGAGGTCGGGATTCCTTAGGGAAGGCTAAAGGTTGGGTGGTGCAAGCTTGACATTGAGTGGTCTCTTCAGGGCAGACCACGACATGTTTATCTGGCAAAGTCTCAGGAGAATTTAGGGTTTCAGTATCCCCACTGCCATCATCATTGACCCGTATGTCTCTGTCTCAATCCTCAGGATTCTACTCATGTCCAATCAGTGCCCTCACTTTAACAGCCGACACCCTACAAGGTTGAGATTTTCTTTTCTGTTGTAACTCTGCTACTTGTACAATGAGACCCTGAGTCTGGTTTTCAGAGATCTCAAGTCTGCGGCTGCACAAAACAAGATTTTCTTCCAGAGCACACATAGAAACTTTTGCATCATTCATGCAATGCTTAAATTGCAAATTTGAAGCCTTCAGCTCATCCCTTTCTTTTGTAACTGTATCCAGCATATTCAGGAACAGCCAGCCAACATCACTGTACCTTTTTAACTCCACAAAACTTTGTTAAGGTGTTAAAAACACTCTCACCCAGATCCTTGCCTGTTAAAAGCATGGAAGTAGTCATACCCAGTGGTAATATTTTGTCTATCTCTATTGCCAACTCATGCCATGTACTGTCAGTGGCCTCTTGATTATTGGAAACAGAATCATTAGTGTCCTTGAATCTAAACAGAGTAGAGAGCTAATTTTTAAAAATTCCAGAACCAATTCAGAAATCCCATTTTAAGATTTTGTTTCTCAAGAACCCCACTCTTGGTAACAAGCTATATTAGTCAGGGTTCTCTAGGGAAACAGAACTGACAGGAAATAACTATGAAGAGTATGAGATTTTACAAAATTGTCTCACGTGACCATGGGGATGCACAAGTCCAAATTCTGTAGGGCAGGCTGCAAGCCAGGGACTCAGATGAAGGTCCTCATTAAATTCCCCAGGAGATGCTGGCTATCTGAAGTAGAGGTGGGGATTCTCTCTCTGAATGCTGAAATCACTTCTTCGTTAAAGGCCTTTAACTGATTGGCAATATCCTCAACTGATTGAGATGTAACCAGCTGTCTATGCAATCAACTCACTGATGATTAAAGTCCATGAAATGTCCTTGTATTACAGTTAGCCCAGTGCTTGATTAACCAAAAAATTGGACACCATTACCTGGCCAAGTTGACATATTATCCTGACCATCACAGCTGGGTTCCCATTTGACAGATGGACAGACTGAGGCTCAGAGAGGGTGAGAGTTTGCCTGAAACCCCTTGCTGGTAAGGGGCAGAGCAGAGCTGGAGCCTCCTGTCCTGGGTACTCCTGTCCCAGCCCTCCTTTTGGTGAGGGGCCAAGTGAGCTCCAGGAGTGGGGGTGGCGGGAGAGGCTGCCAGGGAAAGCTCTGTGGTTCTGTGCTTGGAAACCTGGCATTGGGTAGGTTCAGGGTGAAATTTGGTGATGTTCTCAGTGTCTTCTTGCCAATTTTGTGGTGGTTCTTGTCCCAAGGTTACTATTAGGACTCTCTCCCCCACCCCAGGTCCTACTGGTAGATAGAAGCTGGCTGCACAGGGGACCTGGAATGGCATCAGGGATGTAGTCATTTCTCCATTACCTGTACCCTGATGTCCACTTACATTTTTGACCTTTGCATAATTTCCCTCTGTTACTCTGTAGGATGAGCTTAGAAATGCAAACCATGTTTACTCGTAGCCAGAGCAAGGCATCATTAGGAAGGTGTTTGCCTGCAGCTTGAGGGATGGGGCAAAAAGGGGAGGGTCTAACAAATTTATAGAACAGATTCCAAATCTAAACAAATTGGGACCAAAATTGCAACTCTTGAAAAATAATAGCATGAGCTCCTGTTTTTGAGTGCTTCCTGGGTGCTAAGCACTTTCCCCACCTTAGCTCATTTAATCCTGACAACAGTGCCATGGAGTACGTACTTTCAGGCTGCCCAGCGGGTAAGGAAACGGAGGCTCAGTGGGGAGAATTAGCTCTCACGCAGCCAGGGAGGAACACCCTTGGGATTCAACTGTTGGATTCCAGAACCTGAACTCACAGCCCCTTCCCCACCTGCGATGCAGATCCCTCCACGGCCATGGCTGGTAGAGAGCTGGCAGAATCCTCACAGTGGAGCCGTGAGCCTCAGGCCCCTGTGAGGTGGCGCTGAGCCCATGGGTGTTGATTCTCACCCTCGTGGAGAGAACAGGAAGGCAGAGGGAGGGAAGAGTGGGCTTGAGGGTAAGAGCCAGACAGCCTGGCCCTCTTAGATTCCCCGTGCCTCAGTTTCCTCATCTGTAAAACATAAATAATACTAATCCGCTCTCATAGGGTCATTATGAGGATTAAGAGATACACTATATGTCAAACATTTGGCACCCAGCCAGGCCTGAAGCAAACACGGAATAGATATTGGTGAGACTGAATAGCATTTCTGCCCAGGCAAAATCCAGGCTGTAGGGTGACCTGTCCTCCTGCCGGGGTTTGGAATCCATAATTACCCAATCTTAAGGCTGCTCTCCAGAGCTCTCAGATGCCGCCCACCTCCCGCTGCTTATCTAACTTGCATTTCCCAGGCTGTGTGTCTGCCTTAAAGCCGCTCATTGATTATAGCCCAGGGCAGAGATCTCACTGGCCATCCTTCATGGTGGACTTACCAAGAGCCTGGCACATCCCAGGATTGCCCACCTACTCTCCGTGGCAGGGCAGGTGTCGGTATTCCCATTTTGCAGAATGTAGAATTAGGAACTGGCTGGGGATACTTTCTTCGTGCCTTTTCCCCATGCGTTATGCAGGGGCTCAGAAACCCTCTGCATAACTCTGGGCGGGTTGAGGCTCTCAGAGAGTCAGGGAGCATCGGCCTCCTGGGACCTCCGCCCCCTAGGCGGCCGGGATTCTTAGCGGTGCGTCTGTGGCATCTCTGCAGTTCTTGGAGCAGCGCTGTTCAGTGGAACTTTCTGTGAGGATGGATTCGTTCTCTAGGTGCACTGTCCAAGAGGAGAGCCACTAGCCAGTCACCGTTACAGAATGCCAGAAGTGTGGCTAGTGCGAGTGAGGGACTGGCGTTTTCGTTTTAAGTTTCGTTCATTTGGATTTAAGTAGCTACGTGGCTAGTAGGCTGCCGGGTTGGATAATGCAGTTTGGAGAGGGGGTTTCCTGCAAAGGGAAGTGTTTTGCAAGAGCTGGTGGGGCTTTGCTGGTGGCCAGGTTTCTCCTGTACCTGGAGAAGCTGGAGAGGATTAAGGTGGTCGGGTGTCCACTGAGTTTACACCGATTCCCTCCCCGCATCTCCAAGGAGAGAAGAGAGGGCCAAGTGAAAGGAAGAGGTCATGTGTCTGGCTTGGCCACTCTGTATGGAGAAAACCCCAAGGAGCCAGGCAATCATGCTTTGTGGGGACCCCTCCCCCTAGCTTTCTGTCAAAGCCACGTGTCGCATTCAGAGAGAAGTGCCAACAGCAAAGGAAATAAAAAAACGAAGATTTTCCTTCTGCGGCAACCTTCCACCAACATCCTCATATCAGTCACTCGGTTTCATTCACCCAGGGAGGAGAGCGTGCCATGAATTCATCAATGAATTCTTCTCACAGCTTACGAGTGTTTGCGTAAGGCACAGCTGGGATCACTAGAGAAGCTGGGGTTCTCACTTCCTGGCAGAAGTAATCCACAGGTGGGGGAATAAAACAACCGCACAATGCCAGATCTTGTAGGGCTCTGCCCAGCTTCAGCTGAAAATGGGATCAGATTGTCCAGTTTGGAGCCTCTGGAAGAAAAATAGCTCGATTGGCTTTTATGTCCATTAAGGAAAAAGTGCTCTGTGATGGGTCTGCTCTTTTGTGAACTTGCTGTGTGACCTGGGACAAGTAACTTAACCTCTCTGAGAATCAACCTTTTCATCTGTCAAAGGTGGATTATGATACCTTGTAGGGGGTGGTAGGAATTCAGTGAGACCAAAAATGAGGCTGGCTTTGGCAAGCAGAGAAGCTCTGTCCCCCTGTAGGCAGTGGATGTGATATTATATGAGGGGCAGTGTGCTCTAGAGGAAGTGCCAAGATTAGTGATACTGCCAGGGGTGAACTGCGCCATAAACTTAGAATTATGGTATTTGTGGAATGAGAAGAAAAAAAATACCCCAAATCAGTAGGAAATGAGTCTCTATTTTCATAGACTGTCAGCAGGACAATGCAAGCATTGGAAAAGGAAAAAACAATAATGATCTGTGTTCGGAATGTTATCTCCAGGGGCTCTGGGAGGGGCGGCCCTGCCCACCTCCTTCAGGGGCCCTTTCCCCCCTGCCAGTGCCCTTTTCTGAGTGCTTTGGGGACCTCGAGTTTGCTCTGGCTGTAACACAGGGGAGCTGGGTCTCTTGGGGTTTTCTGGTCTGTCAGGAGGGTGAATTCGTCCCATCCCCCAGGTTGAGACCTCTGCATTGTTGGTCATGGGGACAGGAGGGGCTAGGAGAGCAGTGTAGCTGCTCTGTGTGTACATGTGTGTGTGCTTGCGATAGGAGAACAGAAAAGGGCGTCGCAATCAACCTGAAACCTGGACAGGCAGAGCAAGATACTCTGAAAGGGGAGACCGAGAGGTTCAGAAACCTCCATCCTTCTCTGAGCCCAGCCTCCTCGTCTGCAAAGAGGGACTGCTGATACCTAATTCTCGGGTTAGAGAGCAGGTCTGTGCAGGGCTGGACACACACAAGATGGTGGCCAGGACAGGGTGACGGGGTGACGTCATCCTAAAGGCAGCTTCCTCTTGTCGGGCCCTTCAGGAAATGGTATTTTTGTGTCAGAGGCAGAAGGTTTCCTTCTGTCTGAGTCCCCCATTCTATGGGGGTGGGTGGGTGGGGGAGGGTGGGGAGGGGCATCCAGTGCAGGGTCAGAAAGTAAAGGCTGTGCCGGTCCCCATTGCCAGGCGTTCAGCCTTTCTCCAGGCCCCGGACCTGCAGCTTCTGAGGGACTCCATCTCCCTGAACTTTTGGAAACTGGGTCTAGGGGTACTGAATATATTCAGCAGGGGTGGGCGTGAATGGGCCAGTGGGAAGAGCCCCCGAGCTCACTGCTCTGCCTCGGGCAGACACCAGGTCTAGGGTGTGAGCAAAGGGGCCATGCTCACTGAGGGGGTGGGGGGAGGCGTGCCTGAGATGCATCCATAATAATTTCCATGCACTGTTTGCAGCTAATTGGCTCATATGCATAATTACTAATGGACATGTCAGGGCCCCTGAAGAGGCTGGAGAGCTTCCATCTGGCCCCCCAGGTGGGATCCTGCAAGCCTCTGCGGGAATCGAGGAGTTGTGGCGGCGTCTGTTTCTAATAGGAGTAATTACGCTGCCACCATCCTCACCGCCTTCTCGTGGGCACGAGAGGGGCGCAGAGGCAGCCTGGTCACTGCTTTTGGGGACTGTCTCCTCCTCCTGGCCCCAGCCACTGGGTAGCCAGTCACCATGGTCTGGGTGACTACTCTGGAAAGAGGGCTGGGCTCCAGCGCAGTGAGCCATCTAGAATATTGCTAGAGAGGGTCCGTGATAGGGCATGTGCTAAGGCCCTGGGGTCACAAAGCTCCGAGCTCCCTGTGTAGACTCCCAAGGCTCTGCTGCCTTGGGCAAGTAACTTAACCCACCAAGCTTCAGTTTATAATAGCGCCTACCCTCAAAGGTTGGTTTCTCAGCATTAAATATGGGGCTAGCATTTTATCCATCTATTTGTAAATATTTATTAAGCACCTACAATGTACAGCAGACTCTGAGTACTGGGCTTACCCCAGAGAACAAAAGTCCCCTCTCCTCTCCTTGTGGGGCTCACATGCTAACTGGAAAAACAGGCAATTAAATATATATTTATTTTACGAATACAAATATATATTTATAATTATTATGCATATGACTAAATATACACTTATTACCAGCTCATATAGTACGTATATTTAAATATACATTTAACTGTGTATATAACACAGAGATAATATAAGGTAGAGAGAGAGACATTCAGTGAGTGCTGATGGGAAGGCTGTTTTCGATTGACGGTCAGGGCCACCTCTCTGCAGGCTGACATTTAAGCAGAGACCTGATGAAGTAAGGGGACAAGCCAGGAGTGCATGTGGGGAAGGAGCGACCCTCAAGGATAAAAGGCTCGGGGCCTTGATGAGCTACTGTGCCCAAGGCGGGGAGGGTGGGGGAGGGGGGAGGCAGTCAGGGCCAGACCTTGTAGGTCCTCGTGAGGACTGTGGTGTTTGTCTTGCTTGGTGTAGAGTAGGTGCTACATAAATGTGCTTCCGTTGACTCATTCAGTGGCTGTTAGCTCTTCGTATGTGACGGACTCTGTATGGGGCAATGGGAAGAGAGAGATGAAGACGGGGCGCCTGCCCTCAAGGGGCTCCACGTCGGCTCTGGGATGCCATGGAGGGAGCTGATGGTCCCCCTGTAATGTGGCCTTGGTGGAGCTCTGTGTGGGAAGAGCTGGGGAGGGGTAGATGTAGGACAAAGAGGAAGGTTGAGCCCCATCCAGGGTGAGGACCAGGGAAGGTCTCGGACGAGGCGATGCCTCAAGTACATCTTGGAGGGTGAACAGACTTCAGTGGGGGCAGCAGCCTGGGAAAGCTGTGCCGGGCAGAGCAGACAGAGGAGCAGCGTGTGCTAAGGTTTGTGGGGGAAAGGGCAAGCAGTTTAGTGTGGCTGGAAGTCCAGGGTTTGCGGGGAGCTGGGGAACCACATGAGCAGAGAAGGATCACAGGACGGTTCCAGCCCGTCCTAGCAGGTGACCTGAGGTCAGATTGTCCCGGAAGCAGAGCCTGTGATGAGGGTGTTGCGAGTGATGTATTGAGGATGCGCTCCCAGGGGCACCTGGTGAGGTAGTTGGGAGGACCGGGAGGGAAGGGGAAGAAGTCAAGCAAGGGTGAGATCTCAGGAAAAGCCTGCAGAGGGTGGCCTCAGCCTGATCCCACAGGGGAGCTCTGGAGTATACGTTACATCTCTGAGCTATCCTCTCCTAATACACAGGACTGGGCTCTCGTCTGCCCATGCCTGCAGACACTGGCAGGGGGGTGGGGTGGAGGGGACTTAAATTCCCAGGCACTTGCTTGGGCTCTCCAGGAGCCCAAGGCAGGCTGCTGAAGAGTCCCAGGTGCAGGCGTTAGAGTAAATGCAGGAAGCCAGGCAGGTACCCAGAAATGGACAAGGGATGGGAGGGAGGTGCGTGGAGCTAAGGTGACCAAGCATCCTGCTTCCCCAGGCACTGAGGGTTTCCCAGGACATGGGACTTTTCAGTGCCAAATCCAGGATGGTTGGTCGCCTGGAGCACCAGCAAAGTGTCCACTACAACGACCTAACCTCCTTTAGCCTCAGTTTCCTCTTCTGTAAAATGGGGGTCATAATGGTACCAACTTCATGGGGATGCCAGTAGGAGTACCACGAATACCCCAGGCAGAGCACATTGCCGGGTTTGGAAGCCACCTGCACATGCTCGTGGTCTAAGCTTACCCTTTGGTGACGGGCACCAGGGGACTCCGAGTCCCAGAAGGATGAAAGCCAACATTGCCACAAGCCAGGGGTCCTTCTAGTTCTTTGCCTCCTACCACACTCCTCTCCAGCCTCTCCCCAGCCCTTTGACAACTGCCCACAGACTGAGGCCCCGAAGAGGAGGAGGCTGTGTCTTTAAGTGTGCCGAAGAGCGCTGAAATGTTATGACAGTGCATCTCACAAGGGATGCAGTTTCCACGGCAACCCCACACTAAGATAAGCAAGCCGCCCGTATTTTTTTCTGAAAGGTTCAGGAACAGGGTGGGGGAATTAGGCGATCTGTCAGCGGGTGGGACTTGAAAGCAAGAGCCACGTCCATTAATCCTTGAGTTCTGATTGCTTCATGCGGGAATGAACGTGAGCTATTAGAGGAGGGAGAAGCCAGCCCCTTCCCCTGGTGCCCCATCTTGTGGGCTCCAGCAGGGGCTGCCTCTGGATGCCCAGCAAGAAGAAGAAGAAAGAGAAAGAGCCACGGTCAAGTTTTGTTTGAGAAATTGCAGCCCTCTAGACTCCAGCAGCTCCACCATTACCAAGTATTTCCTAGTGCCCAGGGATTTAAAGACCGAACAGCCAGGTGTGCGTGCGTGTGTGTGTGCGTGTGCGTGTGTGTGTGTGCATGCACCTGTGAGGGCTCTGTGCTCAGGCATACATGGGTTCAAATTCTGGCTTTGCCTGTGCTGGAATATTGGACAAGTTATTTGACCTGTTGGAGCCCCAGTCCCTTCACCTGTAAAATGGGAATAATAACAATGGTACCTGCCTCATGACGTGGGCGTGAAGATTCAATGAGAGGATGTATGTAGCAGTGGCCAGCATAGAGCCTGGCACACAGTGGGTGCTTAATAAATGCTACTTTTTGACATTTATTTTGAGTAACTGAATTAATGAGGGGAAATGGTGCCATTTTGGTTGATGCATGAAAGAGGGGTCATAACTGGCTTAGAGTAGAAATGGGCATTATCCAAGCCCCCACCTAGCAGCTGCTGCCATTTCTGCTGTTGAAAACCCTCCGAGGTCTTCCCGTCACACTTTAAATCAGATCAGAGCTCCTCCCCGTGGCTCACAAGGCCCTGCATGGGCTGGCCTCTGGTGACCTCATCACGCCTCTCCAGCCAACCGCCTCCCTTCATTATTGCAACACACTGGGCCAGTTTGGGTCCTTGACTCAGCTGCCTCTCTTCTGGGAACACTCTTTCCCCACTGGCCCACTCCAATGAAGAAGACTTGACATCATCCAGGGGATGCCACTGCCCAGTCTCCTGGTGCTGATGTTGATGTCTGGTGTTTAAGATGCTTGCCCTGGACCCAGCCTGCTGGGGTTCAAATCCAGTGTCCCACTGCCTACCCAGGTAAATAGGAGCCAGGGAATTTCTCTAATCCACAATTTCCTCTTCAGTGAAATGTGCATAATGAGAGTCCTACCTCCATTATTCCATTCATCCTGCCAGATAGGGGGCCAATGGAGGCAGCAGGAGACAGGTAAGAGGCTACTGCACCAGTCCAAGCAATGGTGGTAGCCAGCCTGGGATGGACAGGTGTGAAGATCAGACCTGTTCCCCACTTCCAGTAAACACACCTAGTGTAGAAGAGTCCTGCGGCTGCCATAACAAAGTACTACAAACTGGGGGGCTGAAAATAACAGGAATTTATTCTCTTACAGTTCTGGAGGCTAAAAATCCAAAATCAAGTTGTTGTTGCCAGGACCATGCTCCCTCCAAAGGTTCTAGGGAAGAACCTTCCTTTCCTCTTCCAGCTTCCAGTTGGTGCCGGCAATCCTTGGCGCCCGTCACTTGTAGCTGAGTCACTTCAGTCTCTGCCTCCATCTTCACCCCGCCTTCTCCCCTGTGTGTCTGTCTGTGTCTCTTATCTTCTTATAAGGACGCCAGGCATATTGGATGAAGGGCCCACCTCGCTCCACGGTGACCTCATTTTAACTTGCCTAATTCCTTTCCCCAAATATAGTTAAATACTGAGGTATTGGGTTTAGGACTTCAACATATCTTTTAGGGGGGATGCAGTTCAACCCATAATGCCCAGTAACTGCCTACCCCGTTGCTCCTGTCACTTCTGGATGCTCAGCCCACAGATGCTGTCACTGTGCATCCCAATCCTCAGGGGGAGCCATGGCTGCAATTCACCTAGCAATCCCTTTCTGTGTCTCCCCACCCCTTAGGCATCCCCTCTTGCCCTCTTTGCATTGCGACTACATCTCACCCGTTTGTCCCAGTGCCCAGGAGCCCCTTTGTCTGAGATCCACTTTTATAGAACAATGAACTGAGAACTAACAGGATGGCAAGGGGGAGGAGAAAATGGAGGCTGCTCATTCTTCGCTAATTCATCTTGACAACTGTAATTTCATTTTAATTATTTATGATCGTGCTTCACCAGCAAATGACCCAAGGTGTGTGTTTTGTGTGATGGAGAAGGGATGGCAATAAGAGATTTGTTTTTGGCTTTTATGCTTTTTTGCGGATTCATGGAAAATGGATGTCAGGGTCCTCTGTCCCACCCCTCACCCCCTGCCATTTTTGCATCCCTCCATTATTATTGAAGAATTATTCCATTTTCGCACCATGTAGACCTAAAACAAGAGCCTGGTACTCAGGGGTATGTTGGTTGGCTGAGTGGCCATTCCTGGTTCTAGCTAGTTTCCTCTTCCTTTAGTGTTAACCCTTGCTGGGGTGCAGCCCCACATAGTATCAGAGTGGAACCCCAGAATGTCAGGGCAGGGAGAATGTTGGAGATCACTGGTCTCCCCTCTTCTTTTTATCATGAGGGAAATAATGACCAGAGAAGGGCATAGCTAAACTCAAAGTCACACAGGAACAAGCAAACCCAGACCTGCTCAGCAAAAACCCACCCACCCCTCCTCCACCTGCCCTCGGTGCTCCTGCCCTACCTGGCAGGTGAAAGCAGCACCAGGGGAGTTTGTTCAAGTGTATCTCCCTGGGCCCCAGCCCGAGCCTGCAAGGGCTGTCTCAAGCAGACGGTCACTCATTTTGAGACACCGGCTTGGAGGGTATGGCCAGGGCTGTGGCTTCACCAGGGTCGAGGCTGATGGGTTTTTTTATGTTATTAGCTTTGAGGGTGCCAAGTATGTCTTCTCTTCCCCCAAATAGCATCCTTCTCTCATTTTGGGCATCATGGGCCTGAAATTCTACACGTGGAGGCACTTTCCTTGGGGATAGGCATTGACTGCCCTTCCTGTTCTTTCTAGTGCAGGGTCCCTGGGAGGAGCAGCTCAGAGGAACACGAGGCTGTCCAAAGCAATATCCCCTCGTGTCTGTCCAGCACATGGCACTGGTGGCTCAACTGATTTCTCACTACAACCTCAGAAGGTGGACGGAGCAAGGCTCCTGCGCATTTTACAGATGAGGGCCCAGAGGCTCCAAGACACTGACTCCTCCAGAGGCACACGGCCAGGGAGGTCACCAGGCAGTCCTGGGCCCACAGACTCTGGACACTTGAGCCCCAGCTGTACCCCAACAGGAGGGTGTTAAGGAATAGAAGAGGCAAGGCTGAGGGGCTGGGGAAGGCAGGCGAGGGAGCGAGAAGGGGAAGGGCTCTGGTGGAGGGTTTGGAAAGCCCATGAGTTTATCCATCTGTCCATCCATCCATCCATCCGTCCGTCCATCCATCCACCCATCCGTCCATCCACCCATCCGTCCATCCATCCATCCGTCCATCCGTCCATCCGTCCATCCACCCATCCATCCGTCCATCCGTCCGTCCACCCATCCATCCGTCCATCTGTCCGTCCACCCATCCATCCGTCCATCCGTCTGTCCACCCATCTATCCATCCATCCATCCGTCCGTCCGTCCATCTGTCCGTCCATCCATCCGTCCATCCCAGCCTTCAGTGGCAGACTGACTGTGGGGTGGAAAGTCCTGCTGGCGATCTACTGCTGTCTCGTGTGCTGGCTGTGTGACTTGAGCCGTGATGGGGGAGGGATCCTGTCTGGGTTGATGGGAAGGGCTTTAAAGTTACCTCCTATGTGTAGAAGTGCCCAGTACAGCACCCGCACAAAACATGATCTCAACTCCAGTTTTCCAGGTGGTGCAGACTCCTGGCTCCGGCTCTGACTGGGAGCTGGAGCCCTTGCCGTGGGGCTCAAGCTGGCCTGGGGGGTGCTGATGTGGTGTTCTACCAGGCTGGGAGCATCCTCAGTGATGCCACAGCCTGCTGTCTGCTCCCACCACCCTCTGCTGAGCATTCTCCTTCATTCCTCCTTTAGGTGAATATGTATTGAACACCCACTATGGTTGGGCATTATGCTTTGAATTGAGAATAGATCAATAAATAAGGCAAAGTCCTTGCCCTCATGGAGCTTCTTACGTTCTGTTGTGAGGAGAGAGAAAATAAATGAGGAAGCAAATTAAATAGGCAACTTACCCTTGGAAGTAAATGCTATGAAGGAAATACAAGCAAGGAAATGTGACAGCGACTATTTGGGATGGGAAGAGCTAATTTGGATGGAGTGGTCAGGGAAGGCCTTACTGAGGAGATGGACAATTAGGTGGACACCTGACATCTGTGTGTAGATTCTAGGGGAAGAGCTTTCCAGGCAGAGAGAGCAAGTGTAAAGGCCCTGCGGTGAGATCCGAAAGGAAGCTAGCATGGATGGAACAGAGTGAATGGGTGAGGTAGGATCGTGACAGGCATTAGAAAACAGAGCAAAGAGCTAGGTTTTGGTCTAGTGTGATAGGAAGCCACTGGCCAGTTTTAAGCAAGGAAGTGGCATGGTATGATTGTATTTAGCTCCATACAAAGAGAAGACTTTGGTAGACCAAGAGTGGAAACTGAGAGATCAGCGAGAAAGCAACCCCAGCATCCAGGCTGGAGATAATGGGGATTTGGACCGGTGCAGTAGCAGTTAGAAATGGTGAGTAGTGGTTGGATTTGATATATGTTTGTGTAGAGCTGCAGGACTTGATGATGGCTGTGAGGGGTGATGGAAAGTCAGGAGTGACTAATAGACTTTGCCTGAGCATCTGGGAAAAGAGTCCTATCATTAACTAAAACCTGGTAGACACAAGCATTCTCCCCCTTATGAGCCTGGAAAACTGTTTCTGTGCCAGATTCATTGTTTCACCACCCTTGTGCCTAGCCAGGGTCTAGCTGCTAGAGACTCTGGCAGGTTGAAGGTCCCAGGACTAGTTTGTGGAATGAAAATGTGAAGCAAGGAAGGGGAAAGGTTGATGAAAGTCTGAAAATGTGAATAAAGGAGAGAAGAAATGGGTACTTCCATGCCTCAGGTGAAGCAACAGCTGGCCTTTCCGTAAGTGGGTGACACAGACCACTAACCCATGGCCCTAAAGGATCATGCAGCAGAGAAGTTTGGGAATTGCCCTGCCCTCTGTCTCCCTTTCTGGAGATTCAAGGTGCATGTTGGGTCCTGCACAAAGGAGCCTATTTAACTCCATTTAAGCCAGAATTTCCCAGACTTCGCTGATCACAGAGATCTTTTTTTTTACCATCTTACTAACATTTGAACACACTTGAAGAAAGGCTTTTCAGGCCAGCCCGTCTCATGTCTGGTGGTAACTGAAGGGATCAGGGGGGCCCAGTGCCCTCCCACATTTAGCTCTGGAAAGACACCATCTGCTGTTGGGGACGAGTCTGGGGATGGTGCCATCATCAGCCTCCTGTTGATAGCTGCCAGGGACTTAGCCCTAACCCTGGCCCAGGCACTGCTGCAAGCACTTTCCAGCATCTTTCATTTAAAGCTCCTAACAGCTGGGTGATGTGGACACTGTCCTCACCGTCCTCGTTTCACAAGACTTGGAAAGAGTAGGTCACTTGCCTAAGATCATGCAGCTGGAAAGTAGCACTCCCTCCTCCAGCCTAACCACTGCCCTATCCTGCCAGGGGTTTCCTGGTAGCCTCCCTCATCCACCCCAGGCCCCAGCCCAGGCACACTGGGAGCCCCCAAACCTGGTGTCTGCATTGCTAGCTTGAGCTTGGGCTCCTCTGGGCAGCCTACCCCCTGCCCCACCCCCAGCCACCCCAGGGCCCTCGCTAAGCATGTCAGAAGCCCATGGAATTGGAGGTTTTTAAACAGGAAACTGGTATAATTTTGGTCAGGAGCTCAGGCAAGAGGGGAAGCTCTGCCAGGCACAGTTGCGTCCAAAAGAAATAAAGAGGGAGGGTTTAGGGTTTCAGGTTTGTGCATTGAAGGCATATTAAGACAAATAAAGGAGTTTTATTCAGCCCTGTCCAGGCTTGGCGCCCCTTTGCTTCTCTCCCGCGTCCCCTTATTGAATTGAGTGGGGTAGGGGTCAGCCGGGGGGAGCCCAGCACAGTGAAGCCCCGTCTCATTTGTCCACCTCCCTCCCTCCCGGCCTTTGTGACTTGGCAGGTCATGTCCTCCCTCCCCGCCCCCTGCAGCCCCTCTCCCAGGCTTGATCCCAGCCAGCGCCTCCCTCCTCCTCACCCTTCCCCCCCTGTTTTTTTGTTCTTCTGGTTGCTCCCCAGAGACTGGGCCACCCTGGGGGCTATCAGTGCCCAGACACAATGAAGTGCTTGTGAAGCTGTAGACCCCTCTCGGCCCCTCCTCACAGGCCTTGTTGAACATTCTTCAGGCTTGCCCATGACTTCCCTGAACCCTTGTCCCCTTGGAAAACCAGACAAAATTGGTCTGGTGGCGAGAGCAAGTTTTCTCGGCCCCAGGAACCCACACCTCCCCACCCACCTTTGGAGCCAACCCGCTGCCCTGCCACATCCCAGGGCCGTGTTCCTAAGACATAACCACAGCTCAGCGCCAGTCATTAGATCAGCCGGTTCGTTCTTCTCTCAGGCTTGCATCCTGCCTCCCCACCCCCCTTTTCTCTCCAGCTTGCGTCCTGCTTCCCCACCCCATTCAAGTACATTTCAATTCCCGAACGTCTCTTGAGTCCCACCAAGTGTGGGAAAACAAGCAATGGTTCCTGCCTGGGGAGGAGGCACTGTGATGGTGGTGGTGGGTGGGGCATGCAGCCCACCACACCAGGCATGTTATGAGTAGCAATTATGGAGTGTTTATTATGTGCCAGCTGTATGAACACAACAGCCCAGTGAGGTGGGAACTACTATTGTTCCAGGTCTGCAGAAGAGAAAATGCAGGCACCGGGAGTGATGGTCCTTGCTCAAGGTGACAGTAAGTGGCAGAGCCAGGATTTGAACCCAGGCAAGCTGTACCCTTAACCATCCTGCTTAATATCGCTGGGGCTCTGCTCCGGGCCAGGTGCTCTCTTTGGCACTAGAACTTTCTCTCCCAGGGTACATGCTTTAAGATTCAGATTCATTTTCAGATGGCAGTCTTCCAATGACCACACAGGTGTGACAACCCCTATTTTGATGAAGAAACTGAGGTTCAGGGAGGAGAAAGGAATTGCTGGAGGCCTGAGAACTTGTGCATCTGGCAGACCTGGGGTTGGAGCCTCTTCTGGCTCACTTGAATTTCCACGAAGCTCTCAGCTCAGCCTCAACGCTCAGTAAATGTGCTGTGACTGAAAGTCCAGTTGAACGCGAGGTCTGGATGAGTGCCGCTGTCCCTGTGAGAGCTGGGTCACCTGGTGCACAGCTGTTCCTGACGGTGCTAAGTCCCCTTCTAGAGGACTTGTATCTGCTCTGCATCCAGAAGCTTTGCCCAAAGTGCATTTGTAACTCTTCTCCCAGAGGGGCCTTTCCCTGGGCTGTCCAGCAGGATTCTGGGTGACACCTGTTTCCGGAAGTTTCTGGAAACTTCCCTCAGGCCCCTTGTGGCAACCTCCCTGAGGGGAGAGGGGCTTTCCAAGATTGGGGAAGAGTGGTGGCAGGGGCTTCAGGCAGTTTGGTCGGGTAGTAAATCTGGGCTAATTGGAGTTTCCCACCACAGAGGCAGAGCGTCTGCCCAATGCCTGCTGTGAAGAGGCGGAGAGGACACAGCAGCTCTTCACCACTGTGGGGAAAGCCCCCCCCTGAGCAAGGCTGCAAGGCTGTGCCGGGGCCCAGGGTCAGGCTAGGGTGGACGCGGGTCCAAAACCCACATCCTCTCACTCCCAATCTGACACGTTTAAAGCTACATTGGTTTATTTATTTATTTCTAAATAGCATCAAAATAAGAATGGCAGGATTGTCAAGGCTGAGCGATTGGTACGTGGGGGTACATTGTGGTATTCTCTGTTGATGTGTATGTTTGAAAATTTCCAAAATTAACAGTTAAATAAAATCAATGTTACCTCCTCAGAAAGGCTTTCTCTGAATGAAAATATTAGCTTGCCATTCTCCTTTACTTCTTTGCTTCCTCCGTAGAATTTGCAATAACGCACAGTTTTTTATTATTATTATCTGTCTGCTTATGTCTGTCTCTGTCAATGGAGTGAGTGCTCCCGTCTGTGTTGGCTTTCTTTATTGGCGTATCCGTGTCCGCCAGCACAGCATCGGGCATAGAGAAGATACCCAATAAACGCCTGTGGAGTAAGTGAGAAAAAAAAATATCGCAGCTGGAGAAACCACACTGGCTTCGGGGAGTCGGTAGGGCATAGGAAGAAAAAATGAAAAAGCCTCTCCATGAGTAGGGGCGCCTCAGGGCGGTGGTGAAGAGCTCAGAGGATAGAAAGAAACTGCCTGGTTTGAATCCCAGCACCAGTCTTTCCCGGTGACCTTGGGGAATCCACTAACCTGCTCAAAGCCTCAAGCTCTTCACCTGTGAAACGGCGGTAACAGTGGTTCTGTCCCATCAGCTCTGGAGGACACAATCCCCGTGCTGCCTCAGTGCAGGTTATTTCGTGTCGCTCTCCGCCCTGACTGCCTTTTAAGCCCCCTGACCTCCTCTGCCGCCTCCATGAAGCAGGGCTGGTCATGCCTTGTTTATCTACAGGAAGGAGCTGGACCAGGCTGCGTCCCGGGGTCCCTTCCAACCCACAGAGCCCTTTGTTCTCAAGCCCGCTCCCTGCTCTTGGCCCCTCGTGGGGCCGCCTCGAGCAGGGGATGCCTGGCGCTGGTGAGTCGCGGCCTTCCTCCCCACTGAAGGATTTGATTTCTGACTTGGCTCTGGCTGAAAAGGGCCCCCACTATGCTTCCCAGAATCCTGGGCCCACCCCAAGCACCCGCAGATAAAGGAGAAGGAGCACTGGGCCAGGCCTCCGGTCTGGACTCCAGAGTCCACCCGTGCCTGGGGTGCTGGACCACGTGGCAGCCCGCGTGTCCGACAGGTCCAGGTTGGAGGCCGGCTCTGCCTCTTCCCCCCACCCCAGCCCACCCTCATCCCCTCCCTTTGCCCGTCTGTTCTGATGAGCCTCTCGGCCCCTCTGCAGACCTGAGGGGCCTGTCCTAGACTCCCACAGGGCTGAGAGGGAAGGAAGTCTCGTAGGCGAAAGGGCCTGGCACGGAGTTGAGCCCTGCAGGAGGAACGCTGCCAGAATGGCCCGGGCTTCCTTTTGGCCCGTGTCCTTTCCGAGCGAGATCTGGGGCATGGCAGGCTGCAGAGAGTCCTGGTCTGGTGGGAATTCTCTAGTGGCAGTGGCACTTGCTGAGTGCGTGCCATATGCTTTATGAGCACTGCCTCCTTTTATGAAGTCAGTCCCATCTTTATTCCAGTTTGATGAGGAAACTGAGACTAGAGAAAATGAAGTCATGTGCCCAGAAGTAAAGCTGGGATTTGAACCCACGTACCTGGCTCTAGATTAGAAGCCTTAATGATCACTTCTTAATACCCCTGCCCCATGCCTTTTCTATTTAGTCCCCACTTCTCTGGTGGGTCTTTGAGCTGCCTTGTTGTGGGGTCCAGCGGGGGGGGGGGGGTGTTTCCCTCCACAGGAGCGGGCAAGGCAGGAGCATCAGCTGTGGTGTTGGGCAGGCCCTTGGTGGCATTAGTGAGTCTGGAACCATCCAGGAGAGGGTAGAGCAAGAGCAAAGGCCCTGAGTTGTATTCAGGTCCCACAGGAGCAAAGCCCAGTGTGGCTGGGATGGAGAGGGAGAGAGTGCTGGGAGCTGAGTGAAGGGGTGGGGGCTGAGGCCCTTGAAGAGTTTGGGGTTTTATTTTCAGTGCAGTGAGAAGCCTTTGGAGTGTTTTCAGTGGCGTTGCTCCAGGTTCTAATTTGCATTTTAAATAGATCCCTCTGGTTTCCGCGTGGAGAATGGATTATGGGGGCAAAAATAGGAGTAGAGAGACCAGAGGAAGGAGGTGGGTAATATGGGGGGGGGGAGGTTGGCACGCAGGACTCAGAGCTGCCCCACCACCCCTACCCGATGGACTGACAGTGGAGGGAAGTGCTATTGACACACACGTCTTGCTTCCGTCGGGTGGGCTCAAGAATCTAGGGGAAAGGAGGCTGGGGGCTATAGGGGGACTATAGGTGGGACCCCAGGGCATCTAGCCAGGAGATAGGTAACCTCAGTTTGTCTAGGCTGGTCTCCATAATTGTGGGAGAGAAGAGGAAATGGGAAAGAAAGTGATGTTGAGGGTGCTCCTAGGAGAGCCCTCCCCTGAGTCTGCACAAACCTGTTCATTTTATTATTGTTCATATTGTTAGTGTAACATGTAGCTGTTATGGAAGCTGATACATGTCAGCACCCCTTGCCGGTAGGGGGCAGTGGTGGGGTCCCTCTATGGGGAGAAGAATGGTGGAGGCATATGGGACAAATGATTACTTTCACTTACCATTAATTGAACACCTGATGTTTTCCAGGCCATACTAGGCATTAAAAGTCATTCACTGTTCTATAAGACTGTGTTTCTGCCCCGTAGGAATTCAGCTTAGTAAGAAAATAAAGGAGTAAATACATTCTGTAATACAAAGTGGGCATGAATAGTGCTAGGAGCAAAACCCACAAGGCTTTTTAGAGGATGAAAGTTGGAGAAGGGTCCAGAAAGCCTTTATGGAGGTGGCCTTGCAGGACCAGGGTGGGGGAGGAAGTCATCCCAGGTGGTGGGAATGCTTGGAGGTGGGGAAGCATGGGGTGTATATTAAAGGAAAAATGGAATAGTCCCTTTGGTGGTAATCCTGGGGAAATGTAGAAGAGTAGTGAAGCGCTAAGTTGGAAAGGTGTGTTGGGACCAGATTGTAGAAGTCCTTGAATGCCAAACTTGGGCTTAATTGTTCAGCCATGGAGAGTCATTGAAGATTTTGGATTAGGCCAGTGCTCTGGGGATCTTGCTTTGATAGGGGTAAAGATGATGCACTGAAAAGGTGAGAGACTGGACCAAGGAATCTACTGCAGCAGTCCAAGCAATAGAAGATGCAGGCTGGAAATAGAACAGGAAGTGGGGTAGAGATAAGGGGAAGAGATGTAGGAAGCAATGGGAAGACTTTATAGGACTTTGGAATGAATTGGATGGGGCAAAGGCAGAAATGAAGTTGTTTCTGAGTCTTTGAACTGAGGTGCCCAGGAGATAGTTGGGATTGTTAAGAAAAATGGTGGGAATTCAAAGGAAAAGGAAAGTGCTAGTTCTGGGAGCCAGAGAGTGGATGAACTCAGTTTAGGGCAAAGAAGTTAAGATTCTTACTCCATCACCTCTCCTGCATTAGAGCCCCACCGAAGCAGTATTCTCTCAGCACTTGGGTAGACATTTGACCAAGATTTATGAAGCCTTGAACGTAAGAATAGAGTGTTATCAGCCCACAGAGTCTGTCTGTGCAGTCTTTATCAGGTTACGTTGTTATTCATCTTCACTTTCTTTCCTCGTCTCTTTCTGCTTTGGGATAGTGAATTTCTTTAGGACTACAAGGCAGGGGCCATGTCACTTCTGTTTACTCCTGTGTCCCCAGAATACAGTACAGAGCTTGGCATAGAAAAGGAAGGAAGGAAGGAAGGAAGAGAGGAAGGAAGGGAGGGAGGGAGAGAGAGGGAAGGAGGGCGAGATGCCTTATCCATGTCTGTTCAGCACGGGTCCTGGCCCCTGGAAGCCCCTTAATTAATATTTGTGGACCTGTGAGCTGTAGATGAGTGATTCTTTGCAGGCTGGCATTTCAAGAGCTCCCTTCTAGTAGCTGCAGTGCTTGTCGTGGTGCATTTATCTTTAAGGTTTGGATCTAAATTTTTCTTTCAAGTCCAAAGGCATTTACAAACCCCAGCCTAAAACAACAACTGGATTGCATTTCTGCAGGGGGTGTTGGGGGAGGAGAAGAAAGCAAGAGAACTTCTCCACCCCCCTCACCCCCTAATGGTTTCTCTGGACAGAGGTTAGAGCTATAAAGCAGAGCAGGGTGTTTAAGTAGGGTGAGCAGCAAGCCAGCCGCCAGGGAGTGCCTGGGGAAGGCAGAGGGGAAGAAATCAGTTTATGGAGAAATAATAGACCTTCCCTTGGTTGGCTGCGTTTAGCAGCAAAACCGCAGCTGCCCTGGGGGGTGGGGGTGGAGTGGGGATTGGGAGTGACTGCTGGCACCGCAACGTCTGCCACCTTGTTAGGGGGAGCACATCCTGACCACAGGCTGAAGCAGTCCAGCACTGGACACTGCCCAGAAGAGATGGTTATCGCTTTTCATAAATTTGATCAATGCCTGAGGGAGGCTCGTTGGCAGAGGAAAAGCCAGCTCTCCATGGAACTCGGGACTGTGCATCTGTGCAGGAAGACCATTGAAAACATACAGGAGGACTTGGCCAATGACAGATGGCATTTCTGGCCCTTTGCACAGCTCTTCGTGATGCAGAAGAACAAAAAAGCTACTTCTGCCGAGGCCAACACAGTCTAAGGGATTTTCCCAACGTTGAAGTTAAGTTAGGAAAGGTTTGGGGGTGGGATCTTGGTGCCTACCTGGTGTTCCGGCTGCTGGTTGTTAGGGAGCTGCTCTTCCTCTTGAGAGCAAGAACCAGCGTGGGAAGCGGGAGTTCTAGTCCGAGGTCTATGATAAATTTTGGCATCTCAGCTCAGTCCCTTGGTCTCTCTGGGTCTCTTTGTACTTTAAAGGGTTGCGTGCTTTATGAAGTAAAACACATGGAGGTCATAAATGATTATTAAGTGCCTGTTAAGTGCAGAGATCTGGAGAAGGGAGCTACAAAGATTAGGAAGACACGGGTCTGGATTTGCAAGCCTCATTCAGACCAGGTTGACTTCAGCTAAACTTGAACTAGCCCTGATGGAAGGGCAGGGATGGTTCTAAGAAGCACGGGCTTTTTCCAGGAACTGTTGGTGAAAAGCTGTGACATCTGTGGTGATTTTAGTGGACAACCTCAAATGCACTTGGACGTATAAAGAAAATTGTCAAAGCTATTCTTTTTATGTCACTTGTTCCACTATAAAACTCCAACTTGGGGCTAAAAGATGCCACAAAGACCTTCTGATGCCGCAGACTCTCTCTCCAGCAATTGTCAGAATATTGCCCAAATAATCTAAGAAGTCTTTGGCAGATCTAAATCAATCATAGCTTTGCAAGGCTAGTTCCTTCAGCACCTCCAGAGCAGGGAGGGAGCGCAGCAGTGATCAGTGGCACGTGGCATGTGAGATGGTTCTAGGTAGAGTACACACAAATGCTTTTTATTTTACATTATAAAGTAATTTGAATGGGTATTTGATAAACCTTATCTAGCACATCAAGCTCATGGTTTCCTGGATGGTATTTCTTGAGACGAGGTGAAGTTTCAAAAATGAGTTGGTTTTTAAGTCAATTTGAAGAAAGAGATTCAGTAAGTGATAGTAGTGATGGGATATAGATAAGGTGAAATGAGTGAGGAGGTACAGATGTTCCAAAAATCATAGGGAAATATGGGGGTAACTCAAGTTTAGGGAACGCTGGCTGAGTGGGTTAGAGAGTTTGGCATCACACATACCTGGGTTTGAATCTGCTCAGCCGCCTACTGGCTATGTGATCTAAGGCAAGTCAGTTAATGCCTTGGAGTTTCCCTATCTGTGAAGTGGGGAGGTGGGAGCCCCTGTGGAGCCTCAGTTTCCCCATCTCTAAAGTAGGGAGGTAGGAGCCCCTGTGGAACATCAGTTTCCCTGGTTGTAAAGTGGGGGTGTTGAGAGCCCCTGTGGAGTATCAGTTTCCCCAGATGTAAAGTGGGGAGGTGGGAGCCCCTGTGGCCCAGGCAGGCATGGAGGGACAGCTGATATGGGCTGATTGTGGCTGTCAGATCAGAAGACCCTCCAGTGGGACAGTAAGACCCCAGTGGCTCAGGCTGAGCAGTAATGGGAGGGGGCCATGTGGGGCTAGGTTCTGGGGCTCTCAGCTGTTGGGGCCCCTGGATTGCCTGACCCCAGGGTGTGGTCCCGGGAGGAGAGACTGTTTTAGTAATTCAGGCAGCTTTCATTTGAGCTTTGATTTTTTAAAAGTGCTTCATATGAATTGTTACTGCTCCTGCAACAACTCTATGAGAAAAGCGATATTCCCATTTTCCAGATGAGGATACTGAGGCCCAGAAAGGGCCACACAGCTAGAAGAGGTGGAGCTGGGATTGGAAAACCCCCATCTCCCAGCAACCCTGTTCCTACCACCCAACCTGGGTTCAGAGAACAGCTGTGACGATGGACAGACCTGGTGCAGAAGAGGGGACAGGCCATTGACCAGAAACTCCTCCACCTTGTATAAGGAGCAGCCTGAGAATAGCACCTGCAGATCCCCTGGGTACAGGCACCCCAGGCTTCTGCTCTGCACTTCCCCTAGGGGCTCAGGACCCGGTCTTGCCTTCCACATTTCTCTGCAGCATAGGAGTGGGCACTGTTGTCCAAATACATCCCACAAGATACAATCTCATAGGATTAAAAAGTAATTTGAACATGAAATTACTCTCTGGGGTCTGGCAGCTACACATGGAGGGGGATATAATGAGACATTTCTTGGATATTGATACTCACACTTCCCTATGGATCTAGATTTGTGGACGGTCTTGGGGTTAGGTCTCCCTCACCAAGGTTTGGGGTAACTGCTGATTGCCTGTATTCCTACATCCCAAATTTCCATATGGACTTTTCTCTCGAAAGCAGGCCTGAGTTGGTTTGGCATTTGGATCTGTTATGGTTGACCGGGTGTCTTTCTTTTTTTTTTTTTTTTAAAGATTTTATTTATTTATTCATTTATCCCCCCCTTGCTGCTTGTGCTCGCTGGGTCAGCTAACCACGCCGTGCAGGCGGGCTTGCCTTCACCAGGAGGCCCTGGGAACCGAACCCGGGGCCTCCCATATGGTAAACGGGAGCCCTACTGATTGAGCCACAGCTGCTTCCCCCGGGTGTCTTTCTTTAACCTGGTGCCTTAACTCTTTCCCAGCCTGCACTCATTCAGAGGACATGGTAATAATAAGAGTGAACACTATGTATCTAGCACTTACCCTGTGTCAGGCACTTCACATATCCTGAATCATTTATTCCTTTCCACAACCCTTTGCAGTGGAGACAATTAACCTTGTTTTACAAATGAGGCACAGAGAGGTGAGGCGACTTGCCCAAGGTCACCCAGCTCATCTGTGATAGAAACAGGATCACACCCAGAGTCTGCCCCTCTTAACACTACGCCATACTGAGTTTCCCATGCGTCTTTTTATGCACACCCATCATAGCCAGCGCAGACCTCTGTTATTGTTTGGTGCTGCATCCCCCTGCATCCCCCGATCCCAGCACAGAGCTTGGCACATGGAGAGTGTCCCATCATGGCGTTCTTGTAGCAAAAGGATTTGAATTTGAAATTCACTTTCAGAGAAATCCACATCAGTGGGTGACAAGGAATCAGGAAGAAGCCACTAGAGGAGCAAAGAACCACAGGCCCATGGATGCGGCTTGTTGGCACAGCTCCTTGCTTGAAGCTGGGCATGAGTGTTTTGCTGAGGTGGGTCCAGGAACCTGCAGCAGGTCGGCGCCTGGTGTTTGCCTCCAGGTGGGCTGAGCACAGGATTAGCCAACCTTTAACTCGAGGAATGAGTGTGCCGCAGGCAAGGTGGCGTGGCCTCGTGGTTTAGAGCAGCCTGAACTTGAAATCTGGCTCCACCACTTATTTTCTTTAAGGCTCAGGTTCCTCTTCTGTAACTTGGGTTCGTTATGAGGATGACATGAGTGAAACCTTGTCATGCTCAGCACATGATACGCCCCCCATTTACATTAGCTTAATACAGCCTGGCATTTTCAAAATCGTTTTCCCATCCAGCGCCTGCTGGATCCTCACAAGACCTGATGAGCCTCCATTTTACAGAGGAGGAAATTGAGGCTGAGAGAGCACAAAAGCAATTGTCTTCGATCACCACAGGGTTAGAAGGTGATAGAGCAAGACTAAATACAGGGCTTCTGACAGGTAAGCCAGTACCTTTACCCCACATCCACCTGCTGCCTTCATATCACCGCGAGAACTCAAACTTGCCTTAACTTTTAAAAGTACAGGCAGACGCATGCTGTATAGTCTTTGCTTAATATTGCTAAAAATCAGCAGATATTTAAAATTAAAGAATTTGGTTAGTATCTGTCTCATTCCAAATAATAACAAACTTCCTATTCCACAAACGCTGCTTAAACTCCTCCACTTCCATGGTCAATAACTGAGGCTTTAAACACACATGCGTGCACATGCACACTTGCCTCTTACACCGTGGCCGTGCCTTTTCCCCTGGCTGCTGTCCAGTTGGGGATCATATCTCTGTTGATGATTATTGATATAATCTGTTATGTTTTTGTTTTTATTTTTTTAACTGTCTCCATTACACACTCAGTACCATGCAAAGGAAGTAAAAAGAGAAAGGAAGAGAAAAGCACATTCTACAATTTGCCTTGGAAATGAAATCAGAAATATAAAATACAAGCACAATTAGTCTTCTCACAATAAACTCCTTGATGACATGGCGTGTGCCATATTTTATGCTTTAAAAAAGATTTCTTTTAGCTCCTAATATAAAGTTGGGGCTCTGCAAATATTTGTTCAGTGAATTAATCAAAGCACTATTTGGATGTGCTAACAAGCTCCTTAATGAAGATGGCTGCCATTGGTGAAATAAGGAGGCTCAGGAAGGAGAACAGAGGGGTCAGCCCACTGCCTAGGACGACAACTGCCCTGATTAACCCTAAGTGGGCAGGGCCAGCAATGCCATGTGCCACATCCATCGCTACTTCTCAGTGGTGTGCCTGGTGGAAATGGGCTCTGTGGTTTCCCTCTTCACGCTGTTCTCAGTGGTTAATCAAAATGAGCCTCTTAGGTCTCCACCAAGTGGCCTCCCAGCAGGCAGGTCTTGGTTCAGATCCCAACCTGGCTACTTCCTGGCAGTGCGACCTTGGGCAAATTACTTAACCTCTCTGAGTCTCTGTTCCAAGTGAGTCTGGCACACATGCTCAGTGACATGCTCAGTGAGGTGTCTGGCACACATCAGGGACTCAGTTCTGTGGTTGATTTTCTGCCCCTTCCTTCCTTTCTTCCTTCCTTCCTTCCTTCCTTCCTCCCTCCTTCCCTCCCTCGGTGACTTTTATCCACTAGATGCTGTGGTTACCCAGATTATTCAAGGACTCCTCTGCAGCCCAGGGGTGTCCAGTCCAGTGGGGGTGATAGATATCCAAATAAACCTAATCGCAGAGGGTGTACCATGTGCTGCGGGGACACTGGGGCAGAAGCAGCAAACCCTCCTGGGGATGTGGGTCTGTCTTCACAGCTCAGTGACCCCCAAATCTTGTTCCTAGAGGATGAATAGGGGTTTTCCAGGTGGAGAAGGGTTGGCTAGTCCAGCGGAGGATCCAGCGTGGGCAAAGGCAGGGAGGAGGTACTTCAGACAAGATGGTAGTGGCGGGGGCGAAGCAGCTCAAAGTCTCCAGGTGTACTGAAGGTGTGTGTGTGTCGCTTTAAGGTGGAATCTAATAATGCCTTATTACACAAAGCCTAAAGTGTAATAAGTTAAGGTCCGAAGTTAGGATTTGTCTTTAGTTGGGGAGTAGTAATTACTTTGGCTTTTGAATGCTTCATAATTAGCCAATCCCAGCTCTAAAGGGTAGGAAGGAAGCCCTGGGGCAAGGGGAGCTCAGCAGGTGACAGAATTGCATCCCCAGCTACCTGCCTGCATCTCCACCTCTAAGGAGCTCGAGCAGCAGCTTGTCATTAAGGCACCGTCTAGAGTTCATTAGCTACAGCTTCATGGGGCTGGAGCAAGGCCTGGTGGAGACATAGCCAAAGGGGCATCTTAGAAGGAGGGAGAGGGGATGCCACGGGCAGCCTCCAGCCCAGTGAGGCTGCTGCAGTTGGCACCAGTGGGGCCTCTAGGGATCTCAGAATCAGGGACAAATCAGTGCACACACATAGACACACACACACAGAGCACAATTGACTTATTTTGCTCTGTGACAGAGATAAATACTCCGTGTGTGTAAGTTAGTTAAATGACAGAGCACAGCCCTGTCTGTCTGTGAAGCTCCCTGGTGCTAGGCCTCCCTTTTCAGACACTGGAGAGGCTCCCCACCTCGCCACCACCTGCTTGGTGTCTCTCTGTGCCCAGCTCCCTCACAGCAAACAGAGTGGCAAGGTTTGAGGTCTCCAGGCCCCAGATGTGCTCCAGCCACCCTTGTCCACCCCAGGCCTCGGCAGCCTGGAACTTCCTCCTTTGCAAGGAAGGACCCCACCAAGTGGAGCAGAGGAAGGCCAGCCAAAGGCCTTGGGGCAGGGACCCCCAGCCACAGCTCAGCGCAAGCCCAAGGAAAGAGTGTGAGCTTTAGGCAGATGCTGGTCTTGATCCCTGCTTGGCTGCACAGCTCCTCTCTCTGAGCCTCAGTTTCCATAAGGGAGAGTCGGGACCAAAATACTTAATTGCATTTGTGGGTTGAAATAATGTATATAAAGTGCCTGGCACAGCCCAAGGGCTCAGTACATGGTAGCTGTGAGCACAGAGCAAATAAATTGGTCACAGGCTGATGTTTTCTCATGCCCGGGAGAGGCTGCCAAAGGACTCTAGAAATTTCCGCTCAGTGGGCGCTGCTGGGAGAAGGACCTCTCGGAACTGGCTCTGTGCCTTTACTTACTGTGTGACCTTGAACAAGACACTCAGTCTTTCTGAATGAGGCTAAAGATGGGGATCGCACAACCACTCCCAGAACCTGGGTCCCAGATACAAACATGGCAAAACACACCTCAGGTGCTGTTATTTTGCCTTTTTTTTTTTTTTTTTTAACAAGCTGCACAAAACCCAGTGCAGGAGAGGCCTGGGAAGGAGTGTGGAGGTCAGACTACTGCTGAGGCCCTCGGGGATCCATCTCGGGCTCTGGTTCATGAAAGCAGGGGACCCAGCCACGCCCCACCTGAGAAAAGTCTGAGAAATGCAGCGACCAAGATGGGAAAATAACAATCAGGAGAGTGCTGAGGGGCCCTTAGACCTGTCTCCTACAGAGACTGTCAAACGTTATAAGGCAGTAAAACTGCTTTTTTCAAAGGAAACAAAATAGAAAACAGACAAAAGCAAAAAATAAATAAATAAAAGAGTCCTCAGGCAGTTTAATTCTTCATTGTTTGGTGGAAAATGCCTCATTGTTTGTGGCATCTCTGCAGAGACCAGGGTGGAGGTTCCCAGACTTCATTTCCTTTACCAATAAAATTTTTTAAAAATTGGGGCTGACATCTGCATCTGGTTGCCAACCTCTTCCTGTTGCAGAATAAGGATGTTTTTAAAAAGACAACTACCATCTCTGATCACCATTATTCTCTAGAAGGAAGCAGAGTTGCAGCCCCTCCTCAGAGGGCTCGAAGGACAGGGCTTTCAGTGAGGGCGCTGGCTCCACGAAAGCACACTGTCTTGTCTCCACACTGCTCATTTGCTTGCAGACCCCAGGAGCAGAGAAGAAAATGGGAACCCCTCCCAGGGTTCCCAGCCACACGGTTTGAAGAGCACTGACTTGCACCATTCTACAGATGTCGAAACTGAGGCATGGAACTGAGCTTCATTCATTTAATGATACTTCAGGGCTGCACTAAGCCATGCCCTGGCCTTAATTTCTGGGGCTCCTGAGAGAAATACCATCCAGGAGGACTAGATCCCACAGGCAGTTAGCAATAGAATCTTTTTTCACTCATTAATACATTCATGCATTTATCAATAACTTACTGAGTCACTATAAGTAATGAACAAGGCCTTCAAGGCTGCTCCTAAAGGACTTGAAACTCTGATGGGGTGACAGATAAAAGGAAAACTATAGAAAGCAAACAGGTAAGATGATTTGAGAGTGGTAAGAGGATAAGGAAACAGCCACTCGAGGGAGTGACAGAAGGGGGTGGTAGCTCTGTGAAGACCTCATCAATGAGAAGGAGCCAGCCAAGCAAAGATCTGGCAGAACATTCCAGGCAGAGCAGATGACGAGAGCGAAGGCCTTGAGGTCAGAATGGGCTTGGAGTTGGGGAGGAGCAGCACGAAGGTTACAGAGACGTAGGTGGTGGTGGGGAGGATAGAGGAGGCAAGAGCAGGATCAGAGGCTCTTCTGCGGTCCTCAGGGGAGCAATCCCAGGGGCCAGGAAGTGACCAGAGGCCTCTCTGTGGAGGGTCTGCCCCAGGGTAGACAATGGAAGCCCACCTGGGCTCAGGCCTGCCATTGGGGGCGGGCATTCTTGGGGGCTTCCTGGACCCCAGTTGGAACCTGCCCTTCACTCTGAAACATGGGTCCAGGCACATAGTGGGGTGAGTTGGGGCTGGGGCGTCTCTCCCATCATCTCAAGACCCTCCCCAGCCATCAGTGAGGATCCCTCCGGTCTGAAACCAGGGGACTGAAATAAACCTGCCCCTGCTCCCAGGTGAATGAGAATGAGGAGGCCAGAGGCTCAGACCTGCCACACCACCCCTGACTGGACTGATCCCTCTGCAGGGGCTGCTGGACTCTGGACTGGAGGGGGTAACCCTCAGAGTTGGGGTATGAGGTCTGGAGGTTTGCCCAGCTGAGGCTTGTCTCTTGGCCCTGGTATGTGTGCACGTGTGTGTGTAAAAGAGGTCAGGGGGTCTTATGAGGTTTATTCATTCATTCAGCAAGTATTTATTGGGTGCTTCCTCTATGCTGGGGATTGTTCTAGGCCCTAGAGATATGATGGTGATGATAAATCTGTACGTAATTAACGTAAACTCAGGCTGTGATGAGTGCTCTGAAGAAGATAAAATTATTTATGGAGCAAAATGATGAGGTGGGCTGGGGGGAGCCAGTTCAGACAGGGTGATCAGAGAAGGCTTCTTCTTGAGGGGGGGGTCAGTTGAGAGCTGCTTGAGCGCCCACCAGCCGTGTGACCTCAGGAGAAGGAGTGTGCCAGGAGGGCCAGCAAATGTAAAGGCACCCAGGTGAAAGATTGTGTGTTCCAGAAGGCTGGGTGGCTGGAGCACAGAAAATGGGGGGAAGCTGTGGAGCGGATGATGCAGGGCCTCCCTGAGCCTCAAGTGTTAAGGGACTGAGGAGGTAAGAAAGAGGAAGCCCTTCCCAGTATGTCCAGAAAACAAAATTGTCAGTATGAAAAACGCTGGTGCAATGGGGAAAGCACTGGAACTTAGAGACCTGAGTTCTTGTCATGTCTCCCAATGTGACCTGGGGCAAGTCTATTGTCCACTCTGGGCCTTAATTTCTCCTCTGTAAAATGAAGCTACTGGAAGAGACAAGGGTTGGTAAATAGGTTTTATTGTTAGCATTGATTCCGAGCCATGGTAGCTCTGGGCTGAGAAGGATTCTGAGGTCATGGCTGGGCTGATCAGAAAAGAGTGCAGTAATCAATTAGTGATGTCTGCCATGAGGAGGAATGGAAGGTGGTGGTGTGCATGCCACACGTTTGCCATTCCTGGATCACTTGTGACTAAAATTGTCAGGAGATGACACTGAGTATGTGTGTGCTTATACTATATTCTGCATCTGTGTATTTTTCCCTTGTTATCAGAATTCAAGGCTGTGTGTGCCCCTGGTATGGACCAATATCAGAAAATAATAGCTAACGTGTTACAGTGCCTTAGAGTTGACACCAGGCTTTGGCATCCATTACCCATGCATTCCTTGAAACAACTCCAGTGATGGGACTTCACTCTTTTCTCCACATTGTATGAGGGGTATTGAGACTCTGGTATCTTGTTTCTGGCCACACAGCCAGCAAGGGGCAGAGCTGAGATTAGAACCCATCTCACTGTTGACGCTGCACTCTTCCTGCTCCACCAGGCTACCTCCTCAGAGAAGGCAAAGGCCCTGCACATATTTGGAGACTGCGCCCTGTGAGAAAATCACTTGGGAGTGAGTTAATGAGAAATCCATTATGACTGCCAGTTTCCTCTGTCCCTCTCTCCCTGAGCCTGCCCATCTCCAGGGAATTCTGCTGCCAAGTCAGAGTGAGTCTAGATTTACTGGAAGAATCTGGCTTCCGTGCTGTTTGTGCTCTGGGTGCAGGAGGCAGGCTGCGGTGGGAGAACAGCAAGCAGGACCACTGGGAACCAGCCCAGTAGCCCAGCCTCCTGAGCAAAAGCCTGTGAGCTTCCCTTTCCTAGCTGCTGTCTGCTTCTCTCCTCTTCACCCTCCCACTCCCATTTACCTCAGTTCTGTCCCTGCCAAGGAAGTCTGAGAGGGTGATAAATCACCTGGCCCAGGTGAGGGTGACCTTCGAGGGCAGGAGGTTCTGTTACCTGCTGGGCTCTGGTCCCAGGGCTGCAGCTAGCTACCTGGGTGCAGTCTGTAGAGGAACTCCAACTAAGGCTTCCTCTCAAGAGAGTGGGAAGTGGGAGGGGCAGGTCTTCAGACCTGCTTGGATACCCCTCAGGGAGCACCTGGTGAATATCCCCTCTTCAGGCTGCTGGAGAAATAGCTGAGGGTGGGCCCCAGGGAGCCAGGCTTGGCTTCCAGCCCTGGCTTTGCTGTGTGCCAGCAGTGTGAACCTGGGCAAGTCACTTAACCTCCCTGAGCCTCAGGTTTCTCATATGTAAAATGAGAGTTGTATTAGTTAGCACCACAACAATACCACATAACAAATGACACGCCCCGCCCCCTGCAAAAAAAAAAAAAAAAAATGCTCAGCGGCTTAAGGCAATAAGCATTTATTCTCATGTTCAAGAGCTGGGCTGCAACTTGGTTGAGCTGGGCTGGAGTCCAGCCTGGAAGGTTGGAGTCCAGCTGCCTGGGGCCTGTGGTCGGCTCTTTGTGTATTTATTCTGGGGCGCAGGCTCAAGGGACAGTATCTCCTGTGGCATGTTCTTCTCATGTTGACGAGAGCGCAAGAGGGCCCTACTGGCCATGCAGGCACAGTTCATACCTCTTCTCTGACATAGCCTTGATCAAAGCAGATCACACAGTCAAACCCAAGGTCAAGGGGTGGGCCAGTGACTCTCCACACGTGAAGCCACAGCGAAGGTGTGGATGAGTAATTGTGTTGCAGGGGACGGCTGATGAGGAACTCCACTTCAGGCTACTACCAAGGAATGGAAGGACTTGGGTGCCCAGCAGAGCTCAGGCTCCCTGAGTGCTCCCTAGGTGCCAGGCATAGGGCAAAGTGCTGCACAGGTGATATCTTGGAGGTGGCCATTCCCACCCCCACCCATGTCATCCATGGGAAATGGGGCCCTGGAAGCTGAAGTCACAAGTGCAAGGTCTCACAGCCGGTAAGCAGCAGTGCTGGGATTTGCACCCAGGCCACCAGACTCTGGGTCCAAACCCTTAGCCGCTCTGGTCCCAGCTCTTCTACCAGGGTTGCACTGGAGTCCAGCCTGACAATGGTCCTGGGAGCAATTACTCTTGCTTTGTAGAGGAGAGTTCATTGCAGGGATCACCCATCTAGGAAGTGCCTCCTCTTGAGTGCTAATTATCTGTTCCCTTTAGCCCTAAAAACTTCTTAGGCTAGGAGTGCAGGGAGCATGAGCCCAAAAGCCAGGATATCCAAATTTTGCAACTGGCTAGCTGTGTGAGATGGGGTAGTCTTTGTTGTTTAAGTTGGCGGGTTTGGAAGTGACAATGAATGACAGGAAAGCCCATTTCCCTCTAGGAGCTCTGCCGGTACAGCCCTCCCTGGGCAGGGGACACTATTTCTATACATCCTCCAGGACGCAGCCCTTGACCCTCACCTTCCGCTGCCCCCTGCCCCAAAGTTAGAGAGAGCCTGGGACTCGCGGGCTGAAGAATTTCCCGGCTCAGCCTCCACCCACCCCACCCAGCCCCAGCCAGCCAGAGAGCTGTCAGCAGGGCCTCACCCATCTCCTCGCCTTGGGGCTCTCGGTTTTTGGTTTCAGGAGGGGCCATGTGGGGATTTTGTTGAGGGGGTGGCTGGCCCAGTGTCCTGCATTTGTCTGAGATCTGGCTCCCTTCTTTCTCTCTGAGAAGTAAGAGAGAAGATCAGTGCCCTCTTTACTCTGGGAAGAGCTGGAGCGGCGCCCCCATTTCCCCTCCTGACCTCCTTGAGTTGTACCCAAGTCCCCAAGGCTGGGAAAGATGGCAGCCAGCTTCTGAGTCTTATCTTGCAGGGGAAGAGAAGAGGCGAACTGTTATTTATTGACCTTTTATGTGTCAGACTGGCATAATATAACGTGTCCCATTATACTATTACGTCATTAAAAAAGCCCCGACGGGGACTCGGGAGGCCTGGACCTAAGCCCTGGCCTTGCCATTAAAAGCACATGGCTTGATTTCCCCAAGTCTCAGCTTCCCCAGCTGCCAGGTGGTCTTGTGACCTCTCGCATCCCTCTGACCCTGACATTCCAGAATCGGGCCTGACAGGCCCCTCTTGAGCAATTCCCACAGATCTTGCACATCTGAACAGGGAGTACTATATTCTCAGACCCAGGTTTTATGGCTGGCTTAGAGCATTCCCTAGTATAGGGATGGTTTCAGTTCTGAAGATGGAGACAACTTCTTCCCCTTACTTCAGTGGTGGCCTGTTTGGTCTGGTCTTGCCCAAGGCAAGGGGGCTGGTCAAGATATCCCTCGCTATTGCCTTCTGGCTCCAATTCTGTGCTTCTCTGCAGGAATTTGCACCCAGGCAAGCTTCTTAGTGCTAATTAGAGAGTTGAGAGGAGCTGGTAATTACTGGGAGTAGGGTTGGGGTATGACTTCTGGGGGATGGGGGTGGGGCTGGCAGAGACAAAGTTTCATGCCAATCACTGGGGCTCAGGGAGCCTGGTGCTGTGTGTGTGTGTGTGTGTGTGTGTGTGTGTGTGTTTTGGGTTCTTTAAAACTGCTAATTGTCAGGGTGAAAATATTTTCACACATTTTGCTCTCCAGGAGAATATTATTCCTGAGCACACTGGCAGCCTCGGTGAAGTCAAACGGCCACAGTCAACATGGAACTCCTAATTAATAGACGTTCATGCTGCGCTCGGCCATGGCAGCGGAAGTAATTATCATGATTTAATTGACTTTTCTCCCCTCTGTTATGCATTCTGCTTTTTCCATTTTCTTGAGCTGGAAAGATTTTTTTTTACTCTCTTTATCTTATTTCCCCCTCTTATACAGTCTTTCACACCAGCCTCTATGCGTCAAATCCTATTACAATAAATATTGTGACAACGGAAATCTCTATATTACAGTAAAGTCCAGAGCCAGTGGCTCACTTATTACAAGCCCCCATGGTTTTGTAAAGGTGCAGTCGGATCCAGCAAAGGCATCTGACAAAGGGAGGGGGAATCGACTTGCTCAGAGGTTTTGGTTTCGTCGGGTTCCTGGGAACCACAGAGGACAGAGGACTACCTGCACTAGTGCTGGTCAAGGGCTGCTGTACAGCCAGGGCTCAAGGAAATCCAAGGGACAAATATGGATACCTCTGAGCTCCTGGGGCCAGGACATCAGAAGAACTCCATCTCTCAGACTGGACGTGCTCAGGGTGGCTCATTGCTCTCTGCTCTGACTAGCATGGCCTGTAAGTCGCCTTGACCTTCACCCACCTGGTGCCTGGACCTTGGCTTTCAGTTCATTTCCTCACAGCCAACTGGCTGTGCCCTCTGAGCCTCTGTGCAAACCTGAAGGCCTGGTCCTGTTAGGCAGAGCCTTCCTCAACAGGCCCTGCCAGGGGCTGCTAACAGTCCCAGGGTGGGGAGGCTGCCCTAGGTGCAGGTAATACCCTGGTCCAGTTGGCTGTGGTTTGCAAGCTAGATCATGTGAGGTGCCCTGCTCACTCTGCAGGAACTTTTTGCAAATAGATGGTGGGAGGAACCAACATAGCAAGAGCTGGTCTACTTGGATTTGCATCGTCGTTCTGCCACTGTGCTGTGCATCCTTAGGCAAGTTACTTAACCTTTCTGAGCCCCAGTATCCTCATTTATAAAATGACAGCATCTACTCCTTACGGTTGTTATGAAAGATACATGAGTTAAATTGTACAATGCACCTGGTAAGCACTCAATAAATGTTAACTGTTATCGGTAGGGCTAGGATGACAGGTAAGGCAGCCCCCAATGTCTGCTAAGCAAGTGAGAATATTCTAGATTCACAAACATTGAGGACTGCAATGAATCTAACTAATTGGTGATCTAGGTCAACCCTCTTATACACGTGGGGAAACTGAAGCACAGAGAGGGAATGTAACCTTTTTTTTTTAAGGTCAAATTTTGGCTAACTTGATATTGGACTATTTTGCATGGAACTAAAATTAAGACCAAGACATTTCCTTGGACATTCCTGAGAGTGCTTAACTTTTTTTTTTTTCTTTTATAAAGGGTATTTTTGGGGGTAGACGCTTAAAGTCAGAAGGCCTTAAAGAGTAAGGTATGTCCCTCACTAAAGTCTGTTGCCACGTGTTGGAGCAAGATGGCTGCCAGTCCCTGTGAGGGTTCAGCCTCCCTCTTCCCTCTAAGGCCCTGTGGCCCCAGCTTCTTCCGATCTCAGCTGTAGGGTGGCATAAGGCTCGACTCTCTCCCTGGGGTTCATTTCTTTCTGGGCTTTCTCAGCTGTTCAGGGCTTTGGTCTATTCAGCTGTAAACTATCAGGCGGATGGCTCAGCTCTCTCCCTGGGGCTCCAGCGTCCAAAACCAAACTCTCTGTGTTCTCCTTCTCCATGTATTTACTTCAGTGCTTGACTTTTAGTTAGAACATTACTGACTCGAAAATAAGGTTGTTGAAGAGAAGATGAACCTGGAATTGTTCTTTTTTTTCGCCATATAGGAATTATGGACTAGGTTCATATAAAAGGTTTTAACCTCTTTTCAGATGATTCCTGTGTTAACTCAGTGGGCAAAATATCACTTAATCAGCTATGTTATTTTAGACACTTAGCTCCTCTGAGCCTCAGTTTCTTCATCTGAAAATGTGGAAATACCCTACTCTGCCTAGACTAAGAGCTTCTTAAGGGCAGGGATGCTTTCTCCTTTGTCTCCTCTTCCTCTTCATCCCTGACTAGGATGATGTCTGATACACAGGAGTCAGTGAGAATTTCCGGAAATGCACTGAATGACCCTCGAGGTAGTAGTGAGGGCCAGAAGGAATCAGGAGTGTGTTGGCTGTCACAGAGGAAGGGTGACCTTAGCTGAGCCTGTTTCTGAGCATGGTGGGGGACAGAGGCCAGGCTGGAGGGGGTTGAGAAGTGAGTGGAAGACAGCTCCTTTGAGAAGTCTGGCTATGAAGGGCAGGAAAGAGGGAAGGTCACAGCTGTGCCTGGGGGTGGAGGTGAAGTGATGGAGATACTTCTGCATGCAGTGGGCCAGGGCCAAGGATAACAGGTGCTCAGTAAATGTGTCCTGAATTAAACGGACTCCATTCCAAGCTCTTGGGATTGCCCGGGTCTTTCCCAACATTCTTAAGAATGGTTGCCGATGCGATGTAACGATTGAGTGCCCAAGACTAGTGAAGACACTGCCGTAAGAGAGATCTCAGTGGCTTAACACAATACAAATTCTTTTCTCAGCAACAGTCCCGTCAAAGTGTCTGGTGGGCAGTTTTCCACACAGTATTTAGGGCTCCAAGTCCCTTCCACCTTGGGTCACCATGGAAAAGGAACGAAATTGCAGAAAGGCCTCATCTGCTTCTCCATCTCATTGGCTGGGAAGGGCGCACATCGCCTCCTCTCACAAGGGCGAGGATGAATCACATGACCGTATGGGTGCAAAGGAGCCTGGGAAATGCACTTCCTGCCTGGGCAGCCCCTTCTCAGCCTCAGCGATTCATTCTGGAAGGGGAGCATGAGTGTGGTGGACAGCCAACTCTCGCCACTCTGGAATTACAGCCTCTTTGAACTGTACTTCCTAACTACCTGAGGAGACATTGTCCAACTCTGGGAGAATGTCAGGCCCAAAAGGGAGAACAGAACCCTGCTCCTGAAGGCAAAAGAGAAATACATCATTGATCCAAGCCTCAGCTTCCCCAATGGTACAAGATTAACTCCCATCTAACCAAGTTAAGGGGATCAAAGGACCTAAGGCTTGTCCTGAGCAGGTGGGGCTAAGGTTGGGTGCTGGCTTCTTCACCCACCAGCTGGAGAAGGTTGGGCAGCCTTCTGAAATTCTGAGTCTTCGTGAAATCCTCTCTGAGTTGCTGTTAGGATTAGCAAACGCTCCAGGCACATAGTCTGCCATCTGTAAACATGAGCTGCCGCTCCTAGTGTCCATGTCATCTCCCCTCATTACAACATCAGAAATTAAAGTCATACAGGCCCTGACTTTAAATTTAAGGCCAGAGTGGCTAGAGTTGACATTGTCATGAGATCTATTTGCAGCATTTTACATCACTCTCTGAGACAATTAGAGCAGCTCATCTGAGTCAGGTAGCTGGAGGAGGGGGAGGAAGGGCAGGAGGAAAAGGAGGTCAGCTGCGCTGTGCTGGGTCTTCATAGCCCACTCAGACTGAAGCCCGGGGTCCTTGGGGCTTATTTCTTGCCTGTCTCTAAAACAGGCACTGGGCTTCTGCCCCGTGGCCAGCTACTGTAAATCAGTTCACACACAAGGCTTGGTACTGACCCCTCCACCTGCTTTCCAGGGTGGTACCCCAACATAAAACTCGTGTCACCATCACTGTCAGCCCCTTGGAGTTAGGCCTTTGATTCTTGGCAGAGTCCTCATTTCCAGGCTGTGGTGCTGTATCTTTCCCCCCGTGCTGAGGAGGGATGGATTGGCAGCCCTCACCTCATACCACCCCACTCCCATTATTTAGCATGCTAATTTATTGGGCCCAACTTGGCTAATCAGTTGGCATCTTTGGAGGCCTATGATAACCAGTCAGCTGGGGATGGGGGCAGGGCTGTGGTGGTCTCTCAGGAAACCAGGCTATGAGGGGTCGGGCCCAGGGAAAGATTAGAAAGGAGCTTTTCCTGGGAGGGCAATTGGGCCATTCCTGCTCTACTTTGTACCTCTGGAGTCATAGGGGCAGTGGCTCTGTGACCTCCAAACAAAGGCGACCTTTGGCCTGGGTCTGTGGGAAGACAGGCAGGACAATGGGAGGAAGGAGAAAGGACCAGAGATAAAGCTCTGGGCCCAGGGGTCTGTGCCTGGGACCCCAAGGCCTCTCCTCAGGCACAGTGCAGACCCTTCAGCATAAGCAGGGCCTGGCCGGCTTCCTGCTTCCAGAGGCCTGTGCCATTTTCATTGTGTCTTCTATTGTTGAGATAGCTATTACATTTCAAAAGAAGTCTGAGCAAGGACAAACCACATTCTGACGCATCCACAAGGGTACTATCTTCCACTCATTCGTTCACTTGCTCATTCATTCATTCATTCATGCCGTAGAGATTTATTGGCATCTGCTGGTACCAAAGGCTTTGCTTGGTGCTGGGAATATAAAAATCAACATCAGCCCATCCCTGTTGTCAGTAAACTCTTCTCTGGTCCAGGAGACAGTTGCTAACCAGATCATCCCAGAGCAGTGTGGTAAGCCAAATAATAGGAGCTTAGCCAAGGTTTAGAAGTGGTGCTGAGGATGAAGTGACTGCTTTCGGGAGATGGCCTGGGCCAGGGCCCAGTGCTGGGGGCAGGGAGGGCTTCTGACCAGAGTGCCTTTGAGGACTCAGGAATATCATAGCGACGGTGGACCATGAGTTCCCTTTTGATCTCCATTCTGACTCCAAACCAAAGAAAACTTAGAAGTCAGGGAGAGGCCTGGCATTTATACAGGACCTTCCATGTGCCCGAAACTGGTGGGAAGGTTTTGTTACCATAAGCATGGCTATTTCCAATAGAAAGGCCAGCCCAAACCAGTGCTTCAAAGGAGTGAGGAGGTGATTTATTGCAAATGCACAAGCAAGGATCTGGGGAAATCTCCCCCAAAACCAGTTTAAAGTGAGAAGAGGGGCTGGGATTTTTATGGGGGGAATAAGGGTTGAGGATCAAGTGATGACTGCCATGTGGGCGATGACTCTGGACATTTTTTTACAGGGTCTCCTGTGATATCTCCTTTATGCAAAACTCCTGTTTGATGTCCCAGTTCTCAGCCTTTTATCTCAGGGAAGTTGCAAATTTCCTGGGCTATAAGGTGCTACTGGCACCATTCTGTGCTTTTGCTGAGATGTTATCTTATTCCTGACTTTCCTGGAAAGTTCTGGTTATTGTCCTTCTAGGCACTAAGAACAAAGAGCACACTACTAAGATTAGGTTAATAGAAAACCAGTTCAGCAACATCTGGGGAAAGTATTTGAATTTTTCAGAGATGCTTAAGAAAAGAAATTTTTATTTAAGCATGTTTTTTCAGCTATCCCTTTCACAAATCACCCCTGTGATCCTTTACTTGTCAGGTCACCCTAAGTGGTAGGGCTGACTTTTATCCCCATTTCCCAGGTAAGGAGACTGAGGCCCAGCCAGGCTAAGTAACTGGCCCAGTTCACATCACTAGCAAGGAGACAGCTGGGTATGAACCCAGGGCTGTGTGACTGGCTTCTCACTGGTGCCCTTACCTTTTGTAAGGCTCACCTCTTGGGGTTCACTCCTGCAGGTCTCTCAGGTATTGGCAGAGCCCGAACCCCTCTTGGGTCAAGGCTGGTCTTGCCCCACTTGATGAACCCTCTCTTGTATGAGGCCTCCTTATGGACCTGAGCTGGAAGGAGAGGCCAGGGCCGGCTGTCTCTAAAGGATTTAGGAATTTTTTTGCATCAGCCCTTGAAGCTTGACAATAATGCATAAACGTGCTTCTTCTGGGTTTCTAGATCACCTGGGGCTTGTACTCTTTTACAAGGCAATTTCATGGATACTCAGATTCCTCTGGTTTATGCAGAGACCCTGGGGGGCTCGTTTTTCAATGAGTTTGCTTTGGATTGGGCACTTGGGCACTTGACATGCCTGGTAGCACACACTAGGCAGGGCGGCCTTGAAAACCAGAGTGTGTGCCTCTTGCTCTGTCCCTTCCTGGCTGTGGGGCCAGGAAGCTCTCCTTTCTCAGCCCACATGTCCATCATTATAATGGAACAAGGCTAGCACCTACCTGACAAGGGTAGAAGAAAGATCATGGGAGATAGGGGATATAAAACACTTTTTTACACCAAAAAATTCAGGAGAAAGAAGGACTTTCCTGGAACAGCGAGTGCTTAAAAACATGGGCATCTACCTGTGCATGAACTGCAGACGTTTCTTGATTTGTCCATGTGTCTGCTAGCTGCAAGTATGACCAAATGTGGCATCCAGGCTCCTAGTGATCACTTGCTCTGTGCCCAGGGCTGTGCTCAAGGCTTTACATGCCTGTCTCCTTCCACCTGGTTTAGAGATGAGGACATGGTGCACAGAGTAGTGATGTAACTTGCCCAGAGTCACACAGCTTGTAGGTGGTAGAGCTGGGAATTGAAGCCAAGACAGTGACTCTAAAGCCAGAGCTCACCATGGCATGGTTTTTAATACCTGCATGGCCTGTGAACAGACACGCACAGAAGCTTGGACTCTGAGCAGATCACGAGCCAGTGTAGTGGAGGAGTTACTCTGGGCAACTTGGGGAGCGGCATGGCTTTACTCTCTTTCTGCATAATGTCATTTCTCCTGTGTGTGACCTTTTTTTGATTCTTGCCCTGTTGACTCTTGTGCCCAGCTTGCCAGGACCTTACCTAGGTAGGAGGTTCTGTCTTCCTACTATGGTTGGCCCAAGAACCTTTGGCCAAGAACCTTAGAAGGGCCATGCCTCTGGGCTGGGCTGGAGCTCATGGCAGAGCCAGCCAGCTTTGCCACTGTGTCCCCTCCCCTACCCGCAGATCCCCACTCCCTCCTAACCTTTCCAGGCAGCCTGATGACTTCCCTGGCTTGCTGCCATAATCTGTCCTCTGGGGCCCCTCCTGGGAATCTGAGTCCTGGGGTTGCTTCTTCAGTTCCCTGACCCTACATAACCTATGCTAGGGTCCCCATGTGGGAAGCCAGACCAAGACCAGTGGTACCTCAGGCACCATTGCCAAGTAATCTGAGAGCTCAGAAATGGCCTCTCCCTTGGAGGACTCATATCTTGAATGCCTTCTGATGATGAACTCATGTTGGGGGGCAGAGGAGGGGGCAGTGCTTGGGAGAGAAGGGGGACTTGGCATCTGAGATCTGGGCTCCAGGCTTACTCAGAGCCTGAAAGTCGCTGACTACCCCCTGAGCCTCAGTCTCCTCATCTGTGAAATGGAGAGATGAGGTGGAGTGAGTTGAATTAGATGATGAATGCCTTAATATGCCTTCAGTTCTCCTATGCTTTGAATCACTGGAAGTAATAGGGGAAAGAACTGAAGCAAAAACAAACGTGGATAAAATAGTAATTAGGAAGCAGAGCAAGGAATGAGTATTTGTGATCCATTAATTCATGATGTCATCACCCAGCCCTGCCAACATGCCAGCATCTGGAAAGAATGGACTTCTGGTACCTGGAGCGTCCATTCAGCCTGTCACCTGTTCCAGTTCCAACCCGTCCCAATTTCTGCCCCTACCTCTTTGAGTCATAACTTCCTCTTCTCCCTCTGTCCCTCCCAAGTCCTGGGTGCCACATGCCAATAGGCCAGGTGTGCCCCACCCCTGACCAGATCCTGGAGGCTGTTAGCTGATGCTGCAGGGGACTTGGAAGATGGGTGGAGTCCAGGAGGGAGCGTAGCAGGGGCCACGAGGGCCTTGGGGTTGGCGTTTACTTTGTGCTGAAGGCTGGAGTGGGCGGCACTGCGTACTTCAGGGCCTCAGCTGGAATAAAGAAGGTTCCTCTTTGCCACATCCTGACCAGAACACAGGCTGGAATGATCCATTTTCAAAACATGGTGTCTTTCCCGCATGCTTTTTCTGTAAACCTACAACTTCTTTAATTAAAAATTAGGAGGAGGATGACAACAAAACACAGTGTATCCGAATCGCCTGTGCTTTAGAATTCCTCTCGAGACCTTCCCCACTCTTGGTGGCACTACAGGGGGTAGCGGTCCAGTTAGGAAGCTCAGCTGTGTGCTTGAGAGGGGTGCCCAGGGGATTTAAAGACAGGTACCTGGGGAAGGTCAGTGGAGAGCTGTGGGAAGGAGCAGGAAGCCCTGCCTCTCTCTGTCGTGGACTGCCTGGAGGGCCTTGGGCGATTCTCCTGCTCTGTCTGGGGTTCCATTTCCTCATCTATAGAGGGACGAGGAGATGCTCTAGGCCTTAGCAGGGCTGGCATCGCCAAGGATAAACCTGCGACGTGATGCACACTGTGACAGGGACCCCAGAAAGCCTGGCTGGATCCAACTGACAAGTGGGAGCCCGCGTCGTGGCTGCCGTGGGTGTGATGGCCATCCCTGAATGTCTAGTAGACCTCTTTCCTGAGCCCCAGACCTGCATCTCCAGGCTTCACTCACCCCATGCTGTACCCCCGTCTGTAGCCCAACATCAGTCTCCCCATTTGCCCTCCTTGACTACCCCCTCCTCACCTCCCCCATATCCATCCCATCACTAAGTCCTGTCCATTCAACTCCCAATCTGTCTCCAGTCTGCCCCCTCCTCTCCATCACTGCCCTCGCTGAAGCCCCCCCCCACCAGGACTACTGGAACATCCTTGAACCATCCTCCCTGCCTCCACTCATGTCCCTTTCCACTGCGGCCCAGACATTTAAAGAAATTAGTAGACTTTATATTTTTTGGAGCAGTTTTAGGTGCACAGAAAATTGAACAGAGAGCACAGAGAGTCCCCATGTACCTTCCCCTAACCCCCCGGCCCCCAGTTTCCCCTGTTATCACCATCTCGCATAAGGATGGTGCATTTGTTATAACGGATGAGCCAGTCTTGATACATTAACTCCTATCCATAGTTTACATTAGGGCTCACTCTTTGTATTGCTCAGTTCTATGGTTTTGACAAATGCATGTCATGTATCCACCACTGCAGCATTGTACAATCATCTCACCCCGCTGAATATCGCCTGTGTTCCACCTACTCAGCCCTCATCCCCCACACACACACACAATTCCCTGGCAACTGCTGATTTTTTCCCTGTCTGTATAGTTTTGCCTTTTTTAGTGCGTCATATAGTTGGAATTAATACAGTATTTAGCCTTTTCAGACTGCTTTCTTTTCACTAAGCAATATGCATTTGCTCCTTGTCTTTTTGTGGCTTGATAGCTCATATTTTAAAAATTGTTGAGTAATACTCCATTGGAGGGACATACTGCAGTTGCTTTATCCATTCACCTTTTGAGGGACATCTTGTTTGCTTCCAGTTTGGGGTGATTATGAATAAAGCTGCTGTAAACATTTGTGTGCAGGTTTTTTCGTGGACATCAGTTTTCAGTCGGTTGGTAAATACCTAGGAGCACAATTCTTGGATCGTGCAGTGAGAATATGCTTTGCTTTGTAAGAAAATGCCAGACTGTCTTCCAAAGTGACAGTACTAGTTTGCATTTCCACCAGCAGTGAATGAGAGTTCTATTGTTCCACATCCTCACCAACACTTGGTATTGTCAGTTTGGGGAGATTAGCCATTCTGATAGGGGTGGTGGTCTCTCGTTGTTGTTTTACAGCCTAGACAGTCTGAAAAATGTCATTTGGATCAATAGCATTGCTCCCAGTGTTCCATGGCTCCCACTGCATTCAGACTAAAATCCCCACCCCTTGGATAGTCTGCAAAATGCTGTGAGACCCGGCCCCTGCCCTCTTCACCTGGTCACATCACCCCCAGCCCCTTGCCCACCCCATGCCACCCACAGCAGCCTCATTTCAGTTCCTTGAACAGTGCAGATCCTTTCCTGCCTCAGGGCCCACACACAGGCTATTCCCTCTGCTTGGAGCACTTGTCCAGACTCTCCTCTGGCACAGAACTAGGCATAAATGTGTTGTTCAATATTTCTTTGCTGAATGGAGAATGAATGACTGGGCCATTTGGCTGGACAGGAAACTGGGAAAGAAGGATATATTTATTGAGCATCAATTAGGTACCAGCTGTAGCCTGGATACAGTCCTGTTCATTATGTCCTTTGATCTTAGGTGGAAAGATAATCTGTCCTTTACAAGTGAGGCAAAAGGAGCTTAACCAGTGATCACTCAAATTCCCACTGGGGCCAGGCAGCTCACACAAATAAGTGAGCTGGTTGAGTAAAAAAAACAAAAAAAAAACAAAACCAGCAGCCAGGCTCAACTGTAATCAGCATTGAAACCATGGCTTTTCTCTCTGGGAGACATAAAGGAATGGTAGAGACTGTAGTAAACTTGGACACATGCTCCATCTGAAGGTAATGTCTACTTTTCGGCTCCAGTATTTCCAGAGCTTCTGATTTGTTTAAAAGAAACTGGCATCTCAGATTTTTAAAGAGATATTCTCAACTGCTAAATATGGCCAACTAACTTGCAATTTTTAAAACATGCCCTGTGCCATTGCTGTGTTAAACCAGGGGTGCTCTGGTCCACCAGCCATTAGTTTTCAACCATGGTTTGGAAGACAAAAAGGAGAAAAACTGGAGCGGTTCTCTGGGCTTCCTGATCTCTCTAGCCACTGTCAGATCTGTGGAAAGGTTGCCTCTTACTTCAAGAAATTGGTGAATAAATATTATGTACTCAGAGCTCTGGATTCAGTCAAGAGGTGTGGCCCAAAGAAAAGACGAGTATTGTTACATTTCTTTGCCCCTTGCTTTCAAGGTCCTCACCCAGGCCTTTTGAAGCCCCAGGGGAACCCAGAACTTGGCTTTGAAACAAGCACAGACCCAAACTCGGACGTGATTGTGCTTATTGACACGGCCCGCTGGGTAGTCGGAGTGTCTGGGTCAGTGATCCATTCGTGCCCAGGGCTGGGCTGTATTCCACATGCTGGGGAAACCGTGAAAAGAGCAAAGTCCCTGTCCTCATGGAGCTTGCGTTCTAGTAGAGAGTAACACGGAAACGGATGAGCATGTGCTAGAATGTCTTGGTTAGGCAGAGAAGAGCAACGTCAGGAGTGACCAGTGGGCGGGGAGCTGTCGGAACCAGGTTGGTCACAGAAGGCCTCTCGGGGGAGGCACTATTTGAGCAGAGGTCTCCGTGGGATGAGAGAGCACGTGAGTGAGCAGGATCTGGAGTAAGAGATTCTAAGCAGAGGGACAGCTGGTGCCAAGGCCCTGAGGCTGGAACATTTTGGGGTGACCCAGGCACAGCAAAAGCTGATGGCCGAAGCGGGTGGAGGAGTTGGGGCATGAAAGGAGACGATTGCTCCCCTTTACTGAGTGCTTGGTGGATGCTGGACCCAGTCTAAGCACTTGATCTATTTGATTCCCCACTTGATCATGTAAGCACCATAATCCTCACTCCTTCAGATGAAGGCAGTGAGGCCCAGGGAGGTTAGGCAATTTGATCCAAGCTGTCCTCCAGTTCCTAAGTGGCCAGCACATGGGATCTGAACTCAGGCAGCCTGGCTCTGGCCTCCCCTCTCCATCAACATATATTTCTGCACCTTGCTAGTGTCTGAACTTCTGTCATGCAGCTCAATGCCTAACCCAGTCTGTGTTATGAAGGAATTAATGAATGAGTCTTTGTTTTCCTCTTCCATGTCCAGGGAACTTCAGTTTTATCCTCAGCTCCCTGCTCCTCCTTTCCGCCTCATTCATCTCTGCTCCTCCTGTCCCTCCCCAGCCGAGCTTCTATTTCTAGTTCTCAAACCCAGGCTCTCAAATTTCACATCTCAAGTCTGACCCTCCCCAGCCCCCAAAGTGTCTTCCCAAAACCCTGAGCTGCTTCTCTCTGTGTTGATGGCTGGAACGTAAGCCTGGAACAAGCCTCTCAGATCCCTCCAAGCCCTGCTGTCCCAGAGTGGTGTTTCTCTTGGTGGCACCATTATTCTCCTGGGAATCCCAGGGAGGAGCCTCCCCATCCGCCCCCCGCCCCCCCACCCCACCCCGCCTTCCTATGGTCCCAGAGCTGCCCATCTTCCCGCCTCCCCTTCCCCGCTGCCTTGGGTCCCACCGACAGCTGCTCTTCCCTGGCTCCTGCAGCAGTCTCTAGCCCATCTCTCCTTGACCCAAGAGCCTCCCTACCAGCTTCAGAGATGCTCACTTATCCAAAGAAAGCTCAGTGGCTCCCCAGTGCCAGTCTTCACGCTGTGTTCCAAGGCCGTGTAAGAGAGATTGGGCCTGGATATCCTGAATATCCTGGCTATCAGTGGGACCTGGTTTTCTGGCAATGCCCCTTTCATGTCCATCACCACCACCCTGCCCTCCTACTCATGTGCCCTTGCTGACAGTCTCTCCACCAGGACTGTCTTCCCCCTTCTTTGCCTGCCCAAAGCTTCCACATTGTGAAGACATCTCCTCCAGGAGGCCTGTGTCTGCTGCTCCAACAGAAACATCCTCTCCCACCTTGGAGACCCCACAGCACGTGGTCTGTCCTGTAGTTTTCATCCCGTGCCTGGCTGTCTGTGCCTCAGTGGACAGGGCATGGGGGCTGGTCAGATACCTGGATCTGTGTTCAAGTTTGATATTTATTTCCAATATGTACTCTTAGTGACCTTAGGCAAGTAGCTTAACCTCTCTGAATCCCATTCCTTCATCTGTAACATGGGAATATATCTCCCTTGCTGGATTGGTTAACCACTAGAGACAAGTAAAGCCCCATTCCATGCTGGTGGGCAGCAAATGGCAAATAACTCCTTATTTGACTCCAGCTGTTTTGATGCCAAGGGCTTTCTCTTCTACCTCCTCCAGAAAGCCCTCCCTGAATTTAGTCCTGCCTTCTTGTTATTATCGACAGCACCTTGTCAATAACTAGCCACTTTTACTTCTTAGAACAGTTAGCTGAATGCTTTTATCTTCCTTGCTAGACTAGGCTTATGAGGATGAATGACATAATCTTACCTCCAGGAGCTCATCTGCTGTGGCTAAATTTCACTGTGGGTCATTACAAATCTAGAAGGGTGGCTGGGCATCCAAGCGGTGCTGGTACCTCGGGCCTGTGTGCATGTACCTCACCTGGGCTTTGATTTTTTTTTCCTTTTTTAAAGTCACCCCAGTGAATCTAGATAAAAAGCAGCCCTCCACCCCCCAACCCCCCCCCCCCAATCTGGCACAGGAGACTGCTTTGCCCATAACCTAGAGAGAACCTGCTGGGCAGGTAAATAACACACAGGTGAGGCCTTCCCTTTGAAAAGGAATTTATGATGGCGCTTGGAGATAATTAATCACTGCTGCCGCCCTCCCTGGGCCACAACCTTTGTTTCCAGGCTTAAGCTGGATGGCTGAGGCCAGGAGCAAAGGGGGGCTTTTATAACTCTTCTTTCTCCTTTTCAAAAGGACCCGCGGGACCCTGGGGAGCTGGAGGGGGGTGGTAATTGGGACTCAGAACAACTAGTTACTAGCTTCTTGCAGCCCCCCTGGAGCTTCTCGCCTCCACTTAGAAACAAACCCCTGCTTGAGCTGGGCCTTTATGTTGGCTCTGTGGGAAGAGAACCACACAGGTTCTTGGGGAGGGCTGGGGCTGGGGGGAGCAGCCCTAGGGAGAGGCCCGTCTGGTCGGGTTTCAGATCACAGCACGTGGGCCTGGGATGGGGACTCGGCAAATGATAACTTTTTATTTTTTAACTTTGATGAAACCCAGGGCCCCACGGGAGTTTTCACCGTCCTTTATTAAATGCATCTCCCCGGCACCCCTTCCTCCCTTTCTCATGACTCCAGGGAGTTGGGGAAGTCAGAGAGAGACAGGAGGTCAGGCATGAGGGCTTGATGTCAAACCGATGTGGGTTCGAATTCTGCTCAGCCACTTACTCGCTTTGTAACTTGGGCATATTGCTAAACTTCTCTCACCTCAGTTTCCTTATCTGAAAAATGGGAATAATCACAGCACTCAAATCAAAAAGGTTGCTGTCAAATGGGATAATGTACATACCTTAGTCCAGGTGCCCTAGAAGTAGACCTTGAGGCAAACACTTGTGGACGAGTGATTTATTAAGGAAATGTTCCCGGGGAAAAAAAAGCAGTGAGGGGGTTTTGTGGGTGGGGGTGGAGGCAAGACAGGAAAGGGGAGGAAGCCAAGCAGGGGAGCTACAGCAGGTACAGCCCTGCAGAGCGGTGCTTTGGCCTGATCCCTCAAGGGATCCCTCAGGGTTCTCCACATGAGACAAGAGCTAGGCAGACAAGATGGGGGGGTGGCTTTTGTCCTTCTACCTCCACCAGACCTTGGCGAAGGGCCATCCCGAGGGTGCAGGAGGGATGCAAGCTTCCAGGCACTTCTGGCTCCCTGCGCATGGGGTCAGAGAGCTCCAGTGCCCAGGAGAGCGGCAAGTGCAGGTCTCCAGGGGAAGAAGCACGCAGAAGGGGGTCCTGGGAGGAGACATGGCACCTAGTGAGGGCACAGTGCATGGTGCCCGAATTAGAATTGCTGAGCAGTTCATAAAGAGAAGGATCGCAGAGAGGTTATTAAGTTGACCTGCAGATGCACAGCATGTCCATGCTGAGCTGGAGTTAGCAGGCAGGCTTACGTCTCCTGGCATCAGGGTTCTCTGGAGTTCTAAGCTGGGGTCTTCTACCTGTTTCCTGAGAGTCCTTCTTGTGCCCTCCCGGGAGTCTCCTTGGGAGAGGCTCTATTGGAGCAGACCTGATTCTGCTGGGCCCAGCTCTGAGGAAGCCCCTCCCTGCCCCGCTGACTCTTCTTTTCCTGACTCCATCATCTCCCACTGGGCCGTGGGGCCAAGATGGACCCACACCATTGATGAGCATTTGGGGGTTGTGCTAGGCAGAATAATGGGTCCCCAAAGCAGCCCATGTCCCAATCCCGGGAACCTGTGAACGTTTCCTACACAGCTAAAGGGGTTTGGCAGATAGATAGTTAAGGACCTTGAGACGGGGAGAATCTCCTGGATTATCTGGGTGGCCTGATGTAATCACATGGGTCTGTAAAAGGGGTCAAGGGGATCTGACCACAGAAGAGCAGTGTCAGAGTGATGTTGCATGAGAAAGACTCAGCAGGCCATTGCTGAGTGGGAATTGCTGAAGAAGGAAGTGGGCCCAAGCCTCCAGAAGGAAGATGACCCTGCTGACACCTTGATTTTAGCCCGTTAGACCCATTTGAAAGGACTTCTGACTTCCAGTCCCTCTGTAAGAGAATACATTTGCATGGCTGTGAGCCACCACAGAGCCCTAGGAAACCAGTGCAGGTGGCTTCCCTGTCATTAGGGCTGTTGCAAAGAGTGCTGCTCTGAGCATTCTGATGGACATACAGACACGCTTCTGTTCCTTTTGCTTGGCTGGAGAGGCCGAGGTACAGAGCTCAGAGGCTCGCACCCTGCTGGCCCAGCTCCACGCCCTGGGATCTCCCCAGAGTGGCCTCCTCCCTCCGCCTCCTGCAAAAAGTGAAGCCAGTCCCCAGAACGACTGTTTGGAATAAGGACAGTTACACGAGCCCATGTCTGTCTGTTTCCCTCTCATTCTCCTTTTCCCTTTTCCTTCCGTCTCTGTTTCCATCTCTCTCTCTCCCATGAGGCCTGGTGTGTCCTTGGATTTCTCATGGTCTCTCCTCCACATCTTCTCTGGAATCCAGATCCTTCTTCCGTGGAGCCTGCCTCCTCTCTCTCTGCCCTCCCTCTTTCCCCAGGGGTCTCACTCTGCCAGTGCCCCCCACCAGCCCATCTTCCCTCTGCCCCGCTAATCTTGTCTAATTGCTTCCTGGCACCACCACGGAACCGAATTTTCCCAGAGTGACGAGATGCTGAGAAGCTCAGAGGTGATTTAGGCTCAAGGGGGTCTTGGGCCAGGGCAGCAGCCAGAGCAGGCAGGGAAGGCGAGCTGAGTCTGATGCCCTGGTGCCCTCCTGGCAGGCTGGCTCTCCCAGGCCCAAGTGGGGTCTGTCCACCCATGCACACTCCCTCCTAGATGCCACGCTCTGGGCAGGTGGCCGTCGTGGCCCCTCGCAGAGCTGTGACTGGAGCCCACCTCCCGGACCTCCCTAGGTGCATGGCTGTCTCAGGAGTGAGCGTCTTCCAGGAAAAACCCGGTCTTTGTTCTGCAAGACACAAACATGTTGCCTTGGCCAAATCCTCTGAGGCTCTCCCACATGGCCAGGCGTCTTGAGCAAACTTATTGTGAGGCCCAGTTTCCTCATCTGGGAAATGGGGCTGAGAATGCAGAGCTCACTGCTGTGAGCATTTAAGGAGACTGCTCTGGGAGTACTTCCAGGAGGGGCTTGGCACAGTGAGGGCACCATTCAGGCTCACTCCTGCAGTCACCCAGGGGTGGGACAGGCAGCCTTGAGTGTCCTTGCCAGCTTCTCCTGGGGAAGCTTCTCTTTCCCTCCTTTGAGGGAGTTGTTTAATAACAGCCAGATGACATCACAGGACGTGAAAAGAGGAAGCAGCATTTGCACAACACTTTGGAAGAAATAAAGCCCCTTTCCTAGGTGCTGTGGCTTAATGCTGCTCACAGCCTTGGGGTGAGGGAATTAGTCTTCTCATTTTCCAGCTGAGAAAGCCGAAGTTCAAAGGAGTGAAGGATCATGCATTCCCAAGGGCACCCAGCTCCGTGGTGGGAGGGGCAGGCTGGCTCCTGAGGGCTGCCTGGGGAGGAGGGGGGAGGGGAGAGGAGCGGGGAGGTGGCGGCTCAGACTCTGATGGGGCAAAGTAAAGCCCAAGCTCTATTTCTGTTTCAGCATAAGGGCGACCGCAGGCTGCTTGGTGGGACCACCTTAATTATCCCACTGGCAGTGCAGACAGGAGTTCTTAGCCCCATTTTGCAGATGAGAAAAGTGCAGCCCAGAGGGATTGGGTCTGGTACTGCATCCCTCAGCCAACAGGTGGCACACAGTCATCTGCCTGCAAGCCCAGGGCTCCTAGTTCCTGGTCTGGGGCCTTGGGTACCTCTCTTCACAGCTCTCATCCCGTCTCCCCAGTCCTGCGCCACGGGTTGTGGTGAGAATGAAATGACTCAGGATGCAGAGTGCCGGGCCTTGTCCCAGGCCAGTCATACTCAATACCTGAGCCTTTTCTTCCCTTTGGGAAACTCTTATGATTACATAAATCTCCGAGAGCCGCAGGAGCTATGGACTACTGCCTGGGAGGACTGAAAATTGCACAAATATTTATTGAGTGCCTACTGTGTGCCAGAAGAGTCAATGACAGTGGATACAGTGGCTACCCACATGGAACTTACCCTTCAGTGCAGGAGAGAGAAAACAAGGAAGCCAGGAATTCACCAGATGACTGCTGTTGTAATAAGTGATATGAAGTCAAAAAAAGGGGGTGGGGGAGGATGGGAGGATGGGCTGCTTTTGGGGATGGTCAGGGAAGGCCTCTGGGCAGGTGACCTCTGAGCTGCAACCCTTAAAGGAGCCAAAACCAGCCTTGCAGGACTGGGGAGAGGAGGGCTCCAGGCTGAGAGGGCAACATGCACAAAGGCCCTGGGGTGGGGATAAGTTTGTTCAAGGACAGAGGAAAGAGCTGGGACCAAGTAAGAGATAGGGGAGTGGTTTGAGCTCAGGTCAGGGAGGTCACAAGGATCAAGTCACCAGGAAGTGGTCATGGGTTTGGAGAAGGCTGCATATAAGGTTTTAAGCAAGAGCAGGGTATGATCTAGAGTTTAATAAGTAAGCAATTGGTAAGTTCCTGGACAAAATTGGAAGGACCCATAAGTATTAGCTAGCCTGCCCCTTCTCTATGCAGTGGGGAAACTGAGGCCCATCAGGTAGGAAGTGCGTTGCTAACGTCGTATAGCAGGTCAGAGCAGAAGCAGCCCTCAACCCAGGTCCTTAGACTCCAGCTCCAGTGCTTCTTTCTTTGGGAAGCTGGCAGAAGCCCCAGGCTGGGCATCAGCTTAGTCTCCTTCAAGCATGGGCCCTGCATGGCTTCTCCTGACCCAGTAGACCCGAGGGGCCAGGCCAGCATCCAGGCCTTCCCAGGTCAAACATGTGAATGTTGCCTTCTCATGGCAAGTTTGCTCCGTGGCCACTGTCCTAAGGTTCCTGCGCGCCAAATAAACACATGTGGGCCAAGTTTGGATTTAGACCACACCCTCACCCTAATAACTGCAATTCTGCCTGAATGTACTTGACCCCATGCGAAGATACATCTGCTAGCAATTCCGGGAATGTATTTAGCATTTTTGCTTTATGATGCACAAAGCATTTTCCATGCATGACCATGTTTCTCTCCCTTGGAGGGGAGTCCAGGAGGCATGGCCCCCTTTTTGCAGATGGGGTGCTGAGGCCAGAAATGACTGATTGACTTACCCAAAGTCAGGGAGGGAGGGTGGGCAAGAGAAGGAGTCTCTTTTTCAGGCAAGCCAGATGACAGAGCAAAGAGAAAGAATAAAATGAGCATAAAATCTCTGAGTCCCAGCATTAGAACCCGAGAATCATGTTCCAGAATTTGAGCATCACAGATTTAGAATCATAAAATGGTAGAGTTGGCAGACCTTAGAGATGGGATGATCCAATCCATCCTCTAGTCTGGTAATTAAATAGAAAAGTGCATAAATCTTCGGTGTACAGCTCAATCACACACAAATATATGTATATACACACTAAGTGACCACTATCCAGATCAAAATATAGAGCATCCCCACTCCATCAGCCCAAGAGGCTCTTGTGCTCTCTCCCATTCAATACTCACTCCCCACCCCAGGTAACTGCTATTCTGGCTTCTGCTTCTATCACCATCAGCTAGTTATGCCTGTTCTTGAACTTCATATAAATGGAATCACGTAACACATACTCCTCTGTCTGGCTTCTTTAGTTTAACATCAAGTTTATATGACTCATCCATGTTGCATATAGAAGTAACTTGTTCTTTTATATTGCTGTGTTCATTTTATGGATGTACTACAATTTACCTGTTTTTCTGTTGATGTTGAGTTGTTTCCAGTTTAGGCGCTTATGAATAAAACTGCAACGAATAGTCTGGTACATGTCTTTTTGCCAGTATATGTTAGCAGAAATTTCTCTTGGGCATATACCTGAAAGTGGAAATTGCTAGGTCCTAAGGTAGTCAGGTCACAGGTAAGTAGGTGTGTTTAGCTTTAATAGATACTGCCAAGCAGTTTCCCAGAGTGGTTTGTACCATTTTACAGTCCTGCCAGCAGTGTATGAGGGTTCTAGCTGCTCTTTCTCCTCACCCACGCCTGCCATCATCAGTCTGTTCGGTTTTTAACTTTCTAATGGATCTGTAGTGGTATCTCACTGTGGTCTTTAATTTACATTTCTCTGAGTAATGATGCTGAGCATCTTTTCATATGCTTATTGGTCATTTAGATACCTTTTATGAATTGTCTATCCAAATCTTCTACCCATTTTTAAACTTGGTTGCATTCTTTTTCTTATTGATTTGTAAGAGTTCTTTATATATTCTAGATCCAAGTCCTTTATCATATGTAGGTATTACAACTACTCCTCCCAGCCTATGGTTTGCTTTTTCACTCTCTTAATGGTGTCCAGGGATAGTTTGAGAGGGAAGAGAATTAATGTGTATTGAGAGCTTCCTTTGTGCCAGGCCTGGCACTGTCCACATCCATCTACCTTACTTGCTTAACCTCATCACCACCCAATGGGGGGGAATCATCACCCTTTACCTCTCCACCCCCCGACACACCTGACAATAAAGGATTTAAAGAATTTGCCCAAGATTTCAGGGTTGGCACATAACTGGGCTGGATTTCTCTGGTCCCAAAGCCCCTCTTTTTGATTTGGGCATCAGTGGAGAAGAGATGCTTCCTGCCTTTAGCCTATCTCACCATCAACCGCCAAGCAGAGAGGCCCACATCTCTCTGTCTTCCTGGAATGCCGCCTTCCAAATCTGGCCGCTTTGTTTTGTTTGAAGTGGATTTCTTGGCATCTTTCATTCACATTCCACTGCAGATTTAAAAGAACCTATTGTAAAGGTTGGCGTTGTCAGGTGTTTGGGATTAATTCTTAATGCCAGTACCTTAACTGTATATAATCCCTTTCGTGTATTAGGCTCTATGATGGTTGTCTTATTCGATATATATTAGTTCAAGCCAGTGGGGTAAGCAGGGCAGTGATTATTATAGAGATCATGTTCAAAACACTTCTACTGAGGACTGGTCCAGGACTAGGCAGGGGAACACAGCTGAATCCTGTCTTTGGGGCATTTGAGGTCCCATGGGAAAGATATTCAGGCCAACATCCAATGTAGGGGTGCAGTGATAGAGACCCATGTGTTATCAGTGAGTTTTTACTATATGGTTTGTATATGCCAGGCAACATGCTCTGGATGGAGGGGGCCCCATGCTGCATACCCTGCAGAGAACAAACTAGACCCAGTCCCTGCCCTCTCACAGTTTGTGGAGGTGAAAATTACCATGGGATCACAGCACAACAGTGGCCACCTTGCCCTGGGAAAGATGGGAGGCTTCACTTAGGAAACAACATGTGAATTGGATCCTGAAGGATGGATAGGAGTTCAACAGATGAGGGGGGAAGTGTGTGGCATTACAGACTAAGAGAATACGGGGACAGCAGCCTGCATCTTTGACTTACCCAGGAACGAGTAAGCTCCTGCCTGAACCCAGGCCTTCTGGTTTCCAGCCCTGTGTTCTTTCTGTCCTCCATAGTGTCCCCTTGACACGTCTCAGGACACAGAACTGAGTGGGATAGCACAGCCTGTGGCATTTCCACCAAGCAGGCTGGGCCATCACCAATGCCAGACCCAGGGGCCGTTTGCCAAGGCAACAGTGGCCACTCTGGGTGTGTCTCAGCTTGGCCAGGGGAGTAAGCATCAGCGCAGGGCTCCAGTGACTCTCATAGACTCTAATTTGCCTCCCTGGGCCTTCGACACTGCATTGTAAAATGAGAATAATAACAGTTAGAGCTACACCGAGGGAGCCACGACTTCATTCCAGGCACTGCGCTGAGTGCTTTGCATTTGGTAGCTCCTTTAATCTTCCCAGCGGCCCTGGGAGGTGGAGGTCGCGTTATCCCTCCTCTACAGGTGAGAAACCGAGGCTCTGGAGAGGTTAAGTGACTGGCCAGCATCTCACAGAGCCAGGAAGTGGCACACTCCGCATTGCTCCCAGCTCTGTGTGACCCCAACTCACATCTCACAGCTAATATAGCTTCTTCCGATTCTGCCCCACAGACCTCCCAGCATTTAGAAGGTGTTACATGAGTGTCTGTCACCCAAGTGTCCATGTCCCTTCCAGCTGGGGTGTCGGGCGGGTCTGCGACTGCATGGGAGAGGGCAGGTGGCAGGGGCCATCTCCCGAGAGGCAAGACACCGGGACTCAGTGGGAACTCGGCTGGTCCAAGGAGCCCCAAACATTTCACAGAAACAGCCAGGCCGTGGCCGGGCTCTCGCCAGGACCACCGCAGACATGCCTGTGTGCCGGGGTCGACCCCAGCCTGAGAGGAGATGGGGCTGCGTTCATGATAAACCGTGAAGCACGACAGGCTCCCTGCCCAGCAAGAAAATAGGTCCCCAGGTAGGAAGGGCCCCCAGTCAGGGAGCTCGTCTCTCTCTCCCCACTTCAGTTCTGCCATCGTTTAAGGAGGCCCGTGCCAGGGGAGCTGACGTGAGTCAGCAGGACCCAGCTTTCCAGGAGCCATCCCAGCCTGCTAGCGACTGCTCCTCACCAGGGTGCCAAGCAGAGCACGAGCGCTCCGCCGTCACCGTTCCTTACCCCGCCCGCGCGGGGCCCTCGGCTGCTGTGGAGCACAGGGACAGCCTTGCACCCAGGCAGAACGCCTGCTGGCAGCGGCAGGGGCAGAGGCGCAGAGCTCTGAGGACATCGGGGTGGCTTTTCACCAAGGCCCTTGAAGCCTGGCAGACTCGGGGCTTTCCTGGTGGAGGCGGCAGCAGAGGTACAGACATCGGGGGAGCCAGACCCCAGCCCTTTCCTGCTGTTGGACCCCTGGCGTCGGAGTCACACTCGGGGGTCTCCCCCCTTTTTCTGTTTGCCCCTCTCTCTTCCCTCTTCTATCTCTCCCCCTCCTTCTTTCGGAATCTGCTGCAGAGCTGTTCAGGCTTGGCAAGCAGCAGGAGTTCAGAAACCAAATTAATAGGTACAAATTCCCATTCCCTGCCTCTTGCCCACCTGGCTGAGCCACAAACTCTGCTACATAACAGGAGTTGGGGGCAGGGGCCCAGTGTCTGAGTCCCTGGAGAGGAAGAGCCCCTGGCTTGTGATGTGCGACCAGAAGACACCCAGGGAAGCAGTTACCAGGTAATTCCCGCCCCCTCCCTTCTTTGGAGTTGCCTTTCCAAAGAAAGGCACCCTGATGTCACATGGCCTGTGAGTGGCAGGAAGTAGCAGAGGGGACAGCTACCTCCTTCCCCTGCTGTATTCAGGGCCCCTTTGTAGTAGGAAGCAGGCAGAGCAGAGCTCAAATCTGAGCTCAGCCACTCGGAAGTTGCCAGTGGCCTTGGGCAAGTTGTCATCTCTCTGAGCCTCTGCTTCCTTATCAATAAAACAGGAGCTAGCAGAGCCTCCTTGTTGGGTCCTCGTCGGTGTCCAGTGAGCTCAGGAGGGGAAATGTGTTGTCCAGCTTGGCACCTGGTAATCCTAAGGTACGAGGGAGGGGCTGGGAGCAGAGCCATGGTCGAAGGGACGTGTCTTCGTCAGGTTTGACTCCCGCTGGGCATCCGGTCCTGTGAGGCAGGGACCGTGTCCTCCTCCTTTCTGAATCCTCTGCGCCTTCAGTCGGGTTCCCTAAGAGCAGAACCTGAGCAGGCTTCTTGTGCATGTGAGTTATTGAGGGGGCTGCTCAAGAGAAACCTGAAGACCAGTGAGGGGAAGGCCAGGCAGGAGCAGAAGCTAAGCAGGGGAGGGTCACCACGTTTGTCCCCAGCAGAGGTGGGAGCTGGGCTCTTACTCCTCACCTCAGGTACGGCTGTGGGCTATGCCTGGTAGTTTCCATGGGGGCCCTCGGGCGGAGGTGGCTCCAAACAGCCAAGAACAATCCCTCTGGAGAAGGGCGCCGTGGCTGGGGCTCAAGGTGCAGCACCCACGGCATCTGCATGCCCTGGGTTTCCTCACTTTGGAGGATGAAGAAAGCACGGGCTTTGGCACCTGACAGACCTTGGCGTGAAGCCCCTTTCTGCCACGTGCTGGAATCCTTGAGCTCCGCACGTCTCCATTGACTAGTCTCCATTGACTCTACATCGGGCGCATCAGGTGACCCGAGGACAGAGGCTCCGTGGTGCCTGGGGCACAGCAGCCCCCACCCCGCACCTGTTGGGTGTGGAGTCAGGCTCGCTGCCCTTGCTGTGAGGAGACCATCCCAGGCTTTCTCCTGCCTGGCCTGGCCCAGGTGCGTGCCTTCCTCCTGAAGGCGGGAGACGGACTAGGTGACAGCCAGTAATCCCTGTCCCGAGGTCAGAGAAGGCCCTTGTTCTCAGCTCCCTTGTCTGGGGTCAGAGAGGTCTGGGATTTCCTCGGAGGTGTTGGTCCTCTGAATGATTCATTTATCCCCATGATTACTTGACAAGTGATATAGAAATACATTCTGCTTGTAAAAACGACGCAGCTCGAATGTGGTCATAACCCCTGATGCCAGCCTCCTTTCCACCCCGCTCCCGGGAATGACCACTGCTAGCCCAGAGAACTGATGTCTGTCCTTGAGCAGTGTTTGGTGGGTGGCTGGGTGCAGTTGGGAAAGTTCCCCTTCAGGGCTGAGGCTGCCAGGGGTCTGGAAAAGACTCCCACTATCCAGGTGAGGGCCAGGATGAGGGCAGACCACTCCCCAGAGTCCCTGCCAGCCTGAAGATGGCACGGAGGCATGAGGGAGCTGCTTGGCCTGGCCACACATTTCCAGTGTGGATGGGGCTATAATTGCATTGCTGATAAGAGCCCTTCAGACTCTTGTCGGGCAGTCTCCTTTCATCTTCTAACTCTGCAAATGAAAAATATTATTTCATGTGTATGCGTATGTGTGTTTGTATGCGGGGTGGGCAGTGAGTGAAGGGCTGGAACGTGGAGGCGGGCAGGCATGGGAGGCCCATGGGAAAGGAAGCTGCCCCCCTCTCCTCAGTCACCTTCCCCTAGTGCTCTGAGCTCTGGGCCAGGGCAGGAAAGGCTAGCCTGGCCAACTCAGAGGGAAAACAGCAACTGCGTCCTGCCATGGCGCCCCTCACCGCGTTTACCTGGGCCGGCAGTGCTTCCTGTTTCCTACAGCTATAAGAATCCAGCTCACAAATACTGGTCCTGAGGTTGAGTTAGAGGCGGGGACACTTTACCTGCAGCGGGCCTGCCCTGTGGCTGAGCAGGGAGCTTTCTGCAAACCCCAGGCAAGAGAAATAGATCCCATGATGCCCTGGAAATGTTTCCATCAGCTTTCTGGGAGGGGGCTTCAGAGCTCCAGAGACCAAGGCCTGTGCTCCCAGCAAAGGGGGAAAGCCCCAGAACTCCAGCGGCCCCAGTCATCCTTTCCTAATTAGCCCAAGCTTCTGTCTCAGCATCCAGGCAGCTGTCTGCAGGGCTGCAGTGGGTAACCACTGCCCCACACTGCCCCTTCCATCCCCAGTTCTGCAGGAGGCCGTCTTTGTTTCTGGCAAGGACCAGCATTTCCAAGCTGAAGAGCTTAGTAGGAGAGGACTCACCGGGGTTCCAGGTGATTTAGGGCTTACATTAAAACCAACGTGAGTGCAGAAGCTGCGCCTCGGGGAGGAGGCCCTCAACCTGCTCCGGTTCCTTGTTGAGAGGGAAGGCATCAGCAGAGGGCATTAATGGGAGGGCAGAGAAGGGAGAAGCAGCAGGAAGAAAAATTGCTGCCCATCCTACCTGTCCTTTGGCAAGGCTGGGCAATTAGCAAACCCTCAGCAATAAAATATTTCATTTTGGTATAATTGCAAACTAATTATGTGGTATGGGATGTGTGTATTAATCGTATTGATTAATAATGCTCAGGTAGTAATTAAGCATCTGCTTCCTGATCGTGTGCAGCCTGAAGCTTAACGCACACAAGTCTGTGAACTTGGTACACACACACACAAGAGCACATCCATGTGCCACATGCAAAGCTCACTCACGTCCCAGTGCTTGTTCGTGTGTGTGATTGGCAGAGTCTGGCTGAGTTAAGAGACCCTCACCCCACCACCACCATTCAATGAGGCCTTTGTGCCCGCACACTCCCCTGGGACTCAGGGAGGACCTGACCTGCGCCTGGGTTTGCCACCCTGCAGCCCTCTCAGCGTGGGTCCCCTTCCTGACAGAGCTGCGTGGCCACGCTGGCCCGGGGCTCGAGTGCTCCCGTGAGGCAGGCGCTGTAAGTGTCTTAGAGCTCACTGCAGACTTCGCTCATCAGCCCCCTTCTCTGCTCCCCTCCCGTTTTTTGGCTTCAAGGGTCCTTTCTCTAGCAGGTGATTTGTCTCCACAGTTGGGAGAACGTTCCCATTGTAGGAACAGTCAGGCAGAAGCCCAGGTAACACCCCAGCACAGCGGGTAGGATTGGATGACATGGTCTGATCCCCGGGGCAGCAGGGACCTGTGCAGGACATTGGCCTTGGTGCCAGCAGCCCTGGTTCTAGCCTGGATCCTGCCCTCACTCGTTGTGTCGTTTTGGTCAAGTCGCTGCCCTTTTCTGTCCCTCGGGTTCCAGGTATGTAAAATAAAGAGAACTGAACTCAGAGGCCTCCAAGGGCCTTTCCACTGCTGCTGAGCTCAGATTCTAATTTGGTTTGTCCTAATTAGGAATTGGAGACAATTTAAATTCAATACACATGATCCTTAGTGAGTAAACAATAGGAAATGATTCCTTCCTTTATGACTTCTCAAAGACTCACTCATGAGCAATGAGAACCCAAGCTAAAATCAATAGCTCTTATTTTTCAGACAGAGAAATTGCAGATTCCTTGAGCTTCTGGGCATTGCAATTCGTTCTTGTATTTAAAAATTTTATGTTTATGTTTATGGACTGCCATTAGGTAATATGGATCCATTGAGAAGGTTGATTTTTTTCATTAACTTAACTCATTTTACTTATTAGTTTGCATTTATAGCTTGGGTTTAATAAGCACACGGTGTGAAAGTCATAAAGCAGTCTTTTTGTTAACAATATTTTAAAGTCAAGACTCTTCTCAGAGTCATCCCAGGTTTATTTGCTCATAACTTGCTTTGCCTGTGACTCAGGGCCTAGCACTGCCAATTCCAGCTGGTCATTTGACCTTGAGTTTCAGTGTCCTCATTCGTAAAATGGTAAGGGCTTCACTAGTTAATAAAAGCAATAAACCCTTAAAAACACACACACAAGCATTTAACAGATGCTTTCTATATTCCAAGTGCTTCTCAAGTATTATCTGAAGTCCCATATCCTCACCAGGTGGCTTTTTTTTTCTTTCCATTTTATAGGAGAGGAAACTGAGGCCCAGAGAGGCTAGGTGACATGCCTGAGGCCACACAGTTGGTCACAGTGGCAGAGCTGGGACCCAACATATCAAAATTCAGAGTCATCATCTCCCTCCCATACCTGCCCCACCCCCCACCCCCCACACCTGCCAGACCATCCCTCTCAGCTCCTCCCTCCTCTGTCACCGCTTTATCCCCCCAGCCAGGCCTTGCCCATCCTTCTTCCATCCTCTCATTACTTGTTCCCACTTGACTTGAGTTCCTTGCTGCTTTTAATCTATCTGAAGCACACATCTGCTCTAAGACCTTCAGTGGCTCCCCATTACCTGTGGATAAAGTTCATCATCCTTTGTTGGATCTTCACGGACCTCAACCATCCAGCCCCTGCCTTCCCTTCCTGTTTTGTTCTGAGACAGCCTTGGCTCATGGTCCTGAAGGCTCTCCCCACACTTAGGCACCTCCATGCCTTTTCTCTCCTGGACCCTTTGCTCAGAGTGCCCTCCTCTCAGTTCCACAGATACAAATCTGCCCCCTTCTCCTCCAGGTAGTCTTCTCTGGAGCACAGGAGAAAGGAGCCCCTCCCTTCTCCAAACTTCTATAGCAACATTACGAAGCCCCCTTAACCACCATGAACTACAGAGACAAGGGCTTTGTGTCTTCTCTCCCCTATAACAGTGAGCTCCTTTGCAGGCTTAATCTGTGCTCACTCATCCCTGGCATCCCTAGAGTCCCAGGAATACAACAGGTGTTTAATTAGTGCTTACCCAATGAGTAAATGCTCATATTCCTTGGTGGAAACAGAACTCCTGGCATCTTCTCTTAAATCCAGGGCCAGCCCAGTGCAAACTTAGGGAAAGATTTTGTCTTTGTTCTACCTACTTTCAGTAGCTCTGCCTCCCGCACTCCACTGTATGCTTGAGAGTCCTCAGTTTTATAAATAGGGAAACTGAGGCCCAGGGGAAAGGGAGAAGCCTTGGCTGGAGTCTCAGTCAAGGCTTACTGGGGAACTCCATAGTACTTCCTGGGTTATCTCAGTCACTGGGATTAGAACATAACCCTGTCAGTGGACACAGCACTTTACAGTTTACATGCACTTTCCCTTTGGTGGACATCTCAGTGGCTCTGTGAGGTTTTCACTGGTGAGGCTCAGAGAGGTGGTTTGTATGCCCAGATCACATAGCAGCTAGTGGTGGGGCCGAGGCTGGACCGCAGGTCTGCCTGGCCCCCGGCCACGCTGTCGCCACCTCCCCAGACCCAGTGTTGCCCCCTCGCCTGCCATGTGCACACATGCACACGGGTATAACACATACACACTCCGGAGTGTCTCTAGTCCACAGTCTATTTGAAACAAGATAGTGGGGCGGCATCCTTCAGGAACCAGGAGCTTCCACTCTGAACTCAAGTGCAGGTTCACATCCAATCTGTGCTACTTAACAGGCACATGTCTGCCGAGTTACTTAGCCTCTCTGAGCCTGTTTCCTCATTGACAACGTGGGAATGTGAGCACCTAAGTCCTAGCACTGTTAGGCTTCCAAGGGGAAATGCATGCCAGGCAGCGACCACAGGACCTCCAGGTCTCATTTCCCACATGCCCCCCCCCCTGCTTCGTGGTCCTGAATGCCTGCCCCACACCCAGGGACCTCCATGTCTGGCTGCCCCTGATCCCTCTGCCTGCAGCCGTCTCTTCTCACCCCCCCCCATGCACCTCCTCTGGGAAGCCTCACTAGGTCCACTGTCCTTATCAGGGCTCTTTGTAAAGGAAATTCCAGGAGAGGAGCCTTCTATTGGGCATCTTTCTCTGCACGTTCTTAGAACCATGGGCTTTAGAACCCACAGCCCTGATGGGCTGTAGAGACTGACCATGGGTCCAACGGCCCCTTTCACAGATGTAGAGGCTGAGGTCCCCCAAAGGGGAGGGGTGCTTGAGTGCTCACAGCAAGTTAGAGCAGCACTGGCGCTGAGCGCCCCTGCCCGTGGGTCCGTGGGGCTCTGCTGCTATCTCCTCCTTCTGGGAGGAAAGTACCCCCCTTCCGTGCATCTGTTAGCTGAGTGGGTCATTTACTTCTCTTCTAAGTTTCAGGGAGTGAGGGATGGGATACAAATGGAAGGTGGAGGTTGGGACCCCCAGGTGTGTATGTGTGTGTGTGTGTGTGTGTGTGTGTGTGTGTAAGAGAGAGAAGGGAGGGAGATGCCAGGAGACCACATTGCCCAGACAGGCTGAGAGACGGACACGCCGGCATGGGCAGGGACCACAGGTGACCGTGGCGAGCCCGCGAGGAGGGCACAGCTGCATATCATGCTCCTCAAACAACTTCCACCGTCATCTCTTCCCTGCAGCCGCTTATTTATGTCCTGATCACACCCTTTTGGAAAAAGCCTGAAATGACACCCCACCCGGGATTTCACCCACCTGTCCCTCCCCAGTTTGGGCCCGCTGTCTGGTGTCATTAGTGCTTACCCGATTGCAAAGCGCTAATGACATTTGCATTTTGTTGGCTGGTGAAATGCGGGCTGTGCGCGGTAGCTTGAGCTCCAGTTCGGGGATCGGGTGGATGGGTGTGGAGCGTGTGGCCTAGAAGGAGCCCCCGCACTTGCTGGGCCGGGCCTTGCCGCTGCTCTAAAGGAGGCAGAGAGGGGCGAGGCAGAGCATTTGTCTAAAGACTTCCCAAGGACACAAAGCAACTCCCAGATCAGTGCTCCATCCCCCTGCCCTCCCAACACACACAAACCATCCTCTTCTGTGTCACTTACCTAGCATTTATAGAATAATTGCTATGTGCCAAATGCTATGCTTGGGGACTTCACACACACAGGAAAGTCACTTTAATTCCCAGCAACCCTTGGAGGGAGGTGCCGTTCTTATTCCTCTTTTATAGATGAAGAGACTGACACTCTGGTTGGATCCCTGTCTTGCCTGGGGTCTCACTTGGGGAAAGAGGTTGCCCCAGCCTGCAGCTAAGGTCCACCTGCCTCCAAAGTCCACATTCCTGACCACTCCGGGCACTGTCTCCTGTACCTTGTCCAGGCTGGAACACAGCCAGGAAACCTTTCTCCTCTCTGGCCCAGGTCTGAGCAGAGGTGGTGAGCATCCACCCACCAGGCATGGGCAGGCTCCAGCTGTGTGCCAGGGGCTTCTCCAGGGACTGCAAAGTCTGACGTTTACAAAGGAGGATGCAGCCCTGGAGAGAGCATCTGGCCAGAGTCAGGAGAGACCTAAGATTTAGACCTCATTCTGCCACCAGCTTGCTGTGTGGCTTTGGACAAGTCATTGCCCCTCTTTGGGTATCACGTTCTTCACTGATAAAATGAGGCCATTGGTCTGGATGGATGGAGCATCCCAGGAATGCATTTTCAGATGAGAAAGGAACTTTTCTCCAATGTACTCAGACTCTAGAGTTTTCTCCCACTCACTGAGACACATAAAATTATGTTTCACATCAAAGCCAATTGTCAAACCTCTGTTGAGCTTCCCCCCCTCTGCAAAGGGCATTGTGAGTGACATACAAGACGTGAACAGCCATGCGCATGCATTTGCGTCTTAGAATTGTTTCCAGACCAGAATCTGGATGATGGTTCCCCAATCCTGATGCACAACCTCAGGCTCCTGCCTTCTTTGGCTCCTCACACTGCCTGCTATAGGGCTCAGAGAGCATTTCAGACAAAAAAGGAAAGCCTCTAGGTGGAGAGAGCCGATGTGCTCTTCCCCTGCTAGGCACTCATGGCCGGTCTGCTTGTCTCTGACAGGTGGGCATTTCCTGGACAACCCTGAGCTTCCACTGGCCAGAGCTTCTGATGCTGTGATCAGAGGAACTTGAACCCGTTAAATTCAACTTCTAGAAACGTGGGCACAATCCTTTTCCAGACTTCTCGCCGCTGCTGCTGCTGCCGCCGCCCAGGTAAGGGAGTTCGGGCTTGCTCCACAGGGAGCTAAAACTTTTGTTGTTTTTGTGAGCAGCGACCGTCAGCAGGGCACCTTATTATTCTCTGTTGCAGTGGCCTGTTTTATCTCTTCTTTAGCAGGCAAGCCCAGGGGTTAAGGCTCTAAAATCCAACAGCCCTGGGTTCAAATCCTGGAACCACCACTTACTAGCTGTGTGATCTTGGATAGGTTATTCAACCTTTCTGTGCCTCAGCTTCCCCATCAGTCAAATGAGGCACTCTTGAGGTTGTGGTGACGATAAAATAGGGAATATATGAAAAGGGTTTAGCACAGGATTGGCCCACAGTAAGTCAAGAACCTATTAAATATGAGCTCTCATTACTAGAATCCTGCACTCATGAGCCCACAATTCATTCATTCACACACTGATGGTCTGTCTCCTATGCTAGTGCGTGGCTTCAGGAGGGCAAGGTATTTATCTGTCTTGATCTTAGTCAAATCTCCAGGGCCCAGTACAGTCAGCTGACCCATTATTGGTTGAATGAATGAGTGAGTGAATGAACAAATGAGTGCATTACATTGCTTTACCTACATCACACAGAATCCTCAGAACAAACCTTGAAGGTCCGTGTATAAGTGAGGATATGGGTTTAGGTGTGTGTGACAAGAACCTAAAAGAACAGTTCCTGAAACAACATAGTGTTTGATTTTTCTCTAAGTAAAATTCTGAGCTGGTAAGGCAATTCCTCTAAACAAAACATTAGGGGTCCAGGTTCCTTCTGTCTTGTGCCTCTGTCATTTCTTGTCTGCATGACCCATGATGACCTGTGACAGTACCTACAGAAAGGTGGAAATCAGAGGAGGAGCATGCTTCTCTTCCTTTTAAGAGGATGCATGCATTACTTCCATTCCCATCCCACTGGCCAGAGCTCAGTCACGTGGCACACCTAGCTGCAAGGGAGGCTGGGAATTACAGTGTTTGTTTGGGTGGTCATCTGCGTATTGCAATTCTGTTACCATGGAAGAAGGGGAAAATGGATACTGGGGCGTGCTGACTACCTCCATCTTACTAGATAGGATAATTTTCCCTCACCCTCCTCTTTTTCAACCTTCCCTCTTTCCTCTCTCCCTCTGGCAACCTGTGATCTTTTGGCTTTCACTGTAGATATGTCTTTCTCAGAATGTCGTGTAGTTGGAATCATACATTTTGTAGATTTTTCAGACTGGCTTCTTTGACTCAGTTAGCAACAGGCATTTAATATTTTTTCATGTCATTTTGTGGTTTTAATAGCTCATTACTTTTTTTTAAAGATCTATTTTATTTATTTCTCACCCCTCCTTGTTGTCTGTACTCGCTGTCTGCTCTCTGTGTCTGCTCGTCGTCTTCTTTTTTTTTTTAGGAGGCGCCAAGAACTAAACCTGGGACCTCCCATGTGGAAGGGAGGTACCCAATTGCTTGAGCCGCATCCGCTCCCTGCTTGTTGTGTCTTTCATTGTGTCTCCTCATTGCGTCTTCTCATTTCATCATCTCATTGCATCATCTTGTTGTGTCAGCTTGCTGCAACAGCTCACCGTCTTGCTCATCTTCTTTAGGAGGCACTGGGAACCAAACCCAGGACCTCACATGTGGTAGGCGGGTGCCCAACTGCTTGAGCCACATCTGCTTCCTGCTCATTACTTTTTATTGCTAAATAATATTCTATTGGACATACCATAATTTGTTTATCCATTCACCTATTGAGGGACATCCAGATTTTGGTGATTATGAATAAAGCTGCTATAAGCATTTGCGTGCAGGTTTTTGCATGTGCATAAATTTTCAATAATTTAGGAAAATACCTAGGAGTGTGATGGCAGTATGTTTGGTAAGCCTATGTTTAGCTTTGTAAGAAATTGCCAGACTGTCTTCCAAAGTGGCTATACTAATTTTGCAGTCCCCAGTAATGAATGAGATTTACCGTTGCTCAGCATCCTCGCTTGCCATTGGTTTTGTCAGCTTTGTGGATTTTAGTCCTTTGATTAGGTAATCTATGGTACAGCGAACTGATCCCCATTTTAAAGTTGAGGATTCTGAGGCTTAGAGAGGGTGACTTGCCCAAGGAGATACAACAGGGAGAGACCCAGGAGAGTTTCCCAGCATGCTTGACATCAGAGCTCAAGACTCTCCTGCCACACCCCATAGCTCTCCCCATAGCAGATTTCTCTGAGACTGCATCAAGCCCTAGGGTGGCCCTTCCTGCCCCAAGTGCAGGAGAGGCTGGATTCCAGGACCCTCATTTATTGTTTAGTAGCTTTTGTCCCCATTGGAATCTAAGGTCCATGGGCAGGACAGTGAGGGGTGGGGACACAGAGAGTAAATCTGAGCCAAGGTTGGCAGCAGAGCTATGACCACAGCTCTAGATGGACATCCTGCTCATTTCAAATCCAAGGGGAAAAGAACATCTTTTTTTCCCAGGACTTCCAACAAAAGTCCCAGAGCTAAGGCTTATTGGCTGGTCTTGGGTCACACGACCATCTCTGAGCAGTCCTTGTAGCCAGGAGGGTTCAAAGTGCTGATTGGCCAGACCAGGTCGGTGCTGGGAGGTAGGGGGTAGTGTGTGTGTTGTAGAGTTAATCCCCTCCTCAATCACATGGCCTGAAAGTGAGAGGGGATGTTATCCCATAGGGAAAATCCACCCCATGCTAAGAAGGAGGAAGGAATGCTGGGTGCAGATCTGATTTGTCCCCAGGGGATCCTTGCTGAGGTTGCTGGGGCCAGGGTCAGCCTCTGGCTGGTGTGCTTCATTTTCAGTAAATCCAGTCTCTGAAGCCTGACTTTTACGCGTGGCAGAGCTTGGCTTCACTTTCCAAAAGGATTGCCCCAGAAAGTCCTCCCCTTGGAGGGGGCCCCTGAGCCTTAGTGGCTGCCCGCTAGCTCAGCCCACCCACTCTGGCTGTCTTGGGCTGGTCTGTGTTTGCTGGGAGGGACCTTCCCTTCCTTCTCTAGCCCCAACTCCATCCTTGCTGGGTGAGATTTTTGGAGCCACTTTAGGGTGATTTTCCTACAGCGCCCCTCAGAAGACTGAGGCCTCTTCCCAGAGGACCCACTGCTGCCCTCCAGCCTCACCCACCACTTTTCTGAAGCCTTCAGAAGCAGACAGTCACTTACCAAGCAGGAGCTCCGTGTCTGAGGGGCCACGAGGGAGCCGTGCAGGTTCCAGGGTACACGTGAGCAGGCCAGCCTCCCCAGCCCCAGCTGCCGTCCACCGCAGCAGCTCTGTTACGCACTTAGGGTGCGGTGGTATATGATTTCATTTTTAAAAAGCTATTGCTCTGCGGGGAAAAAAAAAAGAAAGATCAAAAACCACAGCTTGTGATGTTGCCTTCCAGGCAACTGCAGCCAGGCGCCCTTTCAGACCTGCCCCTGGCTTGGTTTTGGTCAACCGCAAACCTCTGGGCCCTGCCCCCGGTGCGCTGTCTCTAGCCTGTGGATTCTGCGACTCTGAGTCACCACCCAAGCCAGCTCGGCTCTCAGCAGCCCCCTGCCTTATATGGCGGGCTCGGTGTTCCTGCGTAGACGTGTATTCGTTGATTTAGTCAGTCTGTGGCTAATGAGCACCTACTGTGTGCAGGGCCCTGATTCACGTGCTGGGAATTGAGAGTGAGCAAAGCTGAAAGGTCCCTGTCTTTGGAGGACCCCTGCCCTGTGTCCTCTACCCTGGGAGATCCTCTAAGGGCAAAAACCCTCTCTGGGCATTATCCTAGCTTCCTTTGGGAAATGGTGCTCTAACACAGGACCACAAACTTGGTGGCTTCAAACAACAGAAATGTATTGTCTCACAGTTTTGGAGGCTAGGAGTCCAAAAGCAAAGTGTTGGCAGGGCCCTGCACCCTCTAAAGTCTCTAGGGAAGACTGTTCCCTGCCTCTCTCCTGGCTTCTGGTGGCCCTGGGGGTGGCATCTACCTCCATCTCATGTGGCCATCTTCTCTGTCTCTATGTCTCCTCTCCCCTTCTTATAGGGACGCGAGTCATATTGAATTGAGGGCGTACCCTTGTCAGATATGACCTCATTTTAACTTGCCTAATTCCATCTGTCACGGCCCTATTTCCAAATAAGGTCACATCCTGAGGTCCTGGGGCTTAGGACTTAACAGACCTTTTGGGGGAAGCACAACAGATGTGTTGTCCCAACCCCTCATCTGATGTCTCACTCAGTGCCAAACCAGGGTCGGGCTTGGTGGCTGTTGGTTGATTATATTTCACTATATTTCACGTGATTTTTCAAGAGCTCCCACCTATGCCTGATGCTTCAGAAATACTAGAATGCCTTGGTCCTCGAGGCAGGACTTCGTGTTTGAAATGCACTAGAAAGAGAGGAAAGGCTGCTACGAACCTGGTTAGGGGTTGTGCAGACGTGAACAGGAAGAGCCGGATATGAGGGGGCATTGCTCAGCGGTAGGTGAATGGATGGACAGATGGAGGGGCAGTGGAGTCACTAACACACGCTTTCCCAGCCTCAGCCCAGATTTCAAAGGTGGCTGGAGACACCAGTCTATTTGTTGTTTTCCTGTGACAATTGGATTTTGGCTTCTGTGGGATGCCAATAGTTTTCAAGCAGTGGAATGAACTCAGAACAAATGACATTTGAACTTTTCAGTTTCAGCTGAGGTAGGCAGCAGGGTGTGTGCCCTGATCTCAGGATGGGAGCTCTGCCTTCGGACGGGTGTGAGTTCAAACCCCAGCTCCAAGGCTGGGTGACTTGGACGTGTTATTTAGTCTCTCTCAGATTCTATTTTCTCATCTAGGAAATGGCAACACTAATAGCATCCAACTCATAGGGGCATTAAGTTAAGTAATTTGTGAAACATGTAGCAGAACTCTGGGTACGTACTAAGTGCTCAAGAGAGGAAGCTGATGGTGTATTTAATGACCCCTTAAGCCCTTTGTCTCGTGTACTTCTCGTCTCCAAACAATTTTTGTGGGCTGCTTTGCGTTTAAGACACATTTTTTTAAGTTATTAATTACAGAAATAATAGATGCTCTAAAAATTCAAGCAATGGGATAAGAAGGATTGAAATAAAAATTAAAAAAATAAAATAAAATAAAAAAAGCCTCCCTTGCAAGGTCCATCATCCACTTTCCTAGCAATATAAACTTTGAACGTGGAGCTTCCTGGGTCTAGGAGCCTGGAGCTTTTCTGCTTAGGGCCAGGAGACAGGTGCACAGTCAGGAGGGGCAGTGGCAAGGTGGCTCTTGTGTAGAATTGTCATCGAAGCCACAGTCCTCAGGCTGGTGTCTGGGTGGTCCTGCTGGAGCCAGGGGCGGCCTGGCATCCCCAGGGCAGCCTGGCATCTCCAGCACCTGTTCGCTCTGCATCTTCCAAGTATTATCCTTAGCCAGCCAGAGCCCTGGGAAAGGGGGTGGCCTGAGACGTGCCCCCTTGGGGCTGTGCTTGGAATGCCAGGCTCACAGACGCCACGGCTGGTCCCGTGGCCGGGCCCCAGGGCTCAGTGCAGCCCACACCTTCCACACCCTTGTCAGTCACTCACTCCTGCCCACCTTCTGGCCACCTACTCTTCCATACCTGTGCCCTGTGCTGCCACACTCCTTCCCTGACTGAGAAAAAGGCCGAGCTGAGCTAAGACCACAGCAGGGCCTGGACAGTGCCCACTATAAAGTCCACATAAACACACTGGTAGCAAGTTTGAGTCTTAACCCCCAACACTATAGTGTGCAAGATGTGCCATCTGCCTTTATTTCTCTGTTTGGTTTAGTCTGTCTCTAAGCCTCCCTTCGGCCTATTTGGAAAGACTTTCAGTCCCAGTCACACGTTGGGGGGGGGGCGTTCCTTGCCCCCTAGACCATGCAGGAGTCTTGGCGTTCCTATGTGGTCTAAAACATTTGGAGAAGGCTGCTGGACTTCAGCACACACAGCGTCCCACAGAGAGGCTCCTTTGACAAGCCCTTGGTGTCCGTGAGGGCTGATGGGCAGTAGCTCCTTCCGTGACAAGCTGAGCATAGCTGCAAGCTGGGGTTGCAACTCTCAGCCATAAGTTTTGGTGTTTAGACTCCCAACCCCTCTTGGGCATCTCAGGGTTGCCCTGTCAAAGTTCTGTCACCTCTTAGGGGGACTGTTTGAGGAATAAGGCACCTGAGCTTGTTGCTCTTGGATCCCACAAAATCCTCTTCTCCTTCCTGGTCTTGGAGGATGCTCTCTAATCCTGTCCCCAGGCCTGCTACTTTTGCCTCCCTCCCTCCCAGGTTCACAGTCCCCCTCCTCCCACCTTTGCAGGCTCCAGCCTAAGGCCCCTGGAGGAGTTTCCACAGCCCAGAGACCCAAAACCTTCTGTGTCTGGCTTTGGAAACGCATCCCCCAAGGTGTAGGACAGAAACACTTGGCTACCATCTTGTGCTATGAGCTTGGGCTTTTTCCCAGGAGCACTGGGGAGCCACAGCAGGGATTATGCGGGGGTGGGTGGAAGATCTGCTCCCTGGAGAGGTGGCAGGGAGGTGGGGCTATGATGACAAAGAGTCCCTGGACTCCATGGTAGCATTGCAAGAACCATGGCAGGTGACAGGCTGTTTTCTGTAGAGCAGGGTAGATTCTGCGGGTGGATGGGGATAGGGGGAAGCACAGCGGAGCTTGGATACCTTGGGTCATGGAGGAACCCTGCCCTGTTGCTAGAACATTCCCTCAGGGGAGCTGATTGAGGGCTAGTGCCCAAGTGGGCACCCTGACACCTCGGAAACTTTCAATAACTGTCAGGCTCTGTAATTACTCTTCAGAACTTCTCAAGGAGTCTCTGGGTGCACGCCTTCCACCCCAGAGTCTCCTGGGGTAGGAGAGACTGAGATACCATCTGCACATCTGGGTTCTAGCCTGAGTGGAGGCACCAGAAATTCAAGAGCCAGTCCTGGTGGGAGGGTCCTGAGGTGGGAGCTGGGGTATGGGTCAGAGTGTGGGCCTGGAGGGAAGGGAGCCCCCTGGCCTCCCTACCTCATTCCTGAATTATGGCGCCCCACGGGGAGGAGGTGGCAGGGAGATCACCCCAGCCACGCCCCATCCTCAGAGGCCCCAGCCTACCTCACTGCTTTCCCAGGGCCAGACAGACATATCAAAGGGAACCGGGGGCCTCTCCCAGGCCTGGAGCTCCCTTTGGGAAAGGGGCCTCCTCTGCGCTTGTCCTGCAGTGATGATCCTAGGAGGAAGGAACTTGAAAGCTTCAGCCAGAGCTCTGAGTCCTAGGGCGGCCAGGGGGATAGGGTGGGGGGGGTCCCCCAATGCGCAGAGGAGAGGGTGGGGCAAGTGTGAAACAGGCGGCTGGCTGGTGGGCCAGCAGCTTTGCATTTGGCAGCCATTGCTTCCTGAACACCCGCTACTGGTGCCAGTTTAGACTGACGTGTGGCTGCTGGGAGCCTCGTGACGCTCACCCTCCCCTTCCCCACGTGTATTCAAGTATCACGTTAGCCCAACCAGCAATCAGGCCTGATTTGTGGTGGGCGCTCAGAGGTGCTGCGGTGCCAGCTGAGAAGGTGCCACACACTGCCCACTAGGCCCCCTCCCTCAAGATGGCTCAGGCCTTTTTTTCCTGCTTTGTTCTGAGGACAGAATTACTTCTCAAGGAAAATGATCAGTATGGATTTGTGGCCTCACAGACTCACTGAACTGAAAGGGGATCTCAATATTATCTATTTTGTCCCCCTGGTCATTGAGCCTCTACTTCCATACCTCTTGCAATGGGGAGCTCACTACCAAACAAGGGACCAGTGTTCAGACCGCTCTGAAAGTACTTCCCCTGCTTTGCACAGGCATTGGGTTCAAATCCTGCCCCTGCCACCTACTGTGTAGCCTCAGGCAAGTGAGTTATCTTCTGGAACTCTGGTTTCCTTTCCTCTCAGATGGGTTTGATAAATGCCTGCCTCTCACTTGTTGAGGGGTTTATAACAGACATCTTTACAACCACCAGCGAGTCACACCTCTATCAGGTGCATAGATCTTGAGCTTAAACAGGTTTTCCCTTCTGATCTCCAGATCCCATGCCCAGAAGCATCACCAGGATGTGCATAAACTCCTCCCTCAGCCTGACACATAGGCACCTGCTCGGCACAAACATAATGGATGCTTTCCCCTCATCCCTCAAATGGATGCATTAGTGCCTTAGCAATAAGGCCGGGCCTTGTCCTTGGCTTTTCTCCTTTTCTCCTAACCTCTAGGCTGGAAACCACAGGATGCCCTGGTCTCCAAAGGCCCCGAATGTGCCTGTGGCTTCTGAAGAGGCCCAGTCTCCTGCAAGCCTCCTTTCCTCGGGCCATCCCCTCCCCAGGCCACCCTGACCTTAGGCAGGGCTGTCAGCCCCAAGTCCACCCTTCTGCAGGATCCTGCCCCCTGCCACGTCCTGGGGCAGCACAGCCTGCCTGGGAGTCCCTAGGCTCCCCGGGGACCCTGGGCCTTGGGACCCATCACTTCAGGCTTCTCATGAGGTCAGCTGGGGCTCTGTACCCTTCCCTCATACCTCACAGGGGAAGAAATGACAACAAAGTGCCGAGAGGGGAACTGCTGGGAAAAGAGATGGGAAACTGATAGTGACCTCAGGCCTTCTGCTGCAGCCACGCTTCCATGGGGCGTGGGCACCCCCCTCGGCCACACCATCAGCCCCTTCGGACTTTTTTTTTTTTTTTTTGGTTTTCACATTACATATGCTTTTTTTTTTTAAAGATTTTATTTATTTATTCATTTATCTCCCCCTTGCTGCTTGTGTTCGCTGGGTCAGCCAACCACACCGTGCAGGCGGGCCCGCCCCCACCAGGAGGCCCCGGGAACCGAACCCGGGGCCTCCCACATGGCAAACGGGAACCCCACCGATCGAGCCACAGCCACTTCCCTACATATGCTTTTTTTGTCCATGTTCTTTCCTTTTTTTTTTTTTTCAATAAGCCATACGTTATATTGGTATAATTTACATACCATAAAATTCACTTGATTCAAAGCTTTGTAGTGAAATTACAAAGTTGTGCGGCCATCACCACAATCTTAACTTTAGAACATCTTCATCACCCCCGAAAGAAACCTGGTGCCCATTTGCAGCCAGCCCCCCACCCCCCACCCCCAGCTCTAGGCAGCCACCAATCTACTCTCTGCCTCTGTAGATTTGCTTTCCTGGACATTTCCTATGAATGGACTCATACACTGTGTGTGGACTCCTGCTTTTCACAGGCTGTTGATGGTGGGTGTAGACTTTGTCTGCTGAAGGCCAAGCCGTAGAGTGTGTTTATTTTAGAGTTGGAAGACCTCATAGAGACCCCTGAGTGCAACGTTTTTTTCAGTACAAGAAAGAAATCCTCTGGACCCAATCCCATACTAGGACTCCTCTGACTTCTGCTTGAATACACGCAGTGCCAGGCAGCTCATTTCCCAAGAAAGACTGGAGGAAACGTGTGTGTCCTGATCACATGCTAAGTGCCATGCCTGAAGATGCCATTTGATCTTTGATTTTATCATCTGAGATGGAATCATTTTACAGCTGAGAAAATTGCAGCTCAGAGAGGCCGAAGCACTCACCCAAAGTCACACAGGTGGTTAGTGACAGAAGCCAAGATTTAAAGCCCAGGTCTCTCTGATTTCAAGTCCATCTTTGAACCACTGCATCGCATTGTCACCTGCTATGGGATTGCTCCTTTTCATATCTGGGTAAACTCTGTCTTCCTATAATTTCCGCCTGTTGTTCCTAGTTTTGCCGACTAGACCCACACAGACCACCAAGCTGTACATAAAGGATAGAGTGGGGGGCACTTAGGAAAGACTTCCCAGAGGAGGTGATATCTGAGCTGGAACTTGAAAGATGGGCAGGAATTAACATGCAGTGCTGGTAGGGGAGGTTTCCAAAGACTCTTTTAACTACCAGCCCTTGAAATATTTCACAGCTTCTTGAGGCTGGAAGGAACTGTTGAAAATATCTACCCTTACTGTCCACTCTCCCCCAAACATCCCCACTAAGTGGTGGCCTAGCAGCAGTGCTTGAATACCTCCAGGGACAGGGAACTTATCACCTTACATGAGAATTCATTCTATTGTGGAGCAGTTGTGACGCTGAGCTGAGCTGAGCTGGAGAGAGCCTCACTGTAGCCACAGCCAGCTTGAGGCTACACGGGATATGTCCAGTCTCTCTTCCCACCACCAGCCTTCAGGGACCTGAGTATAGCAGGAGGGTCCTAGAGGCAGCCTTTAAGTCTTGGCTGAAATGTGCCCAGTTCCTTATCCACTCTTCATGGTGTAGATTGTAGCTGCTGCTCAGGTCTGGCCACCTGCCTCTTGGCTGCCCAACCAATGCCCTTGGACTTTGAGGCAGATTCAGGGTGGTGATTAAGAGCATGGACTCAGGAGCTAATGCCTAGTCACATCCCAGCTCTGCCACTCACCAGCTGTGACCTTGGACAAGTCCCTGACTCTGTCCATGAGTCAAATGGGTTAAGAAGAGTACTGCACCAACCTCATAGGGTCATTTCAAGGATGAGTTAATGCATGGAAAGCATTTAGAGCAGTGCCCTGCACACAGTGCTATATTCATGTTCACTGTTATAGGAGAATTTAACACTAAATGCAGTGGGTGGCAAGAATCCATGTTCCTTCCTTGCCGCAAGTCTAGACTTTCTGAAAACCTAATGAATACACACATTATTTAATAATAGCTAACGTGATGTTGTGCTTACTAGATGCCAGGCTTCATTTGAAGTGCTTTAAATAACTTACTTAAGCCTCACACCAGCTTTCTGAGGTAGATACTCTTAGTATCCCAAATGTGCAGATGAAGAAACTGAGGCATAGAAAGGTGAAGGGTACCTGTCCAGTGTCACATAGCTATCAAGTGCCTAGTAAATTAATAGCATACAGTTATTCATTCAAGTCATACTCACTAAGTGCTGTCTCCCCATGCTGGGCTGTCGCCTCTGTTCTCTGGTGGAGGGTGCAGACACATGAGCAGGCAACTATAGTTTTATGTGCTGAGGGCTCTAGCAGGGGAAAGGCAGGGAGCTGTCAGGGAGCACGTGACACATATGCCTGTGGCACGTCACAAGGCCTGGGGAGACACCAGGGAGGACTTCCTAGAGGAGGCAGTGTTTAAGGTAAGGTCAGGAAGAGGGTGGGAGAACAGCTTAACTGAGGAGCTGGAGTTGAGAGAGTGTGGGATGGTGAGCTGTTGGAGGATTCATTAACTGATCGTCTGAACTAAAATATTCTGGCATCTCATGGCAGCACAGGGTCTGCAGCATCCCAGAAGCTCCACACAGCCTAGAGTTCCTGTGGCAGCCCAGCATCCGTCCAACCTGGCGGTGCCATGTGGGTCCAGCAAGTTGACTGGTGGCCCAGAATGTTTTCTGGCACCCAGTGTTCTGTATGGTCAGACCACACTATGGCATCTCAAGGATTCTGTGGCTTACCAGGGATTCTCTGGAGGCCTGATGACCCTCTGGGGCCCCAGGATTACTGGGCCAGCTCGGGGGCTTCCAGGCTTTTTGAACCCCAAGATTTTGTGGCAACCGCAGAGATTGCTTGGCAGCCCCAAGGATCTCACTATGTCTGGGGAATTCTACAGCAACTCCAGGCTCCTGTGGCCTCAGATCCCAGGATAACTCTATGGGCTGTGGCTGCAGAAAGAAGAATATGCAAACTCATAGTAGACAACCCCCTTGTCTGGGGAAAAAGACAGTAGCAGGGAAAGGGGCTGTACCCAGAAGCACATTTACAAGGCTGAAGCAGGAGGAAAATCTAAGGAGATGTGACCGGAAAGTTCCCTCCCTCTCCTCTGGGACCTGGGGGAGCTGAGGCCTCTGGCCTCCTTAGGATTTCTATCCTGCTAGAAATCTGAAAATGAGCCACCTCAGGGAGGTGTGCGGGAGCGCTGTCCTGACTTGTAGGCACATGAGGCGAGGAGGACTTGGGATGCTCCCGTTGCCTGGATACAGAGGCACCGCTCCTCAGCGCCCTCCCGCAGCAGGCAGCAGGCAGAGTGGGGGGGGGCTGCTGAGCACGAGGGGACTGGCACACCTTGCCCTTCGTTCAGCAGGCCTGGCCCTCAGAGGGGCTCGTACGAGCTGGGCCTTTGCACACTGGCATAGCTGGGTTCAATCCGAGCCCCACCAGCTGGTGGCTTCTGTCTCCAGGCCTCTGGCCCTGCATCTCAGAATGGAGATGCTACTACAAGGAGCTTGAGGTGCTGAGTTGGGTAGGGGAGAGCCCTGTAGAAAAGCATGGGAACAAGTTCCTGCTGCACCATGGGAGCTGCATGTCTCAGGGCCTTCAGACCACTGAGCCTCAGTTTCCTAATCTGTAACAAGGGGATGAAGTTGAGGTACCACATGGGAGGGTTTATGCAATATAGGATGCACAATTGTTACTCAGATGTTGGTTCCGCCCCCAACACCCCTGTACCCACAGAGACGGCAGCCAGGTGCCTTGGGCAGGGGGAAAAGGGTGATTTCTCCAGAGGAAGGGCCTGGCAGACCCTGCAAAGGTCCAAGGTCTTTGTGCCTTTGCTCTGAGCAAAACCTCCCTTTCTACCCAGAACACTCCCAGAAGCGTTTGTTTCTGGGACAGGATAATAGTTACTTTGCTAAGAGTGTTACACTCATGATCTCATTTTGTCCTCCCTGCAACATTCTGAGGTCATACCATTTCGGGACCCATTTACAGACAAGCAAACTGAAGCACAGAGAAGGCAAGTAAGTTGTCCGAGACCACACAGCTAGAACAGAGTGAGGATTCACACCCAGGTCTGTTTTGATTGCAAAGCCTGGCCACTGACCACCTCTCCTCGCAGATAGCCTTCTAGAGATGCCCAAGGAGGAGAGAGGAAAATGGTGACATGGGACGCAGCCAGCGAACAAGTTGGACATACGGCACCTGGGCTGCACCATGTCTGTGGTCCTACAGGTCTGTGTCTAGCTGACAATTTCCAATCGGCAGCTGTCCCCAAAGGGTATGAGCAGGAGAGGGCCGGCTGGGGCTGCAGGGATGGGACCCCTCTCCTTTAGTGACCATTTTCTAGAGAAATTGGTGGGGTGGAGACTTTGGTCTGGAAGAAACAGTTCTTCCCACTCTTCAAAGGAAGAGGCAGGAGGGAAACAGAGAACAGACAGATTGGGAGAGAAGGAGAGGTCCAGAAGCCCACTGACCCATTTTGCTTTTCCAACCACGTGGGATCAGCATTAAACAGGAGGGCAGGATTCATCCTCCCCAACCCCCACTGCAGCTAGATCTCCCCTGGGGCTGGGGTGGTGGGCTCCAGGCAGGAGAGGGACCCCTCAATTCAGCCCCTGCATCCCAGGCCTGCATTCTTCCCCGTGGAGGCCCCTAGCCCAGGGCCTGGCAAGCCCAGAACCAGCTCCTCTGATACCATTGCCAGAATACTTACCAGGCTTTCCCAGGGAACTGGGGCCCCACATGGAGCACCAAGCTCCAATTAGGAAGGGAACAAAGGGCTTAACTTTCTCTGGGCTGCAGGCTTTTCAATGGGAAAGATCAATTTGGTCTGGATTAAGCTGGAAGGTAAAATAATATTTATCCTCAAACGATACTCTGATAAGGAGCAAGTATGGGTCCTGGGCTGTGGGGATGGGTGGGGAGGGGAATGAGTAGGGGCTGCCAGGGGAGTCTGCCACCTAACTTCCAGGGAATCTTGCCTCCTCACCCACCCTCTGCCAGGCTGGTTCCAAAGCCCACCCTTGTAGCTCTTATTACAAAGTGAAAATGAGAAGAAGCCAGCACTGAGTGCATTATTAGCTACACAGCACTTGGCCTGTACAATTACCTTATCAAATCCGTACAACTAACTTGGGAGTCAGGCTCCTTACCCCCAAAATAGATCCACATTGGAGTCCCAGCTCAGTCACTTCTAGCTCTTGACCTTGAAGAAGTGGCTTCATTTCCTGTGAGCCTCAATTTTTCCCCTGTAAAATGGGAGTGAAAATAACTCCCTCCAACTGTCATGAAAATGAGTGATGGTGTATATAAATGCTAACCAGAGCACCGGCTACCTGGTAGAGCTTAGTGATAGATTGCATTATTAAATATTCGTAGTACAGGTTAAGGCTCAGCTATGTGAACAAGTTGCCCCACAGTTATTCAGTGGCAACGCTGGGATCCAGACCCAGAGCGGGATGGCCTTGTATGAGCCAGGCCTCCCACCCACCCAGGGAGGGCAGGAGCTGGTGGGCAGGGAGGCCCTGCCTGACCCTCATAGGGGGTGGCCTTTCAGACACAGCCTCGAGCTCTGGTGGGGGGGGGTGGGGGGGTGGATCCCAGGGCTTCCTGTCCCCACTTCCCTTTGTGGGACAACAACCAGGCCATTCTCCTCTCCTTCTCCTATGCTGAGTGATTTGTGCCCCTGCAGGCTGGGAGAACACAGCCCTGACACATTCCCTGAGAGAACAAAGAGTGGGGTCAAGGCTGACCCCAACAGGGCAGGCGCTGGCTCCAGGGAAGGGGGAGCGGGCGGGTGTCAGGAAGGGTATGCGCCAGCTCTCCTGGGCCGGACGCTGTGCAAGGAGCCCCTTCTGGTGCCATGCAGCCTTGGCCACCTGCCAAGGTGACGTGAGGCCCAGGGAGGTCACTGACCCTGTCTGGGCCTCATCCCCTCACCTCCAAAATCAGGGCATTGGGACTCAACAGAAGGGACCACTGCCAGGCTGCAGAGCTAAGGAGATATCAAGGTGGGCCGTGAAAGGGAAGAAGGAGTTCTCTAGGTGGACAAAAGGAGAAATGTGTTCCAAGAAAAGACCGGCCATCTTCCCGTGTAGAGTGTGGGGTTTGAATGACCTTTTTAAAACGGTTTTAATTACATGAATAGTAATGCATGGTTCTTGTAAAAATGAAAAAGGAGAAAGAAAACTATATCACCTGAATATAAAGAATAAAATGAGGGAAGCGGATGTGGCTCAAGCGATTGGGCTCCCGTCTACCATACAGGAGGTCCAGGGTTCGATTCCTGGGACCTCCTGGTGAAGGCAAGCTGGCTTGTGCGGCGAGCCAGCCCGAGTGGAGAGCTGGTGCAGCAAGATGACACAGCAAAAAGAGACACAGAGAAGAGAGAATGAGAGACGCAGCAGACCAGGGAGCTGAGGTAGCGCAAGAGATTTGGCGCTTCTCTCCCACTCTGGAAGGTCGAAGGATCGGTTCCCGGTGCTGCCTAAAGAGAAGACAAGCAGACACAGGAGAACACACAGAGAAGGGACACAGAGAGCAGACAACCAGGGATAGGGTGGGGGGCAGGTCATCAATAAGTCCCACTACCAAGACATAATGTCAGTTAATATTTGGTATCATTTCCGCTCTTTTTAATGTGATCAAGAAAGTGGCCTTTAAGCTCCCTAATATGCGAAGCCTCCCAGATTCTGGGCAGACAGGAAAGAACAAAGAACTGCCTTCTGGAAGCAGAGCCAGCCCCCGTGTTTCCTGGGAGGGGCCCAGGGAGATCACACCAGGGGTGTCCCTGCGGTGGCAAGACCAGTCACAGTGTTTGTTTCTGGGACAGGGTTGCGCCTCCTCCCCACAGGCCCTGTGAGGGCTGCCACTGGACGCCAGGGGAGGGGATTCTGTGCCTCTGAGCAAAGGGGCGGGGTCTTTGTGTGTGTGGATGAGGCCTTGGGGGAAGGGCCGTGAAAGTGGCCTCCATGCAGCCGAGGGGTCCTGGCAATGGCTTAACTGTGGTTTCCTGAGACTCCTGGCTGCAGGCTGGGGAGGGTCCCAGTGCCTTTGCAAAGTCACTGCAGTGACCTTTCTAGTTCTTGGCTGCCAGGAGCAGGGGGGGGGTGGGGGGGGTGGGCAGGGCAGAGTGGGGCAGCCCAGGCCTGAGGCCTTGGCCTGGAGTGGCCAGTCTATGATCATTCAGAGGACAGAGGCACAGGCTGCAGAGGCCTCAGGGCCTGTTCCTTGACCTCCAAGCCCGAGGCCCAACTTAGTTGCTTTCTGAGGTGAGTCTAAGTCCTCCTTGGCTCCTGCCCCAGCACACCCAGCCCCAAACACCAGAGAATTTTCTCTAGGCTTCCTCCAGGCCCTCCTCACCTAAATGAAGCAGTTACAGCCTCATGCCTCTGTTAGAACACCTTTGCGGGTTCCTGGGCATCTAGGGGTCCACAGGGAATCTCACTGCTTTGGGGGTAGAGGGCAGGGCAGAGGTCATGGTGACCACCTGAACCGTCATTGCCTCAGATATGAAAACGGCAGGGGGTGCTCCATTTCCCTCAGACTGTGAAGTCTGTTCAGGGTAATTAGGAAGTTATGGGGAATTCCCAGTCCTCCTAATTCGTGTTAATAGGGGCTGGGAGTCATGGGGAAGCAGGTGCCTTTGTGTTCTCAGGGTTAGCCCACTGCTTTCTACCTGGTTGCCTTTAGGTAGGATATCGCTGGATTCTCTCCTCTCACCCCTCCCCCATGGTCCTACAGCCCTGCACACCCCCCCCCACCTACCCCTGCATGGTGAACACACCCACTGACCCTCACTCCCCCTGCACACTCACACCCACGGTCACACCCGGCAGCACAGACTTCAAGTCTCTCGGTCCTAGATGAAGACATCATTTTGCAAAGCAAGCACCAAAACCCAAACAGCCTTTCAGCCACACTCAGCCCCTTTGGCAGTAGCATTAGAAGCCCCCCCCCCTTCCCAGAACCACCCCTACCGCAGAGACCCCAGCACGCTGGCCTCTCCAAATTAGACTGTATTAACAAACCATTACGTGTTCCAATTAGAGTGGCGGAGGGACCCTGGCTGGCTGGGCAGGGTAATAACGCATCCCTCTTCCTACTGCCAGGCTAAGCCTCGTTTCCCCAGGAGGGAATGAGCTAAGCCGGCTCCCCTCTTGACACTGTTGGAATAATGAGATCCAGCGTCTCCACTCAGGCCCTCGAAGGCTCCCTGCTATCTGGGTCTGTGGCTGTCCTGGGGGATGACTCCTGTGGACCAAGCAGGAGAGAGGCAATGAATGAGGGAAAGAAACTAACATTTATTCTGCAGTAATTGCACAGGTTCTTTTACATAGGATGGTGCATTTCATACCAAATATGGGCACTCTAAGGGCCCTGGAGCACTCCTCCCTGAGCCAGGGGAGAGATACACAGTCGCAGCATCAGCCCTGTGCATCTGAATAGAGAGTACAATTCTCTCTGTAGATTTGGAGGATAAAGCTTTATTTTTATATTAAAACACTTGTGGATATATTTTGAAGAAAAACGCAAAAATAAACTGCAGGATTAGGTAAGATAAAATAGGAGCTTTAAAAGCTATTTTTCTCTTGAGGCTTCTTTTCTCTGAGCTGGGTCCCTAGATTTCCAGAGGTGTGTGGGTAACATATTTCCTCCCATAGACATTGCAGGAACTAAAGAGGGAGAGTTTGTGAGGTTCCAAGTCATAGAATAACAGCCTGACCACTTCCATGCTGTGTGATGTTGGATGAGCCACTATACCTCTCTGATCCCTCCTCAGCAGTACAATGGAAATGGTAATTACACCTCCCAGGACTGGCTTCATGGGCACACAACTGGGCAGTCTCACAGGACCCCAGGCTAAGTAGGGTCCCATGCTTGGTTGAATACACTGTTTACGTGATCTTGAAAGTCTTAATTTTTCAATAAGGGTCCCCACATTTCATTGTTATATTCCTATACCTCCCAGTACCTCCCAGTACAGTTTTAGTGAGGGTTAAATCAGAAGCATGTGAAAGAAGCCCACATAAGATTCTTTCCTCCCTCCTTCCCTCCCTCCCTTTCCTCCTTCCCCAAGCATTTGTTAAGCCCTCACTCTGTGGCAGGCACTGTACTAGACACTCAGACTCAGCAGTGAGCCAAAGTCCCTGCCCACTTGCATTCATGTGGAGAGAGATGATAAACAACAGGAAGAAAACATTGTTGGAAATAAGTGTTGGTAATTAAGGAATACACAGTGACTGAGGCTGGGGGGAGCTATTTTAAGCTGGGGGGTCGGGGAAGATCTTTCTGAGAAATTTGACCAGAGACCTGAATGAAGTGAGGGAATCAGCCATGCGGACTATCTGGGGGTAGAGAGTCCCAGGCAGCAGGACCAGTAGGTACAAAGGCCCTGGGGTAGGAATGTGCTCACCAGGTGGAAGAACAGCAAGGGAGCCAGTGCGGCTAGAGCTGGCCTCAGGAGGGGGAGGGGAGAGGAGGGTGGTAGGAGATGAGCTCAGCAAGGCAGTGGGGGCCAGATCTTGATGGGCCTTGTAAGCTGTTGTGAGGACGTGATGGGCAAGAAAATGACATGGGGTAGAGGATTCTTCCTGCCAGAGCTGGGTGTTTTGGGTATCCCATGGTTAATGCCTGGAGGGACAGAGGGAGAGGGGAGAGGGTGTCCCATTGTCCACCGGAAACTCTCAGGGGACAAGCTGACTCTGAACAAGAGATGAGTGGTAGCCTCTGGGCAGGGCCCCTGTTGCTCGGAGAGAGATGGCTCCTCTCCCAGCTCTCTCCCCACTCCTCCCATTGGACAAGGACTGTCTGGCCCAGTCAGCCAAGTAGAGCCTCCTGTGGGGTGAAGTTAGGAAGGGGAAGGGTGGTAGAGGAAGGGCCTATCTTTCTGGAATCCCCCATCCCTGGCCCTTCATCCTCTGTGGCTCCATCCCAGACAAGCTGTGCAATCAAAGACCCCCCTGACAGTGCCCGCATTGGAGGAGTCCCCAGGGTGGCCATTTCAAAGCAGCTTTGCAAGCCTCAGTCCCTTCCTCTAAATGAACTCCAAGATGTGTGGCGGGAATGCCGGCAGTAGGGCAGTGGGACAGCATGAGGCTCCAGGCCCACGTGCTGGCTGAAAGTGGTCCCAGCCTGGTTCTGGGCTATAAATCATCCTCACCCCTGCTAGCAGCCCAAGCGCCAGGAACCACAACTTTTCTTCCAAATAGTGTGACACGGGGACGTCCTCTCCCCAAGACCCCATTTCCTCATTTGGGAAGTGGGGATATTAGTAGCCTTGTAAGGATTAACTGAGACAGCACGGGAAGCACACAGACTGTCTCCCAGCACGTGGAGAGGATTCACTCCGTGGGGGCTCTTTGGTGCAGGAGGCTAGGCCTGAGTGCCCTCTGGGAGCCACAAGGACCTGTCATGCCAAAGAAATGAACCGCAGAGAGAGTGACACAGAATCTTAAGACCAAACCACTCTGTAATGCCAAAGACCTTTAGAGCATGCTGTGCAAAGGGGGCAGGTCCTCAGAGCTGTCCTCTGTACAATGAAGGGGTTGGACTCAATGGCCTCTGGGTCCCCATCAAACCCTGACATTCTCTAAGATGGAAAAGTGGTTGATTCCTTGGTGAGAACCCCTGCACCAGGGTATGACCATGCGGCCCCAGAGGGTTGCCCAGAAAAGAGACTGGCCTGCAAGGGGAGAGGCAGCATCAGGCAGTTGTTATGAGCCCAGACTCTATAGGTAGATTTCCTGAGTTCAAATCCCAGCCACTTTCTAGCTGTGTGACCTTGGGCAAGTGACTTAACCTCTCTGACCCTCAGTTTTCACAGCTGGAAAATGAGGGTAATAGTAGGACCTACCACTTAGGTCTCCAGCACATGCAGCTCTGTATAAGTTCACATGGCTCTTATTGGTTGTTCTTCTGACACTGAGTCAGTCCCCAGCCAGGTCCTCCCCTGTGAGCTTGTTCCATCGCCGAAGTGGTGGCTCCTTTCCAGGCCCTGCTTTTTCGAACCCCAGTTGCCCTCTGAACCTCTACCAAGGCCCCTGCAGGCCAGTTCCCACTGGGAGCAGCTGAGCAGCCCTTCCCTTGTTACCAGGACAAAGCATTCTGGGAAAAAAGGATTTCTTTGAGCATCGCTGATGGGGTTGAGTAAAGGCACACTAAATCCACGTTTCCGCAGGAAACATGACCTTGAATGGTATGTGGTAACAGAAAGGAAGCCTAGAGAAGGGCAAAGAGCTGATTAGAATTCACACAGATCAGTCAAGTTCCGGCCTCTTAATCCTAGTCTCTTTACCTGTGCAATGGGGATACTGAGACATCGCCAGGTTGTCAGAGTGCTTCAGTGAGATGTGTGTGAAAATACACACGGCATCGTCTGAAGCAATTGAGTCCCCAATGTATGCTGCCCTGTGTCTAGGCACAATTCCAAGTGCACACCACATACTCCATCCATCCCGATTTACAGGTAGGCACCGAGAGGCTAAGCAGCCTGCTCAAATCACACAGCTAGTAGGCGGGGTAGGAGCTGAATTCAGACAGGACAATTCAGACTTTGTGAGCCTGGTTCTCCCTGTTCGACTCTTATAGGAACACTTACCTTAGAAAGCCTGATCTGATGCCCATACTGAGAGTCTTTTTCTCTTAGACTCTCTTCTCTAATAATATTCCCTATTCAGAATTATACTGTGGAAGAAGTATTGGTGGAATACGAGCATCAGGCAAAACTCAGGCTCATTTTTCTTCTCACTTTAGCTATGTGTAGCAGGCGACGCCTCACCAGCCCTGGCTCCTGAGGTCCTCTGGGCATGTGACCCAGCTCTGCACAAGTGGGTGAGGCTCAGGAGTCCCCTTACCGGGTGACTTGCCCAAGGTCATACACCACCCAGGAAAGGGTCTGAACTGGAGCCCAGCCCGGCGCCGTTCTAGGTAAAGCCTGCGCACATCCCACGCCCAGCGGCATACGGCCACGTGGTCCCTGTGAACCCCCGCCCCTGCCCCCTGGCACTTGCTGAGGCTTCCTCTTTCTTAATTACTGGGCAGCCAAGGGGAAATGAAACACCTGCCAGGTTCTTCCTTTTCTCAGCGAGGAGGCTCCTGGATCTGCTGCTCCCAGCAGGAGCTCTACAGTCCTGAGGCTGCCTGGGGCAAGCACGCTTTGTGCGAAGGCTGACACATGCAGAGCCTCTAAATTAAAACGGGGCCACCGCCTGCCAGGGGTCACAGTCTCAGGCCAGGGGTGGGGGATGACAGCCAGGTCCCTGCGTGAGGTGCGTTTAAGAGAATGTGTTCCAGCTGAAGTTTGCAGGTAGCTTTCCACCTCTCCAGGAATGGTCAGTGTGTGAGTGTGTGTGTGTGTGTGTGTGTTTTCACACAGGGGGGAGAGAGAGAGAGCAGAGAGAGAGAGCGCGCAAAGGAAAAGCCTGGCGCGCTCCGGACCCAGGGCTCAGAGAACAGGGCTGGTCCGAGCAGCAGAGCTAGCTGACTGGCCCTGAAGCCTAAACTTGAACCTACATCCTTGTGCCTTTTGCCCACCCATCCTCGGGAACTGAGCCCAAGGTGCCAATTTGCGGACCGTAGCCCTCTTCCCAGCACTCTTCCCTGGCCCCAGAGGGGACACTTCCAGCAGTCAGAGCTGCGTGCTCTGCGGACCAGCTCGAGTGTGAGCGAGTGGGCGGTGGCCTTCACTGCCCAGCCCGCCCCCCCCCCCGCCCCCTCACCACTAGGCGTGAAGCAGCAACGGGCTCCACAGTCTGGCACTCCACCTGCCCTCTGCTCCCAAGAGCCTCCTTTCATGGGGCCTCCTGAAAACCTGACCCCTTTATTCCTTGACATTTCTTAGCTCTGGAGGCCACAGATTGGGCTGGGTTTACATTTTCAATGCTGAGGTCTGCTCATCAACCATGCAGAAAAAGGATGATTCCTGAATCCTTTCCCCCCAGAAAGGGTGCCCCCAGCACCCAAATGTTTCTGCAGCCTTGGCATTGGGAGCCACAAATCCGTGACACAGTGGCCTAGGCTGGATGAGCAAATGGTGTGGTTTCCAAGGGGATTATAATAACAGCTAGTGCTTCCAGAGAGTTTTCCGGGTGCCACACAGCATGCAGAGTCCCCACATGGAGTATGGTCTCAATCAACTTTCACAGCAGCCTGTGAGCGTATGGAGGCTCAGAGAGGCCAAGTCCACACATGTGCAAGTGGGGAGCCAGGATTTAACCCCGGTCACCCTGATTCCCTTGGCCATTCTGCACACCTCTGTGTGCCTCAGTTTCCTTGTGTATAAAATGGGCATAATTGTACCTCCTTCATAGGTTGTTATAAAGATTGAATGAGTTAATAGCTGCAAAGCATTTAGAACTGTGCCTGGCACATAGTGAGCGCTCTCTAGGTATTAACTTTATCATCACCTTCATCCTTCCTTCTCTGGGGATGCAGAGGAGATGTCCTGGCTCGTTTCCCATCAGGGGCCTAGCCTCCCCCTCAACCCCAGTCTGTCCATACTGCCCTGCTGCCCTCTTGCCCCTTCTGATTGTTATTGGGCCACAGCAAATCAGAGAAGAGGCCTTCTGGGCAGAACAGGTTAATCAAAGGACATATCCTTGGCTGATAATATGCTCACCCATTGTGGTCTCAGCGAGGGGGCCACAGCCTGCAGCAAGCAGGTGGACAAGGATGCCCAGACTCAGCTCAGCATACCTGTTCTATAGACCAGGCTCGCCGGGGCCCCGTGCTCAAGGGTCAGCCTCCCCAACAATCCAGCAGCCCTCTGCACCCAAGTCCTTTTCCCAAGAGCCTTTGACAGATGTGGTCCGGGGAGGGGGGTCCTCTTCCTGGGTTCCAAAAGGGCAGCAGGATTAGGCCATGGGCCTCAGCAGGCAACTAGCTCTAGTTCTTCCAATTCCTTCAGCCCCTTCTATTGGAAAGAGCCTCCCTGTGCTGTTTGTTTGGGTGCTTACAGTCTCCACTCAGCACTCTTAGCCAGGCCCCCCGGCTCCCAGGAGGCCCCCCGAGAGCTCCCACCTGCTCTGGCTTAGGTTAGGCCCCACTCACCCAGGTTTCCTTGGCTGAGGGTATTCATCACCTATGACCCAAAAAGGTCCCCTTTGATCCTCACAGCAACCCTGAGAGGTGGGTACTGTCTTAATCTTCATGGCCAAAATGCGGCCGTGGAGGCTCAGAGAGGTGCTGGGACTTGCCGGAAACCACACAGCCTAAACAGAGGGCTTGAACCACCCAGCTCTCCAGACGCCCCCTTCTGTTCTTTCTGCCATCCTCTGCCTCCTGCAGAACAGGGCAAGAGCATTCCCTTCTAGCCCTCTACTTCTGCTCGTGACCACATCGTTTAGCCCAGGGTGAGTCCCTAAGCATTCCCTGGAGTAGGGTGGCATTTAGGTAGGGTAGTAGGGTAGTCCGTGGGCCATATCCTGCCCAATCATTTTTGTAGAGTTTTATTGGCCCACCGCAACGCCCATTCATTCCCCTGTGATTTGTCAGCTTTCACATACAGGGCACAGCTGAGCACCAGTGACTGAAACAAGACAGCTGCAAAGCCTAAAATGTTTACTCCTCTGGCCCTTTAGTGGAAAAGTCAGCAACCCTGCTCTAGATCCCATCTTCGATCTTTGCAAAGCCTCTCCTCCCCTTCCCGCCCATGTCCCTTCCCTCGGCTCCTCCCATCCTGCCCAGCATGGGCCCAAGCAAGGTGAGGTTTCTGCTCCCATTCTTCAGATGGAGAACCCAAGACCTGGAGAGGTTTCATTTGTTTGTTTTTTCATTTGGCTGAAAGGACATTGAAACCTCCCGTAGCTCTGTAAGACCCCAATTCTTGCTCGTACCTCAGACTTCCTGAGGGATTGCCAGCCTCAGGAAACCAGTGCTGTTTGAGTGCACTTCGTGACCATCCCCTACTCCCACCCCTGACATACACCTTCCTTTATGGCTCCAAGGAGCAGCTGGGATTTTTTTTCCCCCATGGGCAAGATAGAAAGCAGCGCTCTTTGACTCCAGCTGTCCATCTGGTCCGACCCACACCCCCCGATTCTCCCTTTGATTCATTTCTTCACAGGTTTTCAACAGCAAGGTGGGGGCATTTCAGTCACAGTCTCTGTTTCTTTGTCATTTGCCCTCCATAACCTGAGCTCCAAACACCTGTAGTCATTCCTCTTACAGGAAGGGGCTGTGGCCTTCCCTAATTCAGACCAGGTGACTAGAATCACCTGCAGTGCACTGAGAAGTCCCTCTGTCTCCAATATTTATCACCAAGCAGATGTAGGGGTGGGTGGAGGGGCAGAATGCCAGGTTGGGGCAAGGCTCGGGGCTGGGCTTGGTTTCTGTTCCTGGTGACAGTTCTGGGCCCTGGGGGCTCTGGGCAGCCCACCAAGGAGCTGGAGAATGCTGTAAAGAGGAGGGATACCTCCCTGGTCTGCCCTCAGCACAGGCCACCCATTGTCTCTGGGGCAGGAGTATGCTGTTGTCTCTTGGTCCAGGAGCTTCCAGAGAACCCAGGGCCTTGAGCTTTGAGAGGCTGTCTGTCCACACTGCTCCCAGGCAGCATGCAGGGAGGAGGAGAGGTGAGCCAGGCAGCGAAGTCCATTTGCTGGCCACCGGCAGGCTGAGGCCTGAGGATGCTCCTTGCAGAGAGGAGGAGACCAAGTAAAACTGATGGGACATTGACGGCAGCCTGCTCTAGCTGAGTGAGCAGTGAAAGCAGCAGTAAAATTGAAGGCAAAACACCTGAGTTGAAGCCCCGCTCCAACAGTAGCTGTGTCAACTCAGGCGAGTTCCTTAACCTCTCTGGGCCCCACTCCCCATAAAATTTAATCATCTCCACCCCGCTTGCCTTGCTGGATGGTTGTGAGGCTCAAGCAAGCATTAAAATGGAAGGCCTTTAGGACCTGTAAAGCAGAGTATTGATGGAAAGAGTTGTGTTGTGATTGATGTAAAGCAGGAGGGAATCTGGAGAGATGCCAGGAAGAACTTCCCTCCTTAAGGAGGAGACATCCGATTGAGGTTGTGGGATTTGTTCTCCTTACTGAAGCGCTTTGACAGCATCAGTTTGACTATTTACAAACATGCTTGATTTGGCAGAGGCATTGACCGAATGACCTTTGGATGTCTTTTCCATGACACTACAGGAAAGGGACCACTGGTCACCTCCGTATGTGCCTGTGTGTGTGTGCACTGGGTCGGTATCTGTATCTTCGTGTGCCTGTATGTAGGTACCTGTATGTGTGGCTCTGTCTGTGTATCTTCCGTGCATCTGTGGGGATGTCTGTGTTGTCGGCGTCATATCTGCATGTATGGTATGTCTGTGTGCCTGTGTCTGCATTGTTCTGTGTGGCTTTGTGTGTGTGGGTTTGCGTGTGTGTCGCTGTGTGTGGAGCAAGTTGCTAAAGCCAAGCCTTGGGCTGACTCATCTCTTACTAAGTTACCAGAAGAATTTCCTCTTGCTGCCCTAACCTACTTGGGAGGGTTTGGACAACGCTCCAGGGTGAAAAAGGATTTACAGTTTCGTCTTTATTTATTTTTGTCTTCCTTTTATAGTCTAGTTAAAAAAAACTTCCTAAATTTGGGCTAAGACGTGCTTGAGGAAGAGCACCGGCCCTGAGGTCAGCCGCCAACTCCTGAATCCAGGCTGCGCCACTTACCTCCTCTGACCTTGGTGCCTTACTTCTGCTCTCGGGGCCGCAGTTTCCACATCTGTAAAATGGGGGCAACAGTACCTCCTCCCTGGGGTCCTTGGGCTTAATTGGATTAGAACATGTCAAGCCCTTGGCGCAGTGCTTCATACTTGCCGGCTGTCACTATTCTCAGCTCTCCTCAGTGTTTCCCATGCCGGGCCCTGGCAGATGCCGTGGCAGAGCCCTGACGTGGAGCCACACTGCCTGGGCTCAGGCCTGCCAGCCGGCCGCCGTTTCTGTGGCCTTGGGTGAGTCACTCCCTCTCTCTGCTGTAAACTGGGAATAATATACCTACCCCATAGGATTAGTGTGACTTCCCGAGGAGCTATTGTAAGAACTTAGCTCAGTAACCACTTCACTGTAGGCGCTAGAGAAAAGTAGCTTTCCTTTGTTCACTTCCAGCAGAGAAATTCCCCTGGGACCCCTCCCTCTTTGCCCCTGGCTCTCCGAGGCCCCGGCCTTGGAGTTCTGTGTCTCCCTTACATCTTGGGCTCTCTGCATGAGCCGTTTTGCTCCGCTGGACACTAAATACAGCAGCAGAAGCCCTGCTTCCTGTGGAAACCCGACCTTCCTCTCCCTGGCCCCTGGAGGCCCGGTCGGTGGCGCCCCCTCCCCACATCAGCACCCTTCCCTGCAGGGCAGGGGCCTCAGCTCTGGCAGGAGTTTCCCGGGCTCCTGCACCCCTAGCCCTGGCTCAGACCTGTGCCCTTTCCCTCCCCGTTCCCAGGCCCTCTTAATACCCGTGAAGCCATTAAATATTTAAATCTGAGCTGTGTGGCAACAGCCCAGCATATTTGGGGATGTATTATCCAGTTTTTCAAAGGGCTTCAAAGCTAGTTGCTGCAGACCCTGGGGGCGATGAAAGAAGGGGAGGGTGGGGCTGGGGGCTCTGCCCCTTCTGAAGCTTAAAGATACAGTTGGCAGAGAGAACCAGCAGGAGGTACTGGGGTCAGAGAAGAGGAGGCTTCCCCCAAGTTTTCAGAGTCTGGACTTGAACCCAGGATTCGTGCCTGCCAGCTCATCCTCTTTACCACTTGCTTCTGCCTTGTCGGCGTCGTGTCCGATGGCCCGGTCAGCCAGTAGCTGATATAGTGCTTAGATGTGGGGCTGAACCCCAGAGCTGCCTCTCACTAACTGGGACCTTGGGAAGCTTACCCACTTTCTCTGAGCCTCAGTTAACTCCTGGATGACTTGGGGATAATTCATCCACCTTCAGATGATGCTGGAATTTTTGCTCAGCATGGTTCCTAGCACACATGAAGCAATGGGAGTTACTATATTGATAATATTGATAATATTATATTTACTGAATTCCATCTAGGGAAACTGGCCAGGAGCCTGTATCCCCTGAAGGCACTCCTGGGTAGTGGGAAAAGGGTCACCAGGAGGTTTATACTCTGGTGGGGAAGAGCAAACAGCACCAGTAAATTGCTGTTTTCCCAGATCCCTGCTGCCTCCAGCTGGGCTGGGAGCCTGGACACTGAGGCCCCCCCTGACTCTCCTGCAGGCAAGGCCCTTCCCCTCTGGACATCCATCTCCTCAGCTATAAAATGGGCTGATTGCTAAGTTACTTTCTGGTGCAGGTCCCTCCTCGAGGGTTTGAGTAGGAAGGCAGCCCCGTGGCCCAGCTGGAACAGATGGGCCAGGAAACACTCACAGGGCCTGTTTCCCACTACTGCGTCCTGTGGGTGCTAGTCCTACCGGTTTCTCCTGGTCTCCTTGTAGACCCTGCTCCTGGAGGGGATTTCAGGCCAGGGGTGGGGGGCAGCGGGGGCACCGAGAGACCCAGAGCCCCCACTCCTGGCCGGGAGCGCACATCCACAGTTCTCAAAACACCCTCTTTCTTACATTCTAGTCCCAGAATTTGAATTTAAACAGACACCCCTGCCCCATCACAAACCTCTGAGGGGAGCAGCAAAGGCTGCTACCTTCCACCCCATTCCCAGGCCCTGGAGAGGAGGGGTCAGGGAGGAGACCCTGAGCCAAATGCGGGGTACTGGGTGATACAGAGAGCCCAGGCTGTGGCTGCTGGGAATGGCAGGACAGGGCCTGTGGGGGTCGACGGGCATGGGGCCATTGGCTGGGTGCAGGCTGCCCACAGCTTTGGGGTGGACGTGATCTTCAGCCTTCCTGGAGTCTGACCCCAGCTGGACCTAGCAGCCTTCCCACCTGCGTCCTCTGCACCTGACCACCCTGGCTCCCCAGGGAGTGCCCAGGCTGGCGTCTGGAGGCCAGGAGGCCCTGGGGGTGCTGCACACTGATCTCCCCTACACCCAAGCTGGCCGGGCCTGCCTGGACAGGAAGAGGGCCATGTCCACCCACAGCGGCCGCCACCTCAGGGACGTCTCTCTTCCTACCAAGGTGCAGGCTCCGGCCCTGTGGCTGGCACTGAGGGCCCCCTTCCCTGCTCCCATGGCCACCTCTGCTCCAGCTGCAAACTTTCTGCCCCATCCTCTACTGAGGGTGGGGGGCTGAGGAGAAAGGGTGACTTTTGTTGGGGAAGGGGGTGTATTAGTCACCCAAAGGGGTGCTGATGCAAAATACCAGGAGTCGGTTGGTTTTTATAAAGGGTATTTATTGGGGTAGAAGCTTACAGTCACAAGGCCCTGAAGAGTCCAAGTCAAGATACCGTAAGAGGTACTTTCTCACCCAGCGTCTGTTGCCATGTGCTGATGCAAGATGGCGGGCGATGTCTGTGCGGGTTCAGCCTTCCCCCTCCTCCCAAGGCTCCATGGTCCCAGCTTCTTCCAATATCAGCCGTAGGCTGGGATAAGTCTCGTCCCTCTCCCGGAGCTCCTTTCTCTCTGGGCTCAGCTGCTCTGCTGCTCTGCCCTCTCCACAAGACCAGCTGTAGATTCTCAGGCAAACGGCTCCGGTTCAGCCACAGATCAGTGGGGAGCAGACCCACCTCCTGGGTCTTGGGAAGATCAAGTGAGACTCTCCATGCCCTTAGTTCAAGGCCAGGTATACGGTAAGAGGTGAAGAGACATGTGGAACTTAACAGAACCTTCCATGTGGTCCCCTGGAGAACGGGAAGCCAGACTCGGTGCAGGTAAAGCATCGGGTGTCGCTGGAAGCCTGTGCTTGTGCGAGCCCACAGGGGCCTCGGGGAGGCTGGGGCCACCGTGACACAGCGACACAGCCAGAGCAGCTAGGACCAGAGGAGCTCAGAGGGGTCAGGTCCAGTGGGGTGTGGGTCTGTCCTTCCAGCCCGTCTGGTTGGTGGGGTTCCCACAAAGGCCGAGGTGCTCACTAAATGGGGAATGAGTGAAAGAATGAATATAGGAACAAACATGAACTGCCTCGTGGGGTGAACTACCCCAGTTCGGGGCTGGGGAGAAGCTCATTCTCGGAGAGCAGGGTGCTTGCGTTCCAGGGAGGCCATGGAGCAGACAATCTCTGAAATCCCGTGGGGAGACAGCCAGGCTGCCCCTGCTCCTGCCCACAACACTTTCCCCAGGATATGGGAGGTGGTTGTGGGGTGGTCTGATTCCCCACTCCCACCCCAACAGTCTGAATCTGCCTTTTTCCTCTCCTCTGGTCCTGCACCAGCTCCCAGAACCCAGCTTTCCCTGCCATGACCAGGGCCCCGTCGATGCCTGCTCATTTCCGCCTCACACCTAGGCTTCCCCAGCTCGCGGGAGGGTGGCAGTAGGGGAACCTCTCCTAGACGGCATAGCTGGGCCTAAGGGCAGGAGCCTGGACTGGCCTGGTGAGGAGGGAGGATGTCGTCCCCCCCACCTCCTCCCCGGGACCCTGAACTCGGCGCCTCCACCTGCTTCAGCTACACCTGGGTACTGGGCACCACACCGGGCTTGGATCTAGTGTCCTGGGCCCAGGTCCCGCTCCTGCTACACAGAGTGACCTCCAATCTTCTGGGCTCAGACCCGAGACCAAACTGCCAGGTTGCCTCACCTCCCACGTGCTAAACGTGGCAAAGTAAGTGGATTGCAGGAGTGGACGGGGCCTCTGCAAATGAGCCACCTCAGGGCTGGTGGCAGGGGCATGGGCGCCTTCCGTGGCTTAAGTCCAGCCCAGGTCCTCGGGGATGCAAGGCGTGGATTGTGGCAAGGGTCACTCTGGGAGCAGCGGGCTCAAAGTCCCCAGGGATGAAGCCGGGGTGGAAGAACCAGGAGCCCTGTGTTGCCCCAGCTATTCCTCCAACATATTGTGACTTTGGGCAAATGACTTCATCTCTCTGAGCCTTAGTTTCCTCACCTGTAAAAAGGAGTACCCACCTCGTGGGGTGTTTGGGATGACTCAGTACAGTAATGCACATATAAGTGTCCTCAGAAGTCAAAATAAATTAAGATATCAGTCTTACGAGACCACCTTGAGTGGTGCTTAAAATAAAGAGCTCCTGGTTTCAGCCCTGCTGTGTGACTTTAGGTAAGACCCTGCCCCTCTCTGGGCTTCTACACCCCCAATGTGAAAAACGTGAGTGAGTGCTCACTAAGGGTGCTTCCTTGTTGAAGATCTGATGGATATGGCCTCTCGTGGAAGTTCTGGAGCAGAGGAGAGGGCAGGTGGCAGGGATGGCAGGGACAGAACACCTGGAGCTGGATTAATGCACAGCCTAGACTCCTCAGACTGCTCCCTGCTCCCTCTGCGTTCAGGGTTCAGTGAGTCTGGGCAGGGGGCCCGTCATTTAGCATCTTATTGCCTCCACAGCAGGCCCTGCACATGGCACCATTAACCCCCAACGCCCACCCCTCAGGAGCCTAATTAGATTTTATCCCTGCTCAGCCATGGCCACGTCTCCGCATCTGTGCCATCGCCTGGCACACCAAGATTTCGGGCCAATTGCTTGTTTATGAGACTGTCTTCGGATGAGGCCCAGCAGGCGCAGCCAGTGAGCCGATCAGTCTTTTGAACCTGATGGCAAGAATCACTGTGATTCCTACAAGCCTCGGCCCCAAAGTCCTGATGAAGCCCAAGATTTGGGTTTTGGAGTCGGGCAAAACCTGGGCATTGAGTTCTGGCTCTGGGACTTTCCCTAGCCCTCTGAGCCTTAGTTTCCTCATCTGTAAACGAGAATATCACCCACACCTTCTGAGTCAGCACCCATAACACAGTGCCTCGCACCATCATGGGGACACAATAAATGGTGGTGCCTGCCTTGTCCTGCCTACACTCCAGCCTCCCTGATTCCAGGCTCCCCCTCCAGCCCCCTCCCAGCAGGGCAGCTAGCACTTCATTTCTTTATCCTGCCTGGTAAGCCAGGCCCCCACTGATGTGGCCGGTGACACTCTTCTCAGAGGCCGGGGGTCATCAGTTCTCACTAGACCGGGAATCCTTGAGACAGGAAGTCAAGCCGTCGGCCTCTCTGTCCTGGGCCCAGGCCAGGGCTGGCACTAGCAGGTGCTTGGCGGGCACGGGAGGTTCACCTGTATCACCTCATCCGCCTCTCACAATGACCCTGGGAGTTAGGGCTGCCGCATAGGTGAGGAGCCAGAGGCATGGGTAGGTGAGGAGCCTGGCCCGGATCTCACAGCTTGTCCGGGGCAGAACCTGGCCTGGTTGGAATCCAGGTTGCTGGAGGTGAAGCGGTCCTACCGGGAAGGCTGCGCCCTGGACCACAGCGCCCTCACCTGGCCAGGGCCGGTAGGAGACAGTCCGCAGCTCGACGCCCGCTCAGGCCTGCGTTTGCTTCCTGTCATGGGGACCTCTCCATCCCTCGCGTCCACTGCCTCCTTTTCTCTCCCTGCAGAAAGCATGCCGTGGGGCTGGGGACAGTGGAAGTCAAAGGAGTGATTTATGAACTGAGCTGTTCTTAATCAGAGAGCCCCTCTCGGGCCGCTCGCTGCAGATGGGCTGAGCCGCCATCTGGAACCGCGGGGAGGGGCGAGATTAATAAAGCCGTCTGGCCCAGACAGGGGCCCACTGAGGAGAGCCCTGGGGCGCTGCGTGACCTTGGCCCCACCTCTGCCCCTTTCTGGGCCTCGGGGCTCCCATCTGTCAAAGGCTGGGCAGGCCTGGGCCATCTCCGAGGTTCTTGCAGCCGGTCCAAGGAGGGTCCTGGTCGGCTTCCTGGGACTCTCCTGATGGCGGGATCCAGGGCAGTGCAGCTTTGGGTGGGAGGCCTGGAGGCCTCCTGGACTGGGCTCATGTTGACGGCTCTGGTTTGGACTTAGCAGACGTGGGCCTAAATCATGGTTGTGCCTTACTATCTTTCTACAACTCCAGGCAAGAAGTCAGAAAAGCTGGCTGTTCGGCAAGTGGGTTAGGAAAGGGGCTGAAGCCAGGCGCAGTGATGAATCCCTGAAATCCACCCTAGGAGTGAGGGGGTTCCATGTAGTGAGGGTCGGTGTAATCCCCATAGGGGCAAATATGGTTAATGCCTTCTCCCAGCCTCAGTTTCCTCGTCTGTAAAATGGGGTAACAATGGTACCCGCCTTGTAGGTGAAGAGGAAATGAGAGAATATCTGAGAAATGCACAATGCTATTAGATAGTATTAGACTTGGTTATCACGAAATTGTAGCAATTAACCTGAATTGGGGATTATTTATGTGAGAGATGCTTGTCTCCATCCTGACCACGCCGTCCATCTATGATTCTCCCCCCATGCTCACCTCCACTGGTAACTGGGCATCCTCTTATTTCCCACAGATGATGATGCCCATGTTAATAACAGCCCCCCCCCCCCCCGTGGGATCAGCCTTCACAGATTCCCAAGACTTTTCATATCCATGATATCATGAGTTCTTACAACCACCAAAATTGCTATTCACTTATTTTCGCATCTCGGGGAGGGGAAGCAACTTTCACAAGTTCTCAAAGGAGGTTAATTCAGAACACTTGGGCTCCAAAGAGGAGTGAGCCCGGTTCAGGCCAGGAGACCCCCAAGTGGCATTCGAGGGGGCAGAGCACCCTGGAGAAAATGAGATGGGCCGACCAGCTGGGCATCCAGTGCAGTTGAGCTTCTCTCCTGTGTCACTGGCTGACCTTTGGTGCCACTGTGTTCACCCCAGCCTCAGTGTCCAGAGGAAGATGGGTTATGTCATAGGACCACTGGCCTGAGAGACCAGGCAGAGTGGTGACACAGGGACCAGGGGAGCACAGGGACAGGAGAAAACTGCCCCCCTCCCTGCTTCTCTGAGCCCCGGGGGTGGGGTGCAGGGTGCAGCCCCTGAAGTTGACCCCATCCCCAAGGCCTCAGAGACCCACCCTCTGAGGACAGAGTCTGAACAGGCTTCGTCCCTCCCAGTGCTCCACCCCTGAGCAAGGTTGCAGCCCAAAGCAACTGGGGTCTTGTTTAAACCCAGGGGCTCCCCCACCTGCGTGGCCACCCTGCTGGGAGTGTCCTGCACAGTGGGGAGCAGAGGACATGGCACCCCCTTCCAGGGCAGATTTCAGGGCCTTCGTCACTACACAAGCCAAATGGGGCCTGGCTTCTCTCATTTCCCTACCCCACTTCTAACACCCAGCTTTACTGACTTCTTGCCTGGAGTTGCAAGAGGAATTGAGACTCTCAGGAGGACTCTCGGCTTTGCCACTGCAATCTCTAAGCCTTGGTTTTCTTCTGTAAAATGGAGCAAGATTCTGCCTGTCGGGGCTGTTGTGAGGATTCAGTGTCATCCCCATGGGGGCAAAGAACTTCCTGTCAAAGCTAGTTTTGACTCTGACTCCTGGGTTTGGATTCCAGCTCCATCACTTAATAGCTGTGTGGCGTGGGACTAGTCATTTCCCCTCTCGAGGACTCAGTTTCCCCATTGTAAAATGGGGGTGGAGGTACGACAGCAGATATAAGGGCAGGCAGATGAAGAGCCTGCCGCACGTTTATTTTTAGATCAGATATGGGTACTCACCCGGGGCGCTGTGAGCTCTCGGGAGGGAGGCCCCTCCTGCCTTGCCACCTGCCGGTCTCCACCTCTTCACTCCCTTCCCCAGCTGCCCCCAGAGGAGTTAGCACCCCCTCCTGTAGGTTCCGCAGGCCTATAGGATTATATATTTATCAGATGCTTACCGCAAATCTATTGGTATCTGTTTCCTTTTCTCCCCTACTTCCTAATGCTGTGACCACCCAACTGCTGAGTGTGTGCTTATTTGCATCTCCACTTCATAGCTCAATGCCTGGTGTATAGTAGGAGCTCGGTATATGTCCACTGAGAGGATGGATGGATGGGAATCTTTCAGACACTACCTCTTCCTTGACCCCAGGCTGGCTTGCACTTGAATCTGAACAGACCATTTTGACCAGAAATCTCCCCCTCCCTCCCCATGGGAATACTCACCACTTTTCCTGGATCTGTCCTCCAGCCCAGCATTTGAGCAAGACCCTGCTGTGGAATTCCCTGCAGGTGTGATAGAACAGGAGTCGCCATATGGGCCCGTTTGACTTCCGAAATCAAACCCTCATTTCCACTGCTGGCAGCTGGCTCGCTAAGGAACTACGGGCAAAACCTTATGAAAAGCTACGGAACTCTTTCCAACATCACATTTCTCTCTCCTGGGAGCTGGGGTTTCCGGGGAGTCTGATGAAATGGCGCCGCTGACACTCTCTCTGCAAGGGCACTGCTGCAGAGGCCCGGGTGGTAGCCAGGTGTATGGGCCCCACCTGGTCAGCAGCCACGGGCAGCCACGCGAGTACAGATAAAGCCAGTGCCAGAAGCCAGCTGCAAGTTTCTGAAAGAAGGTGTGGTTCCCCGTGCAGCCTCGACGAGGCCACTCAGGACCCAGTCTGGGCAGAAAGGCCAGCACCCCGGGCAGGGCTGCCAGCTGCAGTGGCCCCAGGTGCTGAGAGCTGTTCATTAGTGCTAATGGGCCCCCAGATTAGCAAGGCACTTAGGCTGAGTGTGTGCATCAGAAGGGCGGGTGTTCGTTCATAAACTGCTTCTTTAATGTGGCTGCACCTTATTGACTTACTATAGTAATTAAATATTTTCTCTTACAGGACAAGCTGGGCCAATAAACAGCCCCTCTGACCAGGAGACTCCGTCCTGCTGAGGCCCAAAGAACTGCCCAGGTGAAAAGTCAGCAATTGCCTCCCCTCTCTCCGTCACCTCGGCCCCATCCCCTGACACTGCCCCATCTCCTTGGCTGAGTCTTTCTTGGTCTGTCTGTCTGTCTCTTCCTGTGTCACTTCTTGCTGCTCTGACTTTCTATCTGTCCCTGTTTAACTTCCGTCTTTCCCCATCTTTCCCTCTTTCTGGCTTGTCTTTTTCTATTTCCATCATGCTCTCCACTGCTCTCTGTTTCTATTTCTCTTTTCCCACTGTGCATGCATTCACTCAGAGGTATTCTTTGATCACCCGCTATGTGCGAGGTGCTGCTCCAGGCGCTAGGAATCTGGCAATGGACAGAATAAGTCCCTGCCTCTATGAAGCAGAGGTTCTAGTAAGGGAAGCCACGTAGGACCAGAATAACTAAATAAAAGATTGCACGTGTGCTGCGTCCATTGGGCCCTGGGCTGGGCTGCAGGAGACAGGGCTCCAGCCTCGGACCCATCACAAATCGGCTTTGTAAGTTAGCCAAGCCCCCTTTCCCTCTCTTCTCTCAGTTTTCTCATTTTCGAAATGAGGGAGTTGGGCCAGATCAGTGCTCTCCAACCTTTTCATGACCGAGAACCTCTTATAATATGCTGGTGACTTTCGTCCTACAAGGGCTGGACCTTGCAGGCGGCACTTACACAGACAGCAGTGCTGGGTAAAAAGGCCCCCGGTAAAGCTCTTAAAGACTTGGTTTTGTCATGCATGAACAGCTGGCTGCATCCGGGGGTCGGGTTGTATGATAGACACCCATCTTTAAACCCGGGACCCTCACGTGGCAAGGCGAGGGTCCACTGCGAGAGGAACACGGGCCTTGAGGCCACGAGACCTCCAGCAGCGGCTGCGTGGACCCTGCTCATCTTCGCTCCAGGGCAAACGCCCGCGTGGAAGGGCAGGTGGAAGCGGTCGCAGAGCCTCAAACCGCGGCCTTCTCCTTGCTTTCCCTTCGCACGTGTGGAGTTGAACCCACACTGAGTCAGGCTTGCCCGTGATACCAGCTGCTGCCTTTCATCCCTCCGCGTCCACCAAGCCACACTGCCCTTATCAAGGCATTTATCAAGTGTTTGTTAAACTTTCTCCTTATTTTTTTGGTACCGCGAAGTCATACAGATCTGCTGGCCAGAGTTTCTAAACAACTTGCAAAAGCAGCGTCCCCACCCCTGGGTGCTTTAATTGTTCCAAAACCCAAGACACGTGGCCCTTGAGCCAGTGAGGGGATGATTTCTGAGCTCTTACTTGAAATACCACATCTACAGTAATTTAAATTCTGACACCGGTCCCAGGGAACCCCGATTGAGAACCACTGAGCACAAATCTCCTCCCTGCTAGAAAGTCCTCCACTTCAGAGCCCTCCCCTCCCCTGGCCTGTGGAGAGCTGCAGCCGAGGTACCTGGTGTCCGGAGGACAGGTGAGAGGAGTGTGGCCGGGTGGGAGGGAGGAGCCGCGAAGGGGGCCCACTTGCGGCAGGTGCTGCGGGAGGCTCTCAGGGCAGCCTGACTCCTGAGTCCGTCCAGGCTCCTGGGGAGGCGCGGTCCTGGCCCCCTCTTGCAGACGTGGAAGAGAAGGCCCAGAGAGTTTCCACGGTCAGTCAGGCCGGAAGGTGGGAGAACTGGGGTTGGAGCCCAGTCCGCTCTGACTCGGCAGCCCCCGCCCACACTAACACTCTCCCCTCCAGGTCCCTGTCGACTCAGTGGAGTGGGGAAACCTTGGTGTGTCTCTCAACCCTGACCCCAGGGAGGGCGTTTTAATTCCCCTCAGCAGAGAGACCCCCAGCCTCCCCCATAGTGCCTTTTGAACATCTTTTGTTGGGGCCCAACAAAGCCCCTGGACCTCATGTTGTCAAGTTTCCCCTCAGCCTGCCCTCCAGAGACTCTCCCTCTTCCCACTCCCGTTAAGGCAGTGGGAACTGTGGGGTGATGCACTTAACTTCTAGAAGGCTCCATGGGTGAGTCGAGCTAATAACCAGATCAAGGCATGCGTCTGTCACTCTAATCTGGCCGGTTGGCTGTGGCTTGCCCCAAATTCAGAAGCCCCTTAGGGGAGGGAACAGGCAAGCATTGGTCTTTTGTATTTGGCCTGGCAGAGGGTGAGGCCCAGGAGCCTGCTCCCCATGGACGGTGGGAAATAAAGTGGCACAGGAGGCTTGAAGTCAGGCTTGAGCCTTGGAGGAAGATGGGTGGGGCAAAGGAATCGGCATTCATTGAACACGATGATTAAGAGTTGCGGCTCCAGATTAAGACAGACTTGGACTCAAATCCCGGCTCTGGTACTTCCTTGCTGTGTGACCTGGGATCAGTGACTCCACCTCTCTGAGTCTCCATTCCCTCAACTGACGATGCCCATTTCCTAAGCTTTATGAGGATTGAATGAGACTGTACCTGAAGGATAGTAAGAACTGACACTGTGCTGCCTGTTACTATTATCAGCCGCCACACGCCAAGTGCTGCACTCAGCATGATCCATATGTTACAAAGGAGGTGTTGTTTTGATCCTCATTTTACAGACAAGGAAACTCAGATGCGCACCGTTCAACAACTAGAGCTGGGGTCCGATCGTCTGTCGGCCACCAGAGCCCTCTTTCCACTTGCCCCCCTTGCCCAGGAGCTGGCATGCGGGCCTCCGTGTCTGCCATCCACCCTCTGGCTCACATCATCTGTTTTTCTACCTGACTCTTCCCAAGAGACACATCTCCTTTTATTGCATTTGTCCGGGAGCCCAGCACGCCTCAAGCCTGGCCCGTTAGATGTATTCTGTAATGGATGTGGTGTATAATAAATACAGGTAGCCCGTTTATGAGCTGCCGCATTTATTGTGCCCCTTAACTGCCAAACAGCCAAGCTGGCTGAAGCCAGATCCTGCCCTGGGGAGAAGCTTTGCCTCAGTGAGTGGAGGAGAGAGATGCCAAAGTCTCACCTCCTGCACGGCCTTCTCAGCATCTCACTGGGGCAGCCACTTCTGCCCTTGAGACCCCGTCCAAGTCAGAGCCTGATAGAATGTTGGGCCTCAGGAGGAACTGCCAGGTCATCGAATCCCTGCTCTGACATTTTTCAGATGAAGGTGTTGAGGCCAGAGAGGGGAAATGACTTGTCTGAGGCCACACAGCAGTGACTTGCAGAGCAGCAGATTGGGCTCCAGATTCCCCGTCCAGTGCTCCTCCCACCCTACCTCCCAGCCTGAACCTCCGGCCCCTGGAGCAGGCAGAGCACAGGATCTGGAGTCAGCTGACTGGCTCTGATGTTGAGCAGGTGCCTTCACCTCCCGGAGCCTCAGGGTCCTCACCTATAGAGCAGACACAGTTCTTCTTGCCTCGTGGAGTTTGTCTTAGTATCTTGAGGCTTCTGTAACAAATGACCACAAACTGGGTGGTTTAAAACAGCAGAAATTTATTCTCTCATAGATCTTTGGGTCCCCATTTCAAAATCAAGGTGTTAGCAGATCAGTTCCTTCTGGAGGTTTGGAGGGTGAATCCATCCCATGCCTCTCTCCTGGCTGTCAGTGGCTGTGTCACCCCAGCCTCTGCCTCTGAATTCACATCATCTTCTCCCTGTGTGTCTTGCCCCCTTCTCTTCTCTTCTAAGGACAATTGTCATTGGATTTAGGGCCCACCATAATCCAGGATGACTTCATCTCAGGGGTAGATCCCCTGGTCCCTCCCACCCTGTGCAGCTCTGGCTCTGGCCTTGAGAAGACCTGGAGAGAAGGGCAAGCACGAAGGATGACGGGGAACTGTCCTCATCCTGGAGAAAGCACAGCAGAGGGGAAGGGAAACGCAGGAGTTAAGAGCCCAGTTGCTGCTTGAAATCCTCAGGCCTCTGGGTGCTTTCTAGATCTGGGTGATGAAGGAGGCACAAATGACCTAATGCAGGCAAAGCCCTTAGTCCAGCACCAGCCTTACTGCATGTGCTGCATAATTAACATTTGCTATGTGTGGAGATTTTATTCAGTTGTGAACCATGTATCGGTCCCTGCTGTGTTCCAGGAGAATGCTGGAGGCCCTGGGGATGTAGACATGACCTTGCACTTCTGATTGCTCACAGGAACACTGGCTGATGGCTTTGTGGGCACACAGTGTGGTGGGGGCAGTGATGGAGGTCAGCAGAGGCCATGCATGGGCACAGTAGGGAAGGCAGTGAGCTCAGCTTGGTGGGGACAAGAGGGGAATCAAGGAAGACTTCCTGGAGGAGGCAATGCTTGTGATACATCTTGAAAGATGAGTGAGAATTAAGAGGGAAGGGAGTAGGTAGAAAGGCAATCCAAGCAGGAGGGACCAGCACAAGCAGAGCATTGGGGAAAGACCCCTGAGGGACTCTCCTTTGAGGTGGCAGGTGGGGAGGTCAAGGTAGGGAGTGTCAAGAAGTGGCCATGGGGAAGCTCAGAGGCCTTGCAGCCTGCAGTTAGAGAGTAGGCTGGTCTCCTGTAGAGCCTGCTGTCTGGTTTTTGGCTGGGGAGTGATGTGGTCCGAGGTGCTTTGTGGAAAGATCCCTCTGGTGAAGGGAGGTGATGGATGGAAGGGAAGAGGCTGGAGGCAGGGAGGCCAGTCCAGAGACCATGGCCATGTCTGAGGAAGAGAGGAGGAGGCCGGGAGCATTTGCAAGGCCCCCAGAATGGAGAGGATGGTGTCTCCTGATTCTAACTCAGAAGGCAGATGACCTTTCGTGAACTTGGGTCACTGCTCACCTCAGTGAAGAACGTCCCTCAGCACTTGTCCTTCCTGAAAGGACAACTTATTTCACCACTGACTAGCTATGACCTCAGCACATCGTCCAGCCAATCTCTGCCTCGGTTTTCATCTCTAGAAAATGGGCACAACAAAAGTACTCATTTCATAGGTTGTAGAGACTTAATACATGTAAAGGCCCTAGCGGGGAGCCCAGCACACATTGAATGTTCAATAAATATTAGTATTTGCCAGGTGACCCCAGAAGAGCCCGTATCTCTCTTCTCCCCACACCCAATTTATGAGAAGTCCTTGGGGCGCCCCTGGAAGGACAGATGCACTGAGCCCAGAGCTCCCAGGTCAGGTTCGCTCCGTGATCTTTTTCTTTGAACAACCTTGAGTTTGTCACCTGGTGACTCAGGGCCTCAGTTTCCCCTCTCACTAAAATAAGGAGGCGCTCGTCCAAGGTGGGCTCTGAGTATCCCCACCCCCTGGCTTAGCTGCTGTGCGACCCTGCCTGCGTGTCCCCACTAAGTTCTGCCTTTTTCTAAGGAACAATAAACCCAGGGGAGCAGCAAGGAGGCGGTGTCCATTGGAGGAGGAGAGCCGTCCAGCCCCAGGCCAGGGCCCACATCAAAGCCCGTGTGCCTGCCTGTCCTGCCCCTTCGCCGTGGGCTCCAGGTGCCTGCACTGGGCCCTGGCCAATGCCGGGCCTAGGTGGAGGACCTGAGAGGTGCCGCCCCGCCCTTTACCCCCCAGCGGGCTCTGTCTCTGCTCTTCTTTCCATGCATTCAAAGGCACTTTTTTGGTTTTGTTTTAGTTGAGGCAAAATTTATATAACAAAATTAACCATTTCAAAGTGTATATAACTCAGTGGCCTTAAGTACATTCACAATATTATGCAATCACCTCTCTACCTAGTTCCAAAACATTTTCATCAGCCCCAAATAAAGCCTCCTACCCAATGAGGCAGTCACTTCCCTTGCCCTCCTCCCCATGGCCCCTGACAGCCTCTAATCTGTTCTCTGTTTCTATGGATATGTCATATAAGTGGAATCCTACAATATGTGGCCCTTTGTGTCTGGTTTCTTTTACTCAGCATGATGCTTACATGCTCCCTTGGCATTGTACCACGTATCAGGACTTCATTCCTTTTTGTGGCTGGGTAATATTCCATGGCTTGGATATAGCACAACTTGGCCATTCGTCCATTGCTATACGTTTGGGTCGGTTGTACCTTTTGGCTACCGTGAATAATGCTGCTATGAACATTCTTGAACAAGTTTCTGTCTGCACACCTGTTTTCTTTCGTGCATGTACCTGGAAGTGAGATGGCTGGGTCCTGTGGTGACTCTGTTTGCCTTTTTGATGACCTGCCAAACTGTTTCCCACAGCGGCTGCACCCTCTTACATCGCCATCCGCAGTGCATGGAGGTTCCACTTTCTCCTCATCGAGACGTGCTATTTTCCGGTTTTTATGGTGACTGTCCTTGAGGGTGTGAGTCGAGTGCCCTTTTTAAAGACTCTAGCTTAGGGCAGGACGCAGCCTGCCCTTGGTCCTGTCATCCCCCAGTGGGACAGCCTGGCAAGGGCTGGCTCTGTGGGAGGCAGGGACTGCCCTGGGCCCTTCTTCCTCTAGGATATGGGGGTGCCAGTCTCGCTTGCTGGGGGGAGGGCATTGCAGTATGATTTGGGGCTGGGAGGAGACAGATTTGCTGAAGGTCTGCCATGTGCCATGGACACCTAGACGCTGGTTCTAATCCCGGCTCCTACCAGCCGTGTGGCCTCAGGCCTTAGCCTCACCCCTTAACCCCCTCCGTCTTGCTGGGCTGAGGGAGGGAGTCGCGGTAGTAACAGCACATCCTCCATCCGTTGTTGCGGGAATTAAAGGAGAGAACACGGGCATGGCGGCCACTACTGTTAGTCATCATTATAAGCCCCGTAGCAGCCCTTTGAGGTAGGATTTGTCAACCTTACTTTGTGGATGAGGAAACTGAGTCCAGCCATGTCCTGTGGGAAGATGTGGGAATTGTTGAAAGCAACCAGGCACCACCTCCCTGCCACGTCCATCCTCCTCCCCACCCCCCACCCCATACATACTCCCAGAGCCCAGTACCAAGCCTGTCACAGAGTAACAAAGCACTGCTGGGTGCAACTGAAGAGAAACTCGGGACTGGCTTGACCACTGGCTTTGTGTGACATGGGACATGTTATTTTCATTCGGTGCCTCAGTTTCCTCACCTCTAACAGGGCTCTTCAATCCCTGCTCTGAGTCTCCCCCCGGAGTGTTGTGAAGAAAAAGTAAAAATATTGAATAGGAACATGGCTTGTGCAACTTGGGGTCTGTTTGACCCGTAATAGTGGATGCTGTCTGCTTCCCCTAGGGATGGGGAGGGGCTGCATCTCATTGGTTCCAAGTCCCAGTGCCAAGCAGACAGTAGATGCTCAATAAATGCTAGCTGAACAGAATCGTGCTCAGGACCCGCTGCCATGGGTATACTTTTAGGTAGGGACAGGTAAGGCTTGGGGGAGGGGAGGCGGGCTGCTGCAGGGCTCATGTGGAAGGGTCATGACCCGGAGAGGGTTTAGCCCCAGGAGCGGGGCTGGGACACCCAGGCAGGCGCTCGCACCTCCTCTCCCCATCCAGTCCCTCCACGCTGCACCACGGGGCTGCCCTGGCCAGTCCTGCAGTCTGGAGGTGCCTGGGGCAGTGGGGAGTTGGGCCTGAGTTCTGATCCTGGCTCTGTGACCTTGGAAGTCCCTCGTGAGTCTGACCCTTCATTTCTCATCTGTTAAATGGAATGCTCACATCTGCAATAGCATCACGTCCACCACCAAGCACGCGTTACTGCATTCTTTCAGGAAATCATGGCAACCTTAGATGAAGGGTCCGGTGGACTTTTTTCCTGTTGTGATGAAATACACTTAACATAGAATCTTTGGTGATTGCTTCACAACATTGTGAATGTAATTAATGCCATTGAATCATACCCCTTAAAATGGTGACAGTAGTCAGTTTTGTTTTTAATCTCTCTTTTAAAGATGGAGAGAGCAAGACAGAGAGGTAGAGTAACCTGCTTGAGGCCACACAGCAAATGAATGGCAGAGCCAGGGCTCAAACCCAGGTCTCTAGAATGCTTACCCCTAACTCCCAGCCCACGGGGCAAAGTGAGAAAGCCTCCCTCTTTCTCTACCCAGCTGCAAGTGTGGGGCTGGCTCTGGGCCCCCATGGGGTGGGGATAGGAAGGGGGACAGGGCTTCTTTCCAGGTAGGGTCCCCCGGCAGGAGGACTGAGGAGGCTTTGCTCTTTTGTAGGTGGAGCATCATGGAAGGTGACTGTCTGAGCTGCATGAAGTACCTGATGTTTGTTTTCAATTTCTTCATATTTGTAAGTAGTCTGCAATTCACTCAGTTCTCCCCAGGCCTCTGCTGGGTGGGCAGAACTGGCTTCCGCTTTGAAAGAGCCACATCGGGCCGAAGCCCAGGGGCCAGGGAGGGCCCAGCACTAGAAACAGGCCATCTGCCCAGCCAGGATCCATGGAGGGGAGGCCCAGCAGTTCCCCCTGCACCCCAAAGAGCCCCCACAGAGGAGAGAGGTTCTCAGCAGACCCTGGGATAGCTCAGCTCCTCTGATAAAGTCTGGTGAGGAGTGGGGGAGAAGGGGAGGTGGGGGTGATCAGAAGGCAACAAGGGGGAGCCCCACCCGACCCTGAACCCCCAGAGCTGGAGAGGCTGAGCCGTTGTAGCCACCTGATGGAATTAGGTGGATCTCTGGGACTGAAGACCTGGGATCCAAGCCCAGCCCAGGTCACTGCTCACCCTGCTGGAGAACCCCTGCTCCTCATGGCAGAAGAAGAAGAGGGTCCCCGCAGGCCCTCCCAGCAGCCTCAACCTTTGACCCTAGTGCAGCCAGTCCCTGAAGGAGGAAAGATCCCTCTGAAAGAGAGGCCCCCGTTTGGCCGAGACTGTCAGTCTGTCTGTCCGTCTCCCTGTACTTTTCATACGTTTCGCCAGCTCCCCTGGGTTGCCTTCCATGCCCTGCAGTCCTGCAGAGAGGGCGCTCCACCGACTTGACGTCTAACCCCAACCCCCCCACCCTGCAAGCTGGGTGCCCTGGGCCAGCTGAGCATGCCTCACGCCCCCGTGTCCTGTCTGAGATGCGGCTGGGCAGCCTCAGTCCACGTTCCAGGCCCTCCGTGAAGCTGAACTCCACACACAGCTGTTGAAGCCCCAAAACCTCCAGCAGCCACGAGGAGTGACACGGGTTTCATGGGAGTTTTGCAGCGAGGTGGAGGAGACAGACTCTGCAGGGCACACGGGGCAAAAATGTAGACAGTGCCATCGGCCGATCCTGCGACGTCCCCTTTCTCACCCCCTCCCCCCGCTGCTGGGCCCCTTGCCCTTGACGGCACTCACACTCTCGTCCTTTGCCCACAGCTGCCCAGCTCGGCCCCTTGACTTGCAGAGCCCTCTCCGCCCAGGTGCAGCTCAGCTGGTGGGTGGTAACCACCGTCTGCTACTTCAAGTGGGCCTCTGAGGGGGTTCCATTCCCCTCACCACCATACAGCCCTCAAGAAACGATGATGCCAAACTTTGGTTGTCCCCGCAACAGATTTGCATTCACTACTTATCTGTGCTCAGGAAAAATGGAACAGATATTTCTTGAAACCTGCTAATAAGCACATTCACATCCATTCTGCCCTGTCTTCCCCAGGGCTGCTTTGGGAGGTGTGAATTAGTATCTCCTTTTAACCGTGAGGAAGCTAAGTCTCAGAGGGGGTAAGCCACTAATCCAAGGTCACACAGCTAATAAGTGGCAGAGCCCTTTCCTCTGGACTAAGCTGCCTCTCTCCAAAAATAAGTAGGCACAGAGGGAGATGGACCATGCAGACAAGGACATAAATGAGTAAGCTTCTGAGCCTCAGATCTGAAGGTGGGAAGCCCACCCCAACTAAGCATGCCCAGGACAATGCAGGGGCCCAGTGACAATCATGTTCCAGGTCCTTGGGGTTGGGGGTCAGGAAGCCTGAGATTCAGCTCTGGCTCTGCCATGGATTTACTGTGTGACCTTTGGCAAGTCGCTTGTCCTCTCTGGGCCTCAATGTGGAATGGGAGAGTTGGACTAGATGCCCCATAATCCTGTAGCTCTGACATTGAAGGAGAATATAAAAGTGGCAGATATACTCCATGCAGTCCTCTGCAGACTGGATTTAGAAGATGCATGCTATACTTAAGGTCAGGCTGAGAAAAATCAAAGCAATTAAAAGCTCTGCTGGGACATTGGTTCATGCTGCAAATGCAATCCTAGCCCAGCTCACCCAGCACCCTAAGCTTCTGACCCTGGGGCCTTGCCCGGGAGAATGGTGTGTTGTAGAGGGCGTCTAACCTCCACATTTGCCTATTTCTTCCTCTCCCCCGTCCCGCTGGCCCTGAGAGCAGTTGGGTGGAGCCTGCCTGCTGGGCATCGGCATCTGGGTCCTGGTGGACCCCACCGGCTTCCGGGAGATTGTGGCCGCCAACCCCCTGCTCATCACGGGCGCCTACCTCCTCCTGGCCATGGGGGGCCTGCTTTTCCTGCTCGGCTTCCTGGGCTGCTGCGGGGCCGTCCGCGAGAACAAGTGTCTGTTGCTGCTCGTGAGTAGCCCCTCCTCCACCCCACCCATGGGTGCCCCGGAGTTGGGGGGAGGGCTGCTGACTCCCAGGCCCTGGCTGGCTTCCATTCAGAAACCGACACGCTCTTCCCAAAGTCAAGGCTGTCAACGCTGGAAGGGATGCACAAGACCAGCTTATCCACCCCCTGCCCCCACTTTGTAGCCAGTGACCCTGAAGCCCAGAGAGTTTCAGTGACTTGCCCAGGGCCCCACAGGGAGTTAGAGGCAGAGACAGGGGCTCAAGCCAATGGCCCCCACACTGCCGTAGGCCACATCCTCGCCATCCTCTGGGGGAGCTGCTTTCTTGCAGCAGCACCCCATTCCTCCTTCCTGCCAGACTTCACTACTTAATGGGCACCTAACGTGCCTCCTCCCCCCAAGGATCTCACAGTGTCCCCCAGGAGAGGGCAGGTCGCCAGCCTTTTCCATTTGTATTTGTGGCCCCAGCTTCTGGAACTTGCTCTCTGCACCAGGTGTATGCCTGCGATTTGGGCGAGCTGTCCCCAGGTCATTTTACAATGGGGAAACTGAGTCCTCGAGAGGGGAAATGCCTAGTCCAATGTCACACAGCTATTAAGTGATGGAGCTGGAATCCAAACCCAGGAGTCAGAATCAATACTAGCTTTGATAGGAAGTGCTTTTGCCCCATGGGGATGTCATTGAATCCTCAATAGCCCTGAAAGGCAGATTTTTGCTCCATTTTACAGAAGGAAACCAAGGTTTAGGGATGGGAGTGGCAAAGCCAAGAGTCCTCCTGAGAGTCTAAATTCCTCCAGGTCTGAACACCCAGGCCTCTCTGAGGCTCAGGGGGCTGAGATCATTGACCACATGTGAGGCTTTGCTACTTGCTTGCTTTTAGGAACTCTCGTAAAATAGCTAAGATGCTTAGCTGCTGGATAAACCATTTCACCTCTCAGCTCTCTCAGTTCTAAAATAGTGATGATGTGATCTCTGAAGTGTCCTTATTCGTTAAATAAATAGTCCCCAAATGTCTGATGTGGGCAGAGTTCACTGGGTGCTGAAGCTGCATCGGTGATCAAGAGAGACCGTCCCCTCCCTCAAGGACAAGTAGGAGGCAGCAGAGTGGAGTCTTAGGATGAGCTGGTGTGTCCAGCTCTGTCCCCTGCCGGTGGGACTCTAGTCCCACTTCTTTATCCTCTCCAAGCTTTAGTGCCTTCACCTGTTAAACGAGGAGGTTGACAAGCTCGGGCTAGGTTGGAGGCAAAGCACGAGAATATTGGAGAGACACACAGTGGTGGATGTTCCAGTTCTCTGGTTCCCCACAGGCTGCGGTCCTGGGGCTTTTGTTGCTTTCCTGGCCTGGTGGATGGATCTTTCCTCCCCACGATGTCCTGTGGGCCCCCAGAGCTAGAACTTCTGGGTTGAGCCTAGTCCTGCTGCAAGGTCAGTTAAAGCAGAGAAGTGCGTGTGTAGATGGGTCAGGAGTTAAGTGATGGGAAGACCTGGGCTGGTGAGTTGGAGAACTTACTTGCAAGGCTTTGTTACGTTCTGTGGATGAGTCGGGAGGCAGAGACTTGGCACAATACCTCCTTCCCAGACTAGGACACACTGTGCCGCCCCCATTCATGCCACAGTGAGAAAGTGAAATCAGCTGTGAAGTGAGGGACACAGGAGCCTTGAGTGCAGTTGTCCTTCAACAACAGTGTAAAGCAAGCACCGCAAACTTTCCCTTAGAGAGAAACAAAGAACGCCCACCAGCGCCACCTGGTGAACAGTGCTCTCCAGTGGCGGTGCCCCTCGCATGGAAAAGTCTTGGCTCCAGGAGCCCAAGAGGACCTCATCAAGGGGCTGGGCTATGGGTCCCCAGACACTCCAAATCTACCTTTCCTGCTCTTCACCTAGGCCCACAGGGGTTCATTCATTGTTAATGGGCTCATCTCCCAAGCCAAGACAGGAAGCCAGGCTGGTGCTCCTGGCTGGGAACGAGGCAGGGAACCTCTCAAGTCTTCTCCAGCTAAGTGCCTCCGTCCAAACTTGCCAGCTGGACGAGGACCTCCTCTTTCCCCAGCACTTAGGGAGGAGAAGACAGAGACCCAGGGAGAGGAAGAGATGTGCCCAGTGTCCTTCCTGATATAGCGCCCAGGTGGGCTGCTGCCCAGCTGTCCTAGCTGCCCTTCCCACCTAATCACATTCCTGTCCTCTCTTCTGCCTTCTTTCTCCTTCTTGCTTTCTCTTCCAGTATGTTTATCTCTGTGTCTCTTCTTCCTCTCTCTCTCTTTGCCTCTCTCTCTCTCTTTCCATGCCCTGCTTTCTCTTTCCTCTCCTCTCCTTTCCTCTCCCTCTTTTTCTGAGGCCCAGGCGAAGCATGCAGGCCACTTGCCCAGGGTCACAGCGTGGGTCGGAGGCAGGGGATGCCGTGACCCAGGCCTCCTGTCTCCCAGACCAAGGCTGGTCCAAGGACTCCTAGCCTGGAGTGGACTCGGGGGGTCCAAAATCCACCTAAAATTACATGCAGAATGTTACAGGAGGGCCAGGTGTGTGTATGTCTGTGTGTGCACTGCAGCTTCTGGAAGGTTTTCAAAGAGGTCCTTGACCTAAAAGATAAGAACTACCCTCGCTTCCCACCTGGACCTGGCTTTGTGGAAGTTCCTGCTGAAGAGGGGCAACAAGTCTCATCTCTGGCTGCTGGGGTCCTTGTAGAACCCCACAAAACCAATGCCTGGGCCTACTGGGAAGGCGGGAAGACTCGTCTTCTGAGGCGCTCGCTAGCCCTGGTTTAAAGAGGACGCAGTTCTGGAGATGGAGACTAGCTGAGCATCATCCTCCCTCTGCCCTGAGGCTGGACACTCACTGCGTCCCCACGACCCTTAGCATGGGGACAGCCAGCCTAAGGGCCACCTCGCCATCAGCTGATCTAAGGATACATTTCCCAAACACTCCTGCTGGTGCATGTTACAGCATTGTCACATACGACAGGACAATTTTAGCCCCACTGGCAATGGAAATTTGGTGGCATCTCTCTTTTTCCTTTTTTGCTTATCTTTGAGCATTTCAAGGATTTTTTTTTTTTTTTTTTTTGCCAATTTATCTAAAGATTCTCATTTTTAAAATATTGTATAACAAAGGCACGCCCAATGGAAAAGGGAACTGCAAAAAGAGGCGAGTGTATTGAAAAGACATAAGTGAGCTGAATTGAACATGAGGTATGTAAATTAGGTAAATATTTATTAGAAATGAGAGCTGAAAGCAGACAGGCCCTTAGGCAGATGGGTTAGAAAAGACTGGAAATGCTCACAAGTAACAACATAGCAGTTTCTGCCCCGATGTTAATTTGTTCCATCTCAAGCAAAGGGTTGTCAATTTGATGTTCCGGAATAACTGGCGAATGTGTACGTAGGCAAGCAGAAGGAGGTTAGGTCAGCTCCAAGCGAACAGGCCCTGCGGAAGGCTGGGGGAAGCCCCCGGGAGCATTGGGCACGCCCCGTGGCCCAGTCCAGGGTGAACTGCTCCAAAGAACCAGTGGTAGCCTGTGCTTAGCACGAGGAAGTGCTTTCGTGCTGGAAAAGGGCGAGTTGGTAGAAGTGGCATCGTGACTGATGCCGGCATGCCACGGCCCACCCCCTTCCTTCAGCTGACACACACTCACCTACACGTGGGGCACCCCTTGGTCTCTGTGCTTGGGACCATGTTCCAAGTGGGAGCTTGGGAGGAAGGTGTGCAGAACCCCTCCCTCTGGGGAGTCCCTCTGTCCCTAGTCTACATGTTATTCTCTAATTTATCTCCTGCTGCTTCAGTGCAATGTAAACTCTCTGAGCACATCTCTGCCTTGTAGGCATTTGTCTGCCAAGGCCTAGCAGGGTGCCTGGCACTGAGTGGGTGCCCAATAGGCAGTCCTGGAATGGAGGAGCAGAGAGGAGGCGGTTTCGGTGGTGTGGGGAAAAGCATGCACGGTCTCTGGCTCAGAGACGCCTGGCTTCCAATCTCTGCTCTGCCACCTCCTGGCTGTGTGACCTGGGATGAGTTACTTAACCTCTCTGAACCTCAGATTCCTCACGTGTGGATGAGAATAATAGTACTGCCTCCCCAGCTGTCTTCGTTTTCCAGGGCTGCTATAACAAAATCCCACACTGGTTGGCTTAAACAACAGAAATTTATTGGCCCACAGTTTGGAGGCTAGAAACCCAGCATCAAAGTATCAGTAGGCCATGCCATCTCTGAAGTCTGTACTGTTTTGGTGGTGGCTTGCTAGCAGCCAATCTCTGCCTCTGGCACATGGCAATTTGTCTCTGTCTGTCTCCCCCTGTGGCTCGTCCTGCTCTGGTGTCCAATTCCTCTGTGTCATACTGGGTTAAAAGCCCACCCCGATTCATTTTGGCCTTCACATCTTCAAAGACCCTATTCTCCAGTGAGTGCACACCCACAGGGAGGGGCTCAGGGCTTGAACAGGTCTTTGTGGGGGACATGGGTCAACCGACTATGCCAGCCATCAGGCTGTGATCATGACTCGGTGAGAAAATGTGCGTCTTGCTTAGCTCTATTCCTGGCGCGGGTTGGCACTGATAAAATGGCAAGCTAAAATAGTATCACCCCACAAAAGACCCCGCAGGCCATTTGCAAGTCTCAAGACCTGGAAGCTCTGGTGGGTTCCAGGATAACTTGGTGGTGAGAGGCTGTGCTCTGGAGTCAAGTCCCACCCACCAGCCGTGCCATCAGATCCAATGGCCAATCCTCTCAGAGCCACGGTTTCCCCATCAGTAAAATGGGGGTGATGACACTAACAGCTGCCACCTCGCCGGGCTGCTGAGGCTAAATGGAATGACCCCTGTGAGTCTGCAGAACCTCTGTGCTCAGTGCTCATTCAATGGTGCCTATTGCTATTTGGGCAGAGAACACCAGCGCCGGCCCTCGGCTTCAGGAAGGACGTGCTTCCTCTTGGTTCCGAGCCACCGTCTGAGGAGCTCTTGCATCGTGCCAGCCTTGTGCTGAGCACTTTCCCTGCATTGTCTCATTTAAGCCGTGCTAAGTTATCCTGGATAGCTCACACTGCCTGAGCAATGAGCTCACGGGGCGTCCAAGGCTTAGAACCTGTCTCACCTACAGATGATAATTGTTGAAGGTACAGTCAGTAGCCAAAGCCAGCTCAACCGCTTTGCCATGGACGGAAATCGTTTCCGGGGCTGCTCTTTGCCTGTCTGAGGATCTGCCAGCATCTCGGAGAGGGCAGGGAGGTAGGTGTTCCTCATAGAAGCTACACAAAATGGACCCGAGCAATGCTTGATCGCCAACCAAATGGAGGTGCCAGGACCTGTGCCAGGGGCCTCGCCTCCATCACCGTCAGGAGAGAGGAAAAGCCACGGAAGCTGAGAACACACCTCAGTGACCGCTCAGCCCCAGACCCAACCAGCCTTGGAGGGGAAGAGCTGCAGGGACGGAGTGGGACCCTCTGTCACACTCCTCTCCGGATGGATCCCAGGGATCCCCGACCTTGAGGAAATGCAGAAGCATCTGGCCTGGAGATTGACTCTCCCATCCAGATGCTCTGGGCAGGCCACACAGCTGACCCCAGCAAGGGGACCGCTTACCTGTTGGAACCAGACCCCCAGCATGCAGCCACAGTCTTCATCAGAGAGGAGAGTCGTGATGCTGTGGACAGAGCACTGGATTAAGAGCTCAGGATTTGCTCTGAAATTTACCAGCTGGGCATCTTTGAACTAGTCCTTTCCCTTTTCTGTGCTTGTTTCCCCCACCTTGGGAAAAGAGGAGAAACTGTGGGCAAAGGCATCTAGCTCTAACACCATAAAAACCTCTGAGACCAGAAATCTGAGGCATGGGTGGCTTAAACCTGGTGAGACCATCGTGAAATCTCAAGGGACAATGGAGTAGGAGGGACAGCCGAGCTGGACGTCACAGCTGAAGACCCACGAGCAAAATTAGGGGTGAGGTTGGACCAATCCCACGCCATGTGCTTGCCATTCAGTTTAAGCAAGGGTCTAAATTGTGCCTCTGTCACATGGTGGTTTGTCTCTGTCTTCCCCTGTGACTTGGACAATTAGGAAACAAACAAACAAAAAAACTACTGCTTGACAGGGCTAGGAGATGTTTCCCATGTTCCAGACGCGATGGAGTTTTTCTGATCCGTCCTGAGGCTCTCTCCTAAAGCGGTCCAGAGCCCAAGAAGTTTGGGGAGCAGTGTGGACTTCAGTGCCTCTAGGGGGAAGCCCTTGCTTGAACTAGAACAGGGAACAGGGAAGGAACATAACTGGGGTCTTCCAGGGTGGGATAAAGTGGCTGAGAAACCTTCTGGCTGGAAAAAAGTTCCAGCGGAGAGACGCCTGCAGGCTCACAGGCGCATCTTAGGAAACCAGCGCCAGGTGCACCGCGGAGAAGCGGTCCCCTGGAGGCTCGTTCAGTTAACCCGGACGCAAGCTGGCCCCGCTCTGCTTCCTACGCTGGTAATAACCCCAGCAGCTGCGAGCATTGCTCAGGCCCCTTGACAACGGATGAGAAGCGTTCACATCCGTTATTTCACTATCCCCTGAATGCCCCACACTCCCACCTGGGAGGGGGGTGTTGCCATCCCCATTTTACTGATGAGGAAACTGAGGCCTGAGGGGGTGTGAGCGATTGTCCGAAGTGGCGCAGAGCAAGCAAGGCGGGACCTGAGGAGGTCTGACGCTGAGCCCAGCGCCGAGGCCTCCTTCCAACCCCCGCACGTCCAGCACGGGCTGGTGATTCCGAGGACAGTGACACCAGGGTTTGGGTGTTGGGTGCGGCCGGGCCAGGTGGCTGGGAGGGTGTGCAAGAACCCAGTGCCTGGCACCGGGGATTAAATGAGCTTCCACATCGGGTGGTTTCCAGGTAGGCTGAGGACTCCAGGGTTGCCATGGACTTTGTAAAGGTCAAGAACACCATTGATGCTGAATTACGAAACAAGCCATTTCCTCTTTCTTCTGCCCACAGCTGCTGGGGGCTGAGATGTAGCAGGAAGGTCACCTCCTGGCATTCTGGCAAGTCCGTTATTCACCTAGTAACCAAGCAGTAATGCCTGCGCTGCCCTGGGTGCCGGGAATGCAGAGGGCTGAGTTCTGGCCTGCTCCCAAGCTAGGAATCCGTGGAGACACAGCTTCTACCATGCGGACACCTTCGCTGGATGCTGTGCTATGGGGGAGCCCAGGAGAAGGAGGGCTTCCTTTTGCCTGGGGAAGTCAGGAAAGGCTTCTCCCCAGGAGAGGGGCTGGGGTTTATCCTGGTCTGGAAAAATGAGGGGTTGGTGGGGGGGAGGAAAGGAAGGGCATTTCTGGCAGGAGGAACAGTGTCTATGAAGGCCCTGAGGTAAGAAAGCATCATGGCTAATCTGACAGCATCAAGGGAAACTGATGTGGCTCAAGTGATTGGGCCCCCATCTACCACATAGGAGGTCCAGGGTTCGATTCCCGGGGCCTCCTGGTGAAAGGCGAGCCGGCCTGCGCGGCAGGCTGGCCCGTGCGGCGAGGTGGGTCACGTGGCGTGCTGGCCCATGCCATGTGGCGTGCTGGCCCATGCAGGAGTGCTGGCCCATGCAAGAGGGCTGGCACAGCAAGATGATGCAAGAAAAAGAGACACAGAGGAGAGACAATAAGAGACACCGCAGACCAGGGAGCTGAGGTGGTGCAAGAGATCAAGCTCCTCTCTCCCACTCTGGAAGGTCCCAGGATCGGTTCCCGCTGCCGCCTAAAGAGAAGACAAGCAGACACAGAAGAACACAGAGAGCAAAGCAAAAACAATGGGGATGGGGTGGGGGTATAAATAAATAAATAAATTATTAATACTTAAAAAATATTAATAATTTGGCAGCATCAAGAAATGCAGAAGTGGATCGGAGGGGGCTCTGTGTTAGGCTTCAGACTGCAGCCCCTGAGCTTCCTTATTCTGATGGACACACCACCTTTCCTTGAGCCTTGCTCTTTTATTGTGGCTGCAGATCAACCTTACCATCCCACTTCCCCTAGGAAGGAGGGGTGGAGAGCAGGAAGGCAGGTGGTGGCAGAGCGGGTAAAGACTGCCAGAGACAGGTACCCAAACCTCTGAGATAGCAGCACCTATTTAGGTTCCCCTAAACGTCAATGGGGCAGGGAGAGGAGGCCCTGATGCCGGTAGCAGTTGGGGTGGGGAAGCCAGCCAGGGACCCACAAGGCACCCAGGATTCCGACAGTTTATATAATCCACCTGGAGGGGGAACAAATGGGTTTCATCAACAGTTTTCTTCCAGGGCTGCCTGGGAGGGTTGTTCAGGTTGTACACTGTACCAAGGGGTACCATTTACACAGTAAGCATATTTATTTACTTTTCCCATATTTCTCTTACAGCTTTGTTGATTCCAAGGATAGAATATTGGTATGTTTATTTTGAAAATGTCTGGCTGGTGGCAGTAGTGGGTCTTATAACATCAGTATATTACATCAATTGTGAGACAGATGGAAGGACACCAAGGCATCGCATCAGTGCGTGACTGCCCCGACCCCTTCCCGCCGCACACTGGCTGCTCTGGGATGCCCCGGGGCTCACATGCCTGCCCCCCTCTCTTTGCAGTTCTTCCTGTTCATCCTGATCATCTTCCTGGCAGAGCTCTCAGCGGCCATCTTAGCCTTCATCTTCAGAGAAAATGTACGTACCGGGCCCTGCATCCCTACCCTGCCACCAGCGAGAGATCAGAGGCCTCTCTAGGACTCAGAGGTTCTCAGAGTGACTAGGGGCAGCCTCTCATCCAGCACTTCCACCCCAAACCGTGACCCACCACCCCAGCAAGACCACACACCCCAGGCAGAGAGGGGCCCTGGTGAGCCTCTTCCTGCAAGGATTTTTCCAGAAGGTCACAGAATCAGGAGCCATTAAGGGTCTCAGCTCTTCCAAAGCAGCTGGTGTACCCCATACCTGCTTCTGGAATGCCCCATCCACACCTTGCCCCACGATGGTCCAGTAGTCGTCCTTGGACCATCTAAGGAGAGTCAGAGGGGCCATCCCCTGAGCCCCAGCATGCATGGAGTGCAAGAAAACAGTGCGGAGAGCTCTCAGGAGGGTCCTGGCCAGTAGTCTCTTTTGCTCCTCACAGGCCATCATATTCCAGGGGCTCAAACACATACCCAGGGCACCAGCTGCTCCCTTCAAGAGCACCCCAGCCAAAGCAGGGGGAGGGAAACTGGCACTGGGGGGTGGCGGACAAGCCATCTGCATAGAGGAGAGGAGAAGGTTGGTACCCTTTGGACAGAGTGGAGCCCAGAGAGGCCCCCTGTGCTGGCATCAACCAGGAAGCCGGCCTTCCACTGCAGCCTGAAGATTTTGAGAGTAGGCATGGCTTCTGAGGACATCTCTGGAGTCCCCTTCTCTGGAAACTGTGAACCTCCAAGGACTCCCTGCCCCGCACCCTGGCTTTTTGAGGGCCTGGAAACTTGGGGCCTCTGCTTGGCTCTGTCTGAGGAGTAGCCCAGAGTAGGGGTCGGGGAGGGGCAAGCCGCACTCTTTGGGTAATCTCGCCCCTCTGAGAAGGGCTGGCAGGGCCCAGTGAGGTTCCCAGCGTGCCCTGGCCTCAGGTTTGCCCGGGCGTGGGCAGACTTCCTTCTTTGGATGAGGGCCTTGGGCTGGGGGGCCTCCTCACATTGGCAGCTTGGGGGAATCCCAGGACACCAGATCCGGGGGAGGCAAGGGCAGGACGGGGCTGCACCAGGCTGCCAGGTCTCAGCCCACCTGCTCCCTCTGTCCCCAGCTCACCCGCGAGTTCTTCACCAAGGAGCTCACCAAGCACTACCAGGGCAATAACGACACAGACGTCTTCTCGGCCACCTGGAACTCGGTCATGATCACAGTGAGTGACCCCCAGGGGTGCTGTGAGCAGTCAGAGCCACCATGCCCAGTATCACAAATATCTGGCCACTGGAGCCCTCTCTGTCCCATGCCCATGGCAGACATTAATAATCAAGCACCAGCCCTGGCCTCAGCGCAGCATCCTGGGCAGACATTGCTAGGCAGTCCATCCAGGTCAAAACTTGGGGTAAAACCTGAGACTTGGGTTCTCAATGAACAGTAATTGTCATGGAGGATAATATATGCACAGCACCTGTTTATTGAGTGACTAGGAGTAAGGCAGGAGTTGCTATGATCGCCCCCATTTTACAGGTGAGAACATCGAAGGCTCAGAGAAACTGAGCGACTTTCCCCAGGTCACACAGGAGGATCGGAGCCAGCAGGCACCCAGGTCTCCTGACTCCGTATTTAGTGCTCCTCCACTGTGGCCTCTGCAGAGGCTGTCCATCTCTGCCCCCGCACTGACCCCTGCCCTCCCAACCCTTGTCTTCGCTCTCCTCCTAGTTTGGTTGCTGTGGAGTCAATGGGCCTGAAGACTTTAAGTTTGCATCAGTTTTTCGACTCCTGACCTTGGACAGTGACGAGGTTCCGGAGGCCTGCTGTCGGAGAGAACCCCAGAGTCGGGATGGGGTCGTGCTGAGCAGGGAGGAGTGCCTCCTGGGAAGGGACTTGTTCCTGAACAAGCAGGTATGGCCCTGCTCCCCCAGCAGGAGGTCCAGACCAGTGCCAGGGGTGGAGGGGGTGCTGTGGGCCCAGAGGCTCTGACAGCACCCCGGGAACCCCACGGGAGTGCTGGCTGTAGCCTCTGAATCAGGGCTGATGGTTGGCACCTGAGGTCCACCCAGAGGCGTGACACATGAGGCTGGCCAATGGTCCAGGGATGGCGCAGGTCACAGGAGTGGGCATTTTGGGGCTGGGACCAGGGGATAAGTAGGAGTTTTCCATTTTTCCAGGCAGAAAACTCCCTGAGCTTCCAGATTGGGGATCAGAAGCAGAATTTCACAGTGAGGGGGCCTTTTAGTTTAGAGAAAGCTGCCAGTTGCCATATGGGGGCACCAGGGGCTTCATCTCCACCTTGGAAGAAGCACTGTCCCTTCCTCTGTCACTCTGGGAAAAACAGGGACCCTGACTTTGCCCCTCTCTGTGAGCCGACATTGCCCTTATATTCAAACCCTCTCCTCCTCACAGATCATCCCACCCTGGAATGTGTGAGTGGGGGGGCAGGCGGGGGGGCGGAGAGAAAGAGAGCAGGAGGGAGGGAGAGACCAGGCTAGGCAGGAGGGGAGGGGGAGAGAACGAGGGTGAACTGAGCCTGACCTCCAAGTCTTTAACGAGGATGACATGGGAGAGTTACAGGTGCGGGGGACACAGCAGGGGACAGGAGACGCCCCCCTTCCCTTGGGGCTCAGATCTAGTTTGGGAAAGCATATGCTAAACAAGCAAGAAATAAACAGTAGTCATTTCACATGACAATAATTGCTATGAAGAAAAGAAAACCAAATGATGGGCTAGAACTGGCCTGGGGCAGGGGAGCAAGGCAGGCCTCTTCGAGTCCCAGAGGAGGTGACAATGAGCTGAGGCCTGACCCTGGCCAATGACAAGGCCCTTTCCAGCCTCACCTTTTCTCCACAAACTCAGAACCTCCGTGCCCTGCACCTGCCCACATCAAATCAAGGGACTTAGCTGACCCGAGAGCCACACTCCCTCTGCCCCTCGCAGTCCTGCCCTCCCGGATTGGGAGACAGAGGCATAAATTAGGGAATGAGGGTCTTGGAATCCAGCTACTGTGGGCTTGGGGCATAGAGGGCGCCACACCAGAGGTTTGGTCCACAGTCTTGGGGAAACCTGCGTGGGGAGAGGCCATGGGATATGCTGGGAACATTCCAGGCTTTGATGTCAGGCAGCCTGGATTCTCTTGATGGCTGGATTCTCAGCCCCTTACCTGCTGTGTCACCATGGGCCAGGCTCCCTCTCTGGACCTCGGATTCCCCATTCCACAGCATGCTTCATTCACCCCTTCCTCCTTGGAAAGAGCATGCTTATTGGCCTCCATCAGCACCAGGTAAAGGCTGCACTTCCCGGCTCCCTTGCAGCTAGGTCATGGGACTAAGTTTCAGTCAAAGGGAGGTGAGCAGAAGTGATTTGTGCAGCTAGAGTCACCTCTGTAAGAGAAAGCACTCCTCCCTACCCCCTTCTTCTGGCTGGGATGCTACTGCGGGGACAAGCCTCACGGACCTTGCGGATGAGAATGGACCCCTAGGATGGCAGAGTGCCAGGTGAGAAGGAGCCTGGGCCACTGAGAACTCCATGGAACAGAACAGCTGTCGTGGCTCAGGATTTTATATGAAAGCCCAAGAGATGTCCAGCTGGTTTAAGGGGCTGCTGTTTGGGATGCCTGTTGCTCACAGCCAAATCTAGGTCCTTCTAATGCTGCCTAATTGTTCGGAAAGACTTTTCGTGGGGCCCTGGCCCTGTTTGGCTTCATCTGACATGCTCCCCACTCCTGGATTCATGCTTCATTAGGGGGCCTCTTTCCATCTCCTGGGCACGGCTTTGAAATCAAAGCTCTTCAGAGAGGTCCCTGCAGAGCCACATTAATTCTTTATGATGACTCTTCCTGTTTTCCTCATGAGGATCATTGGAGATTGACTTCTGGGATTTATTTTCTGAGACGCTCACCTCCCTCCTGAGTATTCTTCCCTTTTAAAAGCTTCTGCTGTGGGATGATCTCTATTTGTTTTTTTCCCAAAGCCCGGGATGCATTTCTGACTTGTTCTCAAATCCCCCTCACAGGTCTTGAGTCAGTGAGCAACACATTTGACTGCAGATAACTGACAACCCAAATAAGGGGTCTTAAGTAACTGCCATTTTATATTTCAGACGTGGCAAGAATTCTGGAAGAAGGTGACTACTTGCATTTATTTATGAATGGCTCAGTCATGTCAGTCAGGATCTGGTCTCTATTATCCTTGTGTCTTCCCTTGTACTTATCACTTTGTGGTGGCAAAATGGCTGCCATGCTCCAGGCATCCCACCTATGTTCAAGGCAGGGAGTAAGGGAATGTGTGACACCAGCCACTTTCCCAGAATATACCAGACTTCTATGCATGTCTCACTGGGCATGACTGTATCACTTGGCCACCAAGAGCCAAGGCAGAGGGCACCAGTCAATCGGTGTTGAGTTAGTCCATCAACCCTATTTACCACTGAACTCCAATGAAGAGAAATGAAGAAATCCCGAAGAAGGGACTGTATTAGTCAGCCAAAGGGGTGCTGATGCAAAATACTAATAATTGGTTGGCTTTTATAAAAGGTATTTATTTGGGGTAGAAGCTTACAATTACCAGGCCACAAAGCATAAGTTTCTTCACCAAAATCTGTTGCCACATGTTGGAGCAAGACAGCCGCCGACGTTTGCCAGGGTTCAGGCTTCATGGGTTCCTCTCTTCCCAGGGCTTGCCTCTCTCTGGGCTCAGGCTTGCGTCGTGCCACAGGGCCAGCTGTAGACTATCAGGCACATGGCTTGCTTCTCTTCCCAGGGCCTTCTTTCTTGCCTCACAACCAAGCTCCTCTGTACGCTTACTTCCCAGGGCTCCAGCTCAAGACTCCACATCAGGACTCCAACTCAAAACTCTCCAACTCTGTCCTTTGAAATGTCTTTTATCTTTTTTTTTTTTTTTTTTTTTTTAAAGATTTATTTTATTTATTTATTTCTCCCCACCCCGTCATTAGTTTGCACTTGCTGTGTCTGTTCATCTTCCTTGTTTCTTTAGGAGGCACTGGGAACCGAACCCAGGACCTCCAATATGGGAGGGAGGTGCCTAATCACTTGAGCTACCTCCATTCCCCTGTCTTTTATCTTTGAGACCCCACCTACCAAGGGTCGGGGCTCAACACCCTACTGACGTGGCCCAGTCAAATCCCTAATCATAACTTAATCATGCCTGGATGAACAGACCGGTTTACAAGCATAATCCAATATCTGTTTTTGGAATCCATAACTATAGCAAAGTGCCAAACTGCTGCAGTGACCCATGGAGAATTCTCAGGCTCCCCAATTGATGAGTGGAGCCCACATGGCAGTTTCTCCAGCTTACTTTCCCGGCTTCCTCTGGTTCAAGACAGTCACCCACGCAAGTCAAGACTATGTCTTCCTGCTGCAGCAAATCAGGGTGTTGCCTAGTAGGTGGTGATGGTGCTAAGCCTTGACTCCAGGCCAGTACAGTGACTACCAATAAGAAATTACCTATATTCCCCATTTGGCTGGGTAGTCTTGAGTCTTCTCTCCTACAGCATCACTCCATTCCTCTGCTTTAATCTCACCCTAGTGTTCCCCACCTGCTCCTTCATGGGCTGTAAGTGTGGGTGCCACTCTCCTTGACACAAAGTGCTACACCCTCCTGGCAAGAGAAGAGCACTGTAGCTGAAGAGAGCAGCATGTGCAAAGGCCCTGGGGCAGGAGGAGGCACTCTGGGTTCCAAGAACCAAGAGAAGACCCCTGTGGGTGGAGCCAATGAACAAACAGAGCAGGGCTAGCTTGAGGTGAGGGCATCAGCAGGGCCAGACCACACAGGATCTGTGGGCCTGTGACGAAGATTCTGGAAGAGCAATGGAAGCCAGGCTGAATTCTTTGTGGAGAGGGATGTGGCCATTTTGCTGCTTTGGCTGCTCTGTGGCCAGGGATTAGAGGTGGGCCTGAGTGGACAAAAGGGATTTTTACACTGGTCCCAAAGGGAAAGGACAGTGGTTTGGATGGGATGGTGGCAGTGGATCTGAGAAATTTTCAGGAGTTGAAATCCACCAGCCTTGGGGATAGGTCAGCTATGGGAGTGAAGGTGAGAAGATACTGTGGATGATTCTAGGGGTTCTGGTTTAGGAAAAGATCTTGAAAGATCTTGGGGTATGAGGTGCCTTTGGAGTATCGAAGCAAAGGTACCAAGTGGGCAGTTGGATATAGGGAGCTCGGGGACAAGCCCATGCTGGAAAAATGTGGGAGTCACCGTATGTGGGTTGTTGTCACAGTGTCCTAGGGCTGCCATGACAAAGGACCCCAAACTGGGTGCCTTAAAACAACAGAAGTGCATTGTTTCAGGGTTCTGGAGGCCAGCTGTCGGAAATGGAGGTGCCGGCAGGGCCGTGTGCCCTCTGAAGTCTGGAGGGCAGGATCTGATCTGGGCCTCTGCGGTGGCCGGCAGCCCCTGGCCTTCCTCACCTTGGGGCAGCACACTCCAATCTCTGCCTCCGTCTTCCCACAGCCACCTTCTCTCTGTCTGTCTGCACCTATGTCCACATTTCCCTTTTCTCTTAAGGATCCCAGTCTTTGATTATTTAACCAACATGGCTTCATCTTAACTAATAGCATCTCCAGAGGTCACGCTTCCAAGTAAGGTCGTTTGCCCAGAAGGGACTCAGGACTTGAACATGGGTTTGGGGGAGCACAATTCAACATAGCAGTGATCACTGTGGTGGCACCTCTGGCCTGTCTGCCCATTGCCAAGTTAGGTCAGGAGGGGGGGGTGAGTGGTGGGGGGTTCCCTCCCTGCAGAGATGGGGTCAAGTGCTGGCAACACCACCCCCAGGAGATAGGAAGTCTGTCGTGGCAGGTTGGGGAGAGACAGTCTCCATCATGTGTCTCATGGGCAGGGCCAGGTAAGGGATGGGAACCCATCATGAAGGGGAGGGCAAGGTAACACCACAAGGGGTGTAGACCCAAAACCCAAATTCAGAGCGGATGGGGTGATAGTCATGGACGATAGCTTCCGGCTTTGCCATTTCTGTCCGTCTCTCGGTCTGTGTATCCTCAGGACTGCTGAAGAAGGAGTAATAGCAGGGACAGTAGGTTCACTTAGAGGGGCACGCTGTGGGCTGGGCTGGCCCTTGCAGGCTGCCAGAGGAGGTGGGACGTGAGTGGGGATTTGAGGGTGGGTTGTATGTCCCTGGGGCATGGGCTGAAACTTGGAAATCCCTCGGCATCCAGGCTGCTCATAAGAATGAGTAACGGGGTGGAGGGCACCAAGAGGGAAAGCTGAGGACCCCCAGGGAGCACGTGTGCCATGTGAAGGGGGCAGCTGCTGATAGTGCCGAGCACTGCTACATGGAAATGGCAGTTCACCCTTGCTGCATCTTCTGAATTTTTGAGCACAGCAGCAAAATTTTCAGATTTTTATGTGAAATTTCCCAGTTTCCCAGTCACCATGACAGCTATGCCAAAAGGGTCTGTGACTGGTTTGTCCCCCCGACCGGCAGCTTTCAGCCCCCTTAGAGGGTGCACCGCTGCCCATTCATGGTGTTGTATGCCCCCTTGGCCTTCCCTTGGGGACCTGCCCTCCCAGGACCTGGGGCACCAGCTGCTGGCTGAGCTTCAGAGCCCCAGGCCAGCTCCCAGCCTGGCACCCAGTTCTGACACCCGCCCCTGACCCCAGATAATCCCTCCGTCTGTGGCTTCACTTTTGTCCTTCCCTCCCAGGGCTGTTACACAGTGATCCTCAATGCCTTGGAAACCTATGTCTACCTGGCTGGAGCCCTCGCCATAGGGGTGCTGGCCATCGAGGTAAGTGCAGCCCCCACCTTCTGCCACTCCCCAAGAGCCGCGCTCACGCGGGGCCTTGGGTAGAGCCCCCATGGCCTCATCCCCAGCGACTCCATCTCCATTTCCTTAACCTGGGCCCAAATGTGCCCCCCAACTACAGAGATTATGGGTGGTGAGCCTGGCTGTGACTGTCCACTGCCTGAAAGCCGTCACTGAACTCTGGAGGTGACGCAGCCTCCTGCAGTGGGGAGGGGCAGGCCGCTCGAGGTTCCAAAGCACAGACGTCTCGAGGGGCAGCTGCTGGTTCTAGACCAGTCTTTTCTCCGTGGGACGCTCAGGGCCCATGCAACCTTGTTAATCTCGGGGAGGTGGTCTTAGTCCCCGAGGGCTCCCGAGCCGCCTCAAAAGGCGGGCAGCTGCAATCCTTCGCAGCCACCACCAGGTGGCGCATCTGCCACAGGGAGGAGCTGCTGCCTCCCTCTCCAACCCTTTCCTTAGTCTCAAACTGGCAGCTCTGGGAAGCTGGGCAGGCAGGGGTGCCCACCCCACCCGCTTCCAAGAAGGGGCACTCGGGGGCCATAGCCAGCCCGCAGTCTGCAGGGACATGATGCCAGACAGCCTGATCCGCAGCCTCCCGGCCCCACCCTGCAGGACCACCTTTGGGGGCCCCCGGAATGCCTGCCACCTTAAGCATGGCTTTGCACTGCTGTGTCCCCAGCCCTGCTTGGAGCTGTGTTCTGGAGAGAATTGAGGATGGGGGAGCAGAGGGGTCTTAGCTTCTTTCAATTTTTCAACAAACATATATTGAGCCCTTATGGCTTGCCAGCTCTGTTCTAGCTCTGGGGTGAACAAAACTCCTCCTGTGGGAGGAAACACACAATAAACAAGAAACAAAACTGCACCGAGTCCACCTCTGGGCTCTGCCTTCTCCCCATGCCTGTTTCCTCAACCTCAAAATGGCGCTAATAACTCTGCCCCGGGGCTTTGTGGGGACTGCAGGTGGCAGGAACAGCATGCCTCTTGTGCAGGGGGGGGGGGCGGCTCAGCGGCGGCATCTGCCTGGGTGATCCCACACACTCGCCGCCCTCACACCCAGCCCAGCCCACAAGCCTAGCTGGCCCTAAGGCAGGCAGAATCCACAAAGACACAGGCCTGTCCCCTGGCCCTGTCCTGCCCTGCCTGCCCTCCGAGCCTTCCCATGATCTGACCCCTGGCCGTGGAGCATCTGCAAATCTGGTCAGAGAGGGGCGTACCTGAGTCAGGGCCCAGGACAGGTGTTTAGTGATTGTGCTGTGGTAACTGGGAAGGCTGCGTCTCCATTCCTGTTAATAACAGTCCCAGGAACCTTTCACAAAGCACCTCCTAGGCAGTGGGCACCGTTCAGCCGTAATAATTGCTTATACTTAAATGCCTCCACCTCCCTGTGAACTAGAAGCGGGAAGGTGCAGGGGCTACCCTGGTTCTATGGCTTGAGGCTGTGTGGCCATAGGCAGGTTACATGACCTCTCTGTGCATTTCCTGGTCTATGAAAGGCTCCTGAGAATGCAGGTAGAAAGGTGCCTGGCACACAGTAAGCTCTCCATACATCCTCAGGCCTAAAGAAGGGCAGTGCCTTGTCTAAGCTCCTCACTGGTGAGGAGGGGAGCTGGGATTTGGAGCCACATCTGTTTCCAAAGCTCTTGGCACTTGGCACTGCATCCCATGAGGTGGCCAGAGGGGCTTACCCCAGTGGCACGTCAGAAATCCCAGCAGCCCTGTCCTGCCCAGAGGTCGTCGGCCCCTTCCCCAGGGGTGGGTGGCAATGGAGGGCCGTGGCCCAGCCTGACAAGCCAACTCCGGCTTTCTTTGCAGCTTTTCGCCATGATCTTTGCCATGTGCCTCTTCCGCGGCATCCAGTAGAGGGTGTGGCCTGAAGACTGCATACTTGCCAACCCACCACCACCCAGCACCCCACACCTTCTCCCCCACATCCACCCCTGCCCTCCTGGCCCCTGGGGAGAGGGAGAGGGCACCAGGAGTGACCAGGAGAAGAGGCAAGGGGAAAAGAGCTATTTTTTTTTAACAAAACATAATGAAGACAAAAATATAGACAGAGGTCCCCCCTGCCTGGGCTCTCCACGGGGACCCCAGCGCCTGAACCCAAGGTGCAGTCTGACTCAAGACCAAAGGAACAGTGGCCCCAGGTCCTCTCTTCGGGAGCCTGGGCCCCCTCTTCCTTATGGTTTCAGGACCTGGTGCCAAGAAAATGAGGATTTAAGCAATGAAGAGGCAAAAACAAATCCCGGAGAGAGAAGTCGCAAAGCCCCAGGGGGACCCCCAGGAGACTCAGCCGCCATGTCCTTGAAGACCCGGAACCTACGACGCAATCCCTGGTCCTCCAGGATGGAGTTGACCCTGCCTCCGGGCAGGGGCCGCGAGTGGGCTGCACACACTGGATCCAAAAATGGCCCAGCCTGCAGGGCCCTTGCTTCCCCCATTTGTTGAACCAGGTGATCTCAGAGGCCCAGAGAGGGGCATGACTTGTCTACAGTCACACAGCACACATGTGCCAGTCACAAAAGCTTGGATCATCTCCAAGCAGCTGTGGCTCCATCCAGGGCTCTGCAGTCTCAGCAGATCTGCTGGCCACAGCCCTCTGTGGCTCCAGCAGGGAGGTTTCCTGGTGCAAGAGAAGGCAGACAGGCCAAGAGCCACCTCTTCCCGGCTCTACAGCTAAGAAAATTCTGGACTGTGTTCCCACGGTCCTCCCTCCTGCCTCCCTACTTCTCTCTAAGCTCCCACCAACACACACATGTACACACCACGTCGTCTCTTCCACACTGCCCACCTCTCCCTACAACCCTATCCCCTTCCCTGTTCTCCCCCAACTCCGTGGTTCCTAGGGCTGGAAAGAATCCCCAAGGCCATCCAGCTCCCCCCACCTCCTCAGAACTGAAGCTCAGATGGCCTCCACAAGATCCCTGCCAAGACTTCTCCGCCCTCTGCTTTCTTACCTCCAGGGACGGAGAGCTCACTACCTCCCAAGGCAGCCCTCTGCCTTTGGACTGCTCTGACCCTGGCATCAGCTCAATACATGGAAGAGCATTTTGTTTTTGGTGCTTTTGTCCATGGCATCCCACTTGCACTCGCTTCTTCCCAGACCATGTCTCCCCATGTGTCCTCTGGTCTCCAGACTCAAGAGCCCCCGAGCGTCTCAGCCATTTCTTCTGTACCTGGTTTCCTGCCCCTTCACCATCCACGACCCATTTCTGAGTGCTCCCTCCAGGCTCTGGCAGAGGGAGGTTTTCCCACTGAGTCATTCACATCCGGGCAGCACCTTCAAATCACCCAGTGTTGAGCGGCTGCCAGAGGCTTTGCCGAGGAATCTGAGGTGTGGGCTGGGCTCTGGGGAGAGGACAGCGGGGTCCTGGTTAGCACTATCTGCTGCGGAGCTGGGAACAGAAGGAACAGCATTCTTCATCTCCAGTCTCCACTTCCCACTTCAGGGTCCTGGGAAGAGCCCGTTCAGTCTCACAGGCCACTGGTGCCCTGTGCCAGCTTCCAGCCGCCGGGGGGTCAGAGCTGCTGTGTCGAGCCCCAGTGCTCCCCTGCCTCGGCCCCCTGCCCCCTTCTGAGATGCAACCAGGAGCTCTGTGCCTGCTGTAAAGCTTAAGTTTGAGGCCCACCCACTTCCCCCCGGGCTTTGCTGTCCTCACTAGTCCTGGCTGTCTCTCTGGGCCTCCTAGCTGGTTCTCCTCAAATTGTCCCTGCAAAAGCCTGCCCTGACGGCTCCCTAAGTGATGCCGAGCTCCCTAAAGGCCACACGTCCTCCTCTGGAGCCAGGAGGAGCTAGCGCCCAGCCTAGTCGGGGAGGGGCCAGGGATCTGCCTCTCTAGACCCACTCACACGTTACTCCAGCTTCCTGGGAGAGGCCGATGGCTGGTCTGAGTTTAAAAAAAAAAAAAAAAAAAAAAAAAAAGGCTGAATGGGGTTCAGGGTTAAAACGGGCAGCCTGTGGCTCCAGCCCAGGGACATCCCGACCTTCTGGGCCCCATCTGGATCCCCACTGCCCAGGTGGGCCTGGAGCCTGCAAGGTAAGAGCGCTGGGCATCTGGCTCCACCACTCTCCTCCAGTCTCTTCTCCCATACCCTCCTGGGCCCCTTAAAAAAGTCAGGGAAGAAGAGGAGGAACTAGGGGGAACGAGGAAGGGGAAGCCATGGGGAAACATCTGGCCAATGTGGGTTCAAGGGTGGACCCAAGACTCAACTCCAAGGACTTTCCTTAAATGTGCCAAGGAACCCTGAATCAGCCCCTGGCTCCCTTGCCATCTGTTTGCATTCTCAGGCCAGGAAGGGAAAGCAGGCGCTTTGCTCCCTATAGCAGCAGTCCAGGCTGGTAGCTATTTGCAAGGCTGCCTGAGGCCATTCCTAGAAGGCCTGAGAAATCGCAGACCTTACAGATTCTAATGTTTGACTGCTTTGGGGTGGGGTGGGGAGCTGCCTCTCACGCCAGGACTCAACAATCCACAGCTGAGACTTCCTCTGACCCCACTAGCAGGGAAAGACAGGGAAGACCTTACACTGTTGACCACATGCTTCACCTTGTATTGAAAGCCAGTTTCCTATTCCAAAGCTCCTTCCCCTTGGAGAAGGGGAATGCATCTTACAGGCTGGGAGTGGGGCCTCAGCACCTGCCCCCAGGGCTCCTGTGCTCAGGGCCCCTCCTCAACTCCCTGCCTACACCAGAAGGGCCCAGAGAGCATCTCCCAAACCAGCTGTGGCCTCAGCACCCCCACATCTCCAGAAGCTCCCTCCTCCCTTCTCTGTGGGTCCTATGTTGAAAGTCTATTTTGAAAAGTGTTAATGTTCCTGGCAGTAGATAGAGCTAATTTATCATGTTTATCTCCTGTGAGAAGCCCCCCCCTTTTATATTATATATCAAGAGGAGTTTTTTGTAATATAAAACAGGACACCCACAGATGGTTTTGCACTGGTTTTTGTGACTGTTTCTTACAAAAAGAAAGGACAAAGAATAAATAGTGACCGTGAAGAAAGATGGTCTTGGCACGGGGGTGGGGTAGACCAGAGCTGAGGCAGGAGCTTGGAAGGGGAGGTGCTGAGTTCCGGTCACAGGGCTGGGTTGGGGGAGAGACATACTAGGTTGTCCCCAGACATGGCATTCCTCACTGGATTTGAAGGTCCCTTTGTTCCCTTCCCCTTTCCAACCACGAATCCCCGTTGCCTTATGTCCCCCCCCAAGCCAGGACATGTCTTCCAGGCCCTAACTGACCCAGCTCCCACGAGCGCCTGCCCACCGCCCGGGCATCACTGCGAGGTTTAATACACAGGGTGCTATTTCACAAGCACTTCTCTCCGCCACAGCCTTGACAGCGCCTGTCCTGGTGGGCTCAGGCCAGGCCATTCTGCCCACTCCACAGGTGAGTGGGTTCAACCCAGAAGATTCCCAAAGGCAGAAACTGGACTCCAAAGCCCAGGCTTCCTACCTCCCTGCCTGCCCCCTCAGATGGAATCTACCTGCTGTGTCCAGCAGCTACTGGGGGACCAACCATCCATCACCTCCTGGGGCATGGGTCAGATGGTGTACTGCACTCTTAGGGGTGAGGGCGCAGCCCACCGGCAATCGACACCTCCCCCAAAGAAAGCAGTGGGCGCCTGGCCCACCCAGGGCTTGGCAGCAGAGGCCTGGGCCTGGCGGGAGAGGCACAGACTTAAGTGGCAAGAGACAGATGCCAGGAAAGAGCAGGGCATTCCTTAGAGGCCAGGCTCCCACTTCAGCTCAGCTCGTTTCCAGCAGCACAGCCTGGGCCCAGACACTGCACGGCAGGGGTGATGCCATGTCCCTGGGGCTGGGGCTGCAAAGGCAGTGGGGCAGGACCCCAGGCAGGGGCTGCCCTGGGCAGCAGCCAGAGCTAGGCTGGACCCGGGGACCACCTGGCTGCATTCCACGCTATTCCAAGAAGAGAGGTGGCTTGGGGGGCCCGGGACTGCTGCTCCTCACCTCTCCCCAGAACACAGGGCTGCCTTTGCTGAGGTGCTCACCGGTGTGCTGGAGGGAAGGTGAGTGGTAGAAGCATGGACTACAGGGCCATGCAGACAGTGGCCTGCAGGGGGCAGGCAGGGGGTCTGCTGTCAGCTAAGGACTCGGTGGGCTGCTGGGTCCTACCTCGGGCCTCCCTGCAGGGTGATTGGTCAGGAAAGGGTGGATGGGAGGAGCTGGTCTGCTGAAATGAGGGGCACCAAGTCCTCCTCAGCCCTCCTTGGAGGCAGCCCAGGGTGGGGGTACAGAGGACAGCTCCCTGGGGAGGGGTCCAGGGTGGGTAGTTGGTACTGAGCCAGGTGGCCATGAGGCCCTGGAGGGGATGCCAAGGGTCAATGCCTCTTGCTTTCCTTCCTCACCTCCAAACCACATCATTTACAGGTGGCCTCAGTCTGGAGTCACCTGTGTGTCCATCTGTCCAGGAAGGCCTGTGGATCTGGCTGCTGCCAGCCTCTGGACCCAGGCTGGTTGGTGAGAGGGGGCTCCCAGGGCCCTTCAGGGGCCTGGGGCAGAGGCAGCCCTAGAGGCAGAGCAGCCTGGAACCAAGGCCCCAGGAGAGCTTGGGGTGGGCCCGCCCTGGGGGCCCAAACCTGGGACAGTCATAAAGCAAGTGCCAAGTCAAAGAGGTGCCCCCCCTGCCTCCTCAGCCTGCAGCCGGGCCATGGGAAGGGGTGAGCGGGTGTGTTTAGGGTGGGGGAGAGCCTCCCTGTGTGGGGAGGGCCCAAGGTCAAGTTCTCAGGCTTTCGAGGTGTGGCTAGAAGCCCCTCTCTCAAAAGGAAGGAGGGTTCCTCCTGACTTTGCCCAACATACCCGTGACTCAAGGCTATCAGTCGATGTCCGTCAGGGGGATCTGAAGGCCAAGAGACCCAAGGAAAGGAGCGTCACTGTGTGAGCAGAGGGCCAGGAGCAAACACCCCTGTTTCTCCCCAAACCAGCCTCTCAGGCCTGAAAGCCCAGGAGTGCCCAGCATCCAGGGGTGCCTGGGAGGAAAGGATGCCTCCACCCCCGCCTGCCCAGGCCCACCCCTCCCCGCCAGGTGCTGGGCAGGGCAGGGTCCTTCCAGCCTTCAGGAACCAAAGGGAAACCAAGGCCCCAGCGCCACCCTGCCCCAGGCACCGGCGGGGGCCAAGGCCAGGTGGCTGCTAGACTTTCTTGGATCTTCGGCCGACTTGGTAATAGTAGTAAACGCTGACGGTGACAAAAAGGAGGCGGCTGGCCAGGAGCAGCAGGACCCCCAGGGACACGAGGCCCGTCTCAGCTAGCGAGGCAGTGACCACTGTGGGAGAAAGGCCGGGAGGGGACCGAAGTCAGAGGGGGGGCTGTGCCCTTGCCCCCACTGCAGAACGCCACGCGGAGCCAGGAGCCCCGGCCACCTCGATGACCACCTCGGAGCCGGGTGGTCCCACTGGCTGGGGAGAGCGGGAGCTGCCCCTCCCCAAGACCCCCCACGCATTTCTGTTCTGATGTCCACCACGTGGCACATACTAGCACACAGTGAGGACGGAACGTGCCAAGTATGCGAGCACGCAATGGGTTGGGGGCAGCTGCCAGTGCACGTATGTACGGCACGGTGCAAGGCCGTGGATGTGCACGTGTGTGCTCAGAGGTACAGCTCCGTGACCACAGCCACGCCTGCCCCGCTCCCTCTTCATCACTTCCTGGAAACCCAAAAGGCTTGCGGCAGGAGGATTGGGCAAAGCAGCCCTGCCTGCAGCCCCCGCCCCAGCCCCGTCTGCCTCCCTCGCTGCACCTCAGGACTCACCCAAGAACTGGACCCCAAAGTAGCAGGCTTCAGTGAGCAGCGTCCAGCGAATGATAACTTTCTCGGCAGTGTACAGAGCGTTCCACATGATCAGGGAGATGCCTAGGGCGGGGGACAAAAGGCGGGCTGGGGGATGGGGCCGCCTGGGCCCACCCACCCCCTGGGGGCAGGGAGAAGAAAGCCAGGATCCTGCATCCACCCCCTCACCCGGCACCTTAAATCAAAGCTTATCCTTCCCCATCCTGTCCCCTCCAGGCTCAACTCTGCTGCTTCAGCCAATAAATTCATTCCAGCTCATTATGGACCAATGGGCAAGTCACTTCCCCTCACTGGGATTCAGTCTCTTCCCCTGTGGAATGGGAGTATTGGGCTCCAGGCACCCTGCCCACATCCAGTGCTGTCATTACAAGATTGTGTTGATGGAAGCTATGAGTTAATGGGTTATCTAATCCTACAGTCACATTTTCTTTGCACACAGACTCCTGGACACAGTAAAGCCAAGCTCATTAAGCAACCACTTTTAAAAAAACTCCCCAGGGGCAGGGAGACAATCATATATTGAGTGGAATAACCATCAACTTGGCCTCTACCAGGCCAGCTTATTCAGAGTACCAGGGTCAGCTGGCTCTGAATACTAGATATGCACTCATTTTATTTCAACAAACCTAGACACTATAACTCCAGCTCTCCTGCTGTGTGGGTACTGTGCTAGAAGCTGCCCCAATCCCCACCAGCCCCTGCCCCAGACATAGCTGATCTGGCCATTGAAGGCTGCATAGAAGTGCAATTGGCACAAGACTGGAGAATCTGCATGTGCAAAGGCATGGGGGCCTTTTGAAACTGGGGAAAATGCATCATTGGGTATGGCTGGAGTCCAGGACTCACGAAGGGATGTGGGGGAGGTAGGCTTGGGAAGGCAAGCTGGATCCACCTTACAGAGAACCCTGAATGTCAGGTAGAGGAGCTGTGACTTTCTTCTGCAGGCAATAGGGAGCCATAGAATGTTTTGGAGAAGGGAGAAGGACATGATCTGTGCTGAGTTCTAAAAGCTGTAATTCAGCTTGCTAACAGGCACGCTGGGCAACTCACATTAGAGAGGAAATAGTGATTCAAACGAGAGGCCCTGGACAGCCTGAACCCAGGCTCTGGAGGTAGTTGTGAGGGGTTTTGCAGACATGGATTCTGCCTCCTTCTCTAGGCTGTGAAGCGGTGGAGGGCAGGGCCTGAGCCACATTCATGTCTGTAGCCCAGTGCCCAGCACGGTGTACAACACACAGCAAGTGCTCAATAACTGCTTGTCCCAGGTGATGGCAAAGTCAGAGCCCAGTCCACTGGGTGCGTTCTGCCAATGGCCACAAGATGGCAGTCCATGCCCAGGAGAAACAAACAGCTGAAGGGCACCTGGGGATCTGGGGCTGCAGCCTCTAGCTGGGGAAAGGGAGTCCCCTGCACCGACGGAGGCGCCCTGGTGCTCCCCTCAGCCCTGACTGGCCCTCCCAGCTGCCCACCACCTCCCTCAGCCACACTCACTGAGGAGGGCACCACCATAGAGGCGGATGGGGGTCTTGCTGGTCACCTCGGCTCCATCGAAGATGGCATCATAGAGCTGGTCAGGGAAGGTGAGGGCCTGTGGACACCGGGACAGGGTCAGGGGTCCGTCTGGCTCTCATGAAGAGGTGGGGGCACTGCCAAAACATCCCCTGGACATCTTTCTTCCCCCAGGAGCAAGGCTGGCGTCCTTGTGTGTGTGTGGGGGGGGTAAGGGTTGATACATTGACTGCCCCCCACTCCCTCTGTGCCAGGACAGAAGACTCTGGGGCTCCAGGGAGCAAGAAGCCAAGGAGTGACCAGGGAATCGAAGACACTCCAGGACAGGGCCCAGATGGGGATGTGCCAGGAGGCAGGGCCCAAGGGTGAGCCCTCAGCATGACGGCAAGGCTGGGAGAGGCAGCCAGGACCCCGGGGCAGGGCTGGGGGAGCCAGACCCAGGGCCAGGGCTCAGTGGACAGGCTGGGAGCTCACCACGATGGCCATGCCGGAGAAGAGCACAGCAGACACCAACTGCCAGAGCCTGAGGAGGTGAAGGGGGCAGGCATGGAGAGGAAGGTCACGGCCAAGCCCCTGCCTGCCACCTCCCAACCCCAGGGAACCCAGCCCTCTCCAGCCAAGATGCTGGGTGGAATCCAAAAGCAAGATGATCCCAGGGCAAGACAGAATGGGAGGGTCTTCTGCAGCCACCCTGCCCCACCACCCGAGACCCCTCAAAACATACTCAAATGCTCACCTGAGGCCCAAAGGCTCCCGAACAGTAAATTTGATTTCATTGCCCAGGACCTGGCTGATCTGTGGACACAGAGGGGTCAGAGGCAATGCCCAGCCCACCCTCCCTCTCGCAGAGGCCCCCAGCACCCCAGGGACCCACCTGGGCACCTGTTTGGCCTAGGACCAGCCAGGCTGGGGCTCAGACTGCAGCTGCCCCCGTGCCTGCCTCCCCCTGACCTGAAAACATGGTGACCAAGAGGGCAGGCTAAGGTTTCTGCCGGATATGAGTTTGCACCCTGACTCTGCCCCTTACTGGTGTGGCCTCGGGTGAGTCACTTAACCTCTCCAAGCCTGTTTCCTCATCTATAAAATGGGTTAATAATTGTATCTACATGCCCAGGATTAGCAAGGTTAAATGATGTTTGTGAAGTGCTCGAGGTAATACCTGGCACATAATAAGGCTCGATTAATTCTAGTGAGCTTTTGTTTTCATTATTGTCATTATTCCCCTGGCAACTCCATTAAATTTCAAGGAAAATACACTAAATCCCGGTCTCTGCAGCTGCCTGGGCTTCAGCTACTTCCCTCCCCGCAATGGGGACCCAGCTCAAGGCCCCTCCCTGGAGGCCCACCTTGGAGCGGTGCACCTCCCCGTCGTCGTCCTCCCCGCCCACGCCCAGGATCTTGCGCGTCTTCAGGCGGCTCACAAGGTCCGTCTGGCTGTGCTTCTTCATGAGAGGAGGGGGCTGCTTGGTTGCCATCCTGTCCTGGGGCCCCGCCTCTGCAGAGAGGCTGAGGGGACACACTGGCCTCAGGCCACCGCTTCCCAGACCTCAAGGGAAGGGTCCCACAGAAGGGCAAGGCCAGACCCCACCCCAAGCTGAGCCCCTTCCTCCATCAGCCCAGGGCAGCAGGAGGAGCACGGGACAGGAATCCGAGGACCCAGGCCCAGTACTCAGCTCTGCAGCTGCCCAGTTGTATGAGGCTGAGCAGGCCATTCCCCTTTTCTGCCTCAGCTTCCTCAACTGTAAAATGGGTGGGGCAGATGCTCCTACGGCCAGACTCCAGCTGGCATAAGGGGACCTGGCCCACCCGGGTGACTGGGCTGGAGGGAGCCTTCCCAGGGAGGGGTGGAGGAACAAGGGGCCTGGGGCAATCAAGTCTTAGGAGACGGAAAGACCTGCCCAAGCCTGGGTCTAGGCCCACCACTGAACTTTGCCCAGACACCCTCGGGACCCAGCAAGGAACCCTTCCACCCCCTACGTCTCCCTGACAACCTCCTTTGAACCTGCCAGGACTGAAAAAGGGGTGGGTGGTGGCTCAGGACCCAGCAGGGCCAGAGGAAGCAGCCAAGAGCACTGACAGGGGCTCTGAGAAGGCAGGCCAGGCACCCCACCCCCTCTTTGCCATCAGTGCCCCCCACCAATCCCTCCGTGGCAGTCCCAATCCCTGGGCATCCCCCAGGCCCACCCTGGGCCAGGGCTTGAGCACCTACTGTTATACTGGGTGCCGCACCGGGTGCTTAGAGATGCAGAGATGAACCGCGTGCCAGTCCTCACCCTCAGGCAGCACAAAATCTATGCAAGGAGACAGGGCATCAGTGGAAAAGGACCACATGGCCGGTGAAGGCTGCGGGGCAGCCCAGGGCCACCTCCAGGCCTTTCATCCTTTAATCCCAGCACGCTGAGAGACGGGTGCTGGGCACACTCATTACAGACGAGGAAAGCAAGCTCGACAAGGTTCGACAGGACTGGGTGCCGTTCTCCCAGCATCTCCTTTCCACTCACAACCACCCTCTGGCGAGGCAGGACAATGAGTCCGTTTAGAGAGAAGGCTCCCAAGTCGCCTGTGCTTCGGCCAGGAGGACCTGCCTGATGATACCTCAGACCCGGTTCTGGTCCAGGGCACCCACCTCACTGCTTGGCTCCCAGCAAGTCGCATCCTTCCCCAGCCCAGTCACGGCAGCCAGAGGCCTCCCTGGCACACCTCCAGTTTTTGAACCTCCCAGGGCCTTAAAACAAAATGAAGCATCCAAACAAATAAACATTAGAGCAAAAAATCAGCAACTGTAGGGTATTTGAGTGACGTGGCCCGAGACCAGTCTGGAGAACTGGAGGTGGCAGTTAGCACTGCTGCAGAGGAGACACGCCACATGCCCACCCGGGGAAGCCAGGGTTTAATTTACCAGCACAGTCCAGCCTGGGCCTGGGGCACTGTCACAAAACTCAGCCGCCTGCTACCACCAAACCACTGCCTTCTCTTGGGGTCAAAGAGAAGCTACCATTAGCCCAGCGTGCCCCCCGCTGCCACGCGGACCTGCTCGAGGCTGCCTATGAAAGCCAGCAAGCCACGGCTGAGCACAGCCAAGAGCTCCCCATCCTTGCCGGCCCATTATGAAGAATGGGCTGGGTCTTGCCTGGCCCCCACCCTTCCTCTCCCAGTCCCCACTGGCCTTTTTATTGTTAAACTTACGTAAAACAAAACTGACCTTTTTTGTTGTACAGTTCTATGAATTTAAACACAGAGATTCACGTAAAAATCACCTCGAACACGGAGCAGTTCGAGCACCCCAAAAACCTCCCTTGTGCTGCTCCAGGCCAGCCCCCTCCAACCCCAGGTGACCACTGATTTGTTCGCAGGTCCCATAGGTTTGTTTTCTCAGTGCTGGTGTAGAAATGGCATCATATGGTACAGAACCTTGGGAGGCTGGCTTCTTTGGCGCAGCATAATGCCTTTGCAATTCATCGGAGCTGTTGTGTGCATCAGTAGTTTGTTCCTTTTGATTGCTGAGTAGCATTTCAAGGTCAGGATGTACCAGTTGGTTTATTCATTCACCCACTAAAGGACATTTGCGACGTTTCCAGTGTTTGATAATTATGAATAGAGCTGCCATAAACATTTGTGTACAGGTTTTTGTGTGAACAAGTTTTCATTTCTCTAAGGCAAATACCCAGGAGTGGAATTGTTGGTTTGTATGGGAAATGCATGCTTAACTCTAAGAGAAAATGCCAAATGTTTCCCAGAGTGGCTGGTCCATGTTGCACCCCCACCCCGCCCCTACCCCAACACACACACAAAGCGATGTTGGAGCATTCTAGTTCCTCCATGTCCTCGCCAACACTTGGCATGGTCAGTCATTTTATTCTACCCATTCTAATTGGTTCCCCAGCTTCTGAAGCCCTTCCATACCCAGGACGGCCATGCTATCTGATCCGGTCTTGCTTTGTCCCATGCTAGCAGTGTGACCTTGGGCAAGTCACCTCCCTGCTCTGAGCCTCACTTTCCCCATCTGTGAAATGGAGCCGTAATTCCCGCCTTCTAGGGATCTTGGTGCAAAATAAAAAGACAACACACAGCACCACACATTCAAATGAAGAAAGAGCATTTAGTGAGGGTCTGCTGTGAGCCAGGTGCTGGCGTGGGGGTCACGGCCCCTGCCTGTAAGAAGCTCACAGCCCTGGCGGGGAGGGGGGATCTGATCTGTTAACCACTGATTCCTGCAAGTTATTTTTCCTCTTTGAGCCCTGGTGAAAGGGGAATAACAGCCCTTACCTTTCCCCTGGGACTAGTCTGAGGAAAAGCAAAACAATCAACAGCAACTGCTTTGTAAAGTGCTGGCCAAATGCTAAAGCGCCAAGGCCCAATGGTTCAGAACTTAGCTGCTAAATGGACACTCTCTGGGTTCCCATCCTGGATCTACCACTTCTTTACTGTGTGCCTTTGGGCAAGTTGCTTAGTCTCTCTGGGCCTCTGTCTCAACTGTAGCTGGGAAAATGAGGCCCCACTTCATAACACTGTTGTGAAGATAAAAGATGCCATCTCCATGAGGTATGGGGCGGTACCTGGCCATGGGGAGCGCCCAACAAAGATGAGTGATTATTAGTCGCTGACCCCCACCCTTCCTAGCCCCCCATGGGGAAGTGTCTCTGGGGTAGAGGCCAGGGGGATCAGGAAAGGGGCCTAACTAGGAGTTCCTGTCTTGTCTACCCCATTGGGCAAAGCCCCCAGACTTGTCCCACAACACACAGGGCTGGGACCCAGGCCCCAGCCCACCAGGCCTGAGCTGTCAGTGACCCCAGCTCAGATGGTCGGAAGCTCCCAAGCTTTAGAGCTGCCGATGCCCCACCACCACCGCCACCATGCAGTGCTCCCCTCAGTACCACAGGTTTGAGCCTACCCTTCTGGCCACCAGCAGCTTCCCTTGCAAAGCAAACGATGTGGGGCATGGAGAGTGCCAGCCTGAGCCAGAAGCACAGGGAGGGCAGGCTGGCGTGCAGGGTGCTGGGGGTGGGTACTGAAGTGGGCCTGCAGTGTCCTAGGCTCCACCTGGCATCCAGCAACACGCACGGGAAGGACGAGCCTTATCCACAGGCACTGCCAACAGGTGTACACCCCGCCACCACTCCCAACTTGCCCCACTCCCAGGGCAAACCACACACGTGCCTGAGGCCACTCCTTTAGGCCTGGCACCGTTTTAAGCTGACAATTCCCAACACCTGCACAGGGAGGACAGAGGTGCCTCCCCCACCCCCACTTCCTGGCCAAGCACTGGCTCTGAGGCTGCCGGATCGGGGTTCCAAGCCTGGTTCTGCCCTCCGAGCAACCCACCCTGTGGTCTAGCTGGTAGACAGAGGGGTATGTGCAGGCGCCTGCAGGCAAAGCACCCTGCCCCGGTGGGGGGGGGGGGGGACCTGGCCTCGCTCCTTCCACTTCCCTTTCTTTCTTCCTTCAGCTGTGCATGATGGAAAAAGCCTGCCTGCCAGGGCTGTCACGCTTCCTTTCCTGACCCAGCTGCCTTCTGAAGGGCCCCCAGGGCTTCCCCCTGGTGCCAGGCTGCCGAAGGCTGTAGGGAATGGGGCAGGAGGACCTGCCAAACAAGGAAAGGGAAAATGGGGCCCTGAGTTCATGACCCCCCACATTCTGTTCCTGCCCAGCTTCCCCTGACCACAATTCCCACGGTCCCCCAAGTGAACCAGCAAATCAGTCCTTTCCACAGCTGTTCCCACTCCTGAGCCTTTGCCCATGCCCTTCCCCCAGTGGGAAGGCCCTTCCTGCCACCCCACTCTCCCCAGCGAAATCCTGTTTTCAGGGCCACCTTTGCATCCTGGGCACGGTGACCTCTTCCTCCTCTGGACTTGGATGATGGGTCTCAGTGCCACTGGCCGCTTCCAGCCTTATACTCCTAATCATTTCGTGGGTCTGAGTCCTAGAGACTGAGAACAGGCTGAAGGTGCTCATCCGGGCACCTTCCCCTGGGCCTCGGCCTTGGCACGGTGTCCACAAGGGAGGAACATGTGCCAGTTGGGCTAAGGGAACCAGGCCCCCCATCCCTCCCCATATGCTCAGGCACATGTGCCCTTGGACCTGGCAGGGCCCTTGGAGAGGTTCAACTCCATCCCACACTTTACAAAGCAGTTTTGTCTACTGTGGCATCTAAGGAAGAGGCCAGGAAAGAAGATCTCCCAGTAATCCTCAGGGGCGGTGAGGCAGAGGAGAGATCAGGATTGAAGCAAGGCCAAGCAAAGCCCCCAAAGGCTAAAGGGAGAGGTGAGGGTGGGGAGAAGGGGCTTGTCAAGAGATGGAAGTGTGAAGGGGGGTGGCAGAGTGGGGCTGGAGGACACATAGTGATTGCGCAAGCTTGGGCTCAAATCCCAGATTTCTGTTCAGTGCTGTGTGACCTCAGGAAAGTTACTTAACCTTTCTGAGCCTCCATTTCCTCATCTGTGAATCCAGACTACTTCTACTTAGCTCACAGGATTGTGATGAGAAATGAGAAAATGCAGCCTAGGGGCCTGGCAGTTGGCTGTGCTCTGTAAAGGACAGCAATTAATATCAACAGGGAGCTGTCCAGACCCTGCCCTGGGCAGATCAGGAGGGCCTGGGGCATTATTCGCATGCAGGTCCTGGAAGACCTCCCCCAACCTCCCATGTCGCCTTCCCAGGAAGCTTGGTTCCCATGGAAACGGATGGACCACAGAGCCATCCCCAACACAGAGACTGCTGCACCCACAAGAGCTGGCTTAGGAACCTGGCTGGCCAGCGGGGTGATGGGAGGGGGTGTGAGGGGGCCTCGGAGCACAGAGCACCCACTAGTGCTGAACCTCCCAATGATTCAGGGAGGAGTCACTGCCACTGAGCATCGCAGCCAAGGAACAGCTTCCTTTTCAAACCAGACTCTGCTGTAAGGGCAGCAGGCCTGTCCTTCCCCATCTGGTATGAATGTGCCCCAAGGGCACCGGCCCCAGGCCTGGGGATAGCATGGAGGGGCAGCCAAGCACATCGAGGCCAGAAACCTGTAACCCCCACCACAACCCTATGAGAATGGCTGTGTTATCAACCCCATTTTACAGAGGGGGAAACTAAGGCTCAAGTGACCTGCTCAAGTATTCTGGAGGTAAGTGGCAGAGCCAGGATTCAAACTGTGCTTTAATTGTACATCCTGAGATGAGCTGGCATGGAGATGGTTGGTGAACTTGACCCCCTCGAAGCCATCTACCCCACCACATCTCTCCGAAGTGGGAACGCCTCCCTATACTTAGGCTGTACACAAGGGCCCTGGCAGACCGCCAGCATCTAATCTCCTCCCTGGAGGCCAGCCTCCCTTGGGTTAAGACCTGGAAGGGCTGCAAGGAGACTCATTGTTCTGTTATCACATTGGGGCAAAATAGCTGGAAATGGGGTCTGGGACAGGGCAGCTCAAGGAGGGGGGCAGTGAGCAGAAAGCTTCAAGGCCCTGAACAAGAGCAGAGGAGGCAGGGGGAGCCTTCTGCTCCCAGCAGGTAGGCTGCAGCCCCAGCCCAGGAGGCTGGAGGGGGAGAGGGTGTGGAGCCTGCATCAGCTTCCCTGTGGGTCTACCTGGGGCAGCCCTTGGGCAAGATGGGATGTGGAGCCCCACAGCCTGGGCTCTTGGGCAGAGGGAATCCCAGCTCTCCAGGGCTGTAATGGAGAGCTCCAGGCTTAGGGTTAAAGAGGTCTGTGTTCAAGTATCAGCTCTGATACCTCTGGGCAGATAAACCTCTCAAAGGCCCACGCACCCACATTGGGGTTAGAGATAAACCGGGAAGTCCTAGGCCAAGGGAGGCTTGATTGACTTCATCACAGCAGCTCTGAGGGGCAGGTCTGGCCAGAGGGTTCTCAGGGCTAAGGGAGGAAGCCGAGCGAGGCTGCTGAGCAGTGGGGTCTTGGGCTTGTTCCCCGGGCTTGCCTGCCTTTCAGTCTTCAGTCCCTCGAGAGCGAAATGATTCCATCGGCCCGACCGGCCTTAGTCAGACGTGTCTCTCAAGACGGTGAGCTGATCGAGGGCGGGGCTGCGTCATCCATCTCTTGTCATCCCCGCATCACCGCTGGGCTAGTCATGCAAGGATGACAAAGGGGCCGACGGGCAGGGGGGGTGGGGACGAAGGGAAGGGAGCACGATGCGAATCCTGCTGCTGCTGCAGCCAGGTAGTCAAGAAAAGGCTTCTCCACCCCCGGGACGGGACCTTCAGGAACACAAGCCCCCTGGGGGCTGGGCTCTGAGAGCCGGCCCAGAAGGAGGGTGGCTGGTCTGTGTGCCCCAAGCCACTGGGCTGGGAGACAGGACAGCTGAGGTTATGGTCAGTTTCTGCCACCACTGCTAAGCCACAGACCCTCTTTGGGACTCCGTGTCCTCGTCAAAAAAAAAAATGGGAATGTGGTCACTGGGCCGCATTCCAGCTCTGAAATTCATGATTTCGCTTCCAAACCTTGCCTCTCGCTGCCCACCCTCAGGCCCCTCTCTCCAGCTGCCCCCCCCAGCCCCCTCCACCTCTCCCTTGGTGGACATATATACTGCTCTTTCTGTCGCTCTACTGAATTCTCTCTCCTTTGAAGACACTCAATCGCCAGAAGGGCAGAGGAAAGCCTAAACTATCCCCCCAAACTAACATCTCAGGCTTCAGAGACAAAAGATAAACACTCCCTACTGTGAGGAGAGGGCGAGGGCAGGGCAGGGGCAAGGCAGAGGGGACACCCTTGGGGCCCCTCCCCAGGGTCTGAAGCTGCTGCAGTGTCCACGGCAGGGGCTCCAGCTCTCTGCCCACCGTCCATCACCCCTCAGAAGGCCACCGGGAGTCTTCCCCACGCCCAGAGTCACACACAATGGGCAGGGCACATGAGAATCCCTGCCCCTTTCCACCCAGGAGTGACCCTCTCAGGGCCCTCAAGGACAGTTGGCTTCCGGACCCAGAGCTCTTGCGCAGCAGACAGCTCCCACCCCAGGCCCCTCAGCTGCTCGGGAACTTGGAGGGGGGAGGAGAGGAAGGCAGGAGGGGAAGGGAGGGGAATTTCCTGGAAGGGATGCTCCCCAACTTTGAGCCAACTTTTTTCAGAAGCAAGTGGTGATTTGTCTTCTGGGTGGGTTGGAGGAGGCAGGCGGAAGCGCCTGTACTTTTCCCAGGATGGGGATGTGCCAGAACAACAATCCAGGACTGACCATATCCCCCGGGGTTTGGGACTCTGGCTTGGCGGTTAAAGGAGTGAGGGGGTCAGGACTCAAAAGGCTTGTGCTGCGATCCTGGCTCACCACTTTCTAGCTACATGGCCTTAAACCAGTGACCCTGCCTCTCTGTGCCTCAGTTTCCTAATGTGTTAAATGGATGTAATAATAACACCTACCACACAAATGAGAAGATACACAAGAAGCACCCAGAACACTACCTGTTTCATAGCAAGCGCTCAATAAGAAATGTTGTTGTTGTTATTTTCAGACTTGGCGACTCAGCTTCTTTGCCTCAGTTTCCCCCTTGAGCAAAGCAGCTCCAGAACAGACGTGTCAGTACAGAGCAAGCTTAGAAGAGGGTGGCCACAGGAAAGGAGTGGGAAGAGAGAGAACAAGGGTCACTTTGCGTCAGGAGGAAGATGCTGCTCCCGAATGTACTCTTGCCAGGTGGGCAGGGCTAGCCTGGAGAGGGGCTGGGAACTGGTTCCAGGAGATTTGGAGCCCCTTGGTGAATAGCTTGGGTGGCTCACCTCCACGTCCCAGGCGCTTGGCCTGGCCTGGCCCAGGGAAGGAAGTAGCCAGTGTTGCTGAATGAATGATTGAGATGCAGGGTGCAGGAAAAGTGTGCTGAGTCAAGAGTCTGAACATGAGGCACCCCACCCTGCCACTGCCACTCCTCAGCTGTGCCCTGGGGTGACTAATATACCATTTCTGAGCATCTCTTCCCTCATCTGTAAAATGGGGAGGCTTCATCCCTGCCAAGTCAGCCTGGGACAATCTTTTTCCCCATTCACTCCCTCTACCCCTGATGCACTGCCCTCGGAGCCTTTGCACCAGTTGTTCCCTTTGCAGGCTCTTTCCTTCCTGCAGCTATCTGCACTGCTCACCCTCTCACCTCCCTCAAGTCTCAGCTCAAAAGTCACCTCCTCAAGGAGGCCTCCCTGACTACCCTCTTTAAAATGGTGACGCCATGCCCAGCCCCCACACTCCTCCCCCTTCCCAGCACACTATATAAATTGCTTGTTTATTTTACAAGTTGTCTGCTCCTCCTTTAAATGTCAGCTTCATGAGGGCAGGCATCTTTATTTTGCTCACGGCTACCTTCCCAGTGCCTGGAACTGTGCCTGGCACTTTGCTCAATAAGTCATTTTTGGCACAGCGATCACAAACATTTTGTTCAGTGAAAGTAAAGAACAGTCCAGGACTGTGAATATCAGGGATCTGTTAATCTCACCCCACACCCATCTCATCCCCTCCTCCCAGCAGGGGCAAGCCCTTCCTCCAGCAGAGGGGGGTGGCACTGCTGAAGATGGGGTTGGGAAAGGGGGGACAGTGGGTGGGGGGACAGGAGGCATGGCCCTGCAGGGACCAGGCCAGAGTGGTGACACCAGCAGGTGGTGACAACCAGGCATGGGTAAAGGGGCTTTGAGCCTCAGCCCTCCACTCCAAATATGGAAGGAAGATGAAGTTGAGGAAATGTGGGTAGGGAAGAAAGTCCCACTGGCTCTTAGGAAGTTGGACCCCGCGGCGACTGCAGGGACCAGGCGACCCATATTACAGAGGGGATAATAGAGGGCTGGAGAAACACGCCGTGTCTAGTTTCCTAACAATCCAGCAAGGAAAATCTTTCTCTCCTCCCCCTAAGCTGAGTTTGTTTGAGCTGAATGCGGGGCTGTGGTCAAGGGGTGGACAGTGCCCCCTCCTGGCTTTTCAACAAAACGACCCCCCGTGCCCTGGGATCTGCGGGCTGCAGGAAGAGGGCCGCAGGAAGAGGGCCGTGGCCCCTCTACCCTGGCCGCCTGGGGTGGTACAAGGAGCGACAAGGTGGGGGTGGACAGACCTGAATCCCGGGGCTTTTCTGCCCTCGGGCCGGCCCCACCAAGAAAAGTTTGAAGAAAACCAACCAGAAAGTGGGGGATGGGGGGCGCGACGGCCTTTGGCTGTCAGCGCTGGCCTTCGGAGGGGCCTCGGGTTTTCCGCCTCCGCCCGCTCCTGCCCCGCCCTCACGCTCCCGCAGAGAACCCGCTTCCCCAGGGCCTCGAGGAGGCGGCTGGAGCCCGGGACTGGGTTGGTGGGGAGCAAAAGGTCCCCGAAAGAGCGCTCGACCCTGCCGAGCGTGCCGGCGGTGGGAGCGAAAGTTCTGTTTTTCCAGACCTTGGCGGCTCCCTTGCCCATCGCGGGGGGTGGGGGAGTGGGGGGTGTAGAGAGTTGAGGAGCGCAGCCCTCTTAGCGCCGGGCCAGTCCCCCACATTGCCCCCTTCCTGCTGCACGCGCGGCTTAGGGAACGTGGTGATGATAGTGGGGTCTCTCGCCACCTGTGTCCCCTCTTCAGCTGGGGTGACGCGCAGCCACCGTTTCTGGCTGCTGCTCCGCAGGCTGGGGGGCGGGGGGGACTCTCCCTGCCTTGTCCCCCCCCCAATCTGTTCCTGATCTCTGAGCTTAAGACACTCACCCACTTTCTGGGACCGGGGAAGTGAGGGCCGGGGTCCCCAGGCACGGAGCTCCGGCTTGTTGCTCCTTCCCCGCGCCCCCGCCACCGCGTTCCTCCTGCCCAGCACCCCCACGGCCCCGGAACCAGGTGGTCAGGCCAGACTTGCGGGCAGCGGGAACCTGACCGCCTCCGTCCGCCAGCCTGCGGGGGTGGGGCGGGGGCGCGCAAGTTTACACCACGCACTCCGCGGACCCGGGAACAATGGCGGGGGCGGGGGGGGTGCGGGGAGAAATGGAGGAGGGAGGGGACAGGGAACCGAGAGGGAGGGACAGTCAGACCCCAGGGAAAGAGAAATTGCTTTTTCGTTCTGTTTCTCTTTGGCTCAGAGCAGGGAGCGCAAGCCCGAGAGGGGGAGGCCGGAGGGCGAAAGAGACGGTGCGAGGAGGAGGAGAAGGCGGGAGAGAGACCGGGAGGGAACGGAAACGAGTCAGGGGACAGGGCAGCGAGAAAGCGCGAAGGAGAGGAGCAGAAGGGGCTGCGGGATAGCGCCTTGGAGAGCCCAGCCCGGGCGGAGATCCCCGCCGGTCCCGGCGAAACCTGCCGGTGCCGAGAGCTCCCGGGGCGCCCGGCCCGCACGCGCGGGGCTCCTCGCTGCCCCCCAGCACTCCCTGCGGCCCCAGCCTCGGCGCTGGGCTGCGCTGCGCAGGCACCGGGCAGCCGGCGGCGGGAGGGGAAAGTGCGGAGCTCCGGAGCCGCGGCGGCGAACAGAACTTACGTTCCTAGTGCACGCTGGCGCCGGCGCTGCGCGGGGCTCGCGTGCCAGGCGGGCGGTCCGGCCCTCGGGCACCTCACATCGCGCCGCCCGCGCCGGGCAGGGCAGAGCCGAGTCGGGCTGGACTGTGCGCGGCGCCCTCCGCGGCCGGGGTTTACCCTCGTCTGGTGGCCCGCGCTGGTCCCTCCTCTCGGTTCCGCGCGCAAGCCAATGGCGCGCCTTCCCCTCCCACGCACCGGGCTGCCTCGCCCCCGAGGGTGGCCGCCGGGGCGGGCGGGAGACAGGGGTTGGGGGGACCGCGCTCCGGGGCTCGCCGGCCGAGGCTTTCTTGGAGAGCGCCTGCGGGTGGCGCACTCACGCCCCGGGAGAAGGTGCTTGGGAATCAAAATAGAGGGCAGCGAGAACCTGCGCGCCCCGCGCAGCCTAGAAAGAGTTCTGAAGACTGCGCCCCTTGCTTCGATAATAACATTTCCAACACCCTCAAACCACACTGTCTTAAATGTCCCTGCGGTAATCCCCAGAGCTGGGCCAATAGCTGAAATGGGGCTTCCTTGACAGGTGATCCCCAGAGTGTAGTAACACAATTTCAACAAAAACCACCATTTGCCGCGCGCCTGCTCCGTGTCTGGCACCGTGTGCTAAGCGAGTTAGACGTGTTGATTCTTTTGGTTCTCCCGACAACCCTCTGAGGTCAGTCTGATTTAGTCCCGTTTTGCTCGTGGTGGTCATGAATGTATTTCGTTTATCCTCGAGCCTCCAGTCTAGGTCTACCCTTCCTGGTGCAGCCTGTTCGGTGGGACTTTGCCAAATAACATGATCCTCCCCGCCCCCCTTCTTCTCCATCCTCCACCCTAAATTACGACTGTAGGGATGTTGCTGTAAATTGCACTGTCAAGGGACTAAGATCTTATCTGGGACTCCAGGGATGCTGGGCTGGTAGCACAACTGGCACATCTATTTATCTCTGCACATCTGGGGGGTGGGGAGAGTAGAAGGAGAGGGGGTCCTAGAGGCTCTCTGGGAGCCTGCCAGGCTGATCCCAATGTCAAAAGAACCGGGTTCCTACAAACAACACACCCCCGTCCCTGCAATTCTGGGTTCTTTTCAACCCCCTGTGGTCAGTAATGTGGCCCCCACCCCATCCTAACTCCCACCACTCTGCACCCTTCTGCTCTGATGCTTAAAATGGAAATGGGGTGGGGAGGAAGTCAAGGCTGATGACATGCTCCACTGCACAAGCTAGGTAAATAAGCTAGGTAAATAAGGCAGAGAGAGGTGAATGGCTGCCCCAGGCATGTAGCTAGGTGGACATTTTGACTCCAGGTCTGAGCTCTTTCCCCATGTGTTCACTAAGCCTGGCACAGGCTGTGGAACCAGACTTAATGGCTTTGGGTAAGTTACTTATCCCCTGGGTATAGAGTTTACTTCTCTACGAAATGGTTCCGTAGTATGAACCACCCAGGGTGGTTGTTTATTTAGTTCTCAGCATCTGCTAACACTTGTTGACTGTGGGCTCGTACATGGAACTACAGAGCCAGCCAGACTCTCCCACTGCCCCGGCCAGAGCTGGAACTGGACAGAAGCTGAGCTCTTTCCACTGCTATAAACACTTAGCACAGTGCCGGGCACTTACTAAGTGCTCAGTGACTGTTTGCTACCCTGATTACCAAACTGACTAAACTCTGATCCTGAGATACCACTGTGGCCCACAGTGGCAGCATCCCTGCACCTGGGCAGTAGTGAATGAATGAATGAATGAATGAATGAATGAGTAGAAGAATGTGACTCCAGATCAGGATTGATACTAGGTGTGCCAGGTGAAACGCAGACTCAGGATCCTCCCTGATTCAGGCTCAGTAGTTGTCTTCGCCACAACTCTGACTCTCAGCTTGCTGCCTTAACAGAGCTGAATGAGGCTGGGATGATGATTCCATATGTCACTCCCTCTTCTGCCTTCCCAGCATGCAGGGCTCTGGGTTGCTGAAGGGAGGGCACCAGCTCACCAATGTGCCATGTCACCCCTGACTGCCCTCCCTGACTTGGAGACACTAGGCATGCTCCGCTTGGTGTGACCCTAAAGACCAGAAGAAGGACTAGAAGTGGGTGCAAGTACCTGAGAGCCTGGCCTTACATCAATAGGAGGGACTTTCTAACAGTCACTCCAAGCTCTGCAATATAGAAGGGGATGTCTTTGTGGTGAGTGCCCTGTCACTAGCAGCATGTAAGCAGTAGGGGAAGAGTTGAGAGATGCTAGAGGAGGGATTCAGGCAGTAGATGGTGGCTGGTGTGGATACCCTTGAGGCTCTGGGAGTCTTTTTTTTTTTTTTTTTTTTTACCGGGAGGTCCCGGGGATCGAACCCGGGTCCCTCCATATGGGAGATGGACACCCAACCAGTTGAGCCACATCCGACCCCTCTGGGAGTCTTAATTCTGTGTTCTCTCAGTTTCCCAAGCCCTTCCACTGGGAGGCTGGGATGGCAGGCTGGAGAAAGGCCGCCCCACCATCCTTCACACAGGAGGTCATTGTGACTGGGCATTTCTTGTGTGCCAGGCAAGATGCAGGGTGCTGGGGCCCTGCAGGCAAACAGGACCCAGGCCCGATCTTGGGAGACAGATGCGTGCTCAGTCGGGAGCAACAGAGAAAGCAGTTCAAAGTCACAGGCAAACTCAGAGAAAGTGCTTAGGGGCTGAGTGCTTGGGGGCTGTCCATTCCCCCTGCATCCATTTCCCTAAAGCACCCATTGGAGGCTCTTGCTCTCTTCCTTCCTATACACGTCCTTAAAGTGATGTGCATCTAGTTCAGGAACATTCCTGAGATAGCCACTCTGCCCTTAGCTTCTCTGAGTTACCTCATCTTTGCCATGGGGATAATAATGCTCGTCGCCTCGCTGGACCATTGTGAGGTTTAAATGCGTGTTGAGTGCTCCCCGGATGCCAGGCAGGAATGGGTGCTTGGCACATGAAGTGTCATCGTTCTGTGCAGTGCAGAAGAAGGACCATTAACTGAAAGGGCGAGAGAATGGGGTTGACCCAGACTGTGTCCCTAACTACCTGTGTGACTCTCGGCTGTACCATCTAAAAAGTGGAAATATAAAAACACCTTCCTTGCAGAGTCAAGTGAGGGGATTCGATGAAAAAGGTTTGCAAGCTGGAAATGCTGGCTCCTGTTATGATCATTATTATTGCTACGTTCCCCCTCAAAGCCCCCAGGAGGGTGAGGGTGGGGATGGGGTCAGAAGATGGGGAGCTTCGGGAGGGTCACTCCCCTCCAGCCTCCCACAGGAGCCTGGGAGCAGCTGGGCTTCCATCTGCCCCATCTCCTCAGCAGGGGCGGCGGCACCACCTTTATAACCGCGCGTGAGTGAGTGAGTGTGTCTGAGTGTGTCTGCATGCCAGTGCGTGTGCCTGTGCAGGCGGGTGCTGGAAGCAGGGGGTGGGGACAGGGACTGCCAGTGTCTGCGGTCAGAAATCACTTGTGGAGTTCACCTCCCTGGGGAAGCTGCAGGCATACTGTAATCAGATTTCAAAGATGCTGGTGGTGAAGCGTGCTACCAGGGAGATGGGAGGTGAGAAGCTGGGAGGGGGCCTCGACGCTTTGGGGCTAGAGGTCTCAGCAGTGACCCCTCCCCAGGGATGGGGGGTATGTAGAGGGAGAAGATGGAGTCAGAGGCCCGTTGCCCTTGAGTCCAGGGGGTTGAGAACTGACTGACAGGCCTGGGTTCAGATCCTGGCTATGGGACTATGGGCCAGTAATTTCCCTTTTCTGAGCCTCATCTGTAAAACGGGGATAACCCTTCCCAAGGGTTGCCGGAAGATCAGCAGAGAGGATGCATTTAAAGCCCTTAGGGTGGGGCAGGCACATAGTAAACTCTCTTCGATGGTAGTGGAGATTATCACTAGGCAGCCCAGAAAAGGGGGGTTGAGCCTCAGGGGAGGTGCTTGATTTTGCAAACTGTAAACAGGGGCTCTGGGGTGAGAGTTGTCAAGCCCCGGTTGGCTGAGGCTGCCACAGGAAGCACCACTCTGGCCCAGACAGAAAGGTCAGAGGGAGTGAGGCAGAGAGGCTGGGCTTTCACAGTTCCTTCTAGTTCCAGTTCCTGGTTTCCACTCACTTTCTCCAGAGCTTTCTTCCATGTGAACCTGCCTGGTAAAAAGGCCTTTAGGGCTCTCGTCCCCACCCTTGGTGGTCCCTGCTGAGCACAGCTTTGTGGACTGGGAGGAACAGCTGGGAGCATGGCAGACAGCACCCCTCCACTCCCCCAGCTTCCTGGGCCTGCCCCAGCCAGGGGAAACCGACCAGGCCACCTGGGCCCCTTGGCACCTCCTCTCCTCCTGCCTGCTTGTCCTGCTGTGACTGTCTGCAGGAAAGCTGTCCTCCATCAGCCAGGAGAGAGAGGGATGTTTGGGGACCTTATCCTCAGCCCAAGATGCCCATTGCTCTGTGTCTTGGTGAAGGGAGCTGTTTCTCAAACTCAGGATGGAATACAGGCTGCCCTTGTGTGCCCAGTTGACACTTCTGCAGGCCACATAAAGCTAGGTCCGGATTCTTTAAAGCTGAGCCCCAGCCAAGAAAAGCATTGCTATTGAGAGGTGGGGGATTGGGCCACAGAGTTGGACTCTGGACTTGGGTGACCCGCAGACCCCCTTCACAATGAGAGCCACTCTGGGCAGTGGGGTCAGGGCCTTGGACCCTGGGTGGCCAGCTAGGGCTGTGGCCAGCACCTGACTCTCCTCCTGACCAAGAGGATGCCCGGGCCACGTGGGTACCACACCCCAGGGGACTTTGTCATCATCTCAATAGGTAGCATTCTTGAACCCTAACTATGTGCATTCTTTTTTTTTTTTTTTTTTAAGATTTTGTTTATTTATTCATTCATACCCCCCTTGCTGCTTGTGCTCGCTGGGTCAGCTAACCACGCCGTGCGGGCGGGCTTGCCTTCACCAGGAGGCCCCGGGAACCGAACCCGGGGCCTCCCATATGGTAAACGGGAGCCCTACTGATTGAGCCACAGCCGCTTCCCATATGTGCATTCTTGAACCCTAACCCTGGTCTATCTGCTTAAGATGTAATTAATCTTAACAAATCTCACTGGTATCATTGTTAGCCCCACTTTATAGATGGAGAAACTGAGGCCCACTGGGTTACATAACTTGCCCAAAGTCACACACTAGAAAGCAGTGAGGTAAGGGTTGAAGCCCAGGCAGATGACTGCTGTGCCGCGGCGCAAAGCAGGCCTGGGCCATCCTCCTGCAGCTGTGCTGCGCCTGGCCTTTTCCCCTCTCCAGTCCGATCTGCTGAGTGTGGGGGCGGGAGTCACCTGCGGGACTTGTGGGGACATCTGCCAAACAGAGTCTAGTTTGTACATTGCTTTAGAGAAGTGGTTCTCAAAGCATGGCTGTGGGAGACAGGTTAGAAATGCACGATTTCGGCCCCACTTTGGACCTTTTCAGAGAGGGGACAGAAGAGGCAGCAATCTGCGTTTCAAGGAGCCCTCCAGGGGATGCCCGTGCTTGCTCAGGTTTAGGAGTCCTTGCTTTAGAGTTTTCAAAGCAAATTCCTAGATTCCTAGATTTCATTTAAGCTTACATGTTGGTTAGAGTCGGCCCATTTTACAGGTAAGGCCAACAAGTCTCCTTTTGCCCAGAGCGGGGAAAGTGGAAGACAAGGACCTGGAAGGCACATTTTTTGTTGGTTCTAGAATCATTTGGTTTGCCTTTCCCGGACCAGGCTATTGACCAGGGAGGGGTTGGGGAGAGAGGTGCCGAGCTGAGGGGCCCAGGGGGGTGGGGGTGGGGAGTCCGCCTCCCTTGCTCCTAAAGGCAGGGGGCGGGCCGTGTTTATGACTCCCTTCGAGGCGCCCCAACCCAACCCAAATCTACATAAGTAAAGCCTATCCTGGCATTTTGAGCGATCGGTTTATTAATACTCGCGGGGCCGCTGCCGAGGCGGATCGCAATAACAAAGGCGGCCTCACCGCCGCGCACCAGAGGCATCATTATGTAATTGCTCCGAAGAGAAGCTGCGGGCGGAGGCCCGGGGCGCGCCAGGGTCCCGGAGCGCCGACGGCCGCGCGCTAATGGCGAGCTGGGGGCTCTGGTCCGCGCGCGACTAGGGCGTTCGCGCCGCTCTCGGCCGGCCGCAACGCTACGCTCCGAAGCCCCGGCGCGGTGGCGGGTGGAGGGAGCACCGACGGGAGAGTCCTCACCCGGGTTCACCCCGCTCTCCTCCTCCCACGCCCCGGCCGCCGCCGGGAGGCAGGTTAACTCCCGCGTGTCTGGGTTCAGCTCCAGGCGAAGGGGCCTCCAGCGGGAGATCCCCGGTCCCTAGAGACCCTGGAGGCTGAACCAGAGCCTTCTCCCACCCGGTAACCACCGCCCCTACTTGCCCTGCTCCCACCCTAAGTGGGGGGACAGGGAAAGAAAGGATCAACAGGCTGCGGGCCTCCAGGGTGCCAGATACTCGGCTTATATATCGAACTCATGAAAACCTCTGAGATGGCCCCTTTTACAAATGGGGAACTGAAGCCCAGAAAGGACTGTTTTCGTGCACCAAGTCCCCAAATCTGTCAGCAACACAAATGCTATTCCCACAGAGCTTATAAAGATTATGAGCCCCATGGAGCAGTTTTTTGCCTCAGTTTCCCCATTTGGGGTCAAAGTGCCAAGATGCTGTTGATGGGGTAGAAGGTACTGCCTGCATTTCCTTAGAGGCGTGGGGAAGAGGTTCAATCCAGGCAGTGCGGCAGCTGGGACGCTGGGGCCCAGACCCAGCAGAAGGTTCCCGAGACAAGCCATCTGGGGTCAGCACATTGGACCCTGCCCCCACACTCCGGGCTCTGCCCAGACCCTGGGAATCAACCCCCTGCCATATCCAAACCACTCTGGGGCTTCAGCCCTGCTGACCTTTGCTCAGGCTGGGCCCTCTGCCAGTAATGCCTTCCTCCCACCCACCAGACAATCTCAGATTTGAGAAGTCCTGCCCAGCAACTCCACCAACACACACTCACACACCAGGAAGCCTACTAGGCTGCCTCATCGGGCTCTGCGGGCACCTGGTGATAGCACTGCCACACTGCGTCATGGAAGCTATTGGCAGCTGCCTGCCCCTATTAGGCTGTGTGCTCTGAGATGGTGGCCCCATGTCTGACTCATCTCTGCTGAGGCCCAGCTCACATTAGGCCTCTCCCAGCACTGGGTGCATTTGAGGGGGACTACAGATGGATTGAATGTTCCATGACAGTCTTCAGACCCTGGTGTCAGAGTTCCATAGACATACCCACCTAGCACAGATCCTGGCTCTGCAGACCCATAGCTGTGTGGCCTCGGGCAATTTTTGTAGCCTGTATGGGCCTCTGTTTCCCCACCAGTAAAAGAGGCATAAAAGAAACCCCAGTTTCATCCTGATGGTGTTAATTGTGCACTTACTATATGTTGGGTACTGTGTCAAACACTTGTGGTGGATGACATCATGGACTCTGCATGCCAGCCCTGTGGGGGTAGCTGCTGATATTATCTCCATTTTATGGATAATTAACTCACCAAGTTACAAGCTGATAAGGGACAGAGCCTGGATTCATCTCTAACCCTTGTTTTTCTAATCTCTCTTCCGGAGGATTATTTTGATAATTAGAAGAGAAATAGTTAAGGACCAGCCTACGGCAGGCGCTCAGTAATGCCTGTGCCCTCCATTTGTCAGCTCCCAAGGCAGCTCTTCTTTTACCCTGCCCGTGACTGACCTGGGTGGGGTTGAGGGAGGGGGGTGCAGGAAGACTTGGCTGAAGGAAGTGTTCTGGTTTCTGAGTATAAAAAAAGTATTGTTTTATATCCTTATATGACGACAAGGGCACAGCCTGCATTTGCCAATCTAGCATGTTGAACCGCAGCTTCCCTGTGTTTTACCAATTACTAAACAACGTTTTCAGCCCAAGGCCGGTCTCGGGAGGCCTGACTGCTCCCACAGTGCTGGAGTGGGGAAGGACGTCTGAGCCCAGGAACTTGGGGTGGCCAGCCAGGGCGGAGAGAGTGGGTGTAGTGGGGTTGCTGGGGCAGGGAGAGAGTTCTGTGCTTCTCCTGCGGGCCATGAGAACTTAAGCAGGACTCTTCACTTCTGAGCCTTAGTTTACACAGCTGAGAGATGGGACTATTTTAATACCTTGCCCATTTCACAAGGTGAGAAAAGTGACCATTAAAGTGCTTTGTCCTCGTGCATGACAATAACAATTATTAATTGTTATTATTAATAATTATTATCATTAACAATTATTAATAGTTATTAAGAGCAGTAGTAAGAATACCCAGCTTCAGTTTGCCTTTCTTGTCCCTCTCCAACTTGGCTGGTCCCACCCTCCCTAGCTTCCAGGCCACTGTCATCTCTCACTAGGACCGCTGTCTTTCTTCCTTACTGGCAGCCTCCGCCCCCCTCGCCCCCTGGTTCTTAGCTTTACCTCCTCCAAGCCACTGTTCAACCAGCAGTCCAAGAGAGCTTCTAAAAAGCAAATCAGATGATGAAACATGGCTTCCCATCTTGTTTAGAATAAAATCCAGACTCATCACAGAAGCCACCAAGGCCCTGTGTGCTCTGGCCTCCTCCTCTCAGCCCTCTGCTCCAGCCATGCCAAAGCTGCCTTCCTATTTCTTGCATCCACTGAACTTATTTCCACTTTTGCACATGCTGTTCCCACTGCCTGGAATGGTCTTCCCCCAGGCCTTTGCGTGGCTGCCTCCCTCTTGCCACTGGTCTCAAATGCAAGATCACTTCCTCGGAAAGGCCTTCTCAGACCACCAAATCACAGTAGACCCCCACCGCTCAACTGCTTCATCCTGTTCCACTGCCTTATAGCAAGTACTACCATCTAACTTTACCTTTAATTCTTAAAATTTACCTGTTTGTTTTCTCTGCTTCCTCTAGACTATATCCTCCTTGAGATAGACTTTATCGGTCTCATTAATCACTGTGTATGCATCTAGCAGATACTCTATAAAATGTTACATAACCAGAGAGAGAAGAACTACTTCTAATAGATGACAGTGTAGAGCAGGGCCATAGGGTGCCACTTGTATCCCAGATGGAGCAGTGCAGTGCACAGCCTGTGCAGCAGTACATGGCGGTCCCAGGGTAAAAAGGCCATTATGGATCTGGCACTTCATTCTGCAAGATTTGTAATGAACTTGAAATTGCTCCAGCTAAAATGAAGGAAGGAGTGCATGCATACCTACATATATACATGCATGACATGGACACGAATGATGAGCCGAACCTCATTTTTGTATCAGAGAAGCTCATGATCTGGTGGAGATAGACTGAGAGTAGGTGCTACTCCCAGTTCTTTTGTCCCGTGTCTGGGCCTGTTTCCTCTGCTGGGACTCTCTTCCCCCATCATGCCCCAGTCATCAGCAGCCGGCTCTTGCTCAACGTAAACATCATTTCCTCTGGAAATGTTTTTGTCCTCCGCCCATTGCTTCTCCCCATACATACTCTAGCCCAAGTTTGGGCTGGGGCCTCATCTCTAGGCATGCACAGAGCCCTGAGCAGACCCCAGCACCTCCCTAAGGGCACTTGCAGGACATCTGCCATCCAGGTTCCCATGCCCTGCAAGTTGTGAGCTACTTCCGGTCAGGACCGTGGCTGTTCACTGCCCTGTCTCTGGGCCGAGCACCATGCCGGGCACATGGTAGGTATCCTAAAAGTGCGGGAAGAAGGAGGGGAGACCGGGGAGATGGCGAGAGCAGGGGAAAGGAGAAAGAGGCGCAGGCAGGCTCAGCTCCCCTCCCCAAGCACTGATCCCAGGAGTCCAAAAACCCTGCTGAGGACTGCCTGTGGGTGCAGCTCAACTCTGAACTCTGCCCGCCCCCCACTCGCCCACCTGCTGTCGCCTCCTCGCCACTGCCCCCCCACCCCCCGCAGGGGTCCAGGGCAGCCTTGCAGATGGTGAGAAAGCCCGCTGCCCCTTCTCTGTCCAGCCCTCTGACCTTCTCTTTTTCTTTCCCTTTCTTCTGCTTTGCTTCACATTCAATCCCCTCCCCCAGCCTGGTGAATGCAAACTGAAAAGAAAAAAAAAAAAAAAGGCCCACATGGCGTCAACAGTGAAAAATAACCAATTTAAGGAGTAATCTCTGCGGTAATGATTGGCGAAGTCCTGAGTCATTGCAGAAAATCGGGCTGAAACTCTGGGACTCCCAGCCTGAGACTCCTGGGCTCCCTGAGCTGTGCTGCCTGGATTGTTTAATATCTAGGAACTCAGTGTCTCCAACTATAAAACAGAGGGAAGTATTTCAGCCCAAAGTAGCTATCAAAGGGTCCTCTTAGTCTTGTGATTCTCCCTGGGGCTGGAATTCAGAGGTTAAGGTGGCACCACAGCCTGGCCTGGGAATCATCATGGGAGACATTCTTTCTGTACTTGGCCAGCAGAAGGTACATGGGACATGGATGGGAGTGGGGGTTGTGTGTGGAGGTGGGGTGCCCAGTCAGACTCACAGTTCAAGGGGTCTCAGGGAGGCTTACTGGAGATGATAACATTTAAGAGAGCCAGGAAGGACAAATGGGAGCTATGGAAAGTGATGGGGTGATGGAAAGTCAGCCCTGGGAGGGATCAGAGATATCATCTAGTCTCATAATCTCTTTTTACAGTTAGGAAAATTGAGGCCCAGGAGGGCTGGGGGACTTGTCAAAGTCACCCAGTCAGATAGTGGTAGAGCCCAAACCAGAATTCATACAACATGACTCCTGTTCCAGTGCTCATTTTAAGATGTCAGATTAGCTCACAATGACAGTAAGTTCAGTGTATTGAACGTTCACTGTGGCCAGACTCTTGTGCTAACTGCCTTTCATCCTTGGAGTAATTCTGGAAAGTAGGATTAGGATATAGGCTCTGTTTTACCTTAATAAGGTTCAGAGAGGTTAAATGACTTATTCAAGGACACACAGCAGGACTTTCTTGACCCGGGCAATCCCGGTTTCTCCGTTCTCCAGCACCATCAGTCTCCACAATCCCATGAGGAGAGATTGGCTTCTGGAGTACATCCCTGGGTGGGGCTGCCCTTCTCAGATCTGTCTTGTCCCTCAAGAGGGTTAGACAGGGGCCCCTGCCCCTGAAGGGCAGGGAGCGAGCTTGGGCCTTCCCTTGAAGCTCCCACAAGAAGGGAAACCAGGTAGTCAAGGAGACAGGAGGCATAAATTTAAACTACCCATTAATAAGAAGCTGCCTTGCCAGGGCACGTCTGAGATGCTCACTGGGTGAGCGCATTCCAGCTAAAAACCGAGCTGAATGGGAGGAGTTGGGGAGGGGCCAGTCCCAGGGATGGAGCAGGGGGCTGGGGGGTGGGAGGGAGGTGGCTCTTGGTGGCCGAGCTGACACAGGAGTGGGTACCAGGGGCATGAGAAATCTCCTAGGAAACCGGGATAGAACTGGGATAGGCAGAAGCAGGGCAACCAACAAAACGAGGGGGAGATTTTTAAAAGAATTTAATATTTCAAAAAAATTCTTCTAAGTACTGTTGTCATTCTGGGGTTTCCTAACAGTTATTTTAGAGTGGAGTGTTGTTTTTGTTTAGGATTGCATTGGGGATAAGGAGAGAGACCATAATCTTTCCGGGGCTTGGGGCCTTTTAAATGTTGTAACTCAGGGGTGGTGGGCAGGGGTGTGGAGGATCTCTTTTTTTTAGGAGGTACCAGGGATTGAACCCAGGACCTCGTACATGGGAAGCAGGCGCTCAACCACTTGAGCTACATCCGCTCCCCAAGGGTCATGTTTAAGGACCATTTCTAATCTCTGAGGCTGGCATCGAGCTGAGCAGATGGCAGGGCTGTTGCCCACAGGCCATTAACCAAGGAGCTGCGAGTACTGGGTACTAGGCTTGGCTCTCGCAAGAATACACTGTGTGAAACTGGGTAAATCCATTTGCCTTTCTGGACCTCAATTTCTTCCCCTGTTAAATGGGGATAGTTGTTCCTGTCCCTGCTATCACAGACTTTTAAATGAGTTGAAGCTAAAAATAAACAGTGGCAGCCTGGATGGGAGCACCTGTGAGGCCTTCTGGGAATCACCTGCGAAGTGTTTTAAGAATACAGATTCGCAGGACAGTCCCAGACTTGCTGGGTCAGGATCTGTGAGGGCAGGGCCCAGGGATCTGCATTTTAACTGCCCCCACGTGATCCTGCTGCCCCCTGAGGTCTGAGGACCAGGGCCATGAGGCAGATGAGCACTCACCCCGGAGCCCGAGCAGGCGCAGGGTCCAGGCCTGGCTTATCCTCCCGGAGCTGCATGGCCTCTAGCTGGCAGCTGACGTGACCCCGAGGGCCTGGCCTGCGTGGTGCTAAGGGGGTGGCATGGTGCCTTTCTGAATGGCCAGGGCTGCGGCTGCCTGGACGGCAGCCGGGGGAGTGGGGAGGGGGAGGGGGTGTCAGGCCTGGCTACCCGGGCCAGTGAGGTCAGGGCCGGGCCGACCTCCTAGATGGCGCCCGGATGACAAAGGCCTCAGCTCCTGGCTGGGCCTCGAGGCTTCCGAGCTGTGGGGGTGGGGGTGGGGCCTGGCCCGGGAAGGGGGCAGACACAGGCCACCACTGAGGCCTGAATGGTCTCTCTGTTGGGGCACAGCCGGAAGAACAGATGGCCTGGGGGCCCGCTGCGGGCGAGGGGGTGGAGGGAGGCCAGGTCCACCCCTCCCCCTGCCAAGCCACGAGTCTTCTCTCCCTGGGAGAGGAGACCTTCACAGCCATCCTTGGCAACAGCAACCAGGGCGAAGCAGGTTTAAGGGGGGATTAGCAGGGCCCAGCGGCAAGCTGCGGGGAGGGGCTTCAGAAGGCGCCAACACCTGCAGTCTCAGCTGGGGCTTGAAGGAAGGCCGACCAGACTCCCCCTGGGGGGAGGGAAGGAGGCTATCCGAGCCAGAGCAGTGAAGGGCGCCTGGAATTTGCTCAGTCCAAACCTCTCCCCCACCAGTTTCGCAGATGGGGAAACTGAGGCCCAGGAAAGGGCAGAGCCCTCCCATCACCCAGCAAGTCAGTGGCAGAGCTGAGACTGGAGCCCAGGTCTCCAGATTCCTTTGAGTGTCTTCCTACTGCACCTGCGTCTGATGACCTCCTCTCCTCCCCTCTCCCCGTCCTTTCTCTTCTCTCCCCTCCCATCTCATCCAAGCAGATTCCAAGCTGCCTCTTCTTAAACCTGGCCTGGCCCTTCCCACCTCCAGGTCTTTGCCCACCAATTCTTCCTGCCTGAAAAACCCTCCCAACTTTTCAGCTCTTGCAAATCCTTCCATTGTCTCATGGTCAAATCAAGCCCCACCTCCTCCTGGAAGTCTTCCAGCCCATCCTAGGAGCCTAAACATCCAGAATCTGAGGTGTGTACACTGTCATCTTTGGATTGCCAAGGCCAATCCTTTCATCCTCAAGAAGTAATTGAGACCAAAGAAAGAAGGGCATCTAGAAATATCCCCCCCACCCCAGCATTCTCTTTTGCTTAATATATATGTATATATATGTATATATATATTTTAAAAGGCTTCACTTCAGAGAGACTGACAAGGAATCTGGTAAAACAATCGTCCTTTTGAAGCCCTTTGTTGAAAGGAGATATTTTCTTCTTCAGGATTTCCCAGAGGGTCAAATTTCCTTTCTTTTCAGGCAGGGGGCATTACCTGCCTGCAGAGGAGATGCTGCAGCTGCCGCCACCCAGGTGATTGCTGGTTCCCCTGCCTGTGAGGTAATCATGGGCTGAGCAAGCTCTGCACGTTGCCCGGCTCTGGGTCTCGCAATCGCTGCCGGGTCTCAACAGCTGGGCTGGAAGGGAGAGTTGGGTGAAGGAAGGGCATCCCTTTGTGCGGGAGAGACCCAGGTTGGACCTGGGCTCACTTGTCAGTAGCTGAGTGGGCTTGGGCAAGTCCCTGAGCCTCCCTTTGCCTCCCTGGGGGGAGGTCCCTGGAGGGTGGTATAAGCAGGTCAGGGAGGAATCAGGCCACAGCCCCTGCCCCTCCCAGAGACCCAGCCCAGGCAACAGCAGCTCCTGCCCCTACCCACCCACACACCTTGCAGGGTGCCTCAGTCCACTTGGAGAACCTCTGGCTCCAGTCTCTCCATCTGTGATCCTGGCAGTGCCCTCAGCCCTGCACTTGCCAGTGTCTTTAGGTGCGATCCTTTCCCTCTGACCCTCCAGGTTCTCGGCCCTCACACTTCCTTCTCCTTAGGCTCTTCCACCCTTGGGAATCCATCCAGGCTTTTCCTGAGCACGCTGGACCTCTCCATCTGACCCCCCTGGTGTAAGGGAGCCTGGAGAGGTCATAGGCCAGGGAGGTGGGAGGCCGTTCCCTACCTCCAGTAGATTCTGACTGTGGCCCATAGACCAGCTCAGCCCAAGTAAACATTTGCATTTACTTATTCATGAATTTATTGAGCAGTGGAGTATACCAGGGACTGTGCTGGGCTCTGGGGATACAGGGGTGAAAAAAGTAAATGGGGACCCTCCCCAACAATTCCTAAGCTTATAATCTAGTAGGGGTGACAGCAATACAGATTTACATAGTGACAAAATGTGAGTGGTACTTTAAAGATTATGAAAGAAGTACCAAGGGAGAGAATAATGGGGGGAGGGGATATCCTTTAGACCAGGGGTTCTTAACCTTTTTTATTCCATGGACCCCTTTGCCAGTCAGGTGAAAACCACGGACCCCTTACTAAGTCCGCACTACACTGTGTATTATTGAATACATATATCACACCCACACCAACACGTCCCCACAAGAATAATGTTTTTTTTTTATTTCAATCCAAGCTCATGGACCCCTTGTTAAGAACCCTGCCTTAAAGGGTAAACAGCACATCCTAGCAAGGCTTCTGGATTTATTCACTGGCCAGTGATAGAATAGGCCACACGTCCTGGCTGGAGCAGAGAGCGTCTCTGGTGCCCGCACTCGGGAGCTGGAGCCTGTCCCCCACGTGAGGGCCACCTGCCAGCTACTTTTACACAAAGGCCTGCTTTCTCGGCCTGTCCTGGCTGGGCACATCGTTTCTGAGTGATCTCTCTTTGCAGCATCCTGGAAAGCGGCTGCTGTGTGCCAGACCCCAGGCCCAGCCTGCGCTCGTGGACTTGTGACTCCCTCACATGGAGCAGTCGTCAGCCCCTGTGGGGCAAGGTGCCGCCGGGCCTCTCTCATTGCTCTGGGTTCTGAGACTCTCGGCAGGCACAGGGCTGCTGCCATCTGCCCTGCCCCTCACCCCGCACTCAGGGTCCGGCAGATCCTGGAAGGAAGGTGCGTCTGGCTGGCTACAACTGTGCTAAGGGAGGTTTCTGTGCCCCAAAGGGAGCCAAGTCCCCTGGCTGGAGGCTCAAGGCACCAGGCTCCTTTCCACCCAGTTCCCTCCCACTCTCCTTTTCCCAAAAAGGTCTCCACAAACCTCGGAGGTCCTTGGGTGCCCCCAGCTGCCCTAAATTGGGCCATCTAGCCGCCTGCCTCCTTTCTCCCCATAGGTCCCCGTCTGTTTCTCCTGTTGCCACAATCCAGCCAGAAAAATCCCCAGGGCACGTCCCAATTCCTGTTCCCAGGCAGCCGTTTTCATGCTGTTGGCATCAGTGCACATTTATTAATAAAATGAGCAAAATAACCAAATGCTTTGGCAGCTCCTGAAGTTTGCCAGAGGCTTTCTGCATGCCAGTGGCACCGGAGGGTAGAGACAGGCACTGGGAGGCGGGGGGAATGTCTGTGTGTAGCTAGTGGGGGGACGTGCCCCTCACCATCGGTGAGACCTTCCAGTATCCATGACGGCTGACCAGCCCCCACTATCTTGTGACGGGGGCAAAGGGGAGACGACAGGGGCCTGCAGGTGGCTACTTGGACGACCTTGCCCATGAAAGCCCTGTCCAGCTCTCCTGGAAAAGAAGGGGCAGGGCCTGAAAGCCCCCAGTTCTAGGGCCTGGCAGAGAGTGGGTCAGTGCTGGCCCACCAGGGAAGTGCCCTTCAAATAATAATGCTGGTCTGGGGGCCCTGCCTCAGTGTCACCCCTCACCCTGCCTCTGCCCCTTCCTGGGGAGGGGAGGCTTTGCCATATCACCCAGCCTAGCAGGTATTGCAAATCCCCTGGAACGCTAAAGCCATTCAAGACACGTCATCCGGGCCATGTCGTAGACCCCCAGAACCATCCTCTGCAGGCTCAGGCCCAGGAACCTGTTTTATTACATGTTCTCCAAGTTTATCTGGTAAAGTCAGTACTTAGAAACTACTAATTTAATCTCTCTAAATTTTCATTTCCTCATTTTGAAATAATCCAGGATGGCATGGGGCAGAGGACGACTGCTCCTTTCAGGGGCATTGTGAGTACGAAATTGGTGACTATCTAGAAATGATAGCCACCGCTGGCTAGCAGTCACTAAGGGCCGTAAATGTATTAACCCTATGATGTAGGGCCATTTCCCAGACGAGGAGACTGAGGCTCAGAGACATTAAGTAATTTGCCAAAGCCTGTACAGATGGTGGTGGCTGGGATCCATGTAAAGGGCAGCACAGTGTGTGGAACATCTGGTGGTTTATTGAAAAATAAGAAATGATTCGGGTCTATGACCTCAGTTTTTGGAAGAGGAATGTTGTCCCTGCTATACATCTAGAACGTTTTGTCCTATCCCTGGTCAACCCAGCCAGAAAGATCTCCTTGCAGAAGTACCCTAGCTGCCCAGTTCTGTAGCCAGACCTGGCTGCCTCTGCCCCCTTAACCCCATCTCCAGGCCCCACACGGAGGATTCCCCAAGCTGGGAATAGCATGGGTCCTGCAGCACCACAGACATGCACCCAGCACTCGACCGTTTTCCCCTGAAGCCTGAGAAGGCTTTCTCACCAGGTGGGAGAAAGAAAATGCTTTATGCTTCTCCAGCTCATGCCTGTGCGCTCAAGTTCACAAGTGGTGCTTTTCTTAGACTGGCGTGTCATTTATGCTAGAATCTTAAATTTGACACCAGGAGGATTGCAGGTGGAAAGAATGAACATGTAGTAAGCCAGGCCCTGGGAAAGGAGTTGGCATCTTGTTGCATTTTATCTTCCCCAAAGCCCTATTTGGGAGGTATCGTGACCCCCATTTTGCAGCTGAGAAAACCAAGGTCAGAGCTAAACAACTGCTTATAGCAATAAATGACAGCTGACATTTATTGAGCGCTTACTCACTGAGATCGTCACATGCATCAATCAACTCCCTTAATCTTCACAAGGGTCTCTTGACTGTCATTGTCCTCACAGAAACGTGACTTGCCCAAGATGACCTGGGAAACGACAAAGCCAGGATTCTGCCCAGATCTGTATGGTTCCAAACCACTTCCATCTGCCTCTCAGTGCCTGTGTTTTAGCATTGCATGATTTCTTTTAGTCGCTGGAAAACTGTCCCCAGGTTTGATGCAAGCCCCTCCTCCTGGAACCCTGGGTTTGTTGTAAGGAGTGAGTTTGAGCCCTGCCTTGCTGTGTGATCTTGAGCAACTCACTTCAACTCTCTGTGCTTTGGCTTCTTCATCTGAAAATGAGGGAGAGTGACCCTTGTTGACATTACAGATTTGTGAGGATCCACCTGGGAAAGAAACCCCAAGTACAGATGTACATACTTGAACTGTGGGAGCACACTGGGCTCCTGGGGTGCAACAGGAAATAAGGTCCATTAGAATCTGGTGCCCGTTCACCTGCCCTGACGTCTGCCCACGAGTCCCATACTGCAGCCAGCCTGGGCCACCTCCCAGCTGTCTTCATACTGGGCTTCCCAAATGCAGGTCTCTCCCACATACCCTCTTCTCCACCTCCCAAATCTCAAGTTCGCCCTTCCAGAAAACCCTCCCTCATTGCCCAGGCCCTCTCTGAGCTCCAACTCCTGTGAGCTCCTCTAGCTCATGGCACAGCCATACGCTCAATCAGTCCTGGCCCTGAGTTGCTTGCTTTGGGGGAGCCCTTGCTAACTAACCAGACACCTCTGGGGGTGGGTGCCCTTCCCACAGCTCTGTGTCTCCACTGCCACCAGCACAGGGCTGAGCACACTGGTTAGCAGAGCTCAGTGCCAGCTCTGCCACCCCAGGGCAGCATTGGCAGGGAACTCCCCCTCTCTGTGCCTCAGTTTCTTTTTCTGTAAAGTGAGCATAATAATGATGCCTGCTTCATAGCACTGTTGTGAAGAGTAAATGAAGTAATTCGTGTACGGGGCATTGTCCGGTGCCTGGAACATAGGAAGAACTCAATAACATGGTAGATAGTAATCATGATAAATATAAGGCTGAAAGCAATATTATTAATTCCATGGGTGGGAAAAGCTTTAGCTAATGACCTATAGATTGCTCGTGACCTAGAGCCAGTTGAACATTTTAAAAAATGTTCTTGGTGGGCATTTGGCTGGGGGGTGGGGAGAAGGCAGGAGGTGGATGCAGAGGTAGAGGTCGTGGGCACTAACCCCTACAGCCTATGAGTCAAAGACCCCCCTTTCTATGCACCTCCCTCCTCCCATTCCCCAAGGGAGGGTGCCGGATTATACTGCACCACCCACCCCAGCTGTGGGTGACTGGACTCAGGCTGGACATGTGACCCAACTGGGCCATTCAGTTCTTTTTCCCAAACATTTGGCTTTGGGAAGGGAAAGAGAGAGAATGACACAGCCAGCTGGTCTCTTGTGGATGGGTTAGAGCCAGAATAGTCGACACAGTTGCTCAGGCATCTAAGGCCTCTGAGGAGTAGAAGGTGCTGCCTGCCAAAGAGAGAGAGGGATGAAGCCAACTGGCAGAGAGGAGCCGAGATGAGGGCTGGAGAGAAAGTCCCTATGGCCTCCTGGCCCTGGCTCTAATCTCCCCAGAACCGGCCTTTCCTGCCAACCGAGGCTGGGGCACCTGGAAGGCATCCCTAGGTCCTCATAAGTAAGTCCTCCTTTCTGCTGACTCCAGCTTGAGGGGTTTCTTTGACTCCAAACTCCAGAGCCCAATCAATAGAGCTCACTGCCACCCAGGCCAGAAACACCTGGACGGGGACACCTCCATTCCCCAGGCTGTGTGTCAGAAAGGCCAGGAGAGGGAAGCGGCTGTGGCTCAATCAGTAGGGCTCCCGTTTACCATATGGGAGGCCCCGGGTTCGGTTCCCGGGACCTCCTGGTGAAGGCAAGCCCGCCCGCACGGCGTGGTTAGCTGACCCAGCGAGCACAAGCAGCAAGAGGGGGATAAATGAATAAATAAAAAAAAAAAAAAAAAAAAGAAGAAAGGCCAGGAGAGAGGACGAGCTGAGCGCAGGAGGCAGATCGGAGCTCTGCAACCTCAGGGCCTTGCTGCAGTCTGGGCTGCCCACTAACTCTGAGAACTGACAGTGGCTCTAGCTCATGCTTGCTTTCATCTTTGGTCTCTTTAAACCATTTCTGAAATTTGATACAAAGACTGGGTTCCTGACAGTAGTAGGTGCTTAATGATACCTAACAAGAGGCCACACTTCTTCAGCTCTTTAAATGTACAAATTCCTTTGTCACCTCCACAGGGAAGTGTTCCTGGGCATTCTCACCAGCCTGAATTAGTCTTTCCTCTGTTATCTTAGATGTCCTTCTGCTGAGCCATCTCAAAATAAGCAGGCTGTGGTCGAGGGCCTTGGAGCAAGATAAAGCTGGGTTCACATCCTGGCCCTCCCACCTGGCCTTCGGTAAGTCATCCAACTGTTCTGAGCCTGTTTCCGGTTGTAAAATGGGGGTGAAATATCTCCTTCAGAGGGTGGTTTTAAGGATCTTATATGGTGTTTCTGAAGAGCTCATGCAAAGCCCGGCATTTAGTGAAATCCCCAAGAACAGCTTTCTTATTGGTAGTATGGTTTGCTCGTATGTCTCTGTTTTCCCCACGGGACTGTGAGTGCTCTGAAAACAGAGACGAGCAGTTTCATGACTGCAGCTCTGGGTCTAGCAGTGTGTGGTGCAGAATAAATACTGGCCCAATCGATAGCACTGCATTTTGGATCCGTGCACTTTCCTCGGTGTCCCAACAATGGATGAGATTGGACCGAGCAGTGTTCCGCCTGGATCCTGAGTAGGACTGGAACCCAGGTCCAGCTACCAAGTCCAGCTAGTCTCCACTTTGCCACATTGTATCTGTACTCAAGGCTCTATTAGTCCCATGCTCATCTGAAATGAGACAAGCTGCAGGACCTCGTGCTCTGCTGGCGGATAGACCATGCCTGTCAGTGACTGGCGCTTCTCGGTCGGGCCCCAAGCTGAGCAGGAGTCAGTTGAGGGACATGGTGGACTTCCCTGCAGGAGGCTCAGTCCTGGTAACCTGCTCCACCTGGGCCACATGTGCTTTGCTGAGTTGTGGGGTATAGAGAAGGCAGTTCTCTTAGCATGTGACCCAAGTACAGAAATTTCTTGTCACCTCTTTTAGTTTCCTAGGCTGCTCAAGCAAATACTGTGAGATGGGTTTGCCTTAAACATGGGAATTTATTAGCTTACGGTTTTACAGCTAAACGAATGTCCAAAATCAAGGCACCAAGGTGATGCTTTCTCCCCAAAGACTGGTGTTCTGGGGCTGGCTGCCAGGGATCCTTGGCTCCTCTGCCACATGGCAAGGCACATGGCAGTGTCTGCTGGTCTCTCCCTTCTCTCCCCAGTTCAGCCTCTTGCTTGCTGTGGTTTTATCTCTGTGTGATTCTGAATTTCATTCTTTTATAAAGGTCTCCAGTGATAGGATCAAGACCCATCCTGACTGAGGCAGGACACACCTTAAGTCATGTATCCTCTTCAAAAGTCCTACTTGCAATGGGTTCATGCCCAGAAGAATGGATTCTATTTAAGAGCATGTTTTTCTGGAGTACATACAGCTTCAAACCATCACATCACCCATCTGCTTTGGCTTGTCATCCATTGGATAAATCAGGAATGCAGGCTCCAGGGTAGAGGGTGTGCATATGGATTTCAGAGTTTTCTCCAGTCTGGAAAAGAACCCCAGTTCTATAAGGCTGGTTGTGGAAGGCTTAAATTCCAGAGGTAAATGGGGTACAGTCTCTTCCTCTTCTTGATTCCCTCATGGGTAGTAGGAAAGGGGGGTAGGTCTGGGTTCTCAGCTGGTAGCCCAAGAATTAGGTTTGTCCCAGCTTGTTTGATCTTGGGCATATTGATTACTGCTCAGATCATTAGTTTCTCCATTTAAAAAAGTGAAACTTGGGCAGACCTGGGATTTGGAGGAAGGGGTGGCGATGGTGACACATTTAGATGGATTCCAATGGCCCTTTCTGCTCTGTGGTATATATGTATTGCGACAGTGACCATGCTGTTCCTCCTATCAAGTAGAGTTCATCTGCCCATATTTTGGATCTGGACTGGCCTTGTGACTTGCTTTGGTCAATGGAATGTGATGGAAGTGACCTGGCACCAGTTCTGAGTCTAGGCCTCAAGAGATGTCACTTTTATTTACTACCTTAGAACCTGCTGCTGGCATGCAAGTAAGCTCAGGCTAGCCTGCTGTGTGATGACACGTGGCCAAGCTGCTCCCGTTCCCCAGCTGACAGCCAGCCAACTGCCAGACATGTGAGTGAGGCAATCCTAAACCAGCCAACTCCCCACCAACCCACCCGCTGACTGAGGACGCGTGAGCAAGCCAAGCCAACATCAGCCAAGCCCAGTTTAACTTTAGAAGAGCCATCCAACTCACCCACAGACACACGAGCAAAAGAAAAATATTCATGTCGTTTGCCACAGAAGTTTTGAGATTGTTTGTTATTAAGCATTATTGTTGCAATAGATAACTGATACAAACTCTGACCTGCTCTGATCCTAAAACATGCTCCGGCTTGGAAGTGCTGGACTAGGATAGGTAGCTTTGGGAGTCAGAGGGACCTCCTCCAAGGCAAACCATGTAGATTTTCGTCACCCAGATCTGGGCTTCTCTGAAATGTGTATACTCCATCCATTCTGAGTGGTCAAAAGAGCTTTGGAGACAGACAGACCTGGGTTTCAAATATCTGTTTTGAACTACTTAACCTTGAACAAGACACTTATTGCTGACCCTCAGTTTTTTCTTCTGTGAAATGAGAATAAAAATAATACCTAATTCACGATATTGGATATTTATATAAAGCACTTAGCGTAGTACGCAATAAACAATAAATTTTGGCAACTATCATATTTGTTTCATCCTAGGTCCATGATGATTGCTGGCCTGGTGAGGGGCAGGCCTGAGGCAGAGGAGATGAAAGAGCCTCAGAGAGCTGCTTGCTGTAGAGCCTTCCTTACCCCTCTCCCTCCCAGGAAGGGGACCCAGCAAAGCCAAAGGAAGCAGATTCAGGTACTTCCCAGGAGGAAGGCAGAGCACCATGGAATCTGCCAGACTTGGGTGTTTTTGTTGTTGTTTTTAAATAATTTTATTGTGGTAACATATATAACATAAAATTTACCGCTTTAACCATTTGTAAGTATAAAATTCAGTGGCATTAATTTCATTGACCGTGTTGTGCTATTGTCATTAACCATCCATTACCAAAACTTTTTCATCACCAAAAACAGAAACTATGACCCCAATAAGCACTAATTCCCCACCACCCCTCCCCCCTGGCCCTGGTAGCCTGTCATCTACTTTCTGTCTCTATTATTTTGCTTACTCTAGATATTTCATATAAGTGGAATCACACAATATTTGTCCTTAGCATAATGTTTTTGAGCTTCTTCCAAATTGTCACATATATTAGCACTTCATTCCTTTTCATAGTCTAATATTCCATTGTATGGATATACCACTTTTTTACCCATTCATCTATTGTTGGACACTTGCATTACTTCCATCTTTGGGCAATTATGAATAATGCCACTATGAACATTGGTGGGAAAATATCTGTTCGAGTCCCTGCTTTCATTTCTTTTGGATTAATATAATGGTGTTGAGCATCTTTTCATGTGCTTATTTGGCATTTATATATCTTCTTTGGAAAAGTGTGTGTTCAAGTCCTTTGCCCAATTTAATTTTTATTTGTTGTCTTTTTATGTTGCATTATGGAAGCTCTTTTTAAATTCTGCTTATTAAATCATTATTAGATATATGACTTGCAATGATTTTCTCCCATTCAGTATATGCTTTTCACTTTCTTGATAATGTCTTTTTATGTACAGACATTTTTACATTTGATGAAGTCCAATTTATCAATTTTTTCTTTTGTTGCTCATGATTTTAATGTCATATCTAAGACTCCATTGCCAAATCTGAGGTCATGTCTATTTTCCCTGTGTTATCTTCTAAGACACCTTTGTTTAGGTTGTTGATCCATTTGGAGTTTGTTTTTGCATATGATGGGGAAGTAGGGGCCCAACTTCATTCTTTTTTCTTTTTTTTTTAAGATTTATTTATTTACTTTATCCATTTTAATGCCCCCCTTCCCCATTTGCTGTTTTGTGTCCATTCGCTGGGCAATTCTCTGTGTCTGTCTCTTGCCATGTCTTCTCATCCTCCTCCTCCAGTCTTCACCAGGATTCGATCCTGGAGACCTCTGATGTAGGAGAGAGGTGTTTTGCCACCTGCGCCACCTCGGTTCCTGGTTTTCAGAGCTTTCGGAGCATCTCGTCTTGTCTCTCCCCTATTACGTCATCATTTTGCTGCATGGCTCCCGGGGCCTGGCGGCTTACCGGCACACAGAGCCTGGCAGCCCATGCGCCTTCTATATATATATTTTTTATTTTACCGGGAGGTCCCGGGGATTGAACCCAGGTCCCTCCATATGGCAGACGGACGCCTAACCATTCGAGCCACATCCGCACCCCCCCAACTTCATTCTTTTGCATATGGAAATCCAGTTTTCCCAACACCATTTGTTGACGAGAGTATTCTTTCCCCATTGCGTGAACTTAGCCTCCTTGTTGAAAACCAGTTGGCCATAGATGTGTGGACTTATTTCTGGACACTCACTTCTATTCCATTGGTCTGCATGCCTATCCTTATACCAGTACCACACTGTTTTGATTTCTGTAGCTTTGTAGTGAGCTTTGAAATCAGAAAGTATAATCTACCATGCTGGACTTATTAGGGTTATGGATCCTCATCCTCTGGCCTTTCTATGGCCTGTAGGGCCCTGACAGCCCCCTGCCCACCTCCCAACCTCACCTCCCCCAGGAAATGCCTTGTGGGTCTCAGAATATCCCAGGCTGTTCCTGCCTCCAGATGTGTGTACATAATGCCTCTTTGTGCCTGGAATGCCTCTTCCATATAGCTGCAAACCTTCCCATCTCCTGTTCTTCCTCAGGACCCAACAACTCAGATCTGTTCTCCTCTGAGACACATTCCCAGATTCTCCCAGAGAAGTATAATTTTTTTCTCTTGCCAAAATATCTGTCAGTCTATCCCACTGAAGGCAAAAACCATGTAAAATCCTTTGTATTCTAGGAATAGCCCAGAGGAAACCCCAATAACAATGAAACCATTATCAGGATAATAGTTAATTATTGGGCACTCACTCTGGGCCAGACCCTATTCCAAGTGCTTTACCCATATTATGTTTTAATTCTCATAACAGCTCTTCATGATAGGCACAAATATTATCCCTCCAGAGAGGTAGTAGAGCTATCTTAGTCGGAATCCCCTGAGACAAGGACTTGCAGGTAGTTTATTTGGGAGGTGATTCCAGGAAGCAGGAGAATAAAACAAAGAAGGTAGAAACACCGCTACAAGGGAGTGAATAGACTTGGTCACCACCATGGGCTACTGGGGCTTGAGGCTACTTGGCTCTTCTGGGGAGTAGATAGAATGACTTAGAATTGCCCAAACAAAGATTGGCAGGGAGAGGCATTACTCTATCAGAGGACCATTGGAGTCCTCCCCATTGATTGAGGACGGCCTCAGGGGCCATTAACTCCTCTACACTTCTGGGCTGCTACATATGTGTGCCCCTCCTGGAGTGTCAGAGAACCTCTGGGGCAAAAAATGAAAGATGTGCAATGTGAACTTGAGGAGAGATGCTGCCAATGAGAAGTGAATTGAAGCTGTTTGCCTTTGCAGGCTGGAAATGTGAAGCCAAGAGGATGTGGGGTGCTGCCCAAGAGCTGTCTCCTCCACTCCTTGCACAATGCAGATCCACCCTTACCCTCCATTTAGTCCCATCTCTTAGGAGGACATGATGACATTTCAAGATGGTGGCCAGCCACAATCTCTACAAAAGACAACCTTCAGTAGAATTACTAGAACAAGCCATGACCCCTATTTCTAAACTCGTCATGAGACCGTAAGTGATATTCACTGCCGGCCTTCTCCACCACCCACGTTAAGGTCTCTGTATTTTCGCCAGCACTTCACTTGGCCTAGGTTGCTTGCCTGGTGGAGCATCCCAGACTCAGTTGGCTCCTTCCCTTAGTTGCCTTGTTCTTGCCAGGCCATGGTTGTTGCAATTTTCTGTTCACAATTACCCAGCATGGACACACCAAGAGATGGCCCACTGAATCCTATGGGTTTTTAAACATACTTTTCCTTGTCCACAATGTATAGCTGTGAGCCTACCTTTTCATAAGAATCAGGCTTGATTATCCTGCCTATAGAGTAACTCCTTTCTTTGCCTTCTGGCCCACTGACACGAAGAAACTTCTTCCTGCACACCAAGTCCAATTAGCATGATCATTAATATAGGGTGTCAGTGTGATGTTCTGTGGAATGTCAAGATCCCTGTGGACTATATAGTGACAGAAAGGACAGTTAATGTAGCCCTGGGGTGAAAGAGTAAATGTGTACTGCTATCCTTCCCACATAAAAGAGAATTGACTTTAAAACTCTATTGATGAGGACTGAAAGGAATGTATTCACCAGATCAATAAATACATACCAAGTGTCAGATATTATGTTATCAGCTCTAAGGGAGCTACTGTACCTACCTACTTTAAGTCCTGGATGTGATATTGCTTCTGAGTTCCCATTTGAGGTGGGGCAGGGAGTAGGTGGGATGTCCATGGAGCTTCTACTTGATTCTACTAAGATGTCTTTCATTCCACAGATCAGGGAAATAATGAGAATGTCCTGTCAACTGCCAGGTATTTTCATCCCAATCATATACTTGGAGGAGGGGGAAATAACATAAGGTGGGTTCATAGACTCATTAGATCCCCAGTATGAAGGGCTTGGACCAGAACTTCATTACCAAAAGGTCTCTTTGGACCCCACCCTAATTGGGCCACGAGGGCATTTTGGATCCCTTGACACTGATCCTTATATCAGCACTGACCTTATATCCAACAGCCCTTAAAAATTCTAGGTATCCCTTTTTACCTGAATAGAGTCTATTCCCTTTGGAGAGAGATTTAGGGAATATTTGTCATATGTAGTAGTGGTGGCACTTCAGAGCCTTTCTTCCAGAGAACCCAGCTTCTCTCCCCTGGGTCTGAGAACTGGTTTAGATCTGAAACTGGATGGAGACCCTGATTTTCCCATTGTGGAAGCTGATATCAGCCCTCTGTTTGCCAGCTCTCAGTTTTCCCTAATTATTCAGGTCAAGTGACACCCTAGCGAGATTCCTGTCTAACTCACCCCTAGCAACGCCATGGTATATTAGCCATCACCATAGATTCCTAGGGATCAAAGGCACTCTGGCTGCCATCCGGCTTTGGTGCCTGTTTTTGCCTCTCTTGGCTAACTGCCACTACGTGGCCTCTGCTGTGCTGGGATCCTATTACCACCACCAATATTCAGGAGCTCAGGTCCATGGCAGCATCCACTGAGTTTCTCCAAGGTGCTGGTGCTGCCCACCATTTCATATGGCCCTAGAGAAGACAGTGTTCCCTGGGCCCTCCCGGGTGGTGGATGCTCTAGTCTCACTAATCTATTCCTCCATTCCTTCCTCCCCAAGCTTTCTGACCCCTTCTCCTTGTTACTCTACTAAGGCAGTTCTGGATTATTTGCTTTATTTACTATAAGTCATTGTCATGTCCAAGCTACGAGAAGCCATCCCAGAAGCTTTTTAAGACCAGGCAGCTGTTCTTTCCAGGGTGTTAAACCCTGAGTCACTAGAGAGTGTTCTAGCATCAACAAACTCATCCCATCCGGCCTTATATTTTGCCCTCCCTCTTTTGGCATCCTTAAGATCCACTCCTACATGTGATCCTCTGAATCAGGCCAGTATACATTAGCCAGGTCTTTTCATTCTCTCTGTGAGTTTGCTATTTCCTCCTGTTGCAGGGACTGCAATTTCTTGTTTGGGCTCTGCTGAGATTGGTCTGGAAGTAATGAAGAGGAGGCAGGATGGATATCAATGATTACAAGCTTTCTCTTATAAGTGTCTGCCTCAAGCAAAGAGACATAGCTCTCCTCGAGCAAAGGATATGGGCTGCTAATACCTGTGTAAAGATTCAGAAGAAGATTCCCAGAATCATCTACCCAAGTGTCCTCATCTCAGGTCTCAGAGTCCCACTCTTTCCCTATTAGGGCCCTGACTTTGGCAGAGGACATTGGGTTTATAGCTCAGCCACTTCTACAATTAAATCCTGAGCCTGATTATCAGTACAGTGTACCCTTCAGGTGTGGGGGGAGTCTTTTTAAACAGCTCCATGGATGGTTTTGGCCATCACATCATGACCCGAGTTGACAGTTAATTGATCCGAGACTAATATTTTCTTTATTTGAGGCTTCATCCAAAGCAGTTAATGGAAGCCAGCCAACTCCACAATCCTTATAATTACCACCGTCCCTATATGATTCCTATAACCCCATGCTTCACCTTCCACCTGCGCCTCATCCCAGCCCACCACAGGTGAGCCTTGACAACTGTGCTGCTCAGTGTGCCGGAGGTGGTTGCCATCCCACACACCACTACCACGGGCGTCGTCTGTGCGTCTCACCTGTGATCCAGTTTCAGAATACACACACTGTGGCGTGGAGCCCAGGGCTTCTCTGGTGCCAACTGTTTTAGCCTAGATTCCCAAAGTGGAACCCGATGCCAGGGCATGTATTCAGGAAGTTTCTTTGGAGGTGATCCAGGGAGCAGAACTGAAGGACCAGCAAGAGAGAAAAATGGAAGGAAGCAAAGTCAACACCATGGGGCGGCATCAAGTGCTGCCGGGACCTTCTGAGGAGTGCCTAGAAGGACCCTCAGACGTGGCCTGGGGACAGACTGGCAGAGCAGTTTATCCATCAGCTGCCCTGCCCTGGTGGCTGAAGGGTGCCCCGTGGACGGCCACTCCCCTCCGTGTGCCCTTATGAGCGGCACGTCAGGGCACCGCAGAAGCCCCCAGGATGGAAAAGGAGAAAACCCTAGTGCTGGAGGGGCTGAGCCGCTGTCAGCGTTCCCCACGGGGGGCTGGAAATAGAGGCGCAGCTGAGCGGATGGGAGCCGTGCGCAGGAGCCGGAGGCAGTTCCGTAGTAGTTATGAACACGGGCTCCAGAGCCAGACTGTCTGGATTCAAATCTTTACTGTGCTTCGACTTTACTGGGTTGCTGTGAGGTAAATGAGACAATCGACGTAAGATGCTTAAATCAGTGCCTGGCACCTAATAAGCACTCAATAAAGAGTGGCTCCTCTTGTTCCCAGTTTCCAGTTGAGGAAATTAAGATATAACGTTTAAGGGATGGCAAGAGAGGGGAGAAAGAGAAGCAGGGGGGAGATTTCATTTAGGCCCCGCTCAAATCTCCAGAGAAGCCGCGGTTTTGCAACTCACGAGAAACTTGGCGTTTCCGAGGGGGGGGCCTCACTTCAGCATCTTTACGCCCACTTCCCCTATCACATGAGGGGCCTCAGGAGGGGAAAGCAGACGCTCTTTCTTCCCCTAAACAGGAATTCATGCTTCCTCCGCCCCAGCTAAGGGTCTGTAGTTTCCTTGTGATGTCACGGCTGGTTGCTATGGAGACCAGGTTGCTGTGGATGTCACTCTGGGTCCGTGAGGAGCACAGCAATCAACATCCCAGCCAGGCCCAGGGAGGGAAGAAAATGAGGCCCCCTGTGAGGTCTCAGCACCTCTCAGCAACCACACAGAGGAGCCAGAGGGCCCCACACGAGTCCCCCGGCCCACCCCACTCAGCCCAGCCCCAACAGCTTGTAATTGGGGGGAACAACCCCAGCGGCCAGAAGTAGGACACAAGCAGGCAGCCTGACACGCTCCCCTTCCATTTCCCCCTCCCCGCAGGGGAAAGGTGCTGCTCCGTAGGCGACGGCGGCATCCTGAGCGTCCCCATGGCAACGCTGAGGTCAGACCTCACTGCGGTGACCTCAGTCTGGGGGCCCTGAACTCAGGCTGGGCCAGGAGCAAGCGGTTCCCCACCGCCCCCGCCGCAGGTCTCTGATCACCGTTACCACCAGGGGAAAGGAAAAGCTGTGGTGAAAAAACTAATCTGCCCTCTGGGGATAATGGCTCTCGCAGTGGATCCATCCCAGTGCTCCTCTGGCTTACAGTGAGGAGAGAGACAGCTGAACTGGGACTTGGTTTTTCTCAGGGCACAGGAAGTGGCTATTCTGTCTCTGAGGATGGCAGAGAACCTCCCTGGAAAGGGCTCCTATTGCCTCCCCCTACCCCTAGTTGTGGGTCCCTGAATGGGTGCTCTGGGACCTGTTCCCGGGGAAAGGGCTCTGGGGAGATCAGCAGAGGCAGCAGGGAGTTGCCTGGGGGACTCCCAGGCAGCCTCTTGGCCCACCTCCTTCCTCCCCCGACATCCTTGCCAGGTCCCGTCCCCTCCCGGGACCCTCCCGGGACCTAGCATGACCCAATGCAGCATCCTGCCACCCCTGCTGCTGATTCACCCACCTGCCTGCCTCAGTCCTATGCCAGGCCCCTCCTGTTCCCAGGCCCCCACTGACGCCTGCACTGGTCACTTAATCAGGGGGGCCTCCAGCCTCTCTTCTGCTGGACCCTCTTAGGAAATAGTGACCTTGACCTCGTCCCGGGCTCTCCGTGCAGCCCGGAGAGAGAGAAACCACCAAGGTGTCCTGGGTGCAGGGCCCATCGCAGCCCCTTTCTGGCTGCCTGGCCTGGGGTGAGTCACCCCTCCCGCCCAAGACTTGTTTCCTCAGGGTTGTCGTGAGGACTAAATGGCCCAATGAGTGTTCACACCTTTCTTCCCTGAGGCTGATTGTTCCCCTGCCTGGACCCTGCCCCAAAGGCCCTGTACCTGTGATCTGCACACCTGCTGCATCACCTGTTCCATCATCTGGGACCCCCAGGGCTGGTGGCTTTTCTGTATCTTGCTCTTGCTGGCTCAGCAGGTGTCTCATGTTAGCCCCTACCCCCTCCACCTGCCCCATCCTGGGAGGAGGAGCACCTGGAACCCGTGCCTGCTGTCTGTCGGGCTCTAGGGTGGACACTTCACACCTATTAACCCATTGAATCCTCACCACAAAAGAGAAATGTCACTAGTCCCGTGTTAGCGCTGAAAAATGAACACTTACAGAAGTAACTGCAGCTACCGTTTATTAAGCATTTCCCCTTTGCTGAGTTTTATGCTAAAATGCTTTACACCCATCATCTCAGGATAGAGTAGGAAGTGAAGAACCTATACTCTGGAGCCAGCCTGCCTGATTTAAAAAATATATATTACTGGAAATATATTTATTGTCAAACTGCTCTGCTAGATTGAAAGGGTATACAGAGTGGTGAGCTGATGCTCAATCTGGGCAGAATCTATGATAACGTGGATGGGGAGGTTTGGCAGTGACAGGGGTGGTGGTGGTATAGCAATGTGAGTGGAGTCAATGCTGGAGTGTGAGCGTGAGCAGGGTTGAGGGGGTGGGTTGGGCTGTCCATAGGACTGGAGGAAGGAACAGGTGAACTCTGGGAAGGTGGAGGACTCTGGTTGAGAACACAATTGTGGGAGTCTTCTTTTGGCAGCTATGGCAGGGGAGGGTCACTGGTGCAGGGTGTCAGTGGTGGGGGATGTGTGGGGTATGGTGCAACTGGGGCATGCCTCTATGGAATATGAATATGTTCATTTGTAATAGGGTATTATCTCAGTGGGTGGAGACCCACACAATAACCAACAAAAAAGTAAACACCCATTCTGGGAAGTTCTGTATGTTCTCAAATAGAGTAGCAAGAATCTCCAGAGTACATGGGCAGTCCCTAGTAATAGAAAACAGACCCTTAATATTAATGCTGTGCTTATGAACTTTATTCTTGTAAAATTGAAACTTAGCCTAGTACTTTCTATTGCCTAAAGAGTAACCTACTGAAAACCTCCTTGTTACTAAAATATGGCCTCTCTCTAAGCCAAACTCAGCAAATAAACACACTACCCTCGCCCTGGTGTGGGACATGACTCCTGGGGATGAGCCTTCCTGGCACCAAGGGACTAATACAAGAGCCAACTCACAATGCATTTGGAAAAAGACCTTGACCCAAAGGCAGAAACATTAAATACAAAACAGTTTTTACAGCTAAGAGATTTCAAAGTGAGTCGGGAGGTCATTCCAAAGGTTATACTTATGCATGTCTTAGGAGGATCTCACTGATTGCCACAGTAAACAAAGCCTCAAACAGAGGTGCTCCTGAGGGCTCTAGAGACATCTGGACACTATAGGCAAGGCACACAACCCCATGAAATCAGCACTCCTTTGGTGGGCCTTACCTTGGAATATACGATAACCTATTTCCCCACTGTAACAGAGTTAAACTCATTTATAATTTCTGTACACATGATTCTTCTACCCCTTGCATTTGAACCTATAATTAGCACTATACCTCTAAATATATGTCCCAGAGACTTAAATCTTCAGTCTGTTCATATGCTGGTTGAGCCCTGAATCTCGGCAGAGTTGCAGCCAACACCTACTCTCTAGTTCATCTGACTCTCCCAGGACAACTAACAAAATGATGATGTTGGACAAACCCCCATCCCAAAAAGCAACTGCGAGCAGAACACTTCCTTCCATCTGCCCCATAAAATCTAAACCCCCTCTCAATCTGAAGCAGAATGGGCACCATCACCCCAAAATCCTTGAGATTGAGGAATAAACAAACTTAAGGGGGGAATACAACCATGAACCAAAGTAGATTTATTATTACTGTAGTAATGGAAGATCTTGTAACAATGATATAAAGATAGTGATTACCTGAGGTTCTGAGGGGAGGGGAAGGGAAAAATAGGTGGAACATAGGGCATTGGAATTGTTCTGCATGATACTGCAATGATGGATACAGGCCATTGTACATTTTGTGAAAACCTATAAAATTATGGGGAGTGGATATGGTTCAAGCAGTTGATTGCCTGCTTCCCACATGAGAGGTCCCGGGTTGGCCCTGGTGCTTCCTAAAAATGAGTAAACAAACAACAGGCAAACAAACGAGGAAACCAACTCAGGGGAGCCGATGTGGCTCAGTGGTTGAGCACTAGCTTCACACATGCAAGGTTCCAGACTCATTCCCTGACCTCAGTACCATTAAAAAAAAAAAAAGGCAATCAAACTCCATTAAAAAAAAAAAACTATAAAATTGTGCTGTGCAAAGTATAAACCATAATGTAAACTATACACCATGGTTAGTAGCAATGCTTCAATATTTGCTCATCAATTGTAACAAATGTACCACACTCATGTAAGATATTATTGATAGGGGAAAGTGTGAGACTGGGAAGGGGTGGGGCTGTATGGGAATCCCCTATATTTTCAATGTAACTTTTCTGTAATCTAAAACATTTAAATATAAACTTAAAAGAAGTTGCTCTCCTGGAAATATTGTTTTAGCTTTAGTGTAACCAAAAATTACAAGTGATCTTTTTACTCCCAAACCTGAAGTTTGTCATTTAAGAAGACATTGGTAGTTGAAAGTATTCTTAAAAAATAAAAGTATTAGAGTTGTTGTAGGTTTACAGAAAAATCATATAGAAAGTGTAGAGTTCCCATATGCCCCTACACACACACACACACACACAGAATTTTCCCTATTAGCATTTTGCATGTGTGGTACTTCTGTTCACAACTGATGAAACAATATTGTTATATTAATTATAGCCCATAGTTTACATTAAGAGTCACTCTTTGTGTTACAGAGTTCTATGAGCTTTTAAAGAATTTTATTCTGACAGCATATATACGACCTAAAATTTTCCATTTTAACTACTTTCGAGTATACAGTTCAGTGGTATTAATTACATTCACAATGGGGTGCTCCCATCACCACCATCCGTTACCAAAATTTTTCCTTCACCCCAAAGAGAAATTCTGTACCAATTAGCATTAATTCCCCATTCCAGGAAGTGGGTGTAGTTCAGTTGGTTGAGCACCTGCTTCCCATGTACGAGGTCCTGGGTTCAATCCCCGGTAGCTCCTAAAAGACAAAACAAAACAAAACCCTCCCCATTCCACGCCTCCACCCCTGATAACCTGTATTGTAATTCCTGAATCTATGAATTTGCATATTCTAATCATTTCATATCACTGAGATCATACAATATTTGTCCTTCTGAGTTTGGCTTATTTAACTAACATGTCTTCAAGGTTTTTTTTATTTTTAATTTTAAAATTTTTTATTATTTCTATTTTTTTTAACAGATAGATTACATAAATTTTACACAAAAAATATAGGGATTTCCATATGCCCCACTCCCCACACCTCCCACAACCTCCCACATAAACATCCTTCATTAGTGTGGCATATTCACTGCAATTGATAAATGCACCAGGGGCTTTGCCATTAAGCATGGACCATAGTTCACATTGTAGTCTACACTCGCTCCCACACGGTTCTGCATGTTATGTGATATAAAATGGCCTATATCTGTCATTGCCACGTCACTCAGGGCGATTCCCAAGTCCTGAAAAAGCCCCCATATTACAACTATTTTTCCCTTCCCCTGCCCCAGAGCCTCCAGTGGCCACTGGCTCCACATCAATGTTGTAATTTCTTCCATTGCTAGAATCACAATATGTCTATAGTAGAATACCAGTAAGTCCACTCTTCAAGGTTTTCATCCGTGTTGTCGCATGTATTGGGACTATGTTCCTTTTTACGGCTGAATAATATTCCATTGGGTAGACCACATTCTGTTTATCCACTCCTCTGCTGTTGGGCACTTGGTTTGCTTCCACCTTTTGGCAATTGTGAGTAATGCCAGTGTGAACATTGGTGTGCAAGGATCTGTTCTAGTCCCTGCTTTCAATTCTTTGGGGTAGATACCTGGAAGTGGAGTTGCCAAGTCCTCTGGTAATGCTACACTTAACTTTCTGAGGAACTACCACCTTGTTTCCCACAGCGGCTGCACCATTTGACAGCCCAGCCTGCCTGGGTTTGAATCTTGCCTTTGCCTTTTGCTAGCTCGTGACCACGAGCAAGTTACTTAACCTCTCTGTGCCTCACAGTCATCTGTAAATTAAGAGAATAACAGCGCCTCCCTCACATGGTTGTCATGAGGATTTTGTCAGGAATAAAAGTGCTTAGAACAGTGCCTGGCTCAGAGTCAGTGCTATATAAATAATGTTCATTAAACATGCAAAGAAAAACATAGAAGAGGTGAAGAAAGCATCAGCTGTGCTGCTCCCATCTGTCCCGTCCACCCAGCTGGGCTGCCAGAGAGGACAGCAGGGGATGCTGCTGGAGGGCGAGAAAGGATAAGGTCCTTGGGAGCTCAGGACCAGGAAGGAGTGCTTCCAGTGGCCCAGGGAACTTGGGTGGGGCTGGGTCAGGGCAGGAGGTCTCGGAGGCTAGTGGAGGAGGACGAGGAAGGCATGCCTGGACACCCAGCTTGGCCTGGCAGGGGCTCGCCAGGACCCCAGCTTCCAAAATGTCTGCTCCAGCTGAGTCCGAGAGAGGGAACTGCAGCTCCACTGGACAGCTGGCAGAGCTGGGCTCCCAGCCACTCCCTAAAGCCCTGTGGTTCTTGCTTAGATTGTGCTTGAGCCCTTGTAAATCTTTCAATTTACTGTACTCCCTGGGGTGAAGCCCTCAGAAAGTTAGGAGCTGAGGCATTTGCCATTTCCTCCTCAAGACGGCCTGGGAGAATGAAGCAAAGCAGCTGCTCTGCCCCACTCCCTGGCTGTGGGTCCCAGCTCTACCTCCCAGATCAGCTGGGTGATCTTGAGCAAATCACTTGCCTTCTCTGGGCTTCCGTTTCCTCATCTGTAAAATGGGACAATAATAGCACCTAACCTTTTTATTGCTGTGTCTGACAATACCACATATAAATCAGATTAGCTTTCTACCTGGCCCAGAGCACTTTCCAGAAATGGAGCGATTATTCCCAGCTATGTGGCCTGAGGCAAGTAACTTAACCCTTCTGGGCCTCAGCCCGCAGGCAAGGTAAAGCTCCCAGCTCAGTGCCTGCAAGCTGGGTAGGCACTCAGTGTACGGAGTCCCTTCCCCGGCTGCTGGGGGCCCGTGGAGCACAGCTGACCCTCAGTTCTTAGCGAGTATTTGGAAGAGCACTTGAGAGCCCAGGACAGGTACTTGTCTTTTCTGATCATCTTAGGGTGGGGAATCTGAGGCTAGCAAGTGTCTTTGCTGCTTCCGGAGAGCACCTAGCCAGCATAAATGCAGTAAGGTATTCACCTTGTTCTTTCTCCAGAGTCATTTTGGAAGCTGCAACTGGTCTTTTCTCAGTTAGGGCAGCAAAGGAAAGGGGCTTAGTCCGAGCGGAAGGGACTGAGATGCCCACAGGGGCTTCCTGGAGCCAGATGGTGGCAGCAAGAGAGAGCAGCTGACGCCCCAAGGGAGAGATGAGACTCTGCAGGACACGGGTTCTCCCACAGCCCGCCTCCTGTTACACACACACACACACACACACACACACACGCCCCTACCTGCCTGTCACCCTCCAGGGGGCTTTGCTGGCCTTCCTCCCAGACACAGAGGAGCGCCAAGGCCTCGGTGCCCAGCCACGGACCACCGCCTCCGAGCAGCAGAAACTGCGCGGAGCTTCGCAAGCATTGTCTCATTTAATCTCATTAACGGGGAATGTCTTTGAAGCCTTGTGTTTGAGCTTAAAAATTCATGGGCATTTTCGCCCTTGATAGAGCCTAGCTGCTTTTAATTTGAAATGCGATTGAGGGAAAATGTGGTCATTAGAATTCGCTTCAGGGACAACACCTAGTTGGGTCTCTAGGTTAAGGGGAGGAGGGTGATGGTGATGGTGGGGTGGGAGGGGGGAGGAGGAGGATGGTGATGGGGTGGGGGAGGGGAGGGGTGATGGTGATGGTGGGGTGGGGGAGGGGAGGAGGAGGATGGTGATGGTGGGGGTGGGGGTGGGAGATCCCAAGGGGAAGTACAAATCACAAAAGGTGACACTAAATTGTTCTACATTATGAGGGAGGAGGTAAGAAGTATGTATGGGGGGTGAGGGCAGATGCTTCAAGGAAGAAGAATAAGAAAGAGAAGACCCTGTAAGAACAGGGGCTAGCAAATCAGAGGACAGAGGACGGGGACTGTGCGGTGGGGGGTGGGCAGGGCATGAGACGCTGCGTGATGTGCCACTTCTCAGCAGCAGCCCCACAAATCTTCAGCAAAACCTCACCCGGTGTCTTGTGTAACCTGGGGCGCTGGGTATCCCATGGCACAGTGCCTTGGACCTCATGGGTACTAGAGCCCCTCCAGTTTCTTCCCTGCCGGATACTCCCTGTGACATTCTCACAGAAGGTGTGGATGTGCGGGCTCCATCCCTGAGCCCCAGGTGTAGCCCGGAGCCAGGACCCCTCAGCTTTGAGCTGAACTGAGCAACCTGAGCTTGGCTGAGCTCCAGCAGGAGGCTTTGGAGATTTTCACTCTTTGTTTTCTAAGTTGGTTTTATTTAACAAGGCAGGCGGTTTAGGTCAGACCCAAATTCTTGCCCTCCTGGTTTCAGTTTTGCCTAAATGAGATGGATTTATGGAAAAATCCATCCCTCCTAGGCTGGCCCGGTGCCCACCTGAGCACCTGGCGCAGCAGAGGAGAGGAGGGGCTTCGGGCCTGGCGGCAGGACTGCAGGCTCAGTCTCGCTGTTGAGGGAGCAGAACAGACGCCTTCTCTTGGCACTTGGTCCAGCTCTGGGCTGCTCTTCTGTTCTGGCCGTTTGAGCTCCAGAAAAGAAGAAATGGGCCGCGCAGTACAGAGCTGTTTAGTCCAGAAAAAGGAGAAGCCAAAGGCCATGTGGCTGCTGCTTTCAATATGAGGAGTGCTGGGGCCTGAATCTTGTTCTTGTGTGGGGGTGAACACATTTGTAAACAGGACCTTTGAAGGTGTTATTAAGCTGAGGCCAAATTGAAGGAGGGGCAGGGATTAAGTGACACGTCAGGATTTAACCCAAGAACCAACGTGAACTTGTGGGGTTTTCAGTGGCATGCCTGGTCCCAGGAGCCAGGGCTTTGGCACTCCGATTTCATGGCCCAACAGTCTTCAAGGCTTCCCCACACCCACTGTCTCCTGCCCCCAGAGATCCAGGCTGGGCCAGACACAGGGAGAGGGGCAAGGACCCCAGACCCCGCTCCTGTAAAGCTAGCTCAAGGCCCCTAAGTTTCCTGGGGCTGCTGAAACAGAGGACCACAAACTGGGAGGCTCCAAACAACAGAAGTTTTTTCTCCTGCACTTCCGGAGGCCAGAAGTCTGAAAGCCAGGTGGTCAGCTGGGCCATACTCTCGGAAACCTGTAGGGGAGAATCCTCCCTTGCCTCTTCTAGCTCCTGGGAGCTTCCCAGCCATCCTTTCTGCTCCTGAGCTTGGAGCCGCTTCACTCCAATCTCTTCCCCATCTTTACAGGATCTTCTCCCCTGTGTGCCTGCTTTTGTCTGTGTCCCAATTTCCTCTTCTTAAAAGGACAAACCCTAATCCAGTTTGCCTTATCTCAGCTGATCACATCCTCAAAGACCCTATTTCCAAATAAGGTCCCATTCACGGCACAGGATGTCAGGATTTGAACATATCTCTTTGCAGGATACAAGTAACTCATAATAGCACCCAACCAGTTCCTGCCCTCAGAGAATGTGGAATATTATTCTGTTTCCCACGGGCTAGAGGAGCCTAGGGAAAGGGGACCATTTGGGAGGCCTAGAGCACAGTAGTTGGAAGCCCTGCCTCCAGTGTGTGATCATATTCTGGCTTAACCCTTTGAGGTCTGTGAGCTCATCAGAGTCTCAGTTTTCTCCTCTGCAAAATGAGAATAACCATCCTCCCCACCTCGGGGTGTAATTGTGAGGTCCAGAAGGCAAACACTCTTGGACACTGTTGTTTTCGGCTGTGAGCCCCAGCAGCATACCTGGGATGAGAAGTCCTGTGCAAAGGATTATTAAGGATGCACTCCCAGAGGGAACCGGGAACGGGCTAGGGAAGGCAGGACAGGAAAGGGCAGGAGCTGAGCCAGGGTGGGGGCAGGCACAGTGCCAGCCTCAGGGCTTTCGAGTCTAGATTAGCCTCAGACTTGGTGGGATCCAATGCAGGCCCTTCCTTTTCTGGCCACAGTCCCTGGCTAAGGGCCACCTGGGGGATGTAATCCAGGCATTTCCAGCTCTCTGCCCAGAGGTCAAAGTGGCTCCAGTGACTGAGAGCAGTCCTGGGAAGAGGCCACAGACCAGGCTGTTAGAGGCCAAGGCAAATAAAAGTGGGGGAGGGGCACCCAGCTATGGTAAGTCACTAGGTAACATTATCCCCAACCAAGGGGGATCTGGGCACGGTGCGTCGGGCACTGGTGTCTGGCACACAGGAGGTGCGTGTTAAATGGGAGCAGAGATTACTGGTGGATGGCAGCCTTGGCAAGTGTATCAGCTTCCTATTGCTGCTGTAATAAATAGCCACACACTTAGTGGCTTAAAACAGCACAAATGTGTTCCTTAACAGTTAAGGAGATCAGAAGTCTAAAATCAAGGTGTTAGCAGGCCTAGTTCCTCCTGGAGGCTTCAGGAGAGAAACCATTTCCTTGACTTTTCCAGGTGCCAGAGGCCACCTGTACTCCTTGGCTTGGGACCCCATCCTCACATCACTCCAACCTCTTATTTCCAAGTTACATCTCCACTATTCACTCTCAGTCTCTTGCCTCCATCTTATAATGACCCTTGTGATTACACTGGGCTACGCTGATAATCAAGGATAATCTCCCCATCTCAAAATCCTTAATTTTATCACAGCTGCAAAGTCTCTTTGGCCATATAATGTAGTCATAGGTTCCATAGATTTGGATGTGGGCATCTTTGGGAGCCATCATTCAGCCTCCACAGCAGGCTGGATACAAAAGCCCTGTCCTTTTGTCTCACGTGAAACAGCTCTGGTGCTCTTTATCCTCCAGAGCGTCCATGGGAACAGGCTGAGAATAGACTTCAGCTGAGCCCATATCTTTGCCTAGCTCCTTCCCTGCTTATTCTGTTTCCTTCACTGCCCTGCATGTTTCTCCTAAGAGATCTGCTTCAATTAATCACCAAACAAAAATCCCTGCATCAAGCTCTACTTCTAGAGATCCCAACCTAAGTCATCATTAGGTAACATCCCCATTTAACAGGGGAGGAACCTGAGGTTCAGAGAGGGTGACCAACCTGCTCAAGGTCACACAGCAAGTCAATGGCAGATCTGGGACTAGAATGTCAGTCCCTAGATTCCCAGTTCTAGGCTCCTCAGGCCTCACTGCTCAGACTCTAGCTCCCTTGATGGATTTGTTCAAGGGTCTGTGACAGGTGGGAGATAAAAGAGCCTCTATTGCTCTAAGTGCTTCCTCATACAGCTTACCTTTCTTGGGGGCATCATGGCAGCTGCTCAGCCCACCAGCGCCGTCCTCTTCCTACCTCCTCTAAGTTTTTTTGTTAAGGAGACAGACTTTGAAGTGCCTTGTGGCTGTTTTGCTTTGAATTTCCCCAGCAGCTCTCTTGCCCCAAATTCTCACAGCTGGGCTCCATCCAGTGCTCAGGCATGGGAGAGCTCTGCTTTCCTGGAGGAAGAGTCAGAAGCAGAGTTGGCAAGGCCCTTGCTCTGAATCCTCTTCAAAAGACCCAGGCTTCAAGCACAGTGAAAGTCCTAGAAAGGAATGGATGCTCTCCTGGAGCCTCCAGAAGAAACCAGTCCTGTTGATACCTTCATTTTAAAGCTCCATTAGACTCATTTTGATCTGACAAAATAGACTTTAAGTAAGAAATTGCTATAAGAGACAAAGAAGGGCATTATATATTGATTATATATTATATATTGATAAATTCAACAAGAATTTAAATTCAACAAGAATTGGTAAATTCAACAAGAAGATTTAGCAGTTATAAACATATATGTACCTAACAGCAGAGCACCAAAATATATGAAGCAAATATTGACAGAATGGGAGAAATAGTTCTACAGTAATAGTTGGAGATTTCAATGCACCATTTTCAACACTATATAAAAGATCTAAACAGAAGATCAATAAGGAAACAGAGGACCTGAATAACACTATAAACTAACTAGATCTAACTGACATGTATAGAACAATGGAAGAATATACATTGTTTTCAAGTGCACTCAGCTCATCCTTTACGATAGGCCATATGTTAGGGCACAAGAGAAGTCTAAATAAATTTTAGAATAATGAAATCATAAAAAGTAACCTCTCTGACCACAATGGAATGAAGCTAGAAATCAAGAGCATAAGGAAAACTGAAAAATTTACAAATATGTGGAAATTTAACAGCATATTCAACAAACCAATGGCTTAAAGAAGAAATTACAAAGGAAATTCAAAAATACTTAGAGACAAATGAAAGCAAGATACAACATACCAATATTAGGGGATGCAGCAAAGGCAGTACTCAGAGGGAAATTTATAGCTATGAATTCCTGAATTAAAAATGAAGACCTCAAATTAATAACCTAATTTTACATATTGAGGAACTAGAAAAACAAGAGCAAAGTAAACCCAAAGTTAGCAGAACGAAATCATTGATTGAAACAGAGATAAATGATAGAACTATTTAGAAAATAAAAGAAAAAGTTGGCTCTTTGAAAAAAATCAATGAAACTGACAAACCTTTAGCTAGATTGACATAGGAAAAAAGAGAAAAGATTCAAATAAGTAAAATCAGAAAGGAAAATGGTGAAAACACCACTGACCTTACAGAAATAAAAAGGATTATAAGAGAATATTATGAACAATTATAGTCCACCAAACAAGATAATCTAGAAGTGGAAAAATTCCTAAAAATACATTACTTACCCACATTGACTTAAGAAGAAATAGAAAATACCCACAAATCTATAACAAGTACAGAAATTGAATCAATAATCAAAAACCTTCCATCAAAGAAAAGTACAGGACCAGATGACTTCACTGGTGAATTCTACCAAACATTTAAAGAAGAATTAATGCCAATCCTTCTCAAGTTCTTCCAAAGAATTCAAGAAAACACTTCCTAATTCATTTTATGAGGACAGTGCTACTCTGATACTAAAGCCTGGTAAAGATATCACAGAAAAGAAAGTTACAGACCAATTTTCCTTAGGAATATAGAGGCAAAAATCCTTAACAAAATACCAGCAAACTGAATACAATGGCATATTAAAGAGATTATACAATATGACCAAGTGGGATTCATTCCAGGAATGCAAAAGTGGTTCAACATATGAAAATCAATGTAATACATTACATAAATGGAATGAAGGAAAAAGCCCATCATTATCTCAGTAGATGAAGAAAAGGCATTTGACAAAATCCAGAATTCTTTTCTGATGAAAACACCCAGAAAAGCAGATACAGAAGAGAATTTTTTCAACATGATAAAGGCCATTTATAAAAAACCACAGTTAATATTCCTACTTAATGGTGAAAGACTTAAAGCTTCTACCCTAACATCAGAAACAAGACAAGGAAGCTCACTTTCACTACTGCAATTCAGTAATGTACTAGAAGTTCTTGCTAGAGCAATTAGGCAAGAAAAAGAAATAAAATGTATCCAAGTTAGAAAGGAAGAAGTAAAACCATCTCTACTTGCAATGAAATTATCTTATATGTAGAAAACCCAAAGGAATCCACAAGAAAACTCTTGGGGCTAATAAATGAATTCAGCAGAATGGTGAGGTATAGGATCAACACACACATGAAAAACCAGTTGTGTTTCTATATACTGGAAATGAACAATCCAAAGAGGAAATTAAGAAATAATCCCATTTATAGTAGCATCTAAAGGAATAAAATATCTAGGAATAAATTTAACTCAGGGTCCAAAAGATATTACAAAACAATGCTGAAAGAAATTAAAGACCTAAATAAATGGCAAGACATCCCATGTTCATGGATTGGAAGAGTGGACATTGTTAATATATAAATATTATCCAAAGCAATATACAAATTCAATGCAATTCCTATTAAAATTCCAGCAGCCTTTTTTTTTCTTCTTCCAGAAATGGAAATACCAGTCCTCAAATTTATATGGAGCTACAAGGGGTCCTGAATACAATCTTGAAAAAGAAGAACAGGGTGGAGTGCTCATACTTCCTGATTTAAAACTGCATTACAAAGAGACAGTAATCAAAACAGTGTGGTACTGGCACAAAGAGAGATGACTAGATCAGTGGAATAGAATTGAAAGTCCAGAAATGGAACCACATATCTATAGCCAGTTGATTTTTTATAAGAGAACTAAGTACATGCAGTGGGGGAAACAACAGTCTCTTCAACAAATGGTGTGGGGAAAACTGGATATCCACATGCAGAAGAATGAAGTTATACCTGTACCTAACACTATATATAGAAATCAACTCAAAATAGATCAAAGAACTAAAACTATAAAACTCTTAGAAGATAATACAGGGGGTGGGAGGGCAAATCATCATGACCTGGGATTGGGCAATGGATTCTTAGCTATGACACCAAAATGGTGAGCAACAAAAGAAACAATAGATATATTTGATTTTATCAAAATTTAAAATTTTTGTGCATCAAAGGAAATTATCAGGAAAGTGAAAAGGCAACGTACAGAATGGAGAATATAGTTTCAAAGCATATATTAGATGAGGGTTCAATATCCAGAATATATAAATAATTCCTACAACTCATCAACAAAAAAAACAACCCAACTGAAAAATGGGCAAAGACTTGAATAGACATTTCTCCAAAGAAGATATACAAATGGCCAATAAGCACATGAAAAGATGCTCCTCATCATCAGCCATTAGATAGATGCGAACTAAAACAATGAGCTTCCACTTCACATCCAGGAGTATGTCTATTATTAAAAAAAAAAAACAAAACAAAAAAAAACACAACAGAAAATAAGTGTTGGAGAGGACGTAGAGAAATTGCAGGTCTAGTGCGTTATTGGTGGGAATGTGAAATGGTGCAGCTACTGTGGAGAGCCATATGGCAATTCCTCAAAATGTTAAATATAGAATCACCATTTGACCCCCTTCTAGGTATATATCTAAAGAGAGTGAAAACAGGGTCACAAACAGATACTTATACACCAATGTTTATAGCAACTTTATTCCAGAGATGGAAACAAACGTCCATCAACAAAGGAACGGATATTAAAATGTGGTATGTAACACACAATGGAATATTACTCAACCATAAGAAAGAATGAAGTTGTGGGACACATTGCACATGGAATAACCTTGAAAACATTATGCTCAGAGTAGCAAGCAAGACTCACAAGGACAAAAACTGTATAAGATCACTTATAAAAGGTGATTAGAAATAGCAAATTCACAGAGGTGCAAAGCAGATTAGAGGCTTCACGGGGGAGGGAGGGGGAGGAAGGAAGGGAGAGAGTATGTGTTATAAAAATAAAATAAAAATTTTTTTAAAAGCTGACAATGACCAAACTTGGCGGGGGCGGGAGGGGGGTTGACGACTCCCTTTGGGCTTCCCCTCCAGAACAGTAAGGGGGTAAGTGCACGTTGTTTTAAGCCACTGAATTTGTGGTGATTTGTTACAGCAGCCACAGGAAAGTAACACACTGCACTTCTGTAAATTTCCTCTTAATTAAGTGCTCTTCAGTTAAAATCCTTGAGTGTGCTCTTGATTTTCCTGCGGAGAGCCCAACTGTCACAACTACTGATAAGTATCAGGAAGGTGTGTGATTATTTTATCTTATTTGCACATTTACTGGAGGGGAAGGTGGGGCTTAGGGCACACAGCCCATAGTAAGAAGGAGCCCGTTCCAGAGCCTGAGTCCTGACCCGGTGGGCTTCTGCTGCCAGCTACTAAAGGATGGGGGGCGATGCCCGTGAAAGGGGCCCTTCGGTGGCCTGGGTGACCTGCACAGGCCCAAGGGGTGCTTGCCACTGGCTTCTCTGGTCCAGGTGGTGGGATAAAGGAGCCTGGCAGTTCAGGGGTGTGAATATGTCACTCCCTGGCTCCTGAGGGGCCCCAAAAAGCACCCAGATACTTTGCAAGGTCTAGCCAAACCCAGGGAGTTGGAGTCAAATCTTGGAACTTACTAGATAACCCCCACTTCTACCCTCAGTTTTCTCTTCTGTAAAGTGGTGATAAAAATGGCTAACTCTCAGGGTGGGATTCCGAGAATTAAATTATGCATGAGAAATGATTCGCACTTGGCATTGCCAATCAAGTGGTGACTTCTGTTTATACGTACAGGGCACAGTTCTAGGCACTGGGGAAAAATCAGAGACCCAAACAGACCAAAACCTGTACGTCATGGAACTCACATTTTGGTGGGGTGAGGCACACAATAAATGAAGTAAGTAGGGGTGTTACCGAGTGTGTCAGCAGCTGATAAGCCCTATAGAGGTTGGGTGTTGCAGTTTTACAGCGGGGGTCAGCTCCTGCCCCACCACGAAGATGACACTGGTTTCTGAGCTTCCTGTTTCATCTACTGATGTATTGATAATGTCTTTGTATTTGCCTCATTAAATTTGGTGTCAAATTGTGTCTGTCCCTTGAGCCCCAGATGAGCAATGCATGTGTGAGTGTGTGAGCGTGTGTGTGCACGCACAGATGATGGGGTGGCGGAAGGAGGAGGAGGAGTGTGGGCCATAAGAGGAGATTCTTATTCTCCTATTTCTGCCCTGGCCCTGCCTCTTCTCGGTTAATGTCCCTGCTGCTCTCTTCCTCTCTCCAGTGCCACTTTCTTGTGGCTACCACCACTAAGCCCTCCCAGCCACCTTCCCCCCACCTCTAGTTCTTTCTGTTCTGCCACTTCCTTCCACCTTCAACTTCTCAGCTCCACCCCCAGCGCCCATCAGGCCCTGTGCTGCCTCTGAGCCTTGGCCCCTGCTGTGCTTCTCCCCGGGCCTGCCTCCCTCCGCTGGACAAAGGCCTTACTCATCCATGCACCCAGCCCAAGGCACCTCCTCCTGTGGTTTTCCGTGGTGTCTCCTCCCTTCTCTGCCTTTGCTAAGCCCTTCATTCATTCGTACCTGTCTCTCTCTCAGTACTTCCCATGCTGGGGTTCCATCGTCTCCAACCTGGGAACAGACTTCTCATTCATCCTCGTACTCACAACAGGCTCCCGCCAGGATGAGTTTAACCCTTCTGAGACTCAGTTTCCTCTTCTGAAACCTCCTGGAGTCTATTTTCTTCCTCAGCTAATATTTATTTAACAAATCAGTCGTTCACACCATAGTATAAATCACTGACAAGTACTTCAAGCATTCCATTTTTATTTGGTGTTACACTTTTGCCAGAATCAAAGCAAGACTGGGAAAAGGCAGACTGGTAAGACTTCAATCACCAGTTTAACAACTGAGGGGAATTTCTTTACCATTCCCCTGAAACCCACCCCCCGGAGTCTTAATGGTTCTACTAGTTCGATCACCATCATGGCAGCTAAGAGTTACCGAGGGCTTGCTATGTGCCAAGCACCGTGACAATTCCTTTGTTGCACTAGCTCACCTCTGAGCCAGTGGCTGCTAATATCCTCATTTTGACAGAAGACGATGCCGTGGCATGGAGAGGCTAAGTAGCGTGCTTAAGGCCACGCACTTGAATGCAGAGAGGCTAACTGTGGAACGGCTGTCTAAAAATTATTTAAATTTTGAATAGTTAATTCATGCATATGGTACAAAATTCAAAAGGTACAAAAAGTTATATAATGAAAAAATCAATCTTCCTCCTCACTCTCTACTTCAGCCACATAGTTCCCCTCTCTTAGGAAGTATCCATGGATATTTGGGACATTTGTTTTTTAAATACCCTTCCGGAGGTTGCATAAACAGACGTGTATTTTAAATCTGTTGTGCACAAATAGGATATTGCATACGGCGTGCAGCCCCTTGTCTTTTTCCCCTCAAGGGACTGCATCCATCTTGGGGACAGCTCCATAGCCGTGCACATCAAGACTTCTTCTTAACCTTTGCTCTGTACTGTCCTGGAGAGAACCTGGGGCTGGAGGGCTGAGCCCGTGGCTCAAGGCAAGCAGACAGCATCAAGGTGGACAACGTTCGTCTTGTGGCCTTGACCTCCCCAAATCTTTGGTCAAACGGATGAGCTGTGGAGGCCACTGTGAGCCCACCAGAGCCGAGAACAGTGCTTCCTTCCTGCTTTCCCACCTCTCCCCCTGCCAATGCAGCTGCTCAGAGGAGAGCTGGCTGTTCCAGGATGTGTTTGTCAGGACAGCAGAGGAGAGAAAGGACATGTGCCTACAAGTCTTTTGTCCAAAAGAGGAGCTCCAGGGAGATGGCTTCAAATAGCTCCAAAGTACAAGCTCACGTACAGGAAGGAAATTCCGACAACTGGGTCACTGTCAGGGCATTTGTCCAGTCAACATTCCTTTAGGTGTGGGGTCTGTGAAATCTCCTCCGCTCCCACCCTTCTCCCTTTTGGTCATAAATTCTGGTCTCTGGGCCTTTGAGGCACAGAGCTAGACTTGTGCAATCCTTGCTCATACTTCAGGAGCAAATTCTTTTTCAGGCTCCTGGTAAGCTGTTGGTTGCATCCCAGAATCACTGAGTTGGGAAGCTCTACAATGTCCTCTCGACCAGCCTTGTTTGAGCTGTGGGCCCTCTGCAATCCAGTCTACTGGTGTTCTAGCTTTTTCTTCAAATGCCTCTGGTGATGGAGATCCCACTTCTCAAGGCATAGGCCTTTTGGGGGAATTCCTCTCCATTGAGTATCAGAACTAGAAGGGATCTTAGGAATGTCTAAGCCCATCCTTTCTATTTTTCCTGATCATACTTTCCCTGCCACGTACTTTATCCAACACAGAGCCAGCTAACTTCCCATGCCTGGCTTCTTAATCACCAAGTGTGGGAAGGGTCCTCTTTCCTGAAGCAATTTGAAAGCACTACCCTTCACCCTCTCATACTGCCCCCTCAATCTCCACCTAGCAGGGATGGGATGTGCCTGGCATAGTGCTGCCATCCCTGCCCTTGGACACTTGAGTGCCATCATAAGTCAATTGCCACACTCAAATGCAGGCTAAGAATCCTCAACACAGTGCTCCAAATAAATACAAGGGGAATGAGCATGTAAGATGACACCCCTTTGCCATCTGTACTCCTTCCACTGTGGCAACCCTGCAGATGAGATTTTTTTCCAAACCCACTCACCCACAAGCAGTGTTTCCAGTCCAACCAGTCCAAAGGCCCCCTTAGTCCTTTAAGCCTCTTCACCAATTGACCCCACCACCTGAGTCCACCCACCCCATGTGTCCTCCCCACCCAGTCCAATCTTCTTCATTGCACCCCATTTCCCAAATGCCACACCCAACCCCATCTTCAAGATTTTGTTCAACTTCTTCCTCAAGCCTGGAATTCCCTACCTGGACTTTTCTGTGTATCCAAATTCTTGCCATCCTTTAAGGACCCCTCAATCACCACCTGCCCAAGGAAGTCTTCCCCGGCTGCTCCAGATGCTAATGAAACCACTCTTTCCACGCTCTCTGACAGTGGCTCTTGGTCCTGGCTGAACATTGGAATCACATGGGGAGCTTTAGAAGTGACTGGTGCTTCATCCTACCCTCAGAGACCCCGATTTAATAGACCTGAGCTACACCCTGGGCACCAGGACGATACTAACGTGCAGCCAAGGTTGAGCCATAGAACTTTCCACACACCCCCTCAGTTTATGCTGTGGCAGGTCTTTCCTGCAAAGTGCTTTTATGGATTTTGTTTATTTGTTGTCCACACTTAATAAGAGCCAATGTGCTGTTGAACAAGAGCAATAACCAGGGGGCGGGCACCCCGCTGAGTTTTACTCTCTTCATCTCATTTAATCTTCATGACAACTCCTGGGAAGTAGGTGTTCTTATTATAACCCCAGTTTCTAAGTAGCTGGGGTTCAACATGTGAAGGATTTGCCAGGGTTACACAGCTGGGACCCCACAATTTGAATCCTAGTCTGACCGGCCCCAGGGCCTGCACGGGGGAGCACTTCTCTACCCAGCTAATCAACTTGACCACCCTGCTCCTTTTCACCTGCTCATCTTCAGAGCTCAGCTCTGGGAAGCCCTAACTGACCTCACAGACTCTGCCAAATCCCCATCAGACATTCTCATGCATCTCTCCTCCAGAGCACTTGACAGTGTCACTATTTATTTGTGCCAATATTCCATTAATAACTGTCTCTCTCCTCCACGCCTAGACCACAAAGCTCCAAGAGGGTGAGGATTGTGCCAGCTTTTATTCTCCACCACATTTTTTGGGTTTACTTAGCACAGCCTGGTGCATGGAGGTTGCTCAATAAATATCTGTCAAATGGAAGGAAGGATGGATGGTGGATGGATGGATGGAAGGAAGGATATATGTATGAATGAAAGAAATATGCCAGATACTAAATACAAATTCCAGCTTCCCATCTAACCACCCACAACTGTAAAGACAGGAGACCTGCTTTCTACTTCTCTGAGCAGCAGGGGGTCCCGCCAAGGATAGCAGCTGCCAAGGCAACTTTGGCTTCCTGGTCGTGTGACCTTGGGCAAATGCTCCACCTCTCTGAGCCTCCTGTAAAATGGAGGTGGCAGTAGTTATATGCAGGGAGGCTAAGAGGATTAGATGAGACCATGAGCAACAAAGTCATGTCAATGACAAGGAGAAGAATTAGAATTACTCTCTCAAGTTCCCAGAGCCTCCTGTCTCTCCCAGGGGCTCCATCAACAGCACTGGCCCTCCCACAGTGTGCCCTTGGCCTTGGGGATGGGGGTGTGGGCAGCTTATGCAAATCCTGGGGAGAACAATCTGAGAATGGGCTTCTGCGTGGATTCTTCCATGAGCCCCTTCTTTAAAACGGACCTTTTTAACAGCTGCTAAGACTACAATGAAAAGCCAGTAGAGGACGAAATGGGAAATAAGTGCAGAGGCAAGGAACCTTCTTAAAGCTCTTTCTTCCATCCCCAAAGCCCAGCTCCCCCACTCCCCAGATATGCCCCATCAGACTCTACTTCTGGGCTCCATTCTCCTTTCAGGAGCTCTTAATCTGAGGTCCCTTGGTTTGGAGAGGGAAGAATTTTCATCCTTATTCTTTGGAATTTAGCATTTCTTTCAAGTGCACATAGGCAAAAAACTATAGTAATCAGCAACACCTGTGACTTTGTCACCAAGAGAAATCACAAGCATTTTCATATTACATTCAAGCTGTGGCAGGTATTTTGAAATATCATTTATGCTCAGCACTACTTTGAAAATCCAGCAGTCATTAATCCTATTGTTTAATGAATCACTAAAAAGCACATGCCACTATATCACAAAATTAAGTTTACTTTTCATCATAATGGTTTCCTTTGTAATTCTATGTATTTCATTTTATGAATTAAAAAAAACATCCCTGGGAGAAGTTCTGAAGGCTTCATCGGATGGCCAGTGGGGCCCATGGCACAGATAAGGTCAAGGCCTCTGATTAGAATCCAGCTTACCTGCTGCCCAGGTGGGCCTGTCACTATCTGATTCTTATTGGCTCAACAGTTGTCAGAGGCCCAGGCAGCTTTGGGACCCCGAGTTTGTTTGGGGTGCCTCTCTCAGCCTGTGGGAATCAATGAATGAAATATGGAACCAGTTCTGCTGGCCTCTCCCATCCTCCAAGGACAGGTAGTTTCATTTATAGATCTTTCCAGGAGCTCTTGTTTTCCTCATCTGTAAATGGGGGTAATAAGGCCCAGCTCTGATGAGATCACCCAGGAAAGAGCAAGATAAACAGTAAAGTGTCATTCATCCGGATTGGTGACAGACTCACCTCTCATCCTTCTCTAGTATCCAGGTGATCCCCTGGAACAGCAAGCCTGGGTGAGAGACCATCCAGGGGTCCTCATTTCCGGTGCAGAGAAAATTCCAGTAAATGCTGCAAAGCCGGCTGCAATTTGAAGCAGGTGCAGTTCAGTGCTTAGGTCAGCGCTGTAATCTTGCTGGAGTGCAGGAGTCACTCATTAGGCAAGAGACAGTGGCACAGGAGGCCACCCCCAGCCTGGCACAGCCTTTCATTCCAACTCCCATCACCTCCTATTGACAGCTTCTGGCTGACATCCCAGTCCCTCATTGGACAAATAGCCGGGGCTGTGCTGAGCAGCTAACATGCATCAACTCTCTCAGTCTTCACAGCAGCCCTGTTGCAGGTATCCCTGTTCTACAGCCAGAGAAACTGAGGCACAGGGAAGTGAAGTAACCTCAACATTTGGACCAAGGCAACCCTGGCTCCAAGGCTTGTGCCCTTAACACTACTCTGAATCAGCGGTTTGCAAACTTGAGCATCAGAATCACCTGCGTGATGGTTAATTTCATGTGTCAATTTGGTTAGGTTATGGAGTCTGATTAATTGTTTGGCCTATGAGGGTATTTTGTAGATGGATTTGATCTATAATCAGTGATCGCATCTATCACTGATTGCATCTACAACCAACAAAGGTGACTGATGGCCCTCTGCCATGGGGGTAGTCTCCTCATCCAATTAGTTGGAAGTCTTACAGGCCAGAACTGAGAATTTCAGAAAGCAGAAAGAAGAATTTCCACCCTGAGTTCACTCAGTCAGCTTCCCCTGGGGAATATGGACCTGCCAGACTACGGAATTGCCTTTATTGGAGTTTCCAGCTTGCAGCCTGCCGTTTGGAGTTTGGACTGTTTCTCTGGAGAAGCCCAACTAATACAACCTGTTAAAACACACACTGCTGGGCCCACCCCAGAGCTTCTGCTTCAGTAGGGCCGAGAACCACAGTGCTGGGTCCTTGCCACTCAAAGTGTGGGGCTCGGCAACATCAGCACCACCAGCACTTTTAGAAATGCAGAATCCCAGGCCCCACCCTGGAGGACCATGCCCTGGCATGGTCATGGCATTTTAGCAAGATCCCCACGTGATTTGTTTGCACACTGCAATTTAAAAGGCTCTTCTGGAAACCACCTTGGGGTCAAGTGCCCTTTACTCATAGAGCCTGCATACCAGTGGGAGAGAGAAACAAACCAACAAACAAGTATAATGAGATAATCTCAGATGGCAACATACTCATGAAGGAAATTAAATGGGGTGCTAAGGAAGGAGGCACTGGGGGCGGCAATGGTCATTTTAGGAAGAGGGGCCAGGGAGGGGCCCCCTGAGGAGGTGACATTTGAGACCTGAACAAAGAGGAGGTGCCATCATTTAACAATCAGGGGAGGGAACAGGTGTGGCTCAGGCTGTGGGGCGCCTGCTTCCCACCTGGGAGTTCCCAGTAACGTCTAGGGACAGGGAAACAGACAACAAGCAAACAAGAGAGAGAAAAAGAGCCAGCTCAGGGGAGCCCAATGTGGCTCAGTGGTTGGGTGCTGGCTTCTCGCACATGATGTCCCAGTTTCAATCCCTGGCTGGGTACCTCAAAAAAAAAAAAAAGAACAATCAGGGGAGAGCTTCTGCAAGAGGCAGACCCATGTGCCAGGCCCTGGGCTGGGTGCCGAGCAAGGTACCCTCAAATGGGGGAGTCAGATGTGTGCCTGATGCAGATTAGCAAGACACAAAGAAGATGCTGAGGGCAGGAGGGATACCAGGCCCTGGGTCAGGCACTGGAGATTCGATTCGTCCTCTGAAGAAGAAAGTACCAAGACAAAGAGGGGCAGAAACGAGGTGCTGTGGAATGTCAGTGTTCCCCGAGAGATTACCCACTTGGGACCAGGCACTGGATTGTGAGCTTTCTCCTACACACACACGTACACGAATGTACTCATGCATAGACACGCTTATCATACTGTGGTTGACAGCAGGGACCTGGAGCCCGACTCAGCTGCTGATTAGCCTCAGGAGCCCCTTCCTTCACTTCCCTGGGCCTTAGTCCTCTCCTCAGGGATGGGATAAGAGGGCCACCAAGCGCACAGCTTTGTTGGGAGGTTTAAACGAGGTAATATTTGCAAAGCTTGGCACCTGGATAGTATTGAGTATGAGTTATCATTAAACTCATCATGATTCTCTAAAGTAGGTAGATTAACATCTGCATTTTTCAGAGAGAGAAATGGAGGTTCAGAAAGGCCCACTGACTTCCCTAACCAGACTACCTGTCTGTCTGACATGGAATTCAGAGGAAGCAGGTCACCCCCAGTTGGGGTGGGTGGATGAGGCTGGCTGGAGGAGACCTCAGAGTTGGGGTGCATGGGACGAGGAGGATTTGGCCAAGCAGAGGAAGGATTAGGGTAGGGGATAGGGGTGAGGGAGACAACGACAACCTTCCTGGTGGAGGAACAGAGTGAGCAAATGCACAGACTGGGGATGTTTGGGAAGCAAACGGGAAATAGGGGATAGCATCATTTGACCTTGAACATGAAGGCTGCTAAGGGGGAAATGTGGCTGTATCGGATCAAGGAGGGCTGAACGGGGAGACATTTAGGTATGATTTTGTGGGAAGTGGGAGCCATAGAAGGTTCTATTCTATGCAAATGTGCCCCATTTGCAATGGCCCCACTCATTCTCACTTTAGAAGACCTGGCATTGGCCTTGATTCCCAGCTGGGCATGAAAGCCATATGACCCCAAACCAGGTCACACCCTATGGTCAAAGCTCACTTCCCACAGCAGAGCTTGCCACAGGCAGGAAAGCAAGACAAACCCCAAGGGCAGGCGGTGCCCGCCTAGTGGCAACAGCTGTGGAGGTAAAGGTTTCCAGCCTGGCTGCCGAGTTCCACAGAAGCCCCGCTGAAGGCCCATCCACCTGCCTGGCTGGCTATCCAGGAAAGCCAGAGCACTCTACACTCGGCCCCCGGCCAGCCGAAAGGGTACTGCCACGGAGACCGGCACTATCTAGAGGACAGCTGGGCCTATGGGCCCGGGAAGACCCCACGTTCAGAGGCAGGAGAGAGCTGAGTTTGCCCCAGGATGCAGAGGGCTTTGCCCCTCAGCCCTGCCACTGCTTGCTATATGCGTCCTCTGAAATGGGGAGCATGGCTCTTTTTCCTTTTATGGTCTGTGTTTTTTCGGTTGTACTTGTTTCATTAATGTGTGTCTTGTGGCTTCCTGTGTTTCCCCTGGGCTGTGTGTCCCACGGAGACAGGAACCACCTGTCTCTTGGCACGTAGCTCATAGGTGGTGTTTAGCACCTGGTTATTGATGGACTGAGTGACTATTGTGAAGGTCAAACGAGAAGGTCAAATGTGAACGTGTTTGGCAGGTACTCAAGAGATACACAGAAGAGCCTTAGATTCTTACCCCAAGGTGACAGGGGCCCAGTTCAGCACATGAGGAACTTGCTGCAGGTGTTCACGAGGACAAGAAAAAACAAGCAGGCATTCTGAATACTGAAAGAGAGGACAAAAGTGACAGCAATTTGCTTGTAGGTGGTTTTCTACCCTGAAGAACCCCAACAATTCTGCTTGGTTAAAAATGAGCAACGCCAGTGAGAAAGCTTGTTAAAAGAACTGGAGACAAGAATTAGGCAAAAATTAATCGTTTTCCCATTCAGCTGCTATACTTCATCTCAAAGTGTTATTGGAAAAAAGGATTTAGTTCATAATAGCAACAAAAAACCTGTAAAGCACATAGGATTTGCTTAAGAAGTGCCACAAGGACTGTAGGGAGAAAATGATAACATTTTACTGCAGGGGGGAGGGGTGGGGGAATAAAGAACACCTGAGTAGAGACACTTTGATGTGTCTAGAAAGGAAGCCCCAAATGTAAAGCTGTCAATTCTCCCTAATATAATTAATAAACATGATGTAGTTCCAGGGAAAATAGCAGGGGCTCTAAGTTTTATTTGGAGAGTAATTGAAAAATTTGGACAAGAATAATAAAGGAAATCATGGGGAGATGGTACCTTACGTGAAGAACACACTGTGAAGTGACAGTAACTAAACCAGTGTGGGTTTGCATGGGAATCCCTGTTCAAATGGTTCTGGCTCAAGGAATTGTTCATAAGCACTGAGTGATGTGCCCTTTCTGTAGGGCCTTGGCAGAGCAAAGCACCACCAGCCTTGCATTACCGGGGCCCAGCTCAAGTCTCACCTCTCCCGTTTCTCTGTTGTAGGTAATCTACCTAATTTCTCTACGTTCAGTTTCCTCATCTGGAAAAATGGGGATGATAACAGCACTAGAGGTGATGTGAAAATTAAATTAGCTGATGTGTATGTGGTACTTAGCACGGCAGTGGGCATAGAGTAAGCCCTCTCTAGATGCTATTTTATTTGCTTAAAAATAATATCTAAGTAAATTTAAACATTATTAATTAGCTTATGGGTCAAAGAAGAGACATTTGCATTTCTAATTGCTGGCTGCGGAGACTTCAGTACAATTTTCCAGTTTGAGCCCTTGCTGGGCAAACCCTGAGCAGATGCGGGGTGGAACTGCCTGTGTATTGAACTTGGATTTGTTTCCCTCTGCCCTCAGCTCACCCTCCAGGTGGTTCTGTGGTTTCGCTGTGGTTGTTTCCCCTGCTTTGCAGGTCAGGAGGCCATCCTCTCTGCCACCTCGCGGGCCAGGCTTGCTGCAGTCAGGATCAGGCAGCCCAGGCCTGCCCAAACTGCATCCTGTGGGGGAAGGGCCTCTCCCTGGGTCACTGTATTTTTCCATTGGCCACTTCCTGCCCAGGACACCCCCCCTCACCCCACAGGGCTGAGCTCAGCACAGAGTGGGGCGCCCCTTTCCACACCCTACCCGACCCACCCCAGCCTTGGGGCACTCGCCAGGCTCCCAGCTGGGAGAAAACAATATTTTCCCAAACACAATCTGTATTTATCTGGGGTGGAGCTCCCAGGGCGACCTTGGAAGGAATGAAGCAGAGGGCATGGTAAATTCTGCGGTCAGCATCACACAAGGCCCCCATGGGGTCTGACACCACTGCTGGCTCCTCTGATGGTGAGGGGAGGGCACCGGGGACTTCCTGGGAAGAAAAGGGATTGTTCTTAGTGGGAGAAGGATGGGATAGGCCGAGCACTGGAGGAGGAGTTGGGAGGCCCGGGTTGGAGCCTCCCCCCTGCACCCAGAGCCTGTCCCCAGTGTCTTGTCTGTCTGTAGACCCCAGGGCCTGCCAGTGGGCTTGGGGCAGAGTAAGCCCTGGAGGTGTCCCTTGTGTTGAGAAGATGCAGTGTTGGGGGCTGCTCACGCTTTGGCAGAGTGAAGCCCACGTGATGGTTGAACTGTTGGAGGGGCCACTGAATGATGCTCCCAGGGTCCTGCCCCTGGAGAAAATCCTCATTTGTGAGTGCTTAGACACCAAGGGCACACGTTGTGGACATCAGCAGAGACTGGGCGCAGAGAGTAACTAGGGTTAAGGGTCAATCTAGTTGGGGTCAGTGCCCACCTGGGGCCTATCCTGGCAGCTCTTTGTGGCCCATGAACTGTTTTCTGCTCCTCCCTTCCCCTGCCCCTATCCCTCTTCCCAACCCCGTAAATGGCACTCTATCCCCCAAATTCCTCGGGTCACAACAGCCATCCTAGTTCTCTTCCTTTCCCTCTACCACCAGTTACTATCTCAGAGCACCCACTCCCCTCCATCTCCATTGCTGAAGCCTTAGCCCAAGCCATCGCCATTGCCATCTCCATCGCTTATTGGATGAGGCCCCCAGAGGGCCTCCCTGCTTCCTTTCTTCCCTTCCTCCAGTCTATTCTCCACTCACAGCCTCAAGAAGCATCTTTACAAAAGGAGCTCCGACCTTGTCACTTCTGCTCATCACTTTTCCATGACTTCCGAGGGCCCCTGCAATAAAATCTACTGCCCCTACCTCAGTCCAGTCCACAGGTCTGGGGGGACGGGATGTAACAGGGCTGCTGGTGGGTTAATTTGGGGTTTGGAATTGGGAAGCTCATTTGCCCAGGGAGAAAAGCTACATTTTTCAATGTCAACTTTATCAGTGATAATGGTAATATATATATTTTTACTGAATTTCCCAATTGGTTCAGAACTCAGGGAAGAGGGGAGACGTTTATTGGGCCACCTCAAAAGCATGAACACTAGTAAGAGAACTCACCTTGATAGCACATTACAAGTCAGAGAATTTCCATTTATAACTTCCTTGAATCTTCGTTTCAACTATGAGTCATGAAGGTTATCATCCCTACTTTAGTAACGACACGGGGAAGCCACAACATGTGAAGTGACTTGCCCCGGTCACGCAGAGTGTAGCAGTTTGGCATTGTTTACGAATCCCAAAAATAGATACTGGATTTTGTTTGTAAACTGGTCTGTTCCTCTGGGCATATTAGATTGCATTAACTTTAGAGGTTTCACTTTTACTTGATTAAATTATGATTAGGGCTTTGATTAGGCCACATCAGTCGGACGGCAGAGGAGAGAGTTGGAGTTTTGATGCTGGAGCCCCGGGAAGTGAACACAGAGGAATGGAGGTGGCTCCACAGACATGGCAGAGGCCCCGGGAAGAGAGAACCTGATAGTCTACAGCTGATCTGACAGTCTACAGCCGTTGAGCTTGGGAAGAAATGAGCCCCAGGGAGAGAGACAAGCCTTATACCAGCCTAGAGCTGAGACCAGAAGAAGCTGGGACCATGGAGCCTTAAGAGGAGGCCTGAATCCCTGCAGAGACCGGCAGCCATCTTGCTCCAACACATGGCAACAGACTTTGGTGAGAGAAGTAATTTATGCTTTATGGCCGTATAACTGTAAGCTTCTACCCCAAATAAATACATTTTATAAAACCCAACAGATTTCTGGTACTTTGCATCAGCACCACTTTGACTGACTAATATACAGAGTTAAGACTGGAACCCAGGCTTCACCAGATTTCACTATCTTGGCTTTGTCTTTTTGGCTTAAGGTTTGGATTCCTATGACAGTTTCTTTAACATATCATGACAGGGATCAAGACTGCATGGTATGGAGGCGGATGTGGCTCAAATGGTTAGGCATCCGCCTGCCATATGGAGGCACCTGGGTTTGATCCCTGGGACCTCCCGGTAAAAAAAAAAAAAAAAAGACTGCATGGTACTGTTGGAGAGCTAGGCACAAGACTAATGGAAGGACACACTTGTGGGAGTGAAGGTGACGGTGGCAATAAAGGGGTAGCACAAGGAGTTTCTTTGTGGGGATGAAACCCTTCTGTGTCCTGACTGTGACAAAGGTGGTTACACAAATTATATATATGCTATAACTTTTCAATAAACTATGCACTCCATCCCCCAATAAGCACATGTAAAAATGAGTAAAATGCAAATAAGGTCTGCAGTTTAGTTAATAGTGTTGTAGCACTGTCAGTTTCCTGGTTTTGCTAATGTACTCTGGCTATATAAGATGCTATCATTGGGGGAAGCTCGGTGAAGGATCCATGGAAATTCTCTGTACTAGGTTTGCAACTTCTGGTGAGTCTTAAATCATTTCAAAATAAAAAAAGTTTTGAGAATCCCCTTTAGTTTGGGATGGCAAATGAATATCAATTCCCATGCCAATTGCAATCAAGCGTTATGGAGCACGTGTTAAGAAGGCTTCTGAAGCTACACCAGGGTCCAGCGGGAAAGAGTGATGTCTGCTGTGGATTCTGGGAATGGCATGGAGCAGCATGGAGCAGGTTCATACTATCCGTGCACTCACATTCTGAAAGCTGAGTGTGAATCAAAGTATTGAGAAGAAGACACTAGCCTCAGAGAAGGAAGGAGAGAGAAGGACAAAAGAGGGAAGCATGTGCCCTGCATTATTCCATTTATATCAAGTTTAAGAATAGACCACATAAAACAGTGGTAGCTTCCAATGGTGGGGGATTGATTGGAAGGCGGCATGGGCTGATGGAAATGTCCTATATCTTGATTGGGGTATTGGCTATACCAGTGAGTAAATGTATTAAGTCATTGAGTGGTACTTAAGATCTGTGCATTTTATTATATATAAATTATACCTCAATTAAAAAAAAGAGAGTGGCAGGGCACAACTCTGAAAGGGACACCATTTCCATTAATAAAAACACAGCCTAGAACTTCCAAAGCTATCTTCGAGAGGAGTTCCTCCTGGTGGAGGAGGGGTGGTTGGACAGGCCTGGGTTTCACCTGCTCCTGGGTGGTGGGACTGTCTGGGGTTAAGTCCAGCCTTGCCACTTATGAGCTGGACAAGTGATCAGGTCTTGCTGCCTCAATTTCCTCAGCTGTAAAATGGGGGTGGCAACAGTGCCTACCCCATAGGGTACTACAAGGATGGAATGACTTAATGAAGACCTCGGTTAGTATTTCCTGGTGAGCAGGACGTGCTCAATACTTCTTAGCTGCTCTCACTGTATGGTTATTATTTTTGTTCTCTCTCTGATTCCCTGGCTAACAGCTGCTGCCCCCTTTCACACACTGGCACTAGGGGGAACACAAATTCTTCCTCGAGCATACCTGAGATGGACTGGCTATTTTAAAACACTTTACTGAACTCTCCAGGAAGACAACAAGGAAATAAACACTATCTGGATCTCCCAGGACGGGGTCTGAGCCCCCTAGTGAGATCTGCCCCGGGCCCTGTCCTCTTCCTTCTGCCCTTTGGGACCCCCACCCACTGGCTCCCAGGGCTGGCGCTACCTTGAAAGCACTGCCTAGGCTTCTGCTTCCTACTTCTAGACTGATCTCTATGGGAAGGCGACATCTTAAGACTCAGCTTCTAGACATTTCCACATCTTGGGTAAGATAAGAGAACTCCCAAGCTCTCTGCCCCTGACCTCCGTCCCTCCCTACCGGTTCCTGGCCTGAGAGCTGTGTATTTGCAGTGGTGACCATCCCAGGAATGGTCTCACCTTCCGGTGGAGCCTGCCCCCTCCACAATGTGGGGGTCTAGCATATGGAGCGACATGCCAGAGAGGAGGATTTTCCCTTTCTTTCTGAGAATGAGTCTGTGACGGCACTGGGGAGATGTGGCTGAAACAGGAGGGAAAAAGGAAGTTGTCCAGAGGACCAAGGAAGAGGGGGTCACACAGTGGAGTTCACCCATAGGAAGAGCAAAGGGGGCAGCTGCTCTGGGGCTGGAGTCCAGAGGAAGGCTCTGTGGGATGAGGCAAGCTCCAGTCCCCAACAGGGTCCCCAACAGGACTGGCGGAGCCTCCTGCCTGGGCAGGTGGGCTCTTCAGCAGTAGCGTTTCCACAGGACTGTCACAAGAATGTACGGCCAAGAATTTTCCAGGCCACTGCCAGCTTTCAGAGAACCAAGAAGGAGTTGAGGTAGCCTGCATGAGTGGGGAGGCATGTGGGTTTATGTGGGAAAGATCCATCTGTCTGTCCATCCATCCAACCATACATCCATATATCCATCCACCTCCTAATCATTCCATCCATGCATCTGTGTGGCCATCCTTCCATCCATCCATCCATCCATGCATCCATCCATCCATGCATCCATCCATCCGTCCATTCATCCATCTGTCCATCTATCTGTCCATCTATCCATCTATCCAACAATTTATTGTGCCTCTTATATGCCAGACATTAGGCTGGCCCTGGAGATGTGCAGGTAAGCATAGACGTGGTCCCCAGGGTGCTTATGGTCTATTTCAGGATGCAGACAGTAAACAGACAATTGCATACCGGGTGACAGGTACTACTGCAGGGAAGGACAAAAGTGCAGGATTCAAGTAGGAGGGACACAGTCACCACACCTGGAGACTCTGGGTAGGCTTCCTGGAAGAAGCAACATTTACTTGACCCTGAAGGATGAGGAGAAGCTCTCCAGATGTGACAGAGACAGCTTATTCCCCAAATTCATGCTCCCCTTCCATGGTGAAGAGTTGTCACCGGAAAGTGGCTGCCTGGCTAAGGGCTACATCTCCCAGCACTCCTCTCCCTTGCATTTAGATGTGGGCTGGTGGAATGTGAGTGGAACTTGCATGCACTACTTCTGGGCCAAGGTGTGCCTTCTCCAGCATCTCTTTCCCCAGATGGAGGCATATCATGATGGGACAGAGCCATGGGATGGGAGAAGAGTAGATTCCTACGTCTGTGTGGTGGACACAGCCCATAGCATAACAATACTCACATTGCATTGTGATGAGGACAATCAATAAACTCCTGTTGTCTTAAGCCAGGGAGGTTTGGAGTTTGTTACAGCAGTTACTGTTTCCTTTACGAATATGCCCAGATCACAAAGGGAAAGAGGAGAAAGGGAAAAAAGTGTCTCAGAGGAAAGTGCAGGTGCAAAATTTCCAGGGATAGAGAGGGGGAAGTGATGCCAGGTGAGGATGGAGGGAAATAATGCCAGGTGAGGCCAGAGGGGTGTGATGTCAGGTGGGGCTGGAGAGAAGTGATGTCAGGTGATGGTGGAGCAGAATGATGTCAGGTGAGGATGGAGGAGAAGTGGTATCAGGTGAGGATGCCAGGAGGTTCAGGGAGCCAGCTGCAGCCAGGTCGGGGGAAGACCTTTCAGCTATGCTAAGGAGTTGGGACTCAATCTGAAATCACTAGGCTATTACCAGGTCAGACACCCCCAGGCATTCCTTTTCTTCCCTCAAGCTCAGAAGAGATAGGTAACTTGCTGAAGGTCATCTGGTCAGTGAACAGCAGAGTCAACCCCAGGTCTTGCTGAGTACATAAGCCTAAGCATTCAGCTCTGTGCTTTCCCAAAATGTTATAAAACATAGAAGCTATGGCATTAAATTCCAAAGAACTCTATGGGAGTGGCCAGTTTTCTAGGACTGGCCCCACGTGAGTGTGTTTTCTCCTGGAACCAGACCCACACCAGCACACAGGATGATCACCTCCAGCCAGCAACACTGGCCACCAGCACCACCTGCCCTGGCTGGGGCTCTGCACCCCAGGAAAACCAGCTGTGAACCCAAAGAAACCCATCCCCACTGGACTGAAGTTGGCACCTCGACCACCTCCACAAATGGGGCACACAGTAGGTGGCAGAGACCGCCTCAGAGTTACTCACTCCCAGGGTCTTCTCTGCAGATTCCTGGGCTGAATGAGCCACACAGTCAGGTTGCAGATAATGCCCAACTGTCTCATCCATCCATCCTCAGGAAAACCAAAGCAGGCATTGCTATGACTACTCTTAGCCAGGTGGGCCCTTGCTGACCCACTAGGCAGTGATATTTGATGTGGACAGGAAAAGCTAGGGGTTTGGCTAAGGTTCCCCATCCCTTTGCCACCATCTCCATCATGTCACCCTCATTTTCTGAAGCCAGAATGTTCTGGATCATCTTTATCCACAGCATTCCTTGGTTTTGCAAAGGTGTCTCTAGTTCTCCTACAGTGGTGGAGGGTGAATTCCAGGGACAGAGCTTCTGGAAGATACCCTGCCCACCTCCCTCCCTTTTCAATCCAGAGCAATTCCTCTTTTATCATGCTCAATTTTCCTCATTAGATAGCATTTAAAGAAAGGATTTTAGAGCTAAATCAGGAGTTTGAAAACAACTGATTGAGTCCAGCTCTCTAATTTTCTAGGAGTTCCTGAGGCTCAGAAAGAGGAAATATGATTTTTGCAAAGATATAGCACATCGGTTACAGAAAAGAGTCTACCTGTTTATCTCTTCAATCCATCCATCCGTCCATCCATCCATTCATCCACCCATCTATCCAGGCAACAGGTGCTGAAGGCTCGGGACATTCTGGTTTTCTTACCTTGCAGCTTGGGTAACTGCATCTAAAGCTCTTAGCCTCCTTAGTGTCATGAAGGAGAAAGAACCTGAATTCTCCATAGATGTGCTTAAGGTCCTTTTCTGCCATCTTCTAGTAATCACCCCTTAGGTAAGTCATTTCATTACTGTTTCCTCAACTGTAAAATGGAGCCACTACTTCCTACATTTGGGTTACTGTAGGGATTTAGTGAGGTAATGTCTACAAACCCTGATGGAGTGCCTAAAACATAGCAGCATGCTCAATGTCTGGGTGAGTTCTCCCAGCGCTCCATGCCTGAGGGCGAGCAGGGGACCCTGGGCCTGCTGTCATCCAGAAGTGCTCAGGGCTCTGTTTTAATGGTTCGAGGCCACCAGGGAAGGAAGTTTCACTTCTCCCCTGGTCCTCCCTCAGTTGTTACCTAATTTTGGTCTGGCCAGAGCTGGAGTCTTCCTTTTCCCCTCATTGTCTTGGGGCCCTCAAGTGAACTTGGCTAGCACCATTTCCGCAAGCATAATATATATTTAGCCAGCCAGCACATAGTACACCCCCACAGGCCCATACACTTTTCATGAGCCTTGGAGATACCTCCCCCAGACATCCCCACAGCTCACTCACTTGCTTCCTACAGGTTACCCCCTGGAGAGGACATTTTGAGCCCTTCTCTCAAACAGTGTCTGTCACCCTCTCTTCCCTTACCCCAATTTATTTTTCATCGCATCATTTGAAATTATGATATTTATCATTCCCTTGCTTATCATCTATCTTATCCCCTAGGATGTGTAAGCTGTTATTTTGTTCATTGCAGCATCACCAGCCCTGGCACATAGTTGGTGCTTAATAAGGTGTTTTCCATTGTTTTCTGACTTGCATTGTTTCCAATAAAAAGTCAGCCATCATACTTAATGCCATGCCCCTATATGCATCTTCTTTTTTTCCGGATGCTTTTAAGATATTTCTCATTATCTTTAGTTTTCATCAATGTCACTATAATATACCTATCTGTGATTTTTCTTTGCATTTTTACTGCATCCTTCTTTCCTTTTGGGATTCTAATTATGCCTGTAACTACTTGATATTATATCATAGGTATATTAATACAAAAATATTAATATATTTTTTCCTTTCTGCTTCAGTTTTAATTTCTTTTTACCTGTCTTCAGGTGCCCTGATACTTTCTTCTGCAGTGTCAAATATACTGTTTACTCTATTAAATGAGTTTTTCATTTCTGATATTTTAATTTTTATTTCCAGAATTGCCATTTGGTCCTTTTTCTAATTGCCATTTATATCCTAAAATATACTACCTCTTTGCTCATTATCTCACTGTATCTATTTTTTCTCTATAAATTGTATGTATGTTCTGTTTATTACCTTGTCTTGGATTTAATTTTATTATATTCTTGAAAGTATGTGTAAAGGAATAACTGAGATTGACATGTAATTTTTAGTTTGTTTTGTTTTATTTATTTCCTAGGAGTGTCTAAATCCTTTCTGCTGTCTGGTGGAGAGACTGATTATTTAGATTTCTCCTAGGGTAAAATTGAGCTTGGTTTGGGAATCAGCTTTAATTAGATTGAGTTTTCCTGTAATTAGCCCAACCACCAACCTCTTCTACCTTTTTAAAATCCTGTCAGTATTTGAGCTAGGAGGGGTTGGCTGCAGTTTCAGATAATTTTTGATTCACCTCTCCATGGCTGACTTCTCTTCGTCTATCCCCCGACACACACCAGGTGTGGCAGTCGCCATAGCTCTTGCTCCCCATATGAAGAGATTGTTTCTTTCTGGAATGCAGTTAATTAAGTCTTCTTTGCTTCTACTGTTCCTCTCGAGAACCGTAGAAAGAGTGTTTTTTATATTTCCTTTGTTTTTCTTGTCGTTGACACAGGACTGAAGGTTCTTTACATCTTTCTATATCCTAATTGGAAGTAAAAATATCCGCCAATAGTTAGTTATTATTATTATTAGTGGAAGGCATACTTATTAATAAAATAAGCACACAAATTAGAAGTTAATTACAATGAACAATTATATGATGTAGAAGTATATGGTTCTCTGAGACCATTTCCTGTCAGAATGCCCATTTGTAGATAAGGAAGCTGAAGTTAAGATAAATTGAGTACAGTGTTCAAGGTCACATCACTAGCAAAGCCCAGTGTCAGGATATGAATCCAAGTCATTCAGTGCTAAAAATCAGGCTTTACCCTTCTGTGCTGTAAAATAAGGATTTTTTTAAAAAGTGCCATGCTTATAGTAAACACTCAATAAATGATACTAACTAAAATGTCCTGCCCCTATTTTGGTTGGAGTCTGGGAATCAATTAATTAATCTTCACACCTATAACACGCACACACCCTGTCCTGACCTGACAGATGACCCTAAGGTCTAAAAGGATCTTCGGATCTTCGGACATTTACACAAAACTTACTTTCATGTCCCTTTTGAGCTGCCATCTTCTCATCTGACAGCCAGTGGCTCCAGGGAATTAGACAAGGGGTTGGAGAAGAGAAGTCTCAAAGTTCAGAACAGCTTCATGTTTTCAACCACCATCCATGGAGCTTCATAGGCTCCTGGTTCCTTCCAAGATGACCCAGTGGCATCTTTATTTGGGGCTGGAGACTAGATAGCTTGGGATGTTACTTCTAAACCCAAGTTGCAGGGAGGGAGGACCCCAGCCAAGTCATCCCGATGGTCTCCTCCTGGATGGGGACAAAGAAAACTACATGTTGACTGTGCATCACTGCCAGAGCCTGTGCTGGGCTTGTTAGGCTCTTGGCATAATTGCAAATAGTGCATCACCAGACCGCTCAGTTCAAATCCCCTCTTTACTTACCTCCACATTGTAGGACTGTGAGAAGCACACTTAACCCGCCAAGCCTTAGTTTCCCATCTCTAATGTGAAAATTAGAAGTAGAACCTACCACACAGGGTGACTGATTAAATGGTCCAATTCTGGGAGCGACAGCACATGTGTTTTTTATTTGCAGACTCTGGTTTTTGAACTCTGATTTCATGTTGTCCTTCAAGAGTCCCATTTACTATAAAGAGTAAGCATTGAAACTCCCATTGGCCAAAAGGGGGATGTAGAGGCTCAGAAAAACATGAAATCCTATGTTTGATGACCTTGTGGGTACCCTAGGGCCTGAGGACACTCCGATGAAGCTCAGGACAGCCTATCCACATTGGGGGTTGGAGCTGCCTCTCTGGCCAGATGAATTCTGAGAAGCTATTTTTCTTCCTTAGGGACCCACTTAGGCCAGTCCTGGGAACATAATGCCTTAGTTTGCCAGGTTGCTATGACAAATACCACAAAGTAGATTGGCTCACACAACAGGAATTTATCCACTCATGGTTTTGAGGTTAAAATAAGTTCAAAATCATGATATTAGCAAGACTTGCTTTCTCCCCGAAATCTGTTGTGTTCTGCTGCTAGCTGCTGGCAGTCCTTTGGGTGCCTTGGCTTGTATCTCTGCTTCTTGTCATCACATGATGATGTCCTCTTCTTTCTAGCTCTGTGACTTCTTGGTTCTCTTTAAGGCCTCCAGTAATCCAGATTAAGACTCACCCTTTCAGCTAGGCCACACCTTAACTAAAAATGCCATCTTCAAGAGGTCCTATTTACAATGGGTTCACATCCATAGGAATGCAGATTAAGAACATATTTAGGTTGGGGTACATAATTCAACCTACCACATCTTCCTGGGCTCCTGGGAAGTGAGGGCAGAAGGCAGTGGGATGTCCTGGGAGAGGAAAGAGCAGTCAGGAAAAGCAATTGAAGTAGCAGTACATACCCTCAGATCCTCTCCCCAAATCCATGCTCCTTACCCTAATTCCATGTTTATATTCTCTGATGACTATAAAACAGAGGTCTCTGCTTTGGAGAACTCCAAGCATAGTAGAGGGTGAGGGCATCATACTTAAAACAGAGGGGTTAAGTGGATATTGTCTGCAAAGTTAGGGGGATTCCCAAAACCACCCTTAGGTTCAATAATTTACTAGAAGGACTCACAGAACTCACTGGAAGCTTTACATTTACAGTTATGGTTTCTTACAGGGAAAAGATACAGATTAAAATCAGCCAAGGGGAGAGATGCATGGGGCAGAGTCTAGGCGGGGCCCAGACATGGAGCTTGCAGGTGTCCTCTCCCCACAGAGTCATGGACAGTGTTAGCGCCTCCCAACAATTATGTGTGACAATATGCACAGAGGATTGCCAAGCAGGAAAGCTCACCCAAGCCTTGGTGTCCAGGGTCTTTGTTGGGGCTCCATGGTCAGCTGCCCATCTGGCTGATCCAATATGATCCAAAGTCCCTCACTTTAATCACATTGTTTGGCTTTCTGGCATGGCCAGCCCCCACTCTAAACAAAGACATTCCTACCAGGCATGACATTCCAAGGGCTTAGAGATTACTTCCCAGAAGGAGAGGGAAAAAGGTCTGGACCTCTCTTTGGGCAAAGTTAGCTTCCTTCCTTCACAGTATCATACAGCAGACAGACTGTGGCCTCTTCTACCTCCCAGGACACAGGCATCCAGAGCTCTAACCTCCAGGGAGAATGGAAAGGTCTTCCCAGGGGAATGGACATCCCATGAGGAAGACCTAAGGATACCGACATCAAGTGTTCTCTAGATGCTCAACACTTTCTCCTACTTCTTGGCTTGGCTCTTAATCAGGAGCAGACAAAAGAATCACCACCTGCAATGACGATGATGATGACGACGATGATGATCACCATCATAATAACCATCACCATCTGTGGAAAGCCTCTAGGTTCCACAGAGGAACGTGAATGGATGAGACACTACACAGGGAGAAAAATCTGAAAAATATAATCACAAGAAAAATAAAACCTCCAAATCCAAAGAAAGATAACAGCTAATGCATTCATGAAAACAGAGTATAATGCTGTAAACAAAAAGCACAAGAAGAACTCCTGGGGAAACAGATGGCAGCAGAAATTTTAAAAAATAAATAAATAAAAAACTCAATTTTGGGGAACAAAGTTGAGAACATACAGCAAAAAAGGTAATATAAAACAAGAGATAAATGAAAAGACAAATAGAGGACTGGTACACGATCTCAAATACTCAATAGGAGTTCTAGAAAGAAAGAGAAAATGATGGGGAGTGTGATGGTTAAATTCATCTGTCAACTTGGCTAGGTGATGTGTCCAGCTGTTTAGTCAAGCAAGCACTGGCCTGAAGTCTTACTGAGGGTATTTAATGGATTTATTTTTTTTTATTTTTTTTTTTTTATTATGGGTAAAAATCAAAATTCTCACAATACATACAAACATTTGTAAAATGATATATAAATATATATGCATATATGTGTATTTGCTTACAAAAATGTTATTTTATATATATATATATACATATATTTTAAGAGGTGCTTAGATTACCTAAAATATTATACGGAACCCACTCGGATTCCCATGTTGCCCACCTCCCACACCTCCCACCACATCCAACACAAACATCTCCCATAGTGTGGCCCACCAACCTCAATGAACTTACACCTCCTGGAGCCTTGCCACCAACCATAGACCACAGTTCACACTGTAGACCACACTCTCTCCCACTCAGTTCTGAGTGGTGTGTGCTGATTTAAAATGGCCTACATCCATTGCCACAACAGTACTCAGGACAACCTCCAACTCCCAAAGAAGCCCCTGTATTTCAACTGCTCATCCCCTCCCTACCCAAAAACTGTCAAGTGGCCACTGGCTCCACCTCATTGTTATAATTTCTTGCATTGCAAGAATCACCATATGTGAGCAAGAGAATACCATCAAGTCCACTCTAGTCCATAGTTCTTCCCCCAATCCAGAGGCGACTGGGATGGTGATGTCCACTCCAACTCCAAGTGAGAGAGGGCTTATATCCCATGGATATGGTGGGTGGGATGATCCTGCCTGCAGATGCAGGCCCTCTCCATTCCCTGGGATGGCCATTTCCCATCGTTGTCTCCTCACCAGGTGACTTGGATGGGTCCATTGAGCTGTAGGGTAGGAGTTGCAGCTCCACCTAGATTTCATGCACACCTGGCACATAGGTAGGTGGGAGGCTCCAGTCTCTGGAAGTATACCTAAGAAACTCCAGCATCACATGTAGGTTTGAAGAGAAGGGACTGGTGAACCATGTGCAGGGAGGACTTATTTGAGTCTAATTCTGTCACTCTCAGGAGCACAGATTACAAAATAGAACCCACTGATAAGGCATCAGTCTCTGGGGCTATCCCCCCTTATAGTATCTCCTTTTAACCGTGAGGAAGCTAAGTCTCAGAGGGGGTAAGCCACTAATCCAAGGTCACACAGCTAATAAGTGGCAGAGCCCTTTCCTCTGGACTAAGCTGCCTCTCTCCAAAAATAAGTAGGCACAGAGGGAGATGGACCATGCAGACAAGGACATAAATGAGTAAGCTTCTGAGCCTCAGATCTGAAGGTGGGAAGCCCACCCCAACTAAGCATGCCCAGGACAATGCAGGGGCCCAGTGACAATCATGTTCCAGGTCCTTGGGGTTGGGGGTCAGGAAGCCTGAGATTCAGCTCTGGCTCTGCCATGGATTTACTGTGTGACCTTTGGCAAGTCGCTTGTCCTCTCTGGGCCTCAATGTGGAATGGGAGAGTTGGACTAGATGCCCCATAATCCTGTAGCTCTGACATTGAAGGAGAATATAAAAGTGGCAGATATACTCCATGCAGTCCTCTGCAGACTGGATTTAGAAGATGCATGCTATACTTAAGGTCAGGCTGAGAAAAATCAAAGCAATTAAAAGCTCTGCTGGGACATTGGTTCATGCTGCAAATGCAATCCTAGCCCAGCTCACCCAGCACCCTAAGCTTCTGACCCTGGGGCCTTGCCCGGGAGAATGGTGTGTTGTAGAGGGCGTCTAACCTCCACATTTGCCTATTTCTTCCTCTCCCCCGTCCCGCTGGCCCTGAGAGCAGTTGGGTGGAGCCTGCCTGCTGGGCATCGGCATCTGGGTCCTGGTGGACCCCACCGGCTTCCGGGAGATTGTGGCCGCCAACCCCCTGCTCATCACGGGCGCCTACCTCCTCCTGGCCATGGGGGGCCTGCTTTTCCTGCTCGGCTTCCTGGGCTGCTGCGGGGCCGTCCGCGAGAACAAGTGTCTGTTGCTGCTCGTGAGTAGCCCCTCCTCCACCCCACCCATGGGTGCCCCGGAGTTGGGGGGAGGGCTGCTGACTCCCAGGCCCTGGCTGGCTTCCATTCAGAAACCGACACGCTCTTCCCAAAGTCAAGGCTGTCAACGCTGGAAGGGATGCACAAGACCAGCTTATCCACCCCCTGCCCCCACTTTGTAGCCAGTGACCCTGAAGCCCAGAGAGTTTCAGTGACTTGCCCAGGGCCCCACAGGGAGTTAGAGGCAGAGACAGGGGCTCAAGCCAATGGCCCCCACACTGCCGTAGGCCACATCCTCGCCATCCTCTGGGGGAGCTGCTTTCTTGCAGCAGCACCCCATTCCTCCTTCCTGCCAGACTTCACTACTTAATGGGCACCTAACGTGCCTCCTCCCCCCAAGGATCTCACAGTGTCCCCCAGGAGAGGGCAGGTCGCCAGCCTTTTCCATTTGTATTTGTGGCCCCAGCTTCTGGAACTTGCTCTCTGCACCAGGTGTATGCCTGCGATTTGGGCGAGCTGTCCCCAGGTCATTTTACAATGGGGAAACTGAGTCCTCGAGAGGGGAAATGCCTAGTCCAATGTCACACAGCTATTAAGTGATGGAGCTGGAATCCAAACCCAGGAGTCAGAATCAATACTAGCTTTGATAGGAAGTGCTTTTGCCCCATGGGGATGTCATTGAATCCTCAATAGCCCTGAAAGGCAGATTTTTGCTCCATTTTACAGAAGGAAACCAAGGTTTAGGGATGGGAGTGGCAAAGCCAAGAGTCCTCCTGAGAGTCTAAATTCCTCCAGGTCTGAACACCCAGGCCTCTCTGAGGCTCAGGGGGCTGAGATCATTGACCACATGTGAGGCTTTGCTACTTGCTTGCTTTTAGGAACTCTCGTAAAATAGCTAAGATGCTTAGCTGCTGGATAAACCATTTCACCTCTCAGCTCTCTCAGTTCTAAAATAGTGATGATGTGATCTCTGAAGTGTCCTTATTCGTTAAATAAATAGTCCCCAAATGTCTGATGTGGGCAGAGTTCACTGGGTGCTGAAGCTGCATCGGTGATCAAGAGAGACCGTCCCCTCCCTCAAGGACAAGTAGGAGGCAGCAGAGTGGAGTCTTAGGATGAGCTGGTGTGTCCAGCTCTGTCCCCTGCCGGTGGGACTCTAGTCCCACTTCTTTATCCTCTCCAAGCTTTAGTGCCTTCACCTGTTAAACGAGGAGGTTGACAAGCTCGGGCTAGGTTGGAGGCAAAGCACGAGAATATTGGAGAGACACACAGTGGTGGATGTTCCAGTTCTCTGGTTCCCCACGGGCTGCGGTCCTGGGGCTTTTGTTGCTTTCCTGGCCTGGTGGATGGATCTTTCCTCCCCACGATGTCCTGTGGGCCCCCAGAGCTAGAACTTCTGGGTTGAGCCTAGTCCTGCTGCAAGGTCAGTTAAAGCAGAGAAGTGCGTGTGTAGATGGGTCAGGAGTTAAGTGATGGGAAGACCTGGGCTGGTGAGTTGGAGAACTTACTTGCAAGGCTTTGTTACGTTCTGTGGATGAGTCGGGAGGCAGAGACTTGGCACAATACCTCCTTCCCAGACTAGGACACACTGTGCCGCCCCCATTCGTGCCACAGTGAGAAAGTGAAATCAGCTGTGAAGTGAGGGACACAGGAGCCTTGAGTGCAGTTGTCCTTCAACAACAGTGTAAAGCAAGCACCGCAAACTTTCCCTTAGAGAGAAACAAAGAACGCCCACCAGCGCCACCTGGTGAACAGTGCTCTCCAGTGGCGGTGCCCCTCGCATGGAAAAGTCTTGGCTCCAGGAGCCCAAGAGGACCTCATCAAGGGGCTGGGCTATGGGTCCCCAGACACTCCAAATCTACCTTTCCTGCTCTTCACCTAGGCCCACAGGGGTTCATTCATTGTTAATGGGCTCATCTCCCAAGCCAAGACAGGAAGCCAGGCTGGTGCTCCTGGCTGGGAACGAGGCAGGGAACCTCTCAAGTCTTCTCCAGCTAAGTGCCTCCGTCCAAACTTGCCAGCTGGACGAGGACCTCCTCTTTCCCCAGCACTTAGGGAGGAGAAGACAGAGACCCAGGGAGAGGAAGAGATGTGCCCAGTGTCCTTCCTGATATAGCGCCCAGGTGGGCTGCTGCCCAGCTGTCCTAGCTGCCCTTCCCACCTAATCACATTCCTGTCCTCTCTTCTGCCTTCTTTCTCCTTCTTGCTTTCTCTTCCAGTATGTTTATCTCTGTGTCTCTTCTTCCTCTCTCTCTCTTTGCCTCTCTCTCTCTCTTTCCATGCCCTGCTTTCTCTTTCCTCTCCTCTCCTTTCCTCTCCCTCTTTTTCTGAGGCCCAGGCGAAGCATGCAGGCCACTTGCCCAGGGTCACAGCGTGGGTCGGAGGCAGGGGATGCCGTGACCCAGGCCTCCTGTCTCCCAGACCAAGGCTGGTCCAAGGACTCCTAGCCTGGAGTGGACTCGGGGGGTCCAAAATCCACCTAAAATTACATGCAGAATGTTACAGGAGGGCCAGGTGTGTGTATGTCTGTGTGTGCACTGCAGCTTCTGGAAGGTTTTCAAAGAGGTCCTTGACCTAAAAGATAAGAACTACCCTCGCTTCCCACCTGGACCTGGCTTTGTGGAAGTTCCTGCTGAAGAGGGGCAACAAGTCTCATCTCTGGCTGCTGGGGTCCTTGTAGAACCCCACAAAACCAATGCCTGGGCCTACTGGGAAGGCGGGAAGACTCGTCTTCTGAGGCGCTCGCTAGCCCTGGTTTAAAGAGGACGCAGTTCTGGAGATGGAGACTAGCTGAGCATCATCCTCCCTCTGCCCTGAGGCTGGACACTCACTGCGTCCCCACGACCCTTAGCATGGGGACAGCCAGCCTAAGGGCCACCTCGCCATCAGCTGATCTAAGGATACATTTCCCAAACACTCCTGCTGGTGCATGTTACAGCATTGTCACATACGACAGGACAATTTTAGCCCCACTGGCAATGGAAATTTGGTGGCATCTCTCTTTTTCCTTTTTTGCTTATCTTTGAGCATTTCAAGGATTTTTTTTTTTTTTTTTTTTGCCAATTTATCTAAAGATTCTCATTTT
>JAKSZT010007815.1:3741327-3808461 GCA_026826555.1 Tolypeutes matacus | reverse complement strand
TAGCCAATGAGGTTTATCCGAGGCACGATTATTGCTAATTGAAAACTATTTAATGGATTTAGATCATCAGCAAGTTGGTTGTATCTATGGCTGATTACATCTACACTCAACAAAGGAGATTGCTTTCAGCAATGAAAGGAGCTTCCTCAGCCAGTTGGTTGGGGGACTAGGAGAACTGATGATTTCAGCAGTCAGAAGGAAAATTTTCTATCTCTACTTTAGCCAGCCAGCTTCTCCTGGGGAACTCATCAAAAACCTTCAATGGATTTCACAGCATGTGTCCTGCCTGACAGAATTCGGACTTGTCAGTCCCCATGGTCATGTGAGCCAATTTCTACAATAAACCTCATAATATTTACAATGTGTGTATATATACGTAAAACTCATAATATTTACATATATTGTTCGCTCTATTTGCTGGAGAACCCTGACTAATACAGGGAGGAAACGGTCAATAAAATGACTGAGGAAAATTTCCTGGAAGTGAAGGACAAGAGTTTTAAGCTCAGTACAGTGGATAGTGCTAGATTCCCGTCAGAGAACGTCAGTGGGAAATTTCAGGACATTAGCAGCACAGAGAAGAGTCTACAAACTTCCAGAGAGGTACAAAGGAAAGGAAATGGAATGGCTTTAAAGTTCTCAACAGCAGCTCTGCAAGCACAAACACAATGGAGCAGAGCCTTGGAAATTCTGACGGAAAAGTATTTCCAACTATGAGTCTATGGGGAGAGGGCAACTTTAAAATGTCAAAATAATAAGCATGAGGGCAGAATAAATATATCCTTGGATATGCAAGGTCCTGAGAAATTTGCCTCCCACCTCCTTTTTCTCAGGACACCACTAGAGGATACCCACCACTGAATGAGGGAGCACACCAAGGAACAGAGGGGCAGGGGCCAACTCAGCAGAGAGAAGTCGTCCTCGGCATGATGGTGGAGGGATGCCAGCTGTAGAGGGCAACAGGTCCAGTGTGGAAAATGCCAGAAGGTTTCAGGAGAGACTTCTTTCAAGATAGTGAAATCGATAGAAAGCCTGATGTGAATGGAAGTCCTGAGAATAATTTGAACAATTAGCAAAGAGTTTGAGGTGAATTAATTAGCCACGAGTACACAGAAAACTAAGCAAATGAAGAAATCCTAGTAGTTGCACCACTGAGTACCAATCTCACCAAAATTATGGGACAACTATTTGGGGAGTGTGGGAGGGATGGGAGTGTGGGGGTGAGGGGCAGGGGAGGAAAGAGATTTAAAACTGCATCTTCTATAGCAGGAAGGCGAGGGATAATGCTTAAAACTGAAAAAAATATATAGTAATACAAGCATGTGTAGCGATACCGAGAGAAGTACCAGGATGTTCCGCTGAAGGAGTTGAAAGCGGTTGTTGCCTCTGGAGAAGAGGAAGTAGAAGGGCGAGGGGCTGGGAGCTGCAGGTTTTAACCAACCTCCTAAACCAGCTGACTCTTTAAAGTAGGAACTTGGGTAACTTTGGTGGAAATGAGAAACAAATGCAATTAAAGTGTATGTAAAAACTGGTGAAATGAAGAAGAGCGTATCTGAGTTGATATTGTACCACGTCAATTTCCCGGTGTTGACCCTGTAGTACAGTGATGTAAAACTTTATCATTGGGGGAAGCTGGGGAAGTGTACGTGGGAACTCTCTGAACTACTTTTTCTCTGAACTTAACTTTTTTTGTCAAGCTTAAAACATTTCAACTTAAAAAGTTACGGAAACAGCAACAACCAGAAATAAAAACAAATAACTACAATAGGTGAATATGGTGTCCCCAAAGCCATGCCTTATAGAGGGAAGGACTCCTGGGGTCACCTCTGCCCAGATCCAGGGTGAGGGGTGCCGGGGTCTCAGGCATCCCAGTTCCAGCTAAACGCAGCCTGCCCCCATCATTAAGAGGCAGAGGGTGTGAGAGACCAGCTGGCTGAAGAGCGTCTATTCCTGAGCCTCGGCTCTGAGAGGAGGTGGCGGGCCAGGGCTGGAGTGTCCTTCTCCAGCCGTTTTGTGGAGCTCTTCAGAGGAGAAAACAAAAATTAAGCCATTAACATGCCACTGGCATTGACCTTTAAAGGGAAATAAACACCTGCTAGTCACTGTGGGGGAAAATGAGCCTTAATCAAGCACTGCTGGGTAAGAGCAGCCGTCCTGCTTTGTTGGCGTGTTCTCGGGAAGGCTGCGGGGGCTCTGCAGCTGCAGACAGTGGCCCCCACCATTGGGGGGAAAGGTGGGACAAAGGGACACGAGGGCCAAGAAGCTACGCGTCACCGGATCACATTTCTTTAGCTGTCACAGGCCAGATGCAGAAATGGCGGAAGGAGGCGGAGAGGTGGATTCGGAATTGGACTGACCTTAGTTTAAATATTAGGGCTGCCTGACCTGATCCCCAATGTGTCTCAAACTGTGCAACCTTGGACAAAGGCCTCACACTGCTTGGGCCTCATTTTTGTCACCTGAATCTGGGTGTTTGGTGTGAAGGTTGGAAACCAATGTCCATCAGGCCCCGGGCACGCTGCCCCCTCCACATTCCCTTTCACGTATTAATAACTGTGACCCAAAAATGTTAAGCAACTTGCCCAAGATCACACAGCTGGTGAGGGGCCAAGCTAGGGTGGTAAGTCTGTTTGTGTGGGTTTCAAAGGTGGCTGCCCCAAAAAGCAGACCCTTTCAGTCTTTTCCACCAGGCCATGGTGTGAGATTAGATATTGGATGGATATTTACTGAGCACCTACTACATGCCAGGCAAGGTTCTAGGAGATGAAGTTCAGCAGCGAATAAAACAGAGCTCATGCCCTCAAGAAGCTGGCAACTAGTGGGAAGATGGACCATGTGCACAGCAGAGGATACAGGCTCTGATGGCAGGGGTAGGGAAACTTAAGCACCCTGAGTGTGCTGCTAGACGAAGATGCCATCACTGTCCAGTCAGGGAATCTGAGCAAGTTCCCCATCTCCTGGGGTTGGGGTCAGGGAGTGAGGGGGTTTGGATTCCAGCATCCAGGCTCCTGAGTGGCAAAGGCAAGACCAGCCTTGGGGTTTGGCTCAATGATGGTCTTCAGCTGAGCCAGTTCCAGGCCTTAGGGGTCAGGAAATGATGCTCCCTTCTTTCCAGGCTCCCCAAAGCACTGCAGGGGCCTCAGGGACAGCTCCGCAGGCATGCGCGGATAGCTGTCCCTCCTTCCTCTCGCTGATTCCTGTGAGGCCACAGGGGCCACGGGTAGGGGTGAGATGGAGATGGACATTGGAGCAGGGGTCTAGCTACGCTCTATACTCAGTCTCCTCACCTGAACAATTCAGGGTTTGGACTTAATGAGGGGCAGCTCCACTTTTAACATTTCAGCATCTTCAAATCCTTGAGCCTCTGGGGAAGCCCCATTCACCCTTCCCATGGGTCCAGAGTTGAGTGTATAATAAGGACAACAGATATGGCCCCTAACCTTGGGGAGCTTACAGAGGGATACAGAGGGGGGTCAACCCAATCATGACCAAATGGCGTTTGGGTACATCTGTAAAGGAACAGGCAGGGGCACTTCCAGGTGGCTCTTCCTCTTGGCTTCTATGAGGTTGCAGCATGACGGATATAAATGGTGCCCAAGGAGGGAGGTCTGGGAAGTGGGGGGGTCATCGTGCACCCAAGTGGGTCTGCAAAGGCAAGATGGTGTCTGCATGCCCGGTCCCCAAGACCAGGGCCAGGGACCGGATGCTGCGTGAGGTGACGTCTCAGGATCTCCTCCAGCACACTGAGGCTGGAGGGGAGAGACTGGCTTCTCTCCATTTAGCCATTGGGCTCTAAGAAACACCAGCCGGTGTTGGAGTTGGGCTGACCTGGGTTTGAATCACGGCTCTGAGACTTGATAGCTGAGTGACTTTGTGCCACTCACTTATCTCTGAGTCTTGATTTCCAAGTTTGTAAAATTGGGTTGATGGTATCTAGTGCAGGGGTGGGTAGGATGATTAAATAAAACTGCATGAGAGTTGACTGGCACACAAGCATTCAATAAGTAGCAGCTGCTATCGTTTAGCTGCCAATGTCCTCTTTAGACCCTGTTCGGTCCATTCTCCACAGCACAAGGAGAATGAGTATTTTCAAAACACACTTCTATCATGCCAGTCCCCCATCCAAATACTTCCCACTGTAACTAGGATGAAGTCCAGCCTCTTCACCATGGCCTGTAGAGTTGCTCTGGCTGCGGTGCTGGTTCTTGACTATGCCCAGCACATACCAACCTCAGGGCCTTTGCACTTGCAGTTCCTCTTCCCACAACACTATTCCCTCTGCTCCATCTACAGCTGGTGAACTCCTACCAGCTTGAAATGGCACTTCCTAAGGGAAACTTTCTAAGGGAAACTTTCCCCAGGCTGGGTCAGACCTCCCAGTAGAAGCTTTTATCTCATCCTGTACTTTTCCTGCAAATCACATTGTAGTTATGTGTTTAATGTGTGTCTGCTCTACTGGATTGTAAGTTCCAAGAGGACACAGTCCCTCAGCTTTGTTTGCAAACTTACTACCACCCTTGGTACATGGTAGGTGCTCAGTGGTACTCAATAAATAGTTTGTGGTTGAAGGATTATATGAATGGATGGATGGATGGATATTTATTGCCCCACATCAAGTTTTCCCTGGAATCAGGGCTTTGGGTTGCCCTTAGGAACACTTTGGCATTACTTAAATTTTGAAGTCGTAATTTGGACTAAGTCTTTGGCATCCCTGGCCTCTATTCCTGTCTCTGTCTATGGGAATCTCCTAGTGAAATTGGGGAAGTCACTCAACATCTTTAGTTCTCAAGTTCCCCCATCTATAAAATGAGGAAACAAGGCCCCTTCCCTGGCTTCCCAAGAAGCTGGGAGGGGAACAAGTGGTCGCACACCTGCAAGGTGCCGGGGCCTCTGGAGGGAAGTTGTGGCCCTTCTCCAGCACCGGGTCCCACACTGGGACCAAGATGCATAATGCCTGAAAATCAGAAGCCAAGGGAATGTCTATTGTTAGACCCCACAGCGTCCTCTGTAGAGGAGTGGGATTTGGAGAAAAGGACCTGCCTCCCAAATGCGCCTCCCTCACAAGATCATGGACTTTGAAGCTCTAATGAGGTGAGACTCTGAGGGAGTGTGGTTGAGGGAGAAGAACGATGAATTTGGCATGTGGAGTAATATTTGAGACCAGATGGGAATACTGTAGTGGATTAAAAATGAAATTCTTTACAGCATCTCACATCAAGAAGTAGAGTTTACAAGATGAGGAATGAGCAAACATAAGGGGAGAATGCAACTATGACTAAACTAGACTTAGGATTATTCTAGCAAAGGAAGAACTTTATGATTGATATAAAGTCAGTGGCCGCCAGAGTTTCTGAGAAGAGGGAGAGGGAAGAATAGGTATAACATGGGGCATTTTGGGAACATTGGAATCATCCTGCATGACATTGCAGTGATGGATACAGGCCATTAAACATTTTGTCAAAACCTATAAAATTGTGCGGTACAAAGTGTAGACAATAATGTAAACCATGGACCGTGGTTAGTAGAAATGCTTTAATATGTGTTCATCAATTGCAACAAATGTACCACACTAATGAAAGATGTTGTTAATGGGGGAAAGTGGGGGGTGGGGGGTGGGCAGGGTATATGGGAATCTCCTATATTTTTTTTTTTCCACATCAATGTTGTAATTTCTTCTATTGCTTGAATCACAATATGTCTACAACAGAATACTGGTAAGTCCACTCCAGTCCTTAGCTCTTCCCCCAATGCTGAGGAGTCTGGGAAGGTGATGTCCACTCCACCTCCAAGTGAGAGGGGGCTTATATCCCATGGATAAGATGAATGGGATTATCCTGCCTGCAGCTGCAGACTCTCCATTCCCTGGGATGGCCGTTGTCCAGCATCATCTCCCCTCCAGGTATCCCGGGTGAGTCCATTGAGCTATAGAGTAATCCCCTATATTTTTGACGTAACATTTAGGTAATCTAAAGCATCTTTAAAATTTCTTTTTAAAAAAGTAGAGTCTATTTCCCTTCTTCTTTGATCTGGGCTGGCCTTGAGACTTGTCTTGACCAACAGATTGTGGCAGAAGTGACATTGTATGACTTCAAGAGGTTTGCAGCTTCCACCCTTGCCTCTTGGAACCTAGCTGCCACCTGAAGAAGCCCGAGCTAACCCGCTGGAGAGGCCACGTGGAGGTGAATGGAGACGCCCAGCCGACAGCCACAGCCAATTGCCAGACACGTGAGTAAGACCATCGGGGACCAGCCTGCCCCCAGCCCACCTGCCAGCTGACCTTTGCTCTTGCCCAAACCTAGCCCAATACCACACAGAGCAGAGAAGAGCCATGCCAGCTGAACCTTGCCCAAACCGCCCAAACCCAGAAGTGTGAGCCATAAATGATTGTTGTTTTAAGCCACCAAAATTGGGGGTGTTTGTTTCAGAGCAATAGATAACTGATAGAGTTGTTCGTCTGTCTGCTCCCTGGCCAGACACTGCCTGGCTCTCTTTGAGGGGAAGGATCCTTTCTTACCTTCCTGTCTCCTGATACAGTGAAGCAGTGAAGAACATGCAGCAGCATCACACAGACCTATAAAATCTGGACTCTCCCACTTACTAGCTCTGTGACCTTAGACAGGTTTCTTAACATCTCTGAACTTCATTTTCCCTCAGCCACAAGATGGGGATACTAACAGCACACACCTTTGGCTTATGAAGTTATCGTGAGGTTGAAATGAGGTCATGCTCAGTGTCTGCCACATAGCAAGTCCTCAATTAATGTATTAAACTGCCAAGAAATATGTATTGGGCAACTAATATGTATTGGCATTGATCCAGGTCTGGAATTATGGGGCTGAACAAGACAAACAGGAGCCTGTCCTCGCAAGGCTTATATTCCAGCAGAGGAAGACAGAAAAGAAACACATGGTTAAGCACGATGTGGCAGATGGTTGACTGTGCTCTGAAGCCCAATGTCATAGAAAGGGACCAAGGCATGACGTGGGCTGGGGAGCTGGGCGGGTCCTGGATGATGAGAAGAGGGCAGCAAGGAAGAGCAGGAGAAGAGGGAGCAGCACATGCAGAGGTCCTGGGGAGGGAGAGGGCTGGGTGAGATGCAGGAACCCGGAGGAGGCCAGTGGAGCTGCAGTGTGGTGGGGGAGGGGCAGATGAGTTGATGCTGGTGGGTGTGTGTGTGTGGGGGGTTGTTGTTGCTGATATTGGCCCAGGTTCAAGGCCTGACCCAGAGCAAATGCTCTGCTCGTGCTGGACAAGTAGCTGATGAGCGAGGGATTCAGGCGTTCCTCTAGTGTTTCCATGGAAACCCATCACTGCTCCCTGATGAGAACTGGAAGGGATCCCTGAGGTCTCTTCTCTAGCCCCACCTGACCTGGGCTGATAACAGTCCCCAAAGCCCACCTGGAGGGGAGTCGCTTCCGCTTCCTCTGCACCGCCCCAAGCCCCAGCTGTTAGGGAGGATGCACGGTCACACGGGCTGGAAGGCTCCTTCCTGTGGCCCACGCGCGCACGCTCCACTGGCCCCAGATGGCCCCCGGCCAGGCCTCGTGGTCCCCAGCGCACGTCAGGGCCCAGGCCCCAGGGTGCAGCTGGGCCAACCCCCGCTGGGGCAGGAGGAAGAACCCGTGTTGATGGGGCTTCGGGAGTGGCCGGGCGATGGCCCTGGCCAAAGGAGCGGGACCGAGATGCTGTCCTCATGGGACCCTGGCTAAGTGCACAGACATCCGGGTGGCCCAGTGCTGATACCTGCGGCCCCACTTAACAGTCGAGGAAACGGTGGCACCGAGGTGGGACCAGCCTGTCCTGGAAGGAGGTGTCTGAGAGTCAGATTGCACCCTGCATTTGGGCACACGTGGGCAGGCACACACACACAGACCCACAGCCACACAGCCTTGCATGGTTAAGCTCGATTCAGACATGCATGCTTTGATATGAGAAGTACACAGACACACCTTCCAGCACGACAGGCACGCTCTCCTCTGAGGATGTGGCACACAGACATGCAATCCTACGTCAAGCCTGACACACACACGGCACACAGACACTCTGTAGAGCCCACACAGCCAGCTGCAGACGCCTCCATGGACGCCCTGCCCTCACTTCCCAGATAATTGTGCCAGAAAATAGAAACACCTGCTCCCCACCAAGTCATTACCCTGCCGCCGGGGAGCAGACTAATTAAGCCTTCACAGGAGGCTGGCATTTTCCTGGCAGCCCTGCTGCCCCTCGCTGCCAGAGCGGCTGCCAGCCCAAGTGGCCTTTGTGATGGGCCCCAGGGGGAACTGGGCCGAGCCTCTTTTCCCCTTTCTCCCTCCCTGGGCCCTGGAATTGCTTCCCATCCTGCTGTCCCCAAGGATCCTTCTTGGGTGAATGGCTCACTCATGAGTGTGGCTGGGATGACACCCTCCTGGAAGTCTGAGTCCTGGATCAACAGAAATCCCCAAGGAATTACCAGTTTCCCAACCCGAGGACACTTGAGGGACTTAAATCAACATGGGTGGTGGATGCCCTCAGCCACTCTCTACCTGGTCAAAGGGCTAAACTCAGTCCTTCTGGCCGGTGAGGGCCTCAGTCTCCCCTTCTTGCCCTCCTGAACATGGGTCCTCAGCACATATGGACCACTCTGCCACCTTGCCTTCCTGCTTTCCTTCCAACAAAACCAAGCTTATGCCTGCCTCAGGACCTTTGCATCTGCTTGTTTCTCTGTCTGGAACACCCTTGCCTCCACTCCCAGGTCTTTGACTGATTCTGTCCTTCTCAACATTCAGATCTCAGCTCAAATGCCACCTTCTCAGAGAGGCTGGTCCTGGTCCACATAGTTAAAATATCTTCTCCAACTGGACCCCTCAGTTACTTTCCAATTCTTTGGTTCTCAATCCTGGCTGCTGGTTAGAATCACCTGGGGGAGATCTTAAAAAGCATTTGATGCCAGGCCGCATGTAGCCTAATAAAGTAAGAATCTTTGGGGTGTGCATCCTGAGTGTGGGCATTAAAAAAAAAAAATGGTTCTAATATACAGCCAGAATTGAGAATCCTTGATCTAGAGAATTTTATAGTAAGAGGAAAGGTTGGATTTTGCAGCCCCCTCATCCCTCCTCATCATTGCTACTATTTATTGAGGACCTACTGTGTGCCAGGCCTGCAGTGGACGCGTTCTGAGTCACAGCATGCACTTGTGTGGCACTTACTATGCCTCAAGTAAAGGACTGTCCTAAGGACTTTGCATGGAATAGTTCATTTCATCCCCCTAACAGCTCATTGATGTGGGAAACATGATTCCCCTTTTACAGATGAGGAGACTGAGGCTCAGACAAGGTAAGCAACTTTGCCCAAGGTCCTGAGGCTGGGAAACGCTAGAATTAGGGACTTAACCTGAACAGTGTGACGCTAGGCTCTGGCTCCTAACATTGACCCTAATCTCAATAGTTTTATTTAATTTATTTAAATTTATTTAATAAATGTATTTATTTTTATTTAATCCTTGATGACATGGATATTTAAAGATGCAGGAACCGTGGCTCAGAGGATCAGGAGACTTGACCAAAGTCACACGACCAGGGTCCAAACCCCATGCCAGCCTGACACTAAAGTATCAGGAACAGGCCCAGGGAAGGGCACCTTCACTATCCCTCCCTTATATCCCCCCTTCTGGATGTCAGCTGTAGGCACAGTGGCGCAGATGGACACAGGTCATCCCACTTGCCGCCCATGGATGAATTCATTAATAATAATAGCAGACACGTCTGTGGCACCTACGTGGCAGCCACTGTTCTAGGTGCATCGGTTCACATGGCCCTTGCAGAAACCCCATAAGGAAGATAGTACCACCAGTGTCCTCGTCCCCATTTTACCAATGGGTAACAGACACATGGGGAATTAAGCAACTTGCCCAAAAGTTGCACAGCTGGTTGGTGGCGGAGCTGAGATTTGAACTCAGGCAGGCTGGTTCTGGAGTCCAGGCTCTCAACCCCCCCGCACAGTACTCCCTCTCAGCTGCCTTGCTTGCTTAAGCTGCTTGAAACTCCCTTTTCCCTTCTATGGAATGGGTACAATAGTGCCTACCTCATGCAGAACATCAGAGGACCAAACAGGAACACTGATGTGTGGGAATCCCCATCGCAGGGCCTGTGCACAAGAGCCATTTGATAAAGGAGGTAATTGGACAGAAACACGACCTCACTCCTGCAGCAACTAGCTAGGGTCTCACACCAGCTGGTACCAAACTAATGTGGAATGGGCAAGCGGTGGTGCCCTTGGGAGGCATCCTGCCTGCAGGTGCCCCAAAGAGGTGCCAGTGGGCCCCAGCAGCCCCTTGAAAGCCAGAGCTCAGCATGGGCACCTTCAAACGCCTAGAAACCGCCTGCGTGCGTCACTGCCGATGCTCCTTTCACGAGTAATTGCTTTTGCAGGCCAAAAGCTGTGTTCTCTGGGGTCAGATTTACAGCAGAGCAGGAAACAGCCAAGCAGCAGGCATTATGGAAACGGGAAAAGAGGAGGGGCTGGGGGGGGGGGTCGGGGAGAGGCTGGAGAGGGAAGCTGGGTCCTTGGGTTTTCGGGGCCAACCTCATTTTATGTGCTCTGCTCTGCTGTCCCCCTGAGCCTGCCCTAGAAATGCCAGCGTTTGAGTCTCCGAGCTACATCTCCCTTGAAGATGTGAAAATATGTCCACAGCACTGGCGGTACTGGGATTAAAGGCTTTCTGAGAAGGCTCTGCAATGTTTTCCCATGTGCGTAACAACACCGAAATCTGTGACAAATCATCAAAGCTGTCCTGTCTGGTGGGTGTGAAGGCAGCCTTTTAATTTCCAGGCTCCAGCAGCCTATCTGGGTGAGCTGACCCCCACGCCTTGCTAGGTGCATTATTCATCCCTCAAGCTCTTCAAAGAGCTCCCCAAATGCACAGACAACAACGCTCTGCTGGGAGACCCATGAGCTCCAGGTGCCCACCTAAGATGACTTAGGAGTTGGGGGAGATGGGCACTGGGCCTCAGATGCACCATATGTCCTCCTGCCCCCTTGTCTTTGCACAAACGGTTTCTCCTGCTGGGGACACTGGGCTCTAGACAGCCTGGCAAGCTTCCACTGATCCTTATTTCTTTGGAGAGACCTTTCTCAGTTCCCCTTTCACCCACACTCCTGCAAAGGTGCTGCTTTCCCAGCTCTGAGTTATCCTATAAGAAGCTTTGTCAGAACTTTCTGAATTGTCTTCTTTTGAAATCTTCCAGAGATCAACTTTGGGTCTAGCCCTAAAGCAGCTCCTGGTTAGAAAGGCCTTACCCCAGAACCACTGAACCAGAAACTCTAGGGGTAGGGCCCAGCAATCCACCATTTCACAAGCCCTCCAGGTGGCTCTGGTGCATGCTTACATTTGAGAACTTCTTTAGTAGGGGGATAGTAGTAAGGGAATAAGGCTGATCCAGAGCAAATAATATGAATGACAACCACGGCAAATACCATCTGGAAGGCTGTGGGCCAGACACATGCCAGGTCCTTTAGCTGCATTAATTCTACAAAAAAACCCAAGAGGAAGACATTATTGTCCCCAATGTATGGATGAGGATACTGAGGCTTAGACAGTCACTCACTTTCCTAAGAATACATCTTGTAAGTGGTGGATCCAATTGCAAACCAACCAAGACCTCTCTGGCTGCAAAGCCTATATTTTGCCAAAGAGAGCGCTGTCCACATGATTTGGGGGTTAAATGGAAGGAGAGACCACATCCAAGTAAGGTTTGTCCTTTCTCAAAATTAAATTATATATTTCCAAAGTATTTCATGCACATAGTTTTAAAAGATAAAATTGTACTTAAAACAAAGCAAACCCTTGTTCCCCCTACCCATCGTTCATCTCTGCTCCCCAATAGTCAGTACTTTCAACTCTTTCAGCTATTGTTTGTCCTTCCCCTGTATGTGTGCGTGTGTATTGATTCCCATATTTCTAAAATATTTGCGTCTTGTACTATCTTCGTTTGCCAGATCTGCTATAACAAATGCCACACAATGGGTTGGTGTAAACAACACAGTTTCGGAGGTTAGAAGTCAACATCAAGATTCTGGCAGGGCTTGCTCTCTCCAGAGCCTGCAGTGTCCCAGCCAGGCCCTGGCATGCGCTGTTCTCTCTGTCCTTGGGTCTGCTCTTCTGGGTTCCGCTGACTTCTGGCTTTTTCTGGTTTCTGCTGAGGAACTGCATGTGAATTTCCTCTTTTTATAAGGCCTCCAGACATATGGATTAAGGCCAACCCTGACTCAGTTTGGCCACACCTAACTAGGATCATTGGAAGAGACTGTTCACAAATGAGTCCACACCCTGACGTGAGTTAACATGTTCAAAGATTCTATTTACAAATGAGTTCACACCTCAGGAACTTGGATTACGATTTGAACATGTCTTTTGTGCGGGCCATGATTCAATCCCCGACACTTACTATCTCCTGAATTCTGTTTTAGACCCAACCCTCTGACTTATGCCAGATAGGGATTTTTCTCGCTTACACTCCCTAGTGCTACTACACAATTCTAGGAGGTGCCGTTCATACCGTAAACATCGTAGATTTGTATACCTGGTACGATAATTTTCCTCCCAAGGGCAGTAAAACTTCTTGAGGAAAGGGCTTGTTTCTCTAATTGCACAGACATATCGCAAGGGGTAGGGGCAGTTCTGACCCCTTTTCCACTTTCTGCCAGGCCCCCTTCCCCACCCCAAATCTCAATTCTTTATTAAATCTAAAATCAGTATTTCATTATTGTGACAAAACAGACTTTACTCACTGCTAAACCAAATAGTGTTCCACAATTGCATTTTATTTGTTGGGCTTTTTGTTTTTTCCTAGAACTAATAATCGTTGAGGCTTATTCCCTGGCTTCTGTGACGTTCTTTTTGTTTGTCTCCTTATAGATGTTCCAGCAGCTTCTCGGCAATGGGTGCTGGGGAGGCAGAGCCTTTTGAGGTCATACTTTTTGAGCCGGAAGAGATCTTCCCTTCCCCCAACACATTCGTCCACATTTTATGAGGAGAAAACTGAGGCCACAAAGAGGTTTGCTTGGTCTTCAAATTATCTCGTATGTCTTAGGAAGGCCGGGACAGGCCTGGAGGAGGAGAGGATGATGCATCAGGACTCTGAAGGGTGAGGCTCATAGAAGTGTTCATAGAAGATCTGCCATTTGAGCGAAGTCTTAGGAATAAATGGCATTCACCAGGAAGACATTCCCGTCAGAGGGAACAGCCCAGGAAATGAATGGACAGCTAGAAACCACAGTGAGATTAGATTACAGTACTTCCCCCTCAGTAAAGGATGGCTGGATGAATTAATGTTCCTCCCACGGGGAAGGAGCCCAGAGAGATCCAGAGACATCCTCAGGACTCGCCAGCGTCTAATGGAGTGTGTCAGGATGTCACCTTGGGTCTCTCTAGACTCTCAGATCAATTTTTCCCACAGACCTGCTGGGTCCCAGATGTGGATTTGGCCAGGGCATTTGCATGGCGGCTCCAGCCGCAGCCAGGACAGCTGAGGGTCCTGAGAGGGTCGCCTGGAGCAAAGGGGATGGCCCCAGAGGACCCAGGGTTATGTTTCAAGGTCAGGGCAAAAGGCTGCTTTGGTGGCAGACAAGAAAATTAAAAACAATTAAAGGGCATCTTTGGGGTCCCTTTTAGGAGATGAAGGTGGAGTGTGCTGCGTCCCCTCTTGCTGTGGCTGCCTTGCTTCTGAGAACGTGAGCTCAGACCCTCCGCCCTGGCAGAGAGGGACGCTGCACACTGGCCAGCTGCGGGTGGAGCCAAGGGAGGGACAGACAACGTCACTCCCACCCAGATTCTGTGTTGGCCTCCCAGCAACCTCCTGCCTCCACTCTAACCTCATCTTGCCATTCTCCAGCATCCACCTAGAGCCATCAATCTAGAGCACAAATTAGATCATGGCAGGTCAGGCTTGACCAATGGGAAACCCCATTTTCCTGTCCTGAATGAATTTGAAGATGGTCATAGGCCCAAAGTCAGGTCAATTTATGAATCCTTCCTTGGGATCATGCTATTTGGAGCTGGTGGGGATGCCCCTAATCTCTTGCGGAGATGAAGACATTGGTGGCCATGTTACTCTCCAGGTGGAGAAAGAGTGTTTGAGGTGGGAGGGAATGAAGCTAGGTAGAGAGAGTGGAAATGAACCATTTGGAGAGAGAGAATTTATATGTGTGTGTGTATGAGAGAGAGTGATAGAGAGGATGCACATAGTTCCATTGTGAGTTCTCCCTGGTTCCTTAGCTCTTCCTTTGACTGTATGAGTTACCCCAGCATCTTCCAATAACTCCATTGTATCAGTTTAGATTGTAATCACCTAAATAAGAAAGGTTTTGTTTCTTTGTTTTGGGTATTTCTTAAATAACTAAAGTCTAGAGACAAATCCAGGGCAGGTATATCATATCCATGACCATTAGGGTCCCAGGATCCTTCTAGTTTGTTGCTTCATTACCCTTAATACAGGGTTCCCAACTCATGGTCCAAAATGGCTGCTCAAGGGAAGCGGCTGTGGCTCAATCAGTGGGGCTCCCGTTTACCATATGGGAGGCCCCGGGTTCTTCGGTTCCCCGGGCCTCCTGGTGAAGGCAAGCCCGCCCGCACGGCGTGGTTAGCTGACCCAGCGAGCACAAGCAGCAAGGGGGGGATAAATGAATAAATAAATAAAATCTTTAAAAAAAAAAAAAAAAAAAAAAATGGCTGCTCAAGCTCCAGCCATCATGTCTGCAGACCAGTCAATAGAAAGAAGGGTTCTCCCAGTCCATATAAGGACACTTGCTGGAAACTGTACGCACCATTTCTGCTTACACTCCAATGTTCAGAGCTTAGTCACATGTTTACACCTAGCTGCAAGGGAGGCTGGGAAATGTAGTCTTTATTCTGAGCAGCTATAATAATCAGCAGAATAATCAGAGTTCTAAAACAAGGTAAGAAAGGGAGAATCAAGAGTAGAGGCAACTGACAAGCTTGGCTACACTCCCTTTCTGCTTAAGTTCATTTGAGCTGGCATGCCAGCCTTCATACCCCAAAGGGCCTTGCTAAGAAGAAATAGCAGCCTCTCATGACCTCCCCTTTTGCTCATTGTGCTCTAGCACCCCAAACTCCTCCTTGCCTTAGGACCCTCCCACATACCATGCCTCTGCTGGCAATGTCTTCCTGAGAGGCCCCCATCCTCGGAGTGATAGCTTTCACTTATTCCCCAGTTCTCAATCAAATGACAGTTCCTTAAAGAACTTTCCCTGATCCCAACTAAGCCAGAGCCTGTTAGGTGGTCTCACAACCTCTTGACCCTCTTCCTTAAAAGCACCCATTGCAATTGTAATTAGATATTTGTGTGATGAGCTGTTTCCCTGCTGTTTCTTCTGCTAGACCGTAAGCTCTTAGAGGCAAGGACACCTCTGTTGCTTTCTTCAGCCTGACACATGACTACACGATAAATGTTTGTGGAATGAACAGTTGCCTCTTCCTGGCATGCCTTCCTCTAGAACCCACTTGTCCTAATTCACTATCTTTCCAGAACCAGCTAAAGTGCCACCGCCTCCAGGAAGTTTCCCTTTCTCTAAACTTTCTGCCATATGATATTGACTTTGGGGAGCATGTCTCAGCTCCTCTATAAGGCTGTGAGTCCCTGGAGGCAAGACCCACTTCTGATTCTCCTGTGTCCCTCACACACACACACACACACACACACGAACAATCTAGGCTATTCTCTGGTGCAGCAGCATAAGAGCCAACCCAGGAGGCAGGACACCCCATGTGGCTTCTGGCTCCCAGTGTGATAGCCATCAACAGCCTCACTCTCCCCATCTGGTCTCGCAGGGCCCTGCCAGGGCTGACGTCATCCTGGGACCTGCTCCCCTCGATGCCACAGCTTGGTTGGGGGCTGCTGAACTCCACCCAGCATGCCTCTCTCCATGGATGATGGGCTCGGGTTCCTTGGATTTTGTTTTCCATTTAGAGATCAAAGGAACAGGAATGTTAGACACCAAGCTCACAGGCAAAACAAAGCAAAACAAGTGTATTAGAGCGGAGGAACTTTTATTAACTTAACAGCTGGCATCAGAAATCCTCAGATTACATTGTTTGGAAAAAAAATATTTTGACAAGTGCTGAGGAGGAAGGTAAGAACTTGGGGCCTGGGTGCTGAAGCCTCCGAGCAAGGAAAGACACTGTGACTTTGGAGCCCCCAGAGCCTCAGGAGAGCGGGGCTGAGCAGGCTGGGGGCGAGGAAACCAGCTAATATATATCGACACCTGGCTCTGTACTAAGGAATGCTGTGCCGCGGCCTTGTATTGCTGCAGACAGGGGACCCAATTACAAAAGAGAAAAGAATAGAGAGGGGGAGAAGGAGAGAGAAAGGATCAAGAACAAAAAAGAAAAGAAAAAGGAACCATGTCTGGCTTCCTGTAGCAAGAGAGGAAATCTATTAGGAGGTATATCAGCTATAAGGAATTTGGCTACCAAAAGAGAGGTCAGAAATGCCAGTGGCTTAAATAAGGTAGACGTTTCCTTTTTCCTGGGCAAATGGCCAAGCTGTCACGGCGGTTGTGCTCCACGTGGAGCTCGGGGGTTCCCTGCCCTCGGCTTGTCCTCGGCACACCATCCAGGCTGGCTCACCCCCAGGTCTACGTTCTAGCCAGCGGGCAGGGGAGGGCAGGGGAGGGCACGTCCCCACCCTTTAAGGCACCGCTTGGTCGTTGCACGCATCACTTCTCACCTGCCATCGTCAGAACCCGGCTGATGGCCTCGCTGGGAACAAGGGAGGCTTGCAAACGTAGTTTGAGTCTGTGCAGCCACTGACCAGCTAAATATTCTATTGCTACACAAGCAGGGGAGATGACTGTTGGGGGAACCAGCAGTCTCTACCACAGAAGGAGACTGGGGTGGGAGGCTCTCAGACTCGAGGGGAAGGCTGGGGAACCAGGCTCAGAAAATTGGTAGGAGCTGGGGGTGGCCACAGAGCAGAAGCCCCAGCCAGGGTCACGCTGACGCAGCCTGGCTGGGGCAGGTCGCCGCTGCTGGTGCAGAGAAGGGCTTCCCATCTGTTCCTGCAAATTTGCATTGGGATCCAGAGAGGAAAGGTGTCGAGGCTCGAGTCCCATGAGCTTTGAGTGCCAAGGGTGGGGAGGGAGGACTTCACAGCCCCTCTTTGGCTTCCATGAGAGAGCAGGGGCACTGGGCCACCCTCAGCCCTCCAGTTGAGGAATTCTCAACTGGGCCACAAGCAGTTGAGAATTCGTCCCCAAATAAGATGGGACTTGGCAGCCTGGCAGCATGCACTCCCCAAAGACATCAAAAGCAAATGTCCATCATACGTGTAATGTCATTTCAACCTCTTAACCCCCTGGTGAGGGAAGCATTGTTATCAGCTCCAGTTTTCCAGTGAAATTGAGCTGCATGACTGGGATTAGATTTACCAATCACTTATGAAGCCCTTCCTATGAGCCAGGCATCACTCTAAGCCCTTTGCAAAGATTCACTCTTTTGTTTCAGCCTCCGAACAGCCATTTGGGATGGGTGCCATTAAAATTCCCATTTCCTAGAGGCACAGAGAGGTGCGATGGTTAATTTTACGTGTCAGCCTGGCTAGCTTCTAGCACCCAGTTTGTTCATGCTCATAAGCGTTATGCTATGCTGCTAGCAAAAGAAAAACGCAGCAGGGAAAGTACATGGCTCTACATTCCCAGAGAAGGTCCACCCCCACCTCCAGGTTTTCCAAACAATTTTCAAAGATATTAAACCCACAAACGCTTTTTGTGAGTGTTTTGTTATTGTTCTGGAAATCAAGCAGATTTCAGGTTAGGGTCAGTTGAGGCACAGTTCAGAGGTGGCACCCAGGAAGAAGAGAGACCAGGAGGGCTAGGCACTTCCCCCACCCCACCCCTCTCTGGGAATTAGCAAAAGTGTAAGAGAAGGCTTTGTTCACTAGGCCTTGAAACAAAGGGCACAAAGACCATCTCACTCAGCACTCAGAGGCAGAAGGCTCAACACTGTCACTTGGATCACCCGAACTCTGAAGCCAGCAAGCAAGGACTAACCCCTACCCATGCATCTCTCCCCTTCCCCCAACCCCCCAACACACACACACTGAAGCTGCTCAATCTCTCATCACAGCTGCTACCTGGGGACTGAACTCACAAATTTGCCTTTCACTCCTCACCCAGGCCTGACCCCCTGTACCAGCAGGGCTACTCCAAACACGGCCCAGCCAGAAAGCAGAAGGTCCAGAAAGGAGTACAGGGGTCTGAGCAATCCCCCGATGGAACATCTGTCCTCAGGGAAAGCAGGCTGCCAGAATTCAGCCAGTGTCCTGCGACTTCCCCAGAGGTGCTAGGCCCTGGGGCCTCACAGAGGCCTTTGGGGAGCCCTGCACCAGGGATACTGCTGTGCCTGCTGCAGAGACCTGCTCCCACCCCCTAACCATGGCTAGGTTAAGTGCTGGAGAGTGCAGGTGGCTCTTGGGTGCTCAGAGGCCTGCTGTGACTCCCCTGCAACAAGGAGACCCCAGGCGTCTTTGACCAAGTCACACCACACCCTGATACTCCTTACCATGTCTGCAGGCCCGAGGGGGCCCTACCCCTGTGCAGGCAGTGGGCAATTCATCCCCCTAAGATTCACAGGCCAAGGGGAAACAACTGTAAAACTTACTATATTTAATTGTTATTATTATTATCATTATTATTCTGGTATTTCCAGTGTCAGAAACTCTGTTAGGCACTTGGCATTTGGCACCTTTAACCCTCACTCAACAGTGTGAGGTAGGGATTTCACACCCATCATACAGGTGAAGAAATGGAAGCTCAGTGAGATGAACCGAGGGTTGCACAGTTAATAGAAGGCAGAAACTGAACATGAGCCAGGTCTGTTGCTTCCACTCCACTCTTTAGGGATGCTGCCCCTGCCCCACGCAGGATGGAGAGCACCTGGCCAACAGGTAATGGCTCGCCCTTCCGGGAGCAAACAGCACTCTCTGAGGCGACCTGCAGGAACATATGCTCCTGGGGAGGGGTGGGGGATTAACCAGCAAAGCTCACTCCTTGAGGTTCCCTCACCTGGGTTTCTAGAAGACATCTTGTGGGGGTACTTTACCAGCCCCCATCACTGGGCCCCAGCACCCCAGGGTAAGTCACGGGACACTGACTGAATTCCAGCAGCCTGCTGACCTTGGAGAACCTCTCCATGCCTGTAGCCCAGCTGGAGAAGTACATCTGGAAGATCCACTTCCTATCATATGATCCCCTCACTGACACCCACAACTGATAGGACCCAGGGTGGACGGCTGATCTAGGGGAGCCAGACCATGGGGGACAGGGGTCCATTTTTATTTCATAAAAATCTGAACTAAGAGGCACAAAGTGTCTGGTTAATGGGTGGTGGGCTTTGGGTCTGTAAGGGACTGCAGAATTGGGGCCAGTTTGGAAACCACAGCAAGTCAAAATCATCAAGCTTCTCATGTGTACCTCCTCTCCCAGCAGCCCACAGACTTCCACTCGCGTCTCTTGGACTGAAATTATAGCAGCACAAAGAAGAATGCAGAGTAAGTAGATTTCTAGAGAAGAATGGAGCAGACCATGAAAGGAGAAGCATAGAAGAAAAATCATATGGAAGAAGGAGAGGGAGGAAACAAAAGAGAGAAAGAGTCTTTGTGGCAGTTTTGAAGTTATTTTATGAATCCCTAAAAGAAAAAGATTGTGCTTTTGAATTAATCCTTTCCTGTGGTTGTGAGACCATTTTGATGGGACTACGTCACTGAGGTGTGACTCAGGTTGAGCCTCTGCCCTCTTGCTGGGTCTTACATAAACGGAGACACACACAGAGAGGCACACAGGAAAAGGGGGCTCTGCCGTTTTGATCTGGCCCTGTGAGAGAGAGGACCCCAGGTTCACCTACAGCTGCAGAAGGACAGCAAAGCCCCGAGAGGCTCGAGGAGACCAGACCCAGGGAGAGATGCCTGATGGCCCACAGCTGAGGTCCAGGAGAAAGCACAGTGAGACCAGCTGACCCACCATCTTGCCTCACCGTGTGGCAGGGCTCTGGGATCTGCCAGCAGATGACCTTTGGTGAGAAAGCATCTCTGCTGATGCCTTAGTTTGGACATTTCATGGCTTTGAAACTGTAAGATTTCCCCCTAAATAAAATTCCCATTATAAAAGCCAACCCATTTCTGGTATTTTGCATAGGCAGCCCTTTGGCAAACTAAGACAGACTTTCTTGGACCTTCACAGCTTCAGTTTCCATGAGGTCCGACACCATTTTGTTTCCATCATATCTGTATCCTCCCTGACCTTACCTGAGCTACTTTGAAGGGTTTCTAGTCCTTACAACTAAACAATCTCTAACAGAAAAATAGGTGCCAAGAATGGACTTGCAAATAATATGCTTTCAGAGGAAATATGAAACCATCTGTGGGATCAAAGCAAAGTGGGAGGCAACGAAGATTCCCGTGGTAGATGGTTTAACCGCCACACATCCCTCCCATCCCACCACGTCTGCCCCTTTGAAAGGCAACTGAGCTGAGCCTCCCATCGAGAGGCGGAGTCTGTTTCTCCATTCCCTTCAGTCTGGGCTGGCCTATGACTTGCTCTGACCAACAGGACCTGGTAGAAGTGAGATTGTGGGTGTTTGGGAGCCCAGGCTTCGAGAAGCCTTTCAGCATAGTCTTTGCTCTCTTGGATGCACCCTGAAGGGTTCTGCCGTGAAGAAGCCTGGGTGGGGAGAGAGAGACCCAGCTGTCCCAGCTGAGCCCAGTTCCTCTCCAGACACATACAGCTACCCACGTGAGCACAGACAAGACCAGTGGAACTGCCGGTCAACTACAGAATCGCAGAAGTAATCCACTGGCGTTGTTTCAAACTACCCAGTTTTGGGGTGTTTTGTTCTGCAGCAAAATCTAACGAAAACAATTTCATGCCTCAACGTACCAGTCGCCCGTGGCGGATAAGCCACAGGGCTCGGATTGTGTCTCCACCCAGAGGGAGCCTTGGGGAAGTTGTGGCTGCTGAAAGCAAGGAGAGTAAAACATGCTGTTACTCCTTCTGGTCGAATGTAAAAGGGATAGAGACAAACACTGAATCTGGGTTTTCCAGCTGGAACCAGAAATTTTTAAAAACGGAGGTGGGGATGCGGGTAGCAATTTTGTGGCTTTTTGCCTATATCCAGCCATCTAAGATTGCTGAGATCAAATCTAGAAAATAACTGTGTACCTTGCCATGTTGCAGCAGCTGAATTTTCTGCCATTCTGGGATTCTATCATTAAAACTAATTCATCTATTGAAAAAAACTGGCAGAGAAGGAGGAAACTGGGCATTCTAGATAGAGAAAGCTGTGGGCAAAAGCTCAGAGATGTGGTTATCAATGAGGCTTGCACTATTCAAAGGCAAGGAAATGAGGATCAGATTCACAGGGCACTTAAACCAGTGGTTTCTAAACGTCAGTGTGCATCAGAATCACCCAGAGGGCTAGTTAAAATCCAGATTGCTCAGTTTCTGACTCAGCAAGTCCAGGGGAGGATCTGAGAATTTGCTTTTCTAACCAGTTCTTATGTGATACTGCTGCTGGTGGTCCAAGTAGATAGCCCACTTTGAGAACCATTGGCCTGAAGTGTAGGCCCTAAACACTAGGGGTTATTTTTCTCATCTTATAGTAGGTGATTGTGGTGGTAGTTTAGGGTTCAACAATGCCATCAGGACCCCAGAATTCCAATCTTTTTGGACATTTATTTTGCTGGTTTTCATCCTTTAGATTGAGACCTCATGGTTACAAGATGGCTGCTGCAGCTCCAGACCTCATGTATGAATTTAAAGAAGGAAGAGGGTAGAGGACTATCTATATACTAGTGGAATCAGAACTTTTTGTCAGGAATTCAAAGACTTCCTGCAACAACCAATCCACTTTCCACTATTGCTTTCCCCAACCACCCCTACCCCCAGCAGTTTGTCAGATATATGGTATAGGCCATCTCTAGCCATAAAAGAGGCTGGGAAATTGAGTAAGTGGCTTTCTCACCTCTATAGTAGAGGCAGGCAGGGAAAAGCGGTTGGAGAATGAAGCTACAGTGTTTGCCGCAGATGTGAAGGTCACCAGCTTGCCAACAAAGTTTGCATCCAAAAAGCCTGGAGCTGATTCCTTACTGGAATCAAGTAAGGGACATTAGGCATCCAGTAAATGCTTCCTCCCCACCCTGGATGGCTTCCTTGCCTGTCTGCTCATTGTTTCTGCTCGTTGTCTCTGCTCATTGTGTCTGCTTGTCTTTAGGAGGCACCAGGAACCAAACCTGGGACCTCCCATGTGGAAGGCAGGTGCCCAACCACTTGAGCCATATCCACTCCCTGCTTGTTGTGTCAGCTCATTGTGTCATCTTATTATGTCTCCTCATTGTGCCTGCTTGTCTTCTTTAGGAGGCATCAAGATCCAAATCCAGGAATTCCGATGTAGGAGGTGGGCATCCAACTGCTTAATCACATCCACTCCCCAGTAAATGCTTATTTATGAATGAATGTCAGGAGTGGGTACAGAAAAAAACAGTGGGATGAGGCCTCTTCCACTGACCAATTAGTTAATCTTGGTCAAGTCACTTTACCTCTCTGAGCCTTAGTTTCCCTATCTGTGAATATTATACATAACCATACTGAGTTGCCATGAGCATTAAATGAGATACCACATGTGAAAGGGTCAGCATGGGGCCTGGCTCCTGAAAGGTGGAATGGAATCAAGTGTGTACAGCTGCAACAATAGCCACCTCTGAATACCGACGGTTTCCTTGGGCTGGGCTCAGTCCTCAACCCTTTATGCCCCTTTCCTTCCCACAACAGCACTGCAATTCTTCAGACAGGAAAGCTGAGCATCAGAGAGGCTTTTAAAGTCACAAGCTGGTAAACAGAGAGCGAGGATTCAAAGCAGGTCTGACAGGCTCCAAAAGCCCCTAACCATTACCCTAAATGTTTTACCCTTAATTTTCTGCTTTTACAGAAAGATAAATGAACCCAGAGCTTCCAACACCACCAGCTCAGCTGATGCCCTTTTCTGTCCAGCCCTCACTGGGTCAGGAACTAGGCTGAAGCCCTACTCTGGAGACTCGATCCATCACCTTTGCTGTTCTTGTCCCTCCTCAGGAAGCTGCCAGCAGGAGCGAGCTGGGGCCCAGTTGCCCACCCAGGCTGCCTCCCCCAGCAGAAGTGGAGCCCTGCTAGGCTGGCAGGGCTGCATCCAATTAGATGTCATCTCCTGCCCAGGCAGGAGGCAGAAAGCAGGCAGGGCCCAGCAGGGCGCAGGCGGTTAGAGGGTAATTAGATGTGGCTGTGGAAAGTCTTCCTTAATGAGGAGGCTGCTCTGGGCAAGGGATCTGGTGGTACTCCAGGCACCTGTTCCCCACCAACACCTTGCCTTGGGCAGGATGGGGAAGGAAGAAGCAACTAAGGTTCCTCTAAGCCAGGCCCTGTGCTGGCAACACTTTACCTTTGCCACATCCTTCCAAGGGCACTGTAGCCAGCAGATGTGAACACTGAGCCGCAAGGACGGCCCCCAGCTAGAAAACGGCAGGGAATGAGGTTGGAAGGTCTGAATCTCAAGTCTTTCTCCTCCAGCACACCGTGTTCCCACGGTCTACATCTGCTCGTATCTTCTGACATTAGAGCCTCTGGTGGGCACTAATAGTTGAGCCCAAGGATGATAGTAAAAATATTTATCCACTGTCCTGCCAGGGCTCTGACAGGCCAGAATAGACTCAGGCCTGCTGGAGGCCTGAAGCAGGGTCCTGAAGGGCTCCAGCTGGGCCAAGAATTAACCCCTTGATTGCTGGATCCTGGGAAGATCCAGAGGATCCCGTGTGAGGGGTTGGGGTGGCTGGGACAGTGGTGGTGTAGTGGTGCTTGGGGGGCTCAGAGCAGCAGCTTTTAATCAACTGGTATGGAAGAATTTCCATTCCTAATAATCAGCGTAGTCCTACTAACCAATGCAGCGTGGTGGGCTCTCAGCCACTAGTGGGTCTGTCCTTCCGGGCTGTGTCCACTCTTCAGGCCAGAGGGCTGTGGCCACGGAGGCTGCTGGTGCCCTCCTGCTGAGCACATCGCCCCCGGCACCCCAGGGCTGGCACACGAAGCCCACGGTAGATGACTCGTGCCTTCCCCCAAGAGCAGGCAAGGGAGGGAACAGAAACTTCCCAGGCAGGAGCAGCCAGACTCAGGGAAGCCCTCATCTGGCTGCAGCAACCAGGCCATCTGGAAAAGGGGAGAGTGTGCCAAACGCTACACCAGCTGTGCCCAAAGAGGGTTCTACAAATCTGAAAGATTGTCGTCAGGGAGAAGGGTTCCCTGGGTAAATCTGTTTGGGAAATGCTGCAGGCTCCACACCCCTCTGGAGAGTTACAGACCGTGTCGACATGATATACCAAAGGTTCTGAGAAGTCCCAGGGTAAAAAGTCCTTTTGACTTTGTTTAATCTAGAGTTTTGTGGGCTTCTTTCACCACAGAGTCCCTTCTTTGTTTAACCCCAGTGGGTCTCAGAAGGCATGAGTTTTCCTTGGAATGCAGTTTTGGAAACACTGTTAGGTACAAATCCTTTCCCTAACCCAAGACTTCACCACTCAGCAAAAGCTGATGCTGAGGACAGGTCTGTCCTTCTTGCAAAGAGTGAGATAATTCAATAGAAAGGGGGAGCAAGGTTTGGGGAAACAGGGGCTGGTCTGTATCCCTAGGGCCTCCAGAAGTTTCTAATTCCTCTTGGACATTCTCGCTCCGTTAAATAATCAAAGCTAAGTTGCAGGCTGGGACTCAAGCAGGGCGCAGGCTTCCTCTCAAGGTGGAGGAGAGGTTGAAATCTACAGCTCAGTCCCTTACCAGCAGGAAATAGCCCCTTAGTCCCAAGGGCTCTGGACTGGAACAGACATGGTTCAAGCACCAGCTCTGCCTCTGTCGGGCTGTGTGACCTTGGGCAAGTCACATAACCTTTCTGAATCTCAGTGTCCACCTGTATAACGGAGATTGTAATGCTTAGAGCACAGGCTTGTGGTGAGAACAAAGACTTAATAAGGAGAGGCACCCTGAGACAGCACTAACTGCGAACCCCGAGCAGCTCTAAGCACTTTATGTATATTAATATTGATTCCCTAACAAGTCAATGAATAAGTCCCATTTACAAATGAGAAACTGATCTGTTAAGTGACTTGCCCAAGGTTGCACAGGGGACAGGTGGCCGAGGCGAGCTCAATCCCAGGGAGTCGGGCTCCCAAATCCACACTGTTCACCATTACAGGCTGAGCTGTAGCGAATGCTCTGCACGTGGTAACAATTAGTGCAGTTACTCAGAGGTGCTCGGGAGCTAAAGGTTGTAGCTGGAGTTGAGAGGGGCCTATATCCCGCAGGAAGGGATATAGGCTAAGGAGAGACGGTTACAGTGGGGGTCTCTTTCCCAGAAGGTAAGGCACTCTTTCCCCTTTTGGGTATGACTCCCTTCCCTCCTTTGGATGTCTAAAGTACCTTTCCTCTGAAAGTAGCCAAAGCAGATCTTTGGTTCTTCACTGACTGCCCACCCCAACCTGCTCTTCAGCCTGACTTGGTCCTACCATGTACCCCGATGCCCAGCCCAAACCCTTGAAGCTATCCTTGACTCCATTCTTTTTTTTTTTTTTAGATCCTCAAATCTAATCTGCCATCAAGACTGACAGCTCTACTTTGAAAATATTTCCCAAATCTGACTACTTCCAACCACCTGCCCTCCTACTGCCCTGGTGACAATCACCAGGGATATCAACCTGCTAACTGCCCTCCTTGCATCCTCTCTCAACCCTCTACAGTCACTCCACACAGCATCCAGAATGATCTTGCCAACATGTCAATCACACCACATCACTCCCCAGCATGAAACCCTCCAATGACTTCCCATGCCCCTAAGTCCTTCCTGTGGTGCACGGGAATTCAGATGGTATATCTGTCAGGTCGCATGGCCCATCACTCTCCCAGCTCAATCCACTCTCACCACACTGGCTTCCCTTTTCCTTAGGCGCACCCACCATGCCCCTACCTCAGGGCCTTTGCGCTTGCTTTCCCCCCTCCACCTGGGATATTCTTGCCCCATATTTCTACTGGGAGCATTCCCTCAGTTCCCACAGGCTTCTGCTCAAATATTCCTTTTCCTGACCATTCTTTCTAGAAATGCATCACCCCGCCCATTCTCTGCCCCTTACTCGGCTTTACTTGTCACCATAGCACTTACCTCTACCTGAGGTCATGTTGCATATCAGTCTCCAGCAATGCCGTCTAAAAGCACTTCCTAAGCTGATGGACATGTTCCATAATCTGTGCCATCTAGCACGGCAGCTGCTAGCCACGTATGGCCATTGCTCCCTTGAAAAGTGGCCATTGTAACTGAGGGACTGAATTGCTAATTTATTAACATTTTAATTATTTTCAATTTAAATAGCCACATGTGGCTAGTGGGCTCCATAAGTAGATAGCGCAAGTTTATAGGCTCGGTGCCACCTCAAAGAATCTGATATGCTCTGCAAGGAAAGAAACTTGTCCCTTTGGCTCATGGATATATTCCAGGGCCAAAAATATTTTCTGGCACACACAGTAGGTTCTCGAAACAAAAACAAAAACAAAACAAAACAAAAAACCTCATGAATGAATGACTCTGTTATCAGAGAATTATATTCTCTCTCTCCCTTTTACATGGAGGAGGGAACTGAAGCCCAGAGAGGGTAAGCATTCGGCAAGTCACACACAGCAATCCCCTGTCTCCGAATCACACTCCCTCCCAGGACCATCTCCCCTCTGGGGAGGAATCAGCAGGGAGGAACTTGTTGGCAGCAGGGAACTGATTAAAACCAATCAGCCCCATTAGCCCTGGAGAATCTGGGCTGCGGAGCTCTTGCCAGCGGTTGGCACAGGCCAAGACTGTGAGCGAGCAAATGTGGAGGCGCCTGCTCTGCTGCCACGGGCTGGGAGGGAGGTCTGGGATCCAAGGAGGGTGCCTGAGTCACATCTGAGCGTCACGAAATTGCTCGAGGTGACAGCAGAAAAAAGCCCAGTAGATGGCCAATTTTTCATTGTTTTTAATCAAGAAGAATTTGTGAATTTCTGCTAGACCAGCCTCTGGAGTAAGAGAATCAAAGAAAAATCTATGTTGGGAATTTTCAAAGGAAACAGGAAAACTTGCTTCCTGTAGGTTGGCAGGAAGTCTGAGCAGGATTAGGTTTATATTTGCAAAGAAACAGGTGGGAGAGGGGCACTTAGAGGGTTTGGGTGGCCTGAAAATGCTGTGGGCACAAACAGTTCATGCACTTGAATTGAGCATTGCCCTGGGCCCGCGGGAGGGAGGAGGCACACGCTGCCCCATGCCTCGCAGCCTGCGCCAGCACCCTCGTCATCCATCCAGCCTCTCTAAGCCTCAGTTTTCTCATCTGTGCAATGAGAAAGGAGCCCACCCTGCAGGTGAGGTGAGATTTCAGTGGAACAGCACGTGCGAAGTGTCAGCACCTGGATGGGACTTAACAAAAGGTGGCCGATGTGATTATTATCATCATTAAAGGGGACCCAAGGTAGCTCAGTGGTTGAGTGCCTGCTTCTCATGTACGAGGTCCTGGGTTCAATCTCTGGTGACCCCCCCAAAACAAAAACAAACGCAAAAACCAACTCTCATTGGGGAGTGATGGACCTCAGTGGTTGAGCATCTGCTTCCCATGTATGAGGCCCCGGTACCTCCTAAAAAAAAAAAGCGCTTTGAGATGGAACCAAGGAGACCTACTTGGGCCCGACTATGACCTCAGGAGGCCGTCCATCTGTCCTGCCTCCTCCCTAGGCTCCGCAGTGGGAATCTGGGAAGCCAGATAGGTGAATGGCAGGAAGCAGTGGCAGCGGCAGGAGTGTGAGCCCCCAGGCCAGGGGTCTTGGTAATCAGCCGGGACAGCTTTGCCAGGCAACAACGACAATGGCAGGAGCCATCTCCACCTCCCCACCTAGGATGGGTAGATTAAGCAGAAGACAAAAACCAGATGCCCAATTAAAATTGAATCTCAGATAAACAACGAATATATTAGTATAAGTATGGCGAAGCTGGAACATACTTATACTAAAAGATTATTCGTTGTTTATCTGAAATTCAAATGTAACTGGGCTCCCGTGAACTCCAGCCTTGAGCCAGGCTGACAGCACAGCCTCAGGCTGTCAGCTGGGAGGGGCAACCACCGCAGGGCCTGAGACCCCAGGGGCCCTCAAAGCCATCCCCTTGCTCCCCAGTGAAGTGCAAGGGCCACAGGTCCACCCTGCCCACCTCTCAGCATCCCCCAGGGTTGCACTGCCCCTTGTTCTGTCTCCAGTTCCTCCAGCCCCCCACGCCCACCTCAGAACTGCCCATTTGCTGTCCCCTGGCCAGGAGCACATTTCTTCTTGCCTCTGCCCCTCTCCCATTCTCCCCTACTTAATTCTAACTCTCCCACTGGTCCTCCCTTCAATCCCCACTTCCTGGCCTCCCAGAGAAGAGAATTCCCTCTGTTATTCTGCACAGCCCTCCAACCTTTGCTGCATGACATGCAGATTCCATCCTACCTTCTTGGGAAACCCTTTGATTTCTGCCTAGCTGTTCCAGAAGCCTCTGGAGGGCAGGGCCGCCCGTCTGCTTTTGCTCACCACTGTACCCCAGTGTCTTGCCCAGGCCTGGCGATAGAAGAAATTTCTGCCATGCATGGGAAGTATTCCAGGAGGTGGGAAGGAGGCAGAGAAGGAAGGTCTGGGGCACCCTCACATCTCTCAGAGAGAAAGAGGCCATTACCAAACTGCTGGGCTGGCCTTCTGCCTCTAGGTGGGACAGGAACTCTTGACCAGGGTCAAGGGACAGGTTGGGAGGGAGGCTGAGGGGTGGAGTCCCAGCTCTGTGGTCTGGCTGGTCCCCTCTCCGAGGCCCTGTTCTTAGATAATGCTTGAGGACCTCCAGCCCGGGGCTTGTCATCAGAAATCTCAGTGCCTCCTGAGTGGGGCGTCTGCCTCCCCTCCTCCATTGGACTGTGCCCTCTGGGTGGCCAGGACTTCTCTACCTTGTCCATTCTTCTGTCCCCAGTACCTTACAAAGCATCTGCACCTAGTGACAGCTCAATAGTTATAGGTGGGGTGAATGAAGGCATGTTTCCTTCACACTCCACCAGTTTTCAGGGATTTGGGGGAGGGGGAAGAAGGGGTGGCAGGAGCAGGTAGCCCCTGGGACCAGGAATGGGGGCTTAAAAAAAAGAGAGAGAGAGGACACAAGCAGGGACAGGGGCTGAAGCCACAGGCAGGCTTCTCAACATTGATGTCATCCTGGACAAAACCCAGGGGGACGGGGTTATCATAAATATGTCTCCCCAGGCTAACGTTATCATCTGATTTCGAACAAATTACAGAATTAAGGGGTGGGGGTGGCTGGGCCCGCTCTATATTTGGTGCTGGCATACCAGCAGAGCCGGCGAGAGCCTTCTGGGACTGTGCTCGCAAACCTGATTAAGGTCAGTTTGGGCAGTAACGTGCTCTCCCAGACGGTCAAGGATCTCGTAGGCGGGAGGTGGCGGCAGGAAGGAGCAAGGTCAGACTGAGACACACGTACCCCCAACGCTGCCGGTTCCCATTAACTCAAAGAATGTCGCCAGGGCTGGGGTGGGGGGTGGCAGCTGGCAGATGCTGTGCCGCCAGAAGGTGTTGCTGGCACCTCCGATGGGGCCTAGATTACACCCAGCATCCAGCGAGGTGGCAACATGTGCAGAGAGGAACTGAGGGGAGTGCGAATGCGCGGGCGGGGGAGGCTGCGGCAGGGGAGGCAGCGGGGGAGGGCCTGCGGTGTGAAGGAGAGGAGGGCTGCTCTCGCTACCTGTGGAGGACATCTGGTGTTCTTGCCTGCTTAACATTCATTTCCACCCTGGTTTTCCTTTGAGGAAGTGCCCAGCCTCCACTCTCAGCCCAGGTAGTCCAGGCGGAGCTGGCCCCATCCCTCAGACCCAGGGCCTGCTTCAGGAATGGCCTGGGATGGAAGCTGGGCCTTCCCGCCTGGGGTGGCTAAGCAGGAGGGGTGGAAGCCCTGAGGCGCTGATGGGCCTTGTCTCAGAATGAAGCCACCGGCATCAAGGAAAGCAGAACTGGGAGATGGAACCTAAATGACATCATTTGAGCGCCTGGATTCAGTTGCACCTGAAGCTCATCTCTTGGGCTCTTCCGACAGCATGAGCAAAAATTCCTTTGTATGTTTAAACAGCTTCAAGCTGAGTTCCTGTGATTCACAACCCAGAGAACACACGCTGATTTGTCATCTCCAGTCTTCCACTCTGGCCACAGGAGCCTAGATGCAAGTTCTCAGAACAGATCAGACACTTCCTACCCCCAGACTGTTATTCCAGCTATAGTCTCTGCTAGGCATGGCGTCCCCATCTCATAGTATCCTGTCAAAACCCTGCCCTCCCCTGCATTCAAACATCAGCATCTCAAGATATTGCAGTCAAGTCACTTCCCTGCTCCCACCTCCGTAGTTGACTGAGTGGACTTTTGTTATGGGACCAGACAAGGTGGCCATGAGCCTGTGCTATTTTGCATGCATTTAACGCCCTCTGCTCTCAGCATGATCTCATCTCATCTTCGCAGCCACCCTTGGGGTAAGTACCTTTACAGTGTCCACTAAACAGGTAGAGAATTGACTCAGAGAGGCTGACACCGTTTTTGAAAATAGGGTCTTTGCAGACATAATCAAGGTAAGATAAAGCCATACTGGATTGGGTGGACCCTAAATCCAATATGACTGTTGTCTTCATTAGAAGAGGGAAATTGGGACCCAGAGACCCAGACACAGGGTAAAAGATCATGTGAAGATGGAGGGTGAGATTGGAGTGATGTAGCCACAAGCCAAGGAACACCAAGGATTGCCTGCAACCACAGGAAGCTGGCAGAGGCAAGGAAGGGATCTTCCCAGAGGCTTCGGTGGGAGCATGGCCCTCCTGACACCTGGATTCCAGACATCCAGCCTCCAGAACTCAGAAAGAATAAAACATGTTGCTTAGAGGCACCCAGTTTGTGGTACCTTGTTAGGGCAGCCCTAGTAATCTAATCCTTCCTAGCAGCTACATAGCCTTGGGCAGAGAACTTCTCCAGGCTTCACCTTGTCTTTAAACTGAGGCTAGAACCTGTTTTTACATCAGCAAAAAACATCAGCCATCGGTATTAGTCATCGCGGCCAGCTCTGACCTCTATAGACTGGCACGGGGCAGGGGACGAGGAGAAGGACATCTGCAGCAGGCAGGGCACGCTCCCGGGTCAGGCGCGCTGACAAGGGGTCACGTCCATGTCGGGCCCATCATCCGCACTGCTCTCCGTCGCAAGAGATTATCCACGGGGAGAAACCGAGGGACAGACTAAGGGTGTGGCCCCCAATTCTCCAGCCTGTCATGGAGCACCATCGGCTCCAATTCTTCTCCCGTCTCTGGGCCTATGAGACACCAACTCAGAGCCAGAGACTGTGCCGGGAGGGAGCCATCGCCGGCTCTCACCGACGGCCAAGGAAATGCCCATCAGTGGGACGAGAGGAGGAGGGGATGAGGAAAGTGTGATCCCAGACACTGCGGGCTGGGGCCTCGATGAAAAGGTGATGCTGCGGCTTCCCACAAGGATCTGCAAAGCATCAGTACTGCAGGGAAAGGAAATTAAACAGTTCAGGAGAGTTGCCTGCGCGAGCCTCAGGGGGGAAGATGCTCTGCCAGCTGATGCTCTGGCCCCAAACTTCAGCTCCTTGGAAAGTCTTTCAGCTGTGGCTGCCTCTCTGGATTCCAGATCCTCCTGGGCAGTTAGCATGGATTGAGCCAGGCACAGCCCTGGCCACCAGGGGAGGGGGGAGGAGAGGGCGATATGCCACAAACCACTCCTGGCTTGTTTGTCGTGCTTGGGGTCCCCAGGTGCCACACACTGGACACCTATGAGAGTCTGCAGTTCCAAGGGCTGTCGAGGAGACTCCTTCCCTCCTTGGAAAAGTCTAAAAATTAGGGTCTCAATATCACTCCCTAAGCCCAGGTAGGAAGTGGAGCCAATGAAGACTGGCAGCTTGGGAGATTTCTCTAAGGTGGAAGGACAAGCTACTGTTGCAGCTATAAATGAAGAAGACTGAACTGGGCAGCGCCTGCCAAAATGACACACACCCCCTTCACATACCCCAATGTAAATAATTCTATGCAGAAATGGAAAAGCCAGTCATCAAATGTATATGGAAGAGTAAGGGGCCCTGAAGAGTCAGCCATCTTGAAAAAGAAGAATGAACATGGATGACTCAGACTTCTGATCTTAAAACTTGTTACAAAGTCCCAATAATCAAAACAACATGGTATTGCCATAAGGACAGACATATAGACCAATGGAATTGAATTGAGAGTTCAGAAATAAACCCTCACATCTATGGCTAAGTGATTTTTTTACAAGGGTACCAAGCCCACTCAATTGGGAAAGAAGAGTCACTTCAATAAATGGGGCTTGGAAAATTGAATGTCCATATGCAAAAGAATGAAGGTGGACCCCTACCTCCTACTCTATAAAAAAATCAACTCAAAATGCATCAAAGACCTAAATATGAGAACCAGAACTATAAAGCTCCTAGAAGAAAACGTAGGGAAGCATCTTTAAGACTTTGTGTTAGGCAGTGGTTTCTTATACTTTACACTCAAAGTATGAGCAACAAAAGGAAAAAATAGATAAATGGAAACTCATCAAAATTAAACACTTTTATGTATCAAAGGACTTTATTATGAAAATGAAAAAAGACAACTAACAGAATGGAAGAAAGTATTTGGAAACCACAAATACGATAAAGGTTTAATATGCAAAATATATAAAGAAATCCAACATCTCAACAACAAAAAGACAACTCAATTTTTAAAATGGGCAAAAGATTTGAATAGATATCTCTCCAGAGAAGATAAACAAATGGCCAAAAAGCACATGAAAAGATGCTCAACATCTTTAGCTATTAGGGAAATGCAAATCAAAACCACAGTGAAATACCATTCCACACCCACTAGAATGGCTAGTTTTTAAAAGACGGAAAATTACCAAGTGTTGGAGAGGATGTGGAGAATTAAGAACACTCATTCATTGTTGATGGGAATATAAAATGGTACAGCTGCTATGGAAGACAGTTTGGCAGTTCCTCAGAAAGTCAAGTGTAGAATTGCCATATGACCCCGCAATCCCACTTCTAGTTATATACCTCAAAGAATTGAAAGCAGGGACTCAAACAGATATTTGCACACTGATAGTTCAAAGTGGCATTATTCACAATTGCCAAAAGATGGAAGCAACCCAAGTGTCCATCAACCGATGAATGGCAAAACAAAATGTGGTATATACATTCAATGGTATCTTATTCAGTTGTAAAAAGTAATGAAGTTCTGATACATGTGACTGCGTGGATGAACCTTAAAGACCTCATGCTGAGTGAAATAAGCCAATGTAAATGAACATATTGCCCGCAGACCCAACAAAATTGGATTATTGTTCCCAGCTCTTCAAGCCCTCCCTCTAACGGAATTATTTGGCCACACACTTTGCCATGTGACTTTGCATTGCCCTCCACTGTGGGAGGAGTACACAAGCCTGGCCATGAGACTTGCTTGGACCAATGGGAGGTTAGCAGACATGATGCAAGGTTTTAAATGTTCTTACATAGTTTGGCTTGTTCTCTTGCACATCTGCCATGAAGAGAGTATACTTCAAGTAACTACTAGTCCAAGTAAAACGAAGAGCAGATCTGACCTGAATCCATCCCACAGGCTGGAGCCAAGCCCAGCCAAACCCAGTGGAGACTGGCTGAAACCCAGCCGACACAGATCCTTAAGTGAGAAAAATAAACATATTTTTTGTAGGCCACTAAAATTTTGCTGTTTGTTCCTTACCATTACTGTGGCAATAACTGACTAATAGACTACATACAGAAACACATACATATATTCAGACAACACAAATGCAAGCTCATCCCAAACATATACCAGAGGTAAACTACATGCATATCACAAATATACAAACACAAATTAAAATTCACATACGAATCCTCCTGCATGGCTCCAAGACTGGGAAATACAGTACATATGTCATTGAGTCGTGCTTACGAGACCCTCGCTGGATCCGAATCTCATCCCAAAGCCAGGACCGAGTGCCCTTTCCTCTGACCCATCACAAGGCCGGGCACACAAACTCAAATGACCAGTTTGAGCTGGTCGTATCAACACGCGCCAACATCTTGTAGGGCATTTTCTTCTCTGGAGGCTGGGGGCTCTTGGGGCTGCAGCAGCCATGGAATTTCAGGTTTCCCTTAGCTCAGGCTGTCAGCAGGTTGAAAGGCTGGTGGAGAGAGCCTGCTTTGCAGAAAGGAGGGTCACGCCAGGTCCGATATACCAAGCCCTGGCCACAGCCGCTGCAGCCTTCTTGGCTCTGTGTCTGTGCCTCACTCCACCTTCGGGGACCCCTGTGGGCCTTCACTGACATCACCCCACTTAGCTCAGGATCCATCCCTGGACCGAGGAGGCAAGGCCTCCGCAACTGGCGGTTATAGGACTGGGCTCTGGCATCAGATGGCCCAGGTTCTACCCCAGTTCTGCCCTTGATTTCCTGTGTGACTTTGGGCAAGTCACTTCCCTTCACTGGGCCTCAGTTTCTTTCTCTGTAGCTTATTTATGGCCATCCCTTCCATTTGGCCCTTGGATGCTAGCCCCTCTCGCCCACTTAGTTATCTCCTCCAGAATTTTTCCCTCCCTCTTGCATCATCTATTTTTTTCCTCTTTCTTGAATCATTCCCATCAGCATACAAACATGCTCTAATTTCTCCCATCTTAAAACAAACAAACAAAACAAACATGCCTTTGTATCACATTTCCCTGCACACCTATTCTCTCCATTTATAGCAAACTCCTTGACAGAGTTGTGCTGAGAAAGCTCACTGTCCTGTTTCCTTTCCTCCTGTCTCTTTCAAGCCCCCTCCAAGCAGAGTTTTGTCCTCATTATTCCACTAACACCTCCATGTGGCTAGATCCAATGCTGTTTCTCAGGCTTCCCCTTCCTGGGCCTTTCAGCAGCTTCGGCACAGGCAATGGCTGTGGGGCCTCCGCCGCCCTCTGTGTGGGGCCTCCTGGCTTCCTGGTCGGCTGCCCGGGGCTCTTCTCACCCTATGCTGCTGCCTCCTCCCTGCCGGCTCTGGGCTCTGACGCTGAGGGCCTGGGCTCTGCCCTGGATGCTCTTCTGTCTACACTCATGTCCTCGGTGGTCATAGACACAAGTGCCATTTCTACAGTGTCAGATCCTCGGCCCAGACGTGTGCCTGACCCCTGGCCTCGCACCCAACTGCGAACTCCACATTTCCACTTGGATGGCTCATGGGCCCCTTAGAGCGGATGCGTCCACAGCGGAATCGTGACATCTCCCCATCTCAGGAATGGAAACTGCAGCCCTCTGGGGGCTCAGTCCAAACACTGGTGTGACTCTTGCTGCTTTTCTTTCTCTGACAGCTCCTCCAATCCCTCTCCCTCAGCACGTCCTGTTGGTTCTGCTTTCAGATGTGTTCCTAATCTGACCACTTCTCACTTCCACCCTGGTCCCCTCACCCCACCCTGCTGCTCCATCTCACTCAGGACAGAAGCCCCAGTCCTCGCCCTGCATGCCCAGGCCTGTGAGTCCTGGGACCCCTCACCCATCCACACTGCCCGCCCCTCGGCCGCTCTTACCGTAAAGCCGTTTTTATGTCTGCTCTGTCTGGAACTCTCTGCTCCAATTACCCACGTAGGTCACTGGCTCACCTCCTTCAGCTCCTTGCCCAAATCTCACCTTCTCCTGAGGCCTTTCCTCACGACCTGATTTAACATGGCAAACCCCACCCCGACACTGCCACTCGCCAGCCGCCTCCCCAGCTGGCTCTTTCTTAATGTTATTTCTATTGCTGGTCTGGGCAGGGCTTGCTGTGTTTTCCCCTTATACCTAGAACATAGTTGGTGCTCAATAAATACTCAATAATGAATCAGCAAGTGGATGAGGATGATTATGCACCTGCTCATAGAGGCTCAAACAGGGTCCATGGGGTCCACGCAGTGAGCATTAGTACTGACTGCTATTGTCATTGCCATCAGCATCATCAGCATCAGCATCGCTTTTCTATAGAGTTGGAGAAAGTAGGGTTCAGAGAGGCAAGGGACTTGCCATGAGCAAGGCCATAGCAGATCACGCCCACCTGGACCAATCCTCTTTATGACAGATGGGCCCCCCTTCTCCTCTAAGACCCCCCAAACCTCATGGCGAGATTTGGAAAGTACTAGAGCTGGGATGGACCCTAAAGATTCTCTGTCTAGTGGTTTCGGACTCCCCCGCCCCCACCAGGGCCTGTTTGGTCAAGCCAACGTGGATGGTAATAGTCCAACGTGTGAAACAGGTCAGGAGGAAGGGAGCGGCTCTAGCCGTTGAGTCCAGTCCACTGGACCCCAGCCCTCTGGACCAGCCCGGGCTCCGCCAAGTGCATTCTGAGAACCCTAGACAGAGTTTCCTCTTCCCCTCTCCATTCTGCCAAGCACGAAACTAAGCCAGGAGAGGTGAAGACCCTTTCCCACAGTGGCAGAGAGGAGGGCGGATCCCCGGCCAGCCCCTCGGAGCTGCCCTCCTGGCTCTCCACACTCAGACCTCCATTTTCAAAAGTTTCACGTTCCTGCTTCTGCAACCGCCTCACTCCATCAAGCCCACTTAATTGAAGCCAATTATTTAGTACAAAAGAACAGAGAACGCATCAATTCATGTCTTTGTCCCAACTCTGGGGCCCTGAACAAGGAGCTCCAGCTGCCTTTGTTCCCCAGAGAGGCTCATTAGAAACCAGCTGAGCTCAGCCTCCAAGGGCGAGGCCAGGCTCTGCCAGGGGCGTGCCAGTGCGACGACGAGAGCAATTCGTTAAGGACTTCTGGGCCGGGGGCCTGGCTGTGGGCCCAGAGCTCTTGATATGGAACAGAGAGCTTCCGGAAAGTTGGCAGGCCATGGGCATAAGAGTCGGAGTGGCTGGGGGACCTTGGGGAAGTCATACTGCTCTCGGAGCCTCAGTGTCTCGATCCGCACATTGGTGACAATACCTGAGCCTGTAAGTCTCTGCCCGTGAAGCGCTTGGCCTGGAATGTGGTACATGCTAATGTCAGCTGGTCATCTGTGATGGTCAGTAGGCGTTTATCATTAGAACATAGTGCTATTGGCGCTGCAGTCAACAGGCCTGAGTTTGACTCCTGACTCTGCCTCTTACGTATTGTGTGACCTTGTGCATGTCACGTGACCTTGACCGTGTCACGTAGCCTCTTGGAGCCTCAGTTCCTCATCTGTAAAATGGCTGTTGGGGGGTGGATGTGGCTCAAATGGTTGGGTGTCAGTCTCCCATATAGAGGGACCTGGGTTCGATCCCCAGGACCTCCCGGTAAAAGAAAGAAAGAAAAAAAAAAAACCATAAAAAAAAAATAATAATAAAATAAAATAAAATAAAATAAAAAAATAAATAAAATGGCTGTGATGGTTGCACCAACCCCAAAAGCCCATTGGAAGAGCAGAATGAAATAGTCCAGAGTGAACTGCCTGAGAGATGTCCAGGTACATGGCGGGTGCTTGGAAGGTGGCAGGTTGGATCAGCCACTGACGCTCACCCAGGGCCATCCAAGAAGGGAAGAATGCAGGTCTGAATCGGCACAGTGGGGAGAGCCTGCCCCCCAGCGGGGCGGTGGCACTGCTTCCTGGTTGGGGAGACTTGGCAGGCCCCTCGGCCTCTCTGGGCCTCAGTTCCTCATCTGGAAAGTGGGGATAATTATGGCACCCACAGAAAAGACAAAGCTTTGAGAGCAGGTCCCAGCATTTAGGGAGAGCACAGTAGAGGTTGGCACTGATTGTTTTTTCCATCCTGCTTTGCATAAGTTTTGCAAATGCATATCAAAATACCACACCTTCCCAAGAACACCTGACTTAGCCCCGTTTCATATATATGAAAACTGATTTCAGCAACTTTAAAGTAACTTGTCTGAGGACCAACTAAGTCGTGCACTGCAAAAACAGGATTCAAGCCCAGTTGCTTCGGAAGCCAGGTCTATGCTTTTAACCATGTACCTTACCACCATTCCTCTCCAATCTGGAGGTGATTCCCTATATCAGCTCAATAAAAGAAAGGAAATTACCCAAGCTGATACAGGAAGAGGAAATCAGGGTAGGCTTATGGAAGAAGTAGCATTTAAGCCGTGATGGATGAGTCCAATTATAACAGGTAGCATTGGGGGAGGGGAAAAGCAGAAGAACAGCATGACAAAGGCATGGACGACAAGAGTGTCGGGCATGCTTGGAGAACACTGTGTGGTCCCTCTAGTGTGATGAGGTAGGTGGGTGAGGGAGACACTCAAAACTGGGAGGCCCTAACAAGCCTTGGTCCCTGAAGCCTGAACCGACCAGCTTAAAAGAGACCTCCTCAGCTCATTCCTCCTTGCTGTGCCAGCTGTCACTGTAGCACCAATAGGAGCTCTGGGCCCAAGGCCTTATCAGGGCCTTGACATACTGCCTTAGGCTCCTGGACCCTTCAGATTCAGCCCTTTTTTACTCTAGGGCAGGGTTTCTTTCCTTCCTTTCCTTCCTTCCTTCCTTCCTTCCTTCCTTCCTTCCTTCCTTCCTTCCTTCCTTCCTTCCTTCCTTCCTTCCCTCCCTCCCTCCCTCCCTCCTTCCTTCCTTCCTTCCCTCCTTCCTTCCTTTCCTCCTTCCTTCCTTCCTTCCTTTCTGTCTTTTTTTAAAGCAGTATTATTGAGTTATATTCACATACCATGCAATCCATCCAAACATCCAAAGGGTACAATCAGTGCCTTTGTCCAGAGTTGCAGGGCAGGGTTGCCTGGCCTTAGCACTATTGGCAGTTTGGGCAGGATTGTTCTTTGTTGTGGAGGGCTGTCCTGTAGCAGTAAGGCATCCCCTGATCTCTACCTACAAGATGCTAGTAGCACCCAACTTCCAAAATGTCTCTAGACCTTAACAGATTCCGTTAGAGGGCAAAATTGCCCCTAGTGGAGAATCACTGATCTAGGGCCACCCTCCCTGAGCTCCTGGATCTTTTACCCCAGAATCACATCCTTGTATACTCCCAGGGGACAGGCAGAACTCTCATCCCCAGCTACATCACCACCCCGGAAGAGCCAGGCCCTGCTGAGAAGCCGACCATAATCGCCTAGTTGTAGCAGGTCCAATAAGATGTATCTGCCTCACCCAAGCACCCACACTCACCATCATCCATCACTTTGCAGAACAAACATGCGCCAGGTTGGGGCCTGGGAAATCAATTTTGGTAATGATGATTAATCTCAGTGATTTTCCAGAAGGTCAGCAGGCCTGGAGCATAAAGGTGATTCAGCTGTTAAGCTCCAATAAATCATCCTCATCACTCCGTGAGAGTAGCAAAGCATTATTATTATTATTATTATTATTTGGTCACAGTTTTTATCATAAAGGCAGAACTATTACAGAAATTTCAGGAAATAGAGACTGAAGCATCACCCATCATGTCACCGGGACTGTTTTTATTTCTGCATATTTGGCGTGGCGCAGGCCAAGTCTTCACATAATTACAAGTGCAGGGTATGAGCAATGGGGACATTCTGTCGTATTTTGTGGTTTACTTTTCACATTCCATATAATGCCACATGTCTTTTTGATGCAGCTACATGACCTCCATCGTTCTAGAGCTGTGGTGTTTACCCACAATATGGCTCAGAAAAACAAGGAGGCTGGCTTCTTGGTGGGGCCCTTGAGGGGCTGTGGCCTTACAAACACAGGATGTGGTGTGTTCTCAACAGTGGGTCTCAGAAGGGTAGCCAGAGCCAGGGGTGGGTCATGAAATCCTGCAGCTTCGTAATTATAAAGATACAGTGCTGACCTAAAAGAGCATGCCAGAGGATGGGGAGGAGGCCACTCCTTGGGTGGAGTCCTTGAGGTTCTGAGGTTTGAAAATTATAAGGATGGGCTGTTTGGGGTCCCAGGGCCCCTGCAGTTTTTAATTATAAGAATGTTGAGTTTCCTCGCGGGGAGGTGGTTGGCTTCTTGGGCAAGGCCTTGAGACCTATCGCTGCCAAGGCCTTCGATACCAATACTTGGACATCAAGTATTTCTGATCAGAAGGTGCCTCAACAGGGCCTGGAGAATGTGCGGCATCTCACAGGAGCGGGATCTGCAGGACACACAGGTGAGCAAGGGTGACGTCTGACTCCAGTGACCTGTGCCAACTCGTCCTCCACCAGGCTGCAAGAATTACATCCAGCAGGCCGCTCCGGCCACGGGCCACTCACGTATTGATTCAACAAGCATGCATCAATGCCCACCATGTGCAGAGAGAGTTTGGGACATCAAGTCATGTGGGTGGCTGAAATCAGCACAGCTCAGCCCTGGAAGAGGAGCTGGTCCAATGGCAAAGCCAGTCAAGTAAAGCAATAAACAGTCATTGCATTGCAAACAGCAGTAAGAGCTATGACAGAAAGTCCCAGGGTGGCCCCTTACTGAGGCAGGGTGGTCAAGGGTGGCCTCTGAGGCAGGTTTCCAAACTGAGGCCCAAGAGTCTGAGAAAAGGGTCTGGAGGAGAGGGGAGAGATGAGCCATATGCCTGATTGCCCACAGCTGAGCCAGGGAGCGAGCTTTGCTTGATGCCTTGATTTGGGCAGACCTGCCATTGTGCCCTGCTATGTGCTTGATCGCCCACAGCCGACCTTTGGTGAGACAGCATCTCTGATGATGCCTTGATTTGGACATTTTCACAGCCTCAGAACTGTAAGCTTTTAACCTAACAAATTCCCATTATAAAAGCCAACCCAGTTTCGTATGTTGCATTGGCAGGCTTTAGCAAACTGAAACAGTGCTGCTTTAAAGTGTGGCGCCCAGGGCAAGGACCTCGGGTGTCCAGGTCTAAGGGTGGTACTGGTGATGTTGGTCCCAGAACTGAAGAAGACTGCGGTGAGGGGTGGAGCCCGGGCAGAGGGGGATCACTGTGGTTACTCCAGATTCTGTGTGTTCATCAATCTGCTGGCTGCTGCCCTCCCAGGTTCAATAATTATCAAGCATTTGCCACATTTGCCTCATCTGGGTTCATGTATGTAATGATGGCTGACAATCCTCCCAGGTAATCCTGGAAAGGTAACGTGAGGATAGCAAAAAATGACCACAAAGGCTTTTCCTCCCACTAAGAGGTAGATTCTATTTCTGCATCCCTGGACCCCGGGTTGGCCAAGCGGCTTGCTTTGGCCAATGGGCCATTCGCAAACTGACTCCAGAAGAGGTTTGAAAAGTGCCTGTGCATCACCGTTTGCTCCTTCTGTTGCTCTCGGAATACTGCTGCCGTGGGAAGAAGCATTCATCCCAGTCAATAGCCACCTGTATCTACGTGATTTGCACTGTGATTTTGAAGCTCCTCCCATCAGGAGGTGAAGCCTGTATCCTCCGTCCTTGAATGTGGGCTGGCTTCATGACTTGCTTTGAGCAACAGAATGCAGTAGAAGTGAGGCTGTGCCATGTCTAAGCCTAGGCCTCAGGAGGCTGTGCAAGCTTCTGCGCTTTCTCTTGCACTCTGCCAGCTGCCAACTGACTGTCTGGGCTGGCCGGATGGAAGATGAGAGCCCATGTGGGGTACAGCCAAGAGGCCCACTTCTACCCAGCAGAAGCCATCTCAGTTCAGCCATACTCTAGGGGACCCCCTGGTTGCAGATTCATGAGTGAGCCCAGCAAGGTTGAACGAAGCTGAGAGCAGATCAACAGAAGTGCCCAGCTATTCTGCAAACCTGTGAGCTAAACAAATGCTTGTTGTTTTAAGTCATTAAGTTCAGAGTGGTTTGTATGCAGCAAGAGCCAACTGTTAACAGTGATACAGCTACAGATACAGATCAGATTTGAACTTGGATCTGTCAGACCAGATTCCAAAGTTAAAGTTCTTAACCACTACTCTCTACCATTTACATGCAAATTCTGCTGACACCCAAAGCTTTGAAATGAGGTGGGGAGAGCAGGGCCTAATGATGTGGGAGCCATCACCTTCCCTAAGAGCCACTGCTCCATGCTGTGCCACCTTCAAAAGGCACACCATCTGAGCTTTTGGTTCCAGGATGAAACATTCATAAGGAGGCTCTGCTAGCCATGGGGATGATAATTACTCTTTGAGACACCAACTTCAGTTCTCCTCCTCATTAGGGATTATTAACCTCATCCCCTGAGTCTATTGTTAGGGCCCAGGAAGGAGCCCCTTTGCAGAGCCTATAATTACCCATCACTAGAATAGAGCCCCCTTGACGGAAGGCTTCATAATTTCCAACATTTACCAAGCACTTGATGTTTGCAAAATCTCCCCTTTATTAATCCGATTCATTAGATTTGCTTTTTGGATATAACTTTTATGACATAATCACTACACTTTGGATTGGCACTTTTCTCCATGATATTAGAACACTTTATAAATATTCATCCAATTCACTTTGCTGCATCCCTGTGAGACTGGTGGGCAGGAGTCACAGAGGAAGATAGAAGTCTGGTTTTTTCATTCTTCCTACTTGACCAAGAGGGGAACTTACTTGGAGAGGTTAAGTTTTCTAAGCATTGCATAGAAAATGACTACAAATTTAGTGACTTGGCTCTCACACACATTTATTATCTGCAGACCAGAAGTCTGGGCACAGCTTAGCTGGGTTCTCTGCTTATCACCAGGGATGAGTCAAATCAGAGGCTCGACTGGGGAAAGATTAGCTTCTAGCTCATTCAGGTTGCCGACAGAATTCCTCTCCTTGCAGCTCTAGAACTGAGATGACCATTTGCTGGCTGGTTTCCAGCCAGGGACCCCTTTCAGCTCCTAGAAGCCACCCACAGTTCCTTGCCACATGTCTCATAACTTGACAGCTTACTTCTTCAAAGCCAGCAAAAGTCTCTCTCTCCATCTCCCCAGGGGCTTTTCTCCAATATAAATATTTTTCTAAGGCAAACTATCACAACCTACTCCTACTTTGTTTTCCTTTCTTTTGTATTTTCTTGCCAGGGCACTGAGCTAAGTACTTTTATAGGTTATCTTATTTAATTCTCACCATGACTTTGTACAGGGTACATTTTATTTTCCACATTTTGCAGAGGAGGCCACGGTGACCCAGGGGCTTGAGCGACTTGCCAAGGCCATGCAGCTTGCAGGTGGCAGTGTGGCCACCAAGGGCATGCTTTAAACCCCTCGAGGCCATGACCTTTCTTTACCCTCAACTTTCCAGATCTTGCCTCGAGCCCATCACTGAGATCCTATGTTTGCTCAACCAACTCCTTCCAGGGCCTTGTTCCTGGTTTAATGCCTGATTCCAAATTCACCTGCAGGCCTTTCTCTGCAGGAAGCCTGCTCTGATTGGCCAGGGGAAGGGCGACCTCAAAGAGCATCAGGGTGCCTGCTCTGGGTCTCCGTCTCTCTCTCTCTGCTTGTCTGTCTCTCTCTTACACACACATGCAAACACATAATTTCACACACATCTTCTTATATTTATTAGAGAAATTATAGGTTTACAGAAAAATCATGCATAAAAGACACCCTATTATTAACACCTTGCATTAGTGTGGAACATTTGTTGCAATCCATGAGAGCAGTTTTATAATTGGACTAACTGTAGCCCACTGTTTACAACAGGGTTCACTGTGTTGTGCAGTTATATGTTGTTGTTGTTTTTAAATTTTATTCTAGTAGCATATATGCAGCCTTTTAACCACATTCACACACAGAAGTCAGAGCTGTTAATTCCTCCACAATGTCGTGCTACCACCACCAGCCAGCCATGACCAAAACTTTACAATCACCCCCAAATAGAAACTCTGAGCAATTTAAGCATTAACTCCTCATTCCCTACCCCCACCCCATCCCCTGGTAACCTCTCTTCTAGATTCTGACTCTATGAATTTGCTTATTCTGATTGCTACATATCGGTGGGGTCATACAATACTTGTCCTTTTGTGTCTGGCTTCTTTCACTCAACATGAGACACACATCCTCTTTTTTTTTAAATAGATATTTTTATTAGAGAAATTGTGAGCTTACAAAACAATCATGCATAATGTGCAGAATTCTCGTACATCACCCCTCCACCAACACCTTGCTTTGCTGTGGAACATTTGTTACAAATTACGAAAGAACGTCATCAGACTATTACCACTAACGTGGTCCATAACATTCGGTATATTTTTCCATACGCACCCTAATATTAACACCACGTATTAGTATTGTGCATTTGTTATAGATCATGAGAGAGCACATGCTTACATTGTACTGTTAACCACAGTTCCTCTTCCACCACGTGGTTCACTGTGTTATACAGTCCCGTGCCTTGTACAAATCCAAAGTGTACACTCAGTGGCTCTCACTTTCATCAGAGTTGTGCAGTCATCACCTCAGTAAAGTTTTGAGCGTTTTCCTTTGTTCAAAAGAAAAAATCCCACACCCCCCTAATACTGACCCTTAATGTTGGTATATACTTTGACATTGGTGCAAGAATATTACAATATTTGCTGTTATAGTCCATAAATTACATTAATTGTATTTTTCCCATGCATCACCATATTCTTACCACCTTGTAATACCACCTTGTAATAGTGATGTTCATTTGTTATCTGTACACTTAACACCAATCCTCATCCACCTCTGGGTTCACTATGTTATTCAGTGCCTAGATTGTTCTCTAGTTTTCTTTCAATTGACATTTACATCCCTATACTACCCATTTCAGCTACGATCTCATTTATAAACCCACTGTGTTCATTGTAGTTTTAATTTACATTTCTTTAATGGCTAAAGAGGTTGAGAATCTTTTTATGGGCATTTGTTAGCCATCTTCTTGGGAGAAATGTCTATTCAGTTCTTGGCCTTATTCTTAATTGGGTTGCTTGTCTTTTTGTTGAGTTGTAGGGCTTCTTTATATATTCTGGATATTAAACCCTAATTGGATATGTAGATTCCAAACATTTTCTCTATCCTGTAGATTGTCTTTTTACTTTCATGATAAAGTCCTTTGATGCACAAAAGTTTTTGATTTTGATAAGGTCCCATTTATCTAGTTTTTTTACTCAGACTTTTGGTGTAAAGTCTTAGAAACCATTGCATAACACAAGGTCCTGAAGATGCTTTCCTGTTTTCTTATAAGAGCATTATAGTTTTGGTTTTTGTATTTAGGTGTTTGATCTGTTTTTAGTTGATTTTTGTACATGGTGTCAGGGAGGGTTCCACCTTCATTCTTTCACATACGGATATCTAGTTTCCCCAGCACCACTTTTGAAGACACTGTTCTTTCCCAACTGAGCTGACTTGGCAACCTTGTCAACAATCAGTTGTCCATAGATGTGAGGGTTTATTTCTGAACCCTCGAATCCATTTCATTCTTCTTTTCAGAGATGGTGTTGGCTGTTTGGGGTCTGTATTAGGGTTCTCCAAGAAAACAGAATCAACAGGAGAGATATGCATTTATATTATGTAAATATTATGGGACACATCCTCTCTTAAAGAAGTCAGGCCAAACGAAAGCATCAAATGTTATTGCTTGTTCTCTTGAACAGTCTGAACTAAGTCCCTGCAGTCATGAACTCTTTTTATTTTTCTCCCCTAACTACTGCAGGCCTGTTTTGTCTGCTTTCATTCCAAGTCCTCTAATGCCATCCACGGCAGGCCCTGAAGCTTTCCAGGCACTTTGTGAATATCTAAGGCCCGGGCAGAACCCTGCACGTTAGAACTTTGATCTCTACTTAAAAGTAGCCCAGCTTGGGCTTGGTCCAGGGCCTACCCAGGTGGGGGTGTGTGGGTGGACAGAGAAGCCAGCTCTCCCGCCCCTCTTTCCTGGGCTGTGCCATCTCCATCATCTTAGGTCCAGGAGGCGGGATGGAGCACTGCCCGTCAGTGCTCTCCAAGCCTGGCTTCCTCTCCTCTGGAGCAGGGGAAGTTTGCAGAAGACCTTGTTTACCTCCTTCTTGGATGGGCCCCTCACCTCTTGCTTCAGGGCCCCCCCCTTTTTGGGGGTCAGTTCAGCAAATGCTCAGGCCAAGGGCCCACCCCAACACCCTGCATCCTTGCCAGGCCAAGTGGTAGCCATGCATGCAGACTGCCTCCTACCCACCGGCCCACCGGAGAGCCCTGTGTCGGCCCTGCTCTCTGCTGCTGCTGCTGCTTTTTGTTTTAGGTACCAGAGCCAGGGACTGAACCTGGGACCTTGTATGTAGGAAGCTGGTGCTCAACCACTGAGCCACATCGGCTCCCCTGCTCTCTGCTTCTTGCCTCTGCCTAGAGTCAGGCACTGTAGACATACAGTGGGGGCCAGGAGGCCAGGGACCTCTTACAGGCAGCCCTGTCCTCTACGATGCCCTTTGGGAGCCAACTCTCTAGGCGTGGTGGGGGGACCACCCCTTGGAGGGGGCGAGAACAGCCACATCAATCCCCTTGGCTGATGGCTTGTTTCTCTATAGAGTTCTGCCCGCATCCCAGGGCTTTGGTTTATCCAGGCTCGGTGGTAGTGGTGGTGGAGGAGGTGGTGGCCTCTGTGTGTGTGTGTGTGTGTGTGTGTGTGTGTGTAGGGGCTGTCGAGCCTCTGCTTCATAAGCCCGTGGCCCTCTCTTCTGAATGTGGGACCACTCAGCATCCATTGACTGTTTTCAGCTTTGTCCTTTAGCGGCAGCTCCAAGGCAACAGAAAAGCCCCAATCAACCGCCTGTTACCCATCACTGCGGCCTGCGCTTTCCTCCCTGGGCTCGAAGGCCCTGAAGGAGCAAATCGAGCTCCTCTCTTCTCACAATGCAGGTGCTAAACACAGCGATGATTACATCTTTCCTCCGAAGAGGCTTAATGTCCCTGTGCGGGAGGCAATTTGCTGCAGGGAAGATTGCGGTGCCCCCACTGCTCTGCCTGAAACCCGCCATTTCCAAAATAAATCCATCAGTCGCCTGGGGTGAGGGCAGAGCTGGGAAGTCAAGTTAGAGCAGTAGGACGCTGGGGCTGCCAGCTTTGATCCACCAGGACGGTGGGGATTGGGGGTCAGCACTGCACCGAGAAAAACCCAGCTCCTGCCAAAGGACCTCTAAACAGTGTGTGTGTGTGTGTGTGTGTGAAACCACCATTTATTTCCCTATTACGAGATACAGGGTCTATGTCAGGTACTCTGGCATGTTCAACTCTGGGAGGTAGGACTCGTCCCATTTTACAGAAGAGGAAACTGAGGTTCAGAAAGACCCAGTAACTTTCCCACAGACAGACAGAGAATGTATTAATGATGAAGCCTAGGTCTAAAGCAGGGGTTCTTAACCTTTTTTTTCCCCATGGACCCTTTTGCCCGTTGGGTGAAATGAATACTATTGTAATTTATTTATTGCATACATTCATAAGTGAAGGAAATGCTAGATTTCAGTTAGAGGTCAAAGAAAATAAAGATATTAAGTTGATTTCTTTTCTTCAATTCCAGCTCATGGAGCCCCTAAAATCTCTCCATGGATGCCTTCGGGGTCTGTGGACCCCTGGTTAAGAAGCCCTGGTCTAAAGCAAGGTTGATTACAAAATCTGTGCCCTTGAACGGCCTGCGATATGGCCTCCTGAAGGTCTTTGCAATTAGAGCACAGTGGTAAAGTGCTTCCAAGACCACCATATATGGTTGTGCAAGCTGAGCACTGCACAACTCCAGGGAGCTAAGCAACATACAGCTTCTGCAACTGTGTTTAGAAGCCCAGGGCTTCCTCACTACTGTATTAGTCAGCCAAAGGGGTGCTGATGCAAAATACCAGAAATAGGTTGGTCTTTATAAAGGGTGTTTATTTGGGGTAGAAGTCCATAGTTACTAGGCCATAAAGCTTAAGTTTCTTCCCTTACCAAAGTCCATTGCCACGTGTTGGAGCAAGACAGCTGCCGAAGTTTGCCAGGGTTCAGACTTCTTGGGTTCCTCTCTTCCCAGGGCTGCGTTTCTCTCCGGGCTCGGTGCCTCTGTTTCCTCCACAAGGTCAGCTGTAGACTATGAGGCTCTCTAGGCTTTGCTTCTCTCCACAAGGCCAGCTGTGAACTCTCAGGCGAACGGCTCATCTCTATCCTGCAGCCTCCTCTCCGTCCTCACGACCAAGCTCCTCTGTTTGCTTGCCTCTCCAGCTCCAGCATCAAGACTCCAACATCAAAAGCTCTTCAACTCTGTTCTTAACATGCCTTTTATATTTGATTCCCCAGCCCACCAAGGGGTGGGGCTCGATGCCCTACTGACGTGGCCCAGTTAAGGCCCTAATCATAACTTAATCATGCCAGATGAACAGATCAGTTTACAAGCATAATCCAATATCTACTTTTGAAATTTATAATTACATCAAACTGCCCAACGCCTACAACTACTCTATCCCCAGCATCTAAACAGGGCCTCTCACACTTAGTGGACGCTCAGAGGGACTTGTTAAGGAAAGAGGGAAGGGGGGGGGTGGGAGGGAGGGGAGGTTTTTATTGAAAATTGATTGAATTTTATTGTTAGGCAGCAGGGCCTGGTGGTTAGGAACACTGGCTCTGGAATTAAACCACAAGGGTTCAATTTCCTGCTCTGCTTCTTACCAGCCAGGTGCTCTTGGGCAAGTTACTTCATCTCCTTGTGCCTCATTCCACATTTGTGAAGTGAAAATTATAGTGTTCTCCTCATAGGGTTGTTTCTTTGGCACTGAACTGGGCTTGGCATATCGTAAGCACCCAATAGACGCTAGCCCTGGGCTTCAGTCGCATTTGAAACAGATGCAGACTCTGCCTTTATAGGGCTTACAGTCTAGTGGAGGAGGTAAACATTTATCAAAGAACAGCACAAGTTTGTAATCTGAATTGTAGTCACTGCTTCAAAGAATAGGAGTCTTTAAGCTCTAAGAAGACCTAGCTGGGAGACCTAATCTGTTCCAGCAAGTCTTCTCTAAAGAAGTGACATTTAATTTCATGAGTGGAAGTAAATGAGGCAGAGAGGTAAGAGAAGACTGTTCCCAACAAAGAGTATAGCATGAGCAAAGGCCCTGAGGTGGCAGTGGGCACGGCCCATTCTTACAAGGACTGAACCAAGCCACCGTGCCTGGAGTATGTGGAGTGAAGAGGGGCCAGGAGGAGACAGAGACCTGTCTTATTGAGATTCTGCTCCTCATCTTGGGAGCGGGGGAAGCCAGCAACGACCCAAAAGATTAATGGGACTCGGGAGGCGGCTGTGGCTCAATCAGTGGGGCTCCCGTTTGCCGTGTGGGGGGCCTCGGGTTCGATTCCCGGGGCCTCCTGGTGGGGGCGGGCCCGCCCGCACGGCGTGGTTGGCTGACCCGGTGAGCACAGGCAGCAGGGGGGGGATGGATGAATAAATAAATAAAATCTTTAAAAAAAAAAAAAAAAAAAAAAAAAAAAGATTAATGGGACTGTAGATGCTCCAGCCTGAACCCTCCTATCAGGCTCTGCGCTAAGGGCTGGACCAGGCAGGGAAGCAATGGGGAAAGGGTGGGAGTGACCCCAATCCAGTACACGGTGAGCACCAAAAATATTTACTGAAGTGGAGGGAAGGACAGAGGGAGGGAGGGAGGGAGGAAAGAAAATGTTTCCTTTTTTTGTAGAATGTCTACTCATCTCTCAAAGGCTTCTTCAAATGCTGCCACCTTCGAGAAGTCTTCTTTGACTCCATCAGCTAGAATTGTTCCCTCCTGTGTTTCCCAAGCACCCCTCAGGGAACTCTATTAAATAACTTATTACCACTAAGGAGAGTAACAGCTGACATTTATTGAGCATTTATTATGTGTTGGACATTGTACCCTGCACTTCACATATGCCAGGGTTGACCTTCTTTGCCAGCTTCCACGAGGCCACTCACCTGGTTGTCCTCCTTTCTCAGTGCTGCTGCTTCTCAGCCTTCTCCTTTGACCACAGTATGGGGGGCAGCTCCACTGCTCTGTCTCAAGCCATCTGTATCTACTGCAGTGGTGATCTCCATCTCTCCCTGAGGGCTGACAACTCCCGAACATGTGCCCCATTCCTGACCTTTACATGCAGCTTGGGATGGGAATCTGCAGCTGCCTACCTGACATCTCCACTTGAAAATTTCATGGATGCCTCACTCTTAATGTGTCCAAAAAAGAACCCTTAATTCCACACTCCTCTAAAAATCCACTGCCCGCTTCCAGGCCTTCCCCACTTGTCGGGGATACCACCACCCACCCCGGGGGGTCAGACTAAAACAAAAACCCTCTCTCTCTTCCACATCTATATCCAATCTCACAGAAAGTCCTGTAGGCTCAACTTCCAGAATAAATCTCAAATCCTGCCATTCCTCCCCAGCTCCGCTTCGTGCCACAGGGCAATTCCCCAGCCCCTCCTGTCTGTGCTATTGCCACAGCCTCAGCTGGCCTCCCTGTCTCTACCCAGGCCCCCTACGGTTCATTCTCAAAACAACGAAAGTGATATTTCTAAAGCTGAAAACTAATCTGATCACCCCTGCCGTAAGCCCTCCAAAGGCCTCTCTCCTATTGCGATCAGAAGGAAGCCCAAATGTCCCACGGTGGCTGACAAGGCTCTTTAATGGTTTTCTACCCTCTCTGTCCAGAGGTTGCGGTCCCAGCGGCCAGCCTTCTGACCTTGGACAAGCCAAGCCTGTTTGCATCTCAGGGCTCTTTCCTTGCCGCTCCCTCTTTGCACGGCTGGTCCCTGCTCATCACCCACCCACCCCACCCCCCAGACCCACTGCCTCCTTGGAAATCTCTTCCCTGCCCTCACTCAAGCAGTACCTCCCAGGCCCTTCACCGTGTTACTTGCAGCACCAATTCATAGCACTTAGTTCCAGAAACTGTTTTATTCATGTATATGTCTGTCCCATCTTCCACCAGGTGTAAGCTCTTTTAGGGTGTGGTCTCCTTCCTGCTCACCTGCATCTGCAGGTACAAGCCCGGCACACCTTGGGACCAACAGCAGCTAGCAAGTGGCAGGCAGATGTGGGGTCCTTCGTCCTCTTCCCTGCCAGGCCACACTGCCTGGAGCTGTGTTCTGGCTTTTTCAAGCCTGTGTCCCTGACTAGCCAGAGAGGACAGGAAGGAAGCTGGCGCCGGCTGCTCAGACCCTGCACCGTCAGGAAGGCGCCGTTTCCTGTGTCAGTCCACCGGCTGCCCCGCGGAGCAGAGCGGAGAAGGGGGCTTGCTGTGCGGGTTTCTCTGTGCAAGAAGCACTTGTCTGAAGCGAGTGTTCCTGGCAGGGCCGCGGGAAGGGGCTGGGGGCGGGAGAGGAGGGCAGAGTGGAGTCAGCACTCTGAGGCACAAAGTGGCTGATCACAGAGAATCACGGCCCTGAAACCTCATCTGGGCCCGGGGGGTGGTCACAGCCCAATTATGGGCCAGAACAACTAATGACAGCTCCTGGGTCAGAAGGGTGACCTCCTCGGCTGCAATTCTCACCCCCACTCCTGAGGTGCCTGGGTCCAGCTGCTCCACACAGTGGGCTCAGAGGCTCAGAGGTCCTTTGTGCTCCGGACTCAGGGCCTCTCCAGCTGTAGAAACAAACCCTGCTGCCTGGCCGCAGAGTCCCAGGGACCAGGAGCTCCCCCAGCTGTGCTCCACGGGACAACCGAGCACCAGAGCCAGCCAGCCAGGCTCCAGGTGCAGCCCTGGGGGCCTCATGCTCCTCACACGCAGGCAGGGGAGGGGGAGCACACAGGTGGCGTGGGGTAACTGGTTTGGTCCCTGAGCATGCATTACTTCCTTTAACTCCTAGGACGACTCTACACATCTCTACATTGAAGATGAGGACACTGAGGCTCAGAGAAGTTAAGCCACTGGTCCAAAGTCACACAGGTAGTGAGCTCAAGAGAACAGCTTCAAATCCAGGTCTTTTCCATTCCAAGCCCATGTTCTTTCCAGGCTCCTGGATTTTGAAACATCCCTAAGGGTAGGAGTGCTTGGAATACCTGGAGGGAGCAAAAGTTTAAAGTGAAGAGTTTTCACCCTATCTGGATTGGTTAAAATGGCCCAGCTCCTAATCAGATGAAGGAGAGGAGGGAGGCTCTGGGTAAAGTGGTCCCGCTGCTAGGAAAACAAGTGCCGGGAAGCTCTGCTGGTGGGCGGTCACTTGGCTACCTGCCTATGTGAGAGGCAGGAGGAGGCATCCTCTCACCTCCCCAGTGGCTCAGATGGGTTCTGAGATCAAGGAGAGCAAGGAGTGTGGGTCAAAGGTGGGAGATAGGAGGCCAAGATGGAGTGAGGAGGCCCCCATCCCTCGCCTGGAGGGGCGCATAGCACACATCAAAGGCCTTTGACCACCTTCTCGCTGCTGACCAGAGCTCAGGGTAGAGGGAGGGCCGTCTGACTCTGCTGCCTTCAGCACCTTTTCACAAGGATCCTAACAATCAGCTTATTACATAACACCTTTAAAAATTGTTCCAAAGAGACCCGGCGCTTTGGCTGTTTTACCCTTCTCCCTCCACCCAGCCCCCTTCCTACATCGTTTGTGCTGTTTTCCTCCAAGTAAGCAAATGCTGGCCTGGCGTCATGACTCTGATTGCCTGGCTGGCTTAGCGGATAAGAAGACCAGCGGACAGACAGGGGGACAATGTGGCAGCGGGACAGGGGCCTAGCTGGAGGGAAGGAAGCCATTAGAACACCTGGTGGTGTCCAAGTGGAAGGAGTCAGGCCAAGGGTCAGGTGGGAGGGCTGCTCAAGGAAAGGCTACTTCTGTTGCAGGGTCTGGAATCTTCTGGAAGTTCCTGGGGGCTGTGTGTATGCCGGGATGGGGGGGGTGGGCTCTTGGAATGGCCATGAGGGTTTGAAGTGGAGAAACCAGACCAAAAGTGGGCGCCCTCTTCAGGGCCCCAGTTTGAGCTTTTCTGCTGGGGGGAAGAAGCAGGGCAGGAAGCAGGAAGGGGTCTGTTAAGGCTGACTGTAGGTCCAAGGAGATTAAGTTAGGAAATGTATGTATGACTGGCTTGTGCTCAATTTGAACCCAGAGAACTCCACACTCAAGGGAGGGGATGAAAGAGAAAGGAAGGGAGGGAGAAGGAAAGGAAGAGAGGAGGTGGAGCGGGGTAGGCATAGTGCTTTTTCACTTTCTGTCTCCTTTCTAAAAGAGCCATTTGCAAAAGGACATCCGAGGATGTTACTGTGGAGGGGTGGAAACAAGTGCCACGTCCGTGCCTCATTTCGAGCCGACCTGGATTCTGTCACTAAGGTGCACACCTGGAGGTGGCTGGGGCTGTGGGGTGCTGTCAAGTGGAGGAGAGGACAAAAGGACGCCACATGAGCCCTGTGGGCACCAGCTGGGGAGGAGAGCTGCCTCTATACGCACACTCAGCCCCACACGCCATCATCTCTCAGGTGGGATTGCCTAGGCTCAGGCCAAGAGCCCCTGGGCAGGTCCTCACAGGGTCTGCGGCAGCTAGAGACCAATCTTAGTCCAGAGCAGGAGCACATGACAGCCCTTGGAGGATGACTTAAGGAGTGGGGTGGGACGTAGAAGCCCCACATGCACCCAAACATATGTCTCCCAACCTGCTTCATGGCACCTTCCTTGCCAGGCTTCTTTGGGCTCCACAAATATTGGACTCAGCAGTACATACGGGTAACTTCTCAGAGGGCGGGGAGGGAGAGCTCTATTTCTCCTGGCTACCGGATGGTAAATTACGATGAAAACAAGCCTCAGACATGCACTTAGGAACAAGTACACCCTCAAACTGCCTGCTCCGGAGCATCATAAGATCCCAGCTCTCCGTTTTGCTAGTTGGCCCAAGGTAGATGTGACAGTATTCTAGTGTGGCATTTCAGCTGAACTTCCAGAGGGAGTCAGGCGACAAAATTCTCCAGTAACAGAATCGAGTTGCACATTCCCAGCCCAGGGCACCTTCTGTAGGACGTTGGACCACTGGATTCTAACATCGGGGTCATGGGAGAATTGTACCACAGTGTTTCAAGCCAATCTACACCAATGGATTCCCCCAGTGAAAAATCAGTCTACACCCATTATGCAAATGATGAGCCCTCTGCTGCTGATTGGAGATAAAGACAATTGAAATGCTTGTCCTTGCCCTTTTGAATTGTGTGCTTCTGATTAGAGTTTTTCAAATGCTAACCACCCATCCCTGGAGTATTCCTGTTTGGGGTACCCTAGTCCTAATTAATTATTCTAGAGTAGAGATTAAAAATAATACATGGGAAAATTACAACTAATGTAATTTATGGATTATAATTAACAGTAATATTATAATATTTTTGCATCAAGGGCAAAAAAAATATGTCAATTCTAAAGGCCGACAATGGGGTGTATATGGGGAAGATGGGATTTTTCCTTTTGGAGTAATGAAAACATTCTAAAATTGACTGAAGTGATGGCAGCACAACTCTGTGATGGATATGAGAGCCACTGAGTGTACACATTGAATGGATTGTACAAAGCATGGGGCTCTATAACACAATGAATCCAGTGGTGGAAGATGGATGGTGATTAACAGAACAAATACGAGAACATTCTCTTATGAATGATAATAAGTATATAACACTAATACAGGGTGTCATTAACCAGGTGGGTTGGGGGAAAAGTACATCAAGTGTAAGATATCAGCTATAGTTAGTAGTAATATTTTGACGATGCTCTTTTATAGTTTGTAACAATTGTTGCACAACAAAGCAAGGTGTTGGTGGTGGGGTAATGTATGGGAGCCCTGTACGATGATATGTATGTTTGCTTTATGAGTTCACAACTTTTACTATACACTTATTGTATATGGATGTTCATGTATGAATGAGAAACTTCAATTTTTAAAAGTAAAAAAAATACACAAGATATGTCACACTATCTCAAGTACCCTAAAGTAAATTACAGGCAATATAACATCTTTTAAAGAAAAGTAACAAGAGCTGCAAAGCCCATAGCTTTGGAAGTGGCCTTGGGAGTTGGGGATGTGCCCTCAGTCTGAAAAAAGACACAAGGATGATACTTAGTTTGAAGAAAATTCCTTCAGGATGTTAGACTATGACTTTGGCTAGACTTTATCCAAGTCAATCTGAGTTTTGTGGTGTTTTCACAGGTGACTTTTTTGCCTAGAAAAGACTACTCAGAAGTTTACTCTGACTTTAAATAGCCGGAGTTCAATTTACTAAATTCTCAGTCCTAGTTCTTTCTTTAGCTTTTAGGTCTGCTAACAAATCTTATTCTGTTTATATCCAGCAGCTTTTCACAACCACTTCTAAGGGGTCTTTGAATAAGATTTACTCCTGTTTATAAACGTAATTAATTTAATGTACCTCAAACCACTTATATTGTATTTTTAAAATTTAATGTTTTGAGAGAGTGTTTTCCCTTGGAGTGCAAGATTAGAGGGCACACTGGAGGATTTGGGGGTTCTAGCAATTTTAGGTTTCTTGATAAGCATGAGTGTTCTCTATGTGATCTGGGAACTTTTCTGAATATATGGTGTTCCTCAATACATTTCTTAAAGTAGTGTATTTGATTTCATTTATCATTCCATTTTTCTATTTTAAGCAAAATCTTCCTGAGCACTTAACTAATTTTTAATACATCTGGTAAATTAAATGTATACATATGGTGACCCTAAAATTATCTTAAATAGTCTAGTACTGAGCATAAAATTTGTAAGATTTCGACTTAAATGCACACGTCTAAATTAATTATTCAATTACATCTTAAATTAGAATTACTCTAATAGGCCAGATTATCTTAATAGGATGAGTAAGCATATAAATAAAATTTATACATATTCTTTCGTAACAGAAAAATAAAACACTGTGGTTTTGATTCCTGTAAGCCTGTCTAAACATAACCCCAAATTCTCCTGGGGTTTCAATATGTGTATCCACTAAGGAAAACCAGTATCCCAGTTAACTAGGGCTGCCTGGCTCCCAAGAAGGCAGTTATGAACCTGGTTGATTGAGGTCATGTAGGATAGGACATTTCTTCTGGGATGATGGCTGGTTTCTTGTCAGTGCCCCCGGGGCCTCCCTGGAACTCGTTTCCAGGATGTCACGGATGTCAAAAAAAGGAGGGCACGTCTCCACAGCCCCCCAGCCCCAGTCTCTGGATTCTGGTAATAGACACGCTCCTACACCGAGACTGACCACATGGCTGCAAGTACAGGGTCCAGCTCAGTCCTTAAGACCTCTGAAGGACATGGCATCTTGCACTCTTTGGTAATCTTAAGATCTGAAAACTCTTACAGACATCTAGGATGACATCTGCTTGGTCACAATGTACAAAGTCACTTATCTCAACCGAGGAAAGAATCTCAACTCTCTCGGGCTCCCAACAGTTTGCTCCGGCCTCATGCAGCTTGTTTCTCCTCCTCTCTGCTGGCCAGGGTACAATTCCACCTGCGATGCCCTGCCTGAGCTCTGCCTCTTCTGAGAAGTCTTCCCCCTGAATGCCAGTACACTGACTCCCTGGCCCCAGCTCCTGCAACAGGCACATGGGGACGTGCACGCTGCAGCATCCTTGCCTTGTACTCAGAGGATGGCTCAGCGAGCGGCGGCCTCGTCCGTGACACCCCAGACAGGCTCTCCCTGGCAGCCTCCTCTCTCGCCTTTGCACGGCAATTCTATTTTGACAACGCACTCACATGGATCCTTCTCGCTGTTCACTCCTACGGTTTCCAGCAATGCTGGCCAAGGCAGGGAGGTGGCTCCCTCAAAGTTAAGAAAACAGAAAGCATCCAAGAGCCAGCGTGGCTTTAGCCCTGGAGAACAGTGACGTGCTCGCTGAAGCCTGAGTGCTCATTTCACCTTTTACAAGGGCCGTACGGTGGCGATTTGTTAGCCCCCTTTTAAGGAGGAGGAAGCTGAAGCACAGGGCAGCTAAGTAATCTGTGAAGAGCAAACCAGGATTCAAACAAGCAGATTAGTTTCCTGCGGCGGTCAGAACGAAGGACCGCGAACTGGGTGGCTGACACCAGAAGTCTATTCCCTCATAGTCCCCGGGACTCGATGTCCAAAACCAAGGCGTTGTCAGGGCCGGGCTCTCTCTGCAGGCTCTAGGGAAAAGTTCTTCTTTGCCTCTTCCTAGTTTTGGGTGTTGGCCGGCAATCCTTGGTGTGCCATGGCAGCATCCCTCGGGGGTCCACCTCCTCTCCCCTGTGTGTCTCTGTGTTCTCCTAGGGATAAAGGGCTCACCGTCCTCCAGCATGATTTCGTCTTAACTTGATTCCATCTGCAACAACCTATCTCCTGTACACAAGGCCACATGGGCAAGTGTGGGGCTCTGGGCTTCGACAGATCATTCTTGGAGACACAATTCAACCCATAGAAACCGGTGGTATTTTAAAGGCTGTGCACTGAGCCCCTAAACTATTTGCCAGCCAATTAGGGGAGGACCCTGGCTTAGCCGAGGTGCCTGGGGGAGAGGTCTGGCTAGACACTGGGCAAAAGGGGCAACTCCCATGGTCTCCAGGGAACAAACATGGCAGAGAAGGAGAAAGGTGAGGAGGGAAGAGGCAGCAGAAGACATTAAGACATAAAATAGCCAGGGCCTTCGAAGACTCCTGGGAGCCCACCACGTGCTAGGTACTGTGCACGGCCCCTAAATCCTTCAGCCTGGTGGTCTGCAAACCTCCAACTCACGCAGCCTTTGATAAAGGTCAAGCTCCTTCTCTCTGTTCTCGTAGTATTTGAAACTCCCACCCCCACCCCACAAAGTCGATATTATATTACAACTTGACAATGAATAAAAGCCAAGGGGGGAGAGCACTGCTTTGTTTACAAACCATAACCCCGCATCCCTGAGTGTTCATCCAGGTGCCCCCAGCCCCAGCCAGGGCTTGCTCATGGAATCCTCCTCCCAAAGATGCTAGAGATCTGCCCATTCTATAGATGAGGACACTGATGAGTGATGGAGTTGTCTTTTGAAGGAGGTTTGTGATTCCTGAATCAGAGTTCCTACCCACTATTCTATACTGCCTGCCTATTGGGGTGATATCAGACCTCCAAATGAGTCTGCCCAGATGACCAAGAAGCCCATGGAAGGTTGCTTGCTCAGTGCCAGGCCAATTTGGTCTAAGTCTTCCATTTTCCAGGGTTTATGTATATGGGGCAGGAGGGAGGTTGGAAAGGTGGGGATTGAGACTCAGAGAGAGCTAGTGACTTACCCAAGGCCACACAGCAAGTCTGTGGTGTCTCCAAGACTGGAACCCAAATCCTGTCTGCCCCCGCTTCTTTCCCGGGCCTCCCCATCCCAGCGCACACCACACCTCTGAGACAAGCAGGCTGGGGCCTGCTGAATAAACGCGTGCAGGCTGGATTTAGACGAGTGTGTTTCGCTTTGCCTGGCATGCTGCTTAGTGATTGTTCTAACCCGTGTGTGGGCTTCTCCACCCCCCAGTCTTCTATTTCTTTCTACGCCCCCAAATGGCTCCCCCTCCCCCAGCCTCCCCCCTCCAGCACCCAGCACAGCAAGCCATACTCAGCAGGTGTTCAACGAACACTTGGCAAGCGAGTGAGGCATCGGACCATCTGTAGAGGCCAGAGTGGGTGTCAGACTTCACCCTCCCCACCACCAGCTCTGGGGCCCAGCATGGGTGTCCCTCTGCAGGAGCCACCCCACTGAGGATGGACAGAAAAGACTCCGATTTCTAGGAGGCCCAAACTATGTCCAGAAAGTCAGAGGTATCTTCCAGGCCATGAAGGGCCCTGTCCCTCCGCCCCTGGCCTGCAGCAGGGCCCACCCCTCACCCCCCGCCTGCAGCCAGCGAAGCCCTTGCTGAGCCCCAGAACTGTGGGAACCCAGACCCCCTCCCCAGCAGGAAGGTTCCTGAGGCCTGATGCCCAGGGGAAGGGAGTTGATCAACAGCTAAAACTGCCCAGTTTTCAATTTAGAAACTGCGGGGAATGTGTGAGCAGTGTAGGCAGCTGGGGATAAAGGAAAGAAGATTCAAGCTCGGGCGTGCTCACGGAGACAAACTGTGAATCCTGATGGGGGTGTGGATGGCCTGCAGGGCTTCCCCCATCTCTTGATCTCTGAGGTTTTCAAACTTTACTTTGCATGAGTTCCTTGGGGGAACTGGCTAACTTACAGATTCCTGGGGTTCCCAGCCGCAGAGAGTCTAATCCAAAAAGTCTTATGTGAGTCCCCAGAATTGGCATTTTTATCAAGCCTCTCCTGCCCCCGCCCCCCAGGTGATTCTGGTGCAGGTGGCCTTCCAAGGACTTCTTTGGGTTTCCTCCCAATGGCTGGAAGCAGCTATGCTTCTCTGGAAGGTTCCAGGAGCACAGCTCAGGGCCCATCCTCTATGCGGAAGCTCCTCACACCCAGGTCCTCTGATTCCAGGGTGTCTCTGAAGGCAGATGCAGGCACCCACCCCTCTCCCCAGACAGGAGCACTCCCCCAGGGATGGGGCTTATCAGGAGAGGGGATACCCTGCTGGAGAAGAGGGGGTACTAGCCATACCCCAGGCCTAGGACAGACTGACACTCCCCTCGGGCAGGCCTCAGGCTACCATCCCAGCCTCTGGACAAAGTTGGGGGGCAGTGCAGCCTGCAAATGGGCTAGCTCCTTGACACACTGGAGACAGCAGCTCCAGGAGTTCCTGGGTTGAGCACTTACGGCCTCTTGCTGCAAGCCTGTCCTCATCCCGGACCTTGCTGTAATGCAAAAAGCTCTTGTCTCAGAGTCAGGAAACTGTGAGGAGTCAGTTCCTCAATCACTGAGACCCTGGGCCAGAGCTTCCCATCACCGGGCAGACTGTCCCCATCTATACAGTGAGGAGATTGGGTTAAACAAGAAAAAAGCATAACTCCCACCTATTGATAGTGGCTGCCCGGAGTACCGTATTGAAAAAGATTCTGAGGTTGTGTCTGGGTTTCCTGGAAAACAATCAAACACAGAGTATGTGCCTACTACTGGCTTGAGCATTTTGTAAATATTAACTTGTTTAAGCCCCTACAACAATACCATGAAATAGGTCTTCTTATTATTTTCACTCTACAGATGAGGAAACTGAGGCACAGAAAAATTAAGAACCTTGCCTAAGGATTCCCAGCGAGCATGTGGCAGAGCTGGGGTTTGAACCAAGGTAGCCTGGCCCTGGACACTATGCTTTTATCCACTGCATGATGCTTCCTCAAAAACAGCAACAACTAAAGCTCCTCTTGATCAGCTGATGACCCAGATCTGCCACTGGCATAGCAGAGGCGTGAGAGTGTGCACGCCAGCTTTCCAGTTTGTGGTTCTCTCTGCCATAAACAAGCACACCGAGAGGAGAAGCAAGCAGAGTGAGGCAGGGAGGGTCAGAGCCAGGGCCGAGTCCACCATATCATTTCACGTGTCTCCTGGACTGGTCAGCATTTGAGTCCAAAGCTGAAAGGTGCTGGACTAGTCCTTGAAAAACACCTGCTCATTCCCCAGCATTCTGGGCCTTTGCACGTGCTGATCTCTTCCTCAAAAACACTTCCCTTCTTCAAAGTCCATGCTACCTCTTCCATGAAGCCCTTCTGGATTGCCCTCCAACAAACAGAACCTGCCCTCCTCTGTAGCCCCATTTTCAGAGCCTGAGCCACATCCTGCTACCCTCAGGGGCAGAGGGCCACAGTTGTCCCATTCTGGCATGTCCAGCATGGGGGCTGGGGTTCATCGAGGGCCGGAGGCACCAAATGGAATGGAAAGCTGCCAGAGTTCTGGTTCATTCTCTGTCTCATGTATCCTATCAAACTTCTTTTTTTTTTTAAGTGAAAAAAGATGCATTTTAGGCCTGCCTATGACTAAGGATTTACAATCACATTAGTCACAGCCTTTTCTCTCCTGCAGCCTAGTCTGCTGACCAGCTTCCTTTGCCGACCACATCCAGCTGTGCGGCATTTGGGCTGCAGGGGCTGAACCTCCTGGCAACTGGCTGGGGACGGGGGCGGCGGGGTGGGGGTGGGGGTGGGGGTGGGGGAGAACCTTCCTCTGCCCTCCTGGAACCTCCTGGCTAAGAGGCTAGGCTCGCGGATAGGTCCCTACCTTTGCACAGCTGAGGCTCCAGCAGGGGGAGGTATCTGGACAGGACCTTGCCCAGCCACCAGGAACCTTGTGGTGTTTCTCATTGCTGGTTTTCTTCTCTGCACGTGCTGAGCTAGAAGAGTTCTCTCTTCTGCAGGGCCTCGCTGGGGAGAAGGGACACAGGCAGCTGGGGGATTTGGGCAAACCGGGCTGAGCCGGCTCCCCGAAGAAAGGAGGGGCCCTCCAAGGCAGGGAGCCCCAGAGAAGGCACCCCAAGCAAGAGGGTATTCCCGGAGCAGAGCTGGCCAGCACCTCCCCTGGGGAGCCTTCCTGTCCCCCACCAGCACTTGGGCCCCCTCCTTTGGGCCCCCACAGCCCCAGTTTCCCTCTGTTGAGGCACTGACCGCCCACTTCTGTACCTGTTCATTTGCCTGCCTAACCCGAGAGGCTGGGTGCTCCCTGAGAGCAGGGGCAAGGCCAGCCCCGGGGCCGCCAGCAGAGGGCCGAGCAGAGCCCGCATCCATTCAGCAGCCAGGGAGTGGACGAAGGAATGGATTTCAAGCTGGAAGTGGGATTTTCAGGGCATGAGGGTCTCTGCTGGGAACACCTGTGAGTTCTTGCGCCTCTGCACTTGGCATTTGACAATCACAAGACATGTCTTTTCTTTCTTCTCCCTCCTACTTCATCTTCCAACTCCTCCCTCAACACTACACCTACATACACACACACACACAGCACGCTCCTACACACAAACCACAGACACATCTACACACACAGACTTACCGTTAGACAGCTATACACTTACACAGAATAACACAACAATACCATATGCTACACATAACAACACACATGCACACACACACACACAAACCATACAACACCTACATCCTTCTATACCTGCACACACACACAAGTACAAACCTACTCACACACACACATAACCTCACAAATGACACACATAGACTTGTATGCAGATGTACATTCCCTGACACACAGACATACCCATGTCCTTGAGGACGCACACACTCAACAGATGTGCTCATCTCACTATTCTCCCATCTGTGGTTTTTTTCCTTTGTCTTCTTCCCAAAGATCTTGCTTAACAGTTGATAAAAGGTTTCCCTTTGTTCTCTATATCCGCCAACCCTTTTTAAGGACCTCCTCTGGGCTAGGTGATCCCAATAAAGATGCATAGGACCCAGGCTCTGCCCTCAACAGGCTCCCAGTCTACAGGGGGCAAAACAGACACAGAAAGTGACAAACATAATTTGGTGTGATTATTCAATTTGAGAACATGTCTTGAGCATCAGCTGTGTGCTAACCCTGAACTGGACTTAGGAAATAAAAGTAAGTGAAATCTAGTCTCCCTGGCCTCAAGGACTTCCCAGACTGGAGAGGAAAGAGATGGGCAAAGATATAAGTATAATGTCTTGCAGTAATGTACACAGAAGGGTGGCAGCCAAGAGAAGGGAATGATTAATTCTTGGGGGAGAATAAGAGAGGGCTTCACAGAGAAGTTAACCCGGGGCTTTGTAGAATGTAGAGGAGTTCACCAAGAAGCTTGGAATCTGGAGCGGATTGGCATTTGATGCACAACAAAGGCAGAGACCTTCAATGGTTCCGTGGGTCTGGATTGTGTGTCTGGGGGCTGCAGTTGCAGGGAGGAATGTCTGGGGTAGAAGATGAGGCTGAGAAGGTAAACAGAGGCAGAGAACTTCTCCATGCTACAGCTGAGAAAACTGAGGGACTGTCTGACTCTTCCTGCTCTTGGGACCTGCCTGAAACCCCACTGCCTGTGCTCTCTGAACTAGGCAAGGCTGCTTGCCAGAGCCAAGTCACAGACCCAGTACAGGTGGGAGGCAGCATTATTGATTGTGATGATTATTTCCCAAAGTCCAGCTTGGCTAGAGTCTGCCTTGGATAATCAGCAGCTCAGCAGGCCCCAGGTGGGGGAGATTTGGGTCTTGGAGGCTGAGCCCTCCCAGCCCTGGTCCTGGCCCCCTGTCCCACAGCAGCTGAGGCAGAGGGGGTGGGGTGGGGGGTAGGAACATGTCCTCTTGGGAATGCCTCATTCATCACTGGCTAGTTTTTGCCATGACGTTCCCCACCCTCCATCTCATTAAGCCTGTCTCCCCTTCCACCACCAATTATTTCTCATCAGGCAATTAGTAGTTTTCCTACTCCTCTGAGGTTTCTCCTTCCTTCAGCCAACGGTGGTGGAAGGAGCTGAGTCATGTTTCTGAAACGAGTATCGACTGGTGAAGTGGGAAGCCTCCCCCATTAGCTGTGTGATCTTGGGTAGGCCAATTCACTTCTCTGAGCCTCAGTTGCCTTGTCTACAAATGGGGGTGTTAAATCCAGGAGGATTATAAGTACAAGGGGCTCAATCTCAGTGTGTGGACTTGGGCGAGTCTCTGGCCCACCCTGGGCCTCAGTTTCTCCCCTGGTGAATATGTGTAAGTCAGAGGACTAAAAACTAGTGGGGCCTGAGGGACAAATGCGGCCAGCCACTTCTTTCAGCCAGCATCCTGTTTTGTAAAAATTGCAATTCAAAGGCACACCTGGGTTTGACCCAGGCCTCACCAGTCCCTACTGTATCCCTCCAGTTACTTCACATTTTTATGTTGCCTCCCTGGCCCCTAAAGCCCTCTGACTTTGAGTCTCAAAGGCTCCAGGAAGCTCCTTTCTAGGTTTCTGTGGCTGTGGATTATGGGACAAGCCAGGGAGACACGAATGGGGTGGGATGAGAGACCAATTGCCCCCGGCCAGCCCAGGGTATGAACACTCACCAAGTGCTTTCCAGCCCGGCACCTGCCCTGGCCTGGAGCCTTGTTCTCTCTCCCCTGGGCCTTTGCCACAGTCTCCTCACTCTCTCTCTGCCCCCAGTCCCTCCCCACTCTAATCCATGCTGGTGTCAGCAGAATGTCTCTGAAAAACCCATGTCTGACCATGCCATCCTTTGTTGGACATCATGGCCTATTTGCCCCGCCTCCTTCCCTGGCATCCAAGGCCCTTGACAATCCAGGCCCTGCCTACCCTCCCACCTCACCTCCCCTTGCATCTCCTCACCCACCCCCCATTTCCTGAACATCCCCCACCCCACCCCCACACATCCATATCTCTGTGCCCTTGCAGAGGCTGACCCCTCTGCCCGGAATCCCTTCCTTGCCTTCTCTACTTGGGAAAGCCTCGAGGTCTGGCTTCTATGTTGCCTCCTCTGGGAAGCCATCCGTGACTGCCCCTGGGTAGAAACAGAGACCTCCTTCTTTGGACATCCCTCAGCCAGAGCAAATGCTAAGTTACTGAGGAATTAGTTGTGTAAACTCCTCTTTACAACATATTCAGTAAGCACTTATTGATCACTTAGCATAGGCCAGGCCTGGGATGGGAGGGCAGTAACACTGCCTTCTTCACCATTTAGCCTCAGGGCCCAGGAAAGGGGCCCGACAGGGCAGGTGTATACAATAAGCAGGTGTTAGGCACTGCCCGCTCCTGGCCCATCCCTTCCCCAACGGTAAAGACGCCATCATTTGCAATGCACTTTCACCTCCTTGCCAACAGTCCTCTGCAATAGTACATAGCTGTGACACATCATTGCACATAAGACCCAGAGAAACACGACATTGCCACTTGCTGGAGGCCTCACACTCAGTGCTCACACTCAGTGCCCGCCCGACTCCAGCCCACAGCCTCTAAGCCAGGCAAGGCCTGCAGCCCTGAGAGGGCTGGGTGAGCACAGGACATCAGACGGGCACCCAGAGGGTGCCAGGCATGAGCCACCTGGGCAGGGGCTGGCTGGGCCAGGGTCTCCTCACCCTTCCCCTGGTTTCCCTGGCAACGCTGCTCCCACTGCCTGTCCCACCGTGGGGCTGCCTCCCTCTTGAGGTGGATGGTGAGCCTGTCTCTGTCTTTCTCTTGTGGATCAATATGAGTTTGAATCCATCTGTTTGATTCTCTGTGTCTCTTTCTCTTTCTGGGTTTCTCCTTCTCTTACCTCAATTACATCCTTCAGTCTTTATCTCTCTGGAGCTCCCACTCTCCCTCCGTGTTGCTGCACCCCCTCCCCGCGCCTACCTGTCCGTCTCTGCTTTCCTCTCTGTTTCTTTTTGCTTCCCCCGAGTCTGCCTCTTTCTCTGTCCACCTCAAGAACTTCTGGCTTTTACTCTCAGTCCCCAATGGGCGGTGGGAAACATCTTTCCAGCTTGCAGAAAATGGGCCAATTAAAGCCTCAAGGCTGTCCAGGTAGCCGAGCAAGGAAGAAGCAGAAAAAGCCTCAGGCGGGTCTAGCTGGAAAGATAGAGAAAAGGGAAGCAAGGGCACAACAAATGCAGAGTCCAGAGTCAAGGAGCTTCCCTGCCAGGCCACCACGGGAGCTGGACTCTGGCTACGGCTGGGTGGGTGTTTTGGCCTCATCCTCGTCTCCCAGCCTGACTCCTTCAGGCTTTCTGGGGGTCCCAAGATTCCTGGGGTTCCAGATGCAGCCCCAGGTATGATTGTCTCACCTTACACCTTTGGATCTGGGGCAGGGGGAGGGGTCAGCTGCCAGGCATGCCTGCCCCTCCCCACAGCCCCACATGGCTTCTGCCTGCTGGGTGGGGGCTGGGCAGGGACCTGGGAGAGGTGCTGGGGGAGGGGTCGAGGCACCCCGCCCCCACCCTAAGGCAGACAAACCCTCTGTCCGTCAAACCCTAAGAACCCAGGGCCTGAGACTCTGAGCTGGGGATGTAATGGCGAGCCTTGCAGACCAGGGAGGCAAATAGCAGATGGGGTCATGTAGAGAGGCACATCACTCAGCCTGGGGAGTCCAGAAAGGGTCTTGAAGGAATGGATATCTGCTCCCAACCTGCTGACACTGCAGGGGGATTCTGCAGAGGGAGTCTGCACAGACTCAGGACGGTAGGGACTGTTTCAAGTAGAGGAAAATGCAGGGGCCATTCAAGGAAACACCAGGAGGCCTGGGAGGGGTGGGAGGAATAGGATAGGGAGGAGTCTTGTCACCTAGGACTAGGAACTTGGAATTTATCCTCAGGGTACTAGGGAACCATGCAGGGTTTTAGGCAGAGGAGAGGCCTGATGAGATGCTCCTTTACAGAGATTCCATTGCCTGCAGTGGAGGGGAGGACAGGCAAGGCTGGAGGCAGGTGGGGCAGGCCAGGTGTTACTGAGGTCATCAAAGAAGAGACAACAGGCCCTGAAGTGGCAACGGAGACAGAGGAAACCTGGGTTGTAGGTGGGATTTTAAGCAGGGCCTCCTGCCAGCATGACCAGGCCCCTTCTTAGTTCAAACTCTAAATTTAGTGGCTCCCCAGGCAGAGGAATGAACTGAAGACTCTACTTGGAGTCACTGAAGGCAGACTTCCACCTTTTTTGTCCCCAACCCTCAGCATGAGGCCTGAAACATATTAGGTGCTAAATAAATACCTGTTTGGCTGAACAACTTAATCATTCCATCCATCATCCCTTAGCCGACCTCAAAGGCTGGGGCTGTGATCTGGCCCTAAGCACCCTCTCCAACCATATTCCTAGCTCCTCCTCCTCTTCCCAATCCCTTCTAACCTTCCTGCTGGATTCCCCGAATATGCCTGGATTTCTCCCATTTTTGTGCCTTTGCTCATTTTATTGCTTTCCTTGTAGAATGCTCTCCCCTCATTCCCATATATCCAAATCCTCCTCATCAATCAAGGTCCCGTTCAAATGTCCCCTCCAACATGCAGCCTTCTCTCCTTCTCTGCTGGTGTCTTCTTTCTCCCTCAGGGTGCCCAGAGCATGTTATCTGGGCCTTGCTTGTGGCCCAGGTCACTTGGAATCTTCTGGATGGTTCTAAACTCAGAGCAGCATGAGGGCAGGACAGCCCAGGGAGAGATCTCTGTGAAGGCTTGATGATGGAAGGGGGAGGGAAAGGTGAGAGCAGACGTTTATAGGCTCACTGTATACGTGTGAAGCTTGAATTACTTAAGTTACTGCTGGATCAGGAAATCCTCAGCTTTCCCTTTGACTCCCTGACTCGGTGCTCCCACAATTTCATCCTGATTTGCTGAACCTGATCTATATCCTCACAGCAACTCTAACATCAGAAATCCTGATTTTCTTCTTTCCCGAAGACTTACTGCAAGTTCCACCTCACTCTTTCTGCCCAGCCATGGACAAATGGATGAATGGAAGGATGGAAGGATGGATGGATGGATGGATGGATGGATGGATGGATGGATGGATGGATG
>JAKSZT010007815.1:3709120-3737350 GCA_026826555.1 Tolypeutes matacus | reverse complement strand
CCACCACCATCTCCACCACCTCCACCTCCTCCACCACCTCCACCACCATCTCCACCACCTCCACCTCCTCCATCACCACCACCTCCACCACCATCACCTCCTCCTCCATCACCACCACCACCACCACCACCACCACCACCACCATCACCACCACCACCACCACCACCACCATCACCATCATCATCACCCCCACCACCTCCACCATCATCACCACCATCACCACCACCACCACCTCCTCCTCCACCACCACCTCCTCCACCACCACCTCCACCTCCACCACCTCCACCATCACCACCATCATCACCACCATCACCACCGCCATCACCACTACTACTTCATAGACACCCTCATGCTGCAGAGACAGCCAGGATGGGAGGTCACATCTGCTCCGGATGTTTCACATGCATTTGTATCTGTGTAGTATTTTGGGGAAGGGAGGAGTGACTATTTAAAGAGTGTGAGCCTGAGAAATTGGAATTGGCTGCAAAGATCTGGGTCCTCCTCACTGAGCACCCCTTTTGTGCTGCTGGACCCTGTGGGATGCAGAGGGGGAGCAGGCCACATCCCTGCCCTCATATGATGCTCAGCTGAGGCCTGAAGTAACTGCCCTTCCAGCCTCTCTCATCCCTGCCTTATGGACCCACAGGGTCTCAGGCCCTGAGCCAGCCTGCCCCATCCTCTCTCCTCCTGCCATCCTTCAAATTCTATGAAGGCTGTGGGGCTGGACTGTTAAATGACCATGAGGATTGAGAGACAGAAAGGATGCTGAGGAGGGGGTTCTGGGGCTCAGAGCAGGGACCAGATCGGGACTGACAGGGACCCGCCAGCAAGAGGCTCTGATCCATTTTATTCTGGCTGCCTTGTCCCTCCCAGCAGCTGACTGCGTGGCTTCAAACAACTCTGCCTCTTTGAGCTTCAATTTCCTCATCTATCAAATGGGAACAGCAATAACCAGCCCCAGCAGTCTGTGGAGAGGATTGAGCACATTTCAGTGCTCTACAAGTGGCTCGCATATAGTTGGCACTCACAGAACATGAGGCCTCTGTCCCCATTTGGGGGCCATCTGGAGCCACAGGTAGGCAGGTATCTGGAGGTGAGATGGGGCCACGACCTCTCCTGAGTCCGGAGGTTGGGCAGGAGCAGAGGCTGTGGGGAAGAGCAGGAGCAGGTGCGACCACCCAGTGCTCTGATCTCACTCACCTGTCCCCGCCTCCCTGGAGAGCCCCCAGAGAAGGGGGGCCTGGGCTGTGGAGGGGGTGGGGAGCAGAGAGGGCAGGAGAGGAGGTGAGTCATGATGGGGAAAAAGGAAAAAGAATGACAGGAAGGAAAATGAGAGAAGAGAGGGCAAGAGGAATGAAGAGGAGAGGAAAGAGAAGCACTGGGGAAAGAATAGAGAGAATTGAGAGGAGGGAGAGGAGGAGAGAGGAGGGAAGGAGTGGAGTGAGGACAAGAGAGGAGGAAGGAGGAGCCCCAGAGAAGGAAGGAAGAAAGGAAGCAAGGAACAGAGGAAGGGAGGGAAAGTGGGACGGGCACAAGGGAAGGGAGGAAGGGAGGGAGGAAGGAGGATGAGCAGGAGGCGCTTGGCAGCTCAGTGTCAGGCAGCAGGAGGAAAAGTGTCCGAGCAGCCCCGCAGCCCTGTCCTGCCCGTGCTCTGTCCAGCCCCAACAATGCTCAGTGGAGGGGGGTGGCTGAGGAGTGGAGTATTGGGGGGTGGCTGGACTGCTGGCCTTGCCAGCTGCTCAACGGTTCCCTGCCCCTGCCCCCCACCCCCACGGAGGGAACCCGCCAACCTGCCACTCGGTCCACCCAGAACAATAAGAAGCTATCAGGAGCTAATTCACCAGCTGCCTCCCCCAAAAGGAGGGGACAGCAGTGTCTCCCTGCCCTGGGCCTCAGGGCCAGCTGCCAGCCCAGTTCACCAGCGGGCCCTAACTCCAGCCTTGGGAGAGGGGAAGAGCAGCTGGGCCTCCCTCTGCCAAGGCTCTTCCCCTCCCTCCTACTTCCTCTGGCCTTCAGCCCCCTTCAGCCACTCTCCCCAGGGGTCTCCCTACACTTGGCCTTGCTCTCAGCTGCCATTGGCTCATCATTTGGGGAAAGGGGCAGGCAAGGAGACAGGGCAGTGAAAAGAGCTCTAGGAAAGAAGTCAGGACATGTGGGTTCCAATTCTGTTACTGCAGCAGAGATGTCCCTCATTATCTGTTCTTCTCTTCTCCATGATGAATGGCACCCCTAATTTTTGGGTGCCCAGAGTAAATTTTTGGGCACATGGCTGCCCAGAGTAAAGACTACATTTCTCAGCCCCTTTTGCATATAGATGTGACCAGATGACCAAGTTCTGGCCAAAGGAACATAACTGCAATACTAGAGGCATGCCTTTATTGGGAGGGGTACCCTCTCTTTCAACCCTCCTGCTTTTCTGCTGCTGGAATGCAGACATGATGGCTGCAGCTGTGGCAGTTATCTTGAATCATGAGGTGGAAGCCCTGTGTTGAGGATGCGAGAGCATCAAATTAAGAGAAGCCTGCGTCACTGGTGGCCATGGAGCTCCCAGACCAGCTCAGGGTACTTACCTCTGGGCTGCATTTACTGGAGAGAGAAAATAATGCATTTAAGAGTTTTCTGTCAATTGCAGATACATATAGTTCTAACTGGTAAATCTCTAACATGCGATTTGACCTCAGGCAAGTCACTTTCTGATGAGAGTTTTGACTCTCTGAGAATCTCCAAGGACCCTTCCTGTTCTGACATTTTAAGGCCACTGGTATGTCCCTCCCCACTGGGGTGGGGGTGGGGTTGCATACAGACTGACAAGAGGCTTTGAAAAACAGAAAAGTCTGCAAGAGCTGAAGATCCATCAAGTCTGGGAGAAGGAAATTTAAATAAATGCCTCACCAGGGCCCACATTTCCTCACCCATTGAGGCCCTGTCTACCTCCCCAACTCATCTCCTGTGCCTCTGCCTCTTGCTGCCTAGAGTCCAGCCACACTGGCCTCCTCTACGGTCCTTGAGTGCACCAAGCTTGTGCTGGCTTCAGGACCACTGCACTTGCTGTTCCCTCTGCCTACAGTGCTGTTCCCTCCAGATATTTATTTGGGCCTCTGCTCATTGCCATGTCTTCAGAAAGGCCCACTCTGACTATTTATCTTCATTCCCTATCAAAACAAAGTTGAAAGTTTTTTTTATAACCTTTACTAATAGCTAATATTTTCTTGTTTATTATTTGCTTTTTTTTTTTTTTTTTTTTTTTTTTTTTATTTTTCCAGTAAAATTTAAAGGCCGTGAGAGCAGGCATCTTACCTGCCAGGTTAAATGCCAGAACCCCAGTCCAGGGAACAGCTCCCAACACAGCAGATGCTCAATAAATATGTGATGAATAAACATCAGAGGGGATGAGTGGACAAGGAGGGAACTGATGTTCATTGAGCACCTACTATGTGCCAGGCACACTGCTGGATGCTTTATATGAACCATCTTCTTTACTCCTAACACCCAATAATTATTCCTATTTTTCAAAACTGAAAACTGAGGCTCCAAGATCATAGGCGACTCAATCCTGGATCCCAGAGCTCCCAGGGCTGGGGCTAGAACTTGAGCTCAGGTGCCCAGGCTCAAGTCCAATGGGTTTCATTACTTTGACTGGGTCTGGCCATTCTCCTGGAACATAAAAGGCATCCTCAGATGTCCCTAATGCCTCCCGATCAGCATTCTCTCCCCCTGCTCACTAAGCAAATCCCCCCTCAACCCCAAGCAGCCACCTCACTGGCTTTGATTTTCAGCATCTTTCTCATCATCTTCCTAGGAGATTGTGCTCAGAGCCTGCAGTCACGAAGGGATCAGGAAGCATGAACAGAGTTGTTTCCTCCCACTCTGAAATGTGAGGATTGTGTCCTGCAGGGAGAAAGGGAGGATGCTGTCATTTCTGAGCACGTCCTCTGCCAGACCCCCACCAGGAGCTGCTGCCTGCTTCATCCCCACACAATCTTCATGTCAACCCTGGCAGGGAGGTGGCCAGGTCTCGGTTTTCTCATCTGTAAAATGGGGATAACGATAATACCAACCTGACAGTGTTGTTGAGGGGTAAATGGGAATAAGATGGGACAAGAGGATTGAGTTTTAAGGTTTAAATTTAGAACATTTCCTACTGTTAAAGAGACAACAGCTTTGTCTCCATCCTGTGGGTGATACTCTGACCAGAGTATCCGGGGGTCCTAGCACATGAGTAGATCACGAATCTGGAGATCCCCTCTAGCCTGAGTCCTCTCCCTTGCTGGCCATGTGACCCTAAACAAGTCACTTCATCTGGGCCTCAGTGTCATCATATGCAAACTGAAGGGGTTGGGTGAGGTTCTTTTCCAGCTCTGAAATTCTATGGCTTCTTTATCAAAGGAAATTCTGAAAGATGGCTGTTATTCAGTGAGCGTTTATTACATGCTAGGCACAACTGTCAACAGTGTTTAATTTTGTCCTCACAACAACCCTGTGAAGAAGCATTATTATCCCCACTTAACAGATCAGGACAAAGCTCAGGGACAAAGGAAATCACCTGAGGTCAAAGAGCTTTAGCTTGGTGGGATTCACACTCAGGGGTTTCAGTCCACAGTTTGGACTGTTTAACTCCCCTGCATGCCCAGGATCTGAGTTTAATTCACCCCACATTATGGCCAGCACTTTCCTGCTCCACTTGACCTCAAGGACAAGGTTGTTGGGAGGATGCCTAGGTTGGGGCCACCTGTAGGTGAGGCACGGAGGTTGCAGAAAGCATAGAGCTGGTTGGCAAATTGAGCCACAGCTTGTGTGCCAGTCTCCTCAATCCAGGTCTCTGGGTGATGCACCCAAGTTTGGAAGGGGCCTGCAGCGGTGGGGGGTGGGTGGGCATGACAGCTCTCCATGGAATTCGGAAGGCAGGGAAAAAGAGCTGCTCCGGCAACATCACGTCATTGGCAAAGGTGCCAGGGAAATGTCAGAACAAAATGTGCTGGCTGAGATCTGGAGATGAGAAATCCATTCTTGGCTGCCCTGAATCAAATCCCTCCACTTCTCAGCATTCACCTCAGGCGGAGGAATTAGTCACTTGTCAGCACTCGTCAGCACCATGGACAGTACCCAGGCTTCCCATCCAGGCCTCAGTGTACCAGCAGAGTGACCAGCATTGTGGCCAGTGGAAGGGACGGCCTTGTTCCCCTCATCCCTTGCAACTTACTTCGTGGTTCAAGGGAGAACACGGACATGCAAGGAAAACTCTCACAGTGCTGGGTGTTCACTTGTGCTGCAGAGGGGCACTCCCAGCCAATGTTGGACATGGCATCCATTCATGAATTCAACCATTTTTTAAAGGAGGTACCAGGGATTGAACCTGGGACTCATACATGGGAAGCAGGCATTCAAATCACTGAGCTACACCTGCTCCCCATGCATTCAGCCATTACCAAGTAGCTTACTTCTGTCCTTACTCTGGTCTCTCTCCTGTCATACCAGGGGAGAGAAGAATACAGAGATAAGTAAAGAAGTGCCTGCCCTTGAGAAGCTTGGAGTTAGTGGGGGAGACTGGAAACCAGGAGAGATAAAAAAAAAAAAAAGAATAGTTTGCATTAATTAAGTGCTTACAATGCACCAGGCATGGCACTTAGGAGCATGACATGTGACAATGTCAATGACTTAGCCCCCTTTTACAGATGGGTCACAGAGAGGCCAGGTAACTTGGCAAAAGTTACACAGCTATTAAGAAGCAGAGCTGGGATTTGCACCCAGGTGTTTGAGCTCCAGAGTCCATGTTTTTAAGCCCTACTATGTGCTATGACAGCAGGGAATAGGGAGTGGGGAAGCATTTGGATAAGACTAGGGGAGGTGTTTTAGTTTCCTGGGCTGCTCAAGCAAATACCATGCAATTGTTTGGCTTAAACAATGGGAATTTATTTGCTCATGGTTTTGAGGGTAAGAGAAAGTCCAAGTCAAGGCATCTCAAGGAGATGCTTTCTCCCCAAAGACTGTGGCCTTCTGGGGCTGGCTGTGACAATCTTTGTTCTTTAGCTTATCACATGGCAAGGCATATGGTGGCCTATTCTGGTTTCTCCCTTCTCTTCCGGGTTCCACTGATGTTCAGCTTCTGGATGCTCCCTCTGTGGCTTTCTATCTTTCTGTCTGAATTTCATTCTCTTATAAAGGACTCCAGTAACAGGATTAAGAGCCATCCTGATTAAGGTGGACCTCATCAAAAAGTCCTACTTACATGGGTTGACACCTACAGGAATGGATTACATTTAAGAAGTTTTTCTGGGGTATATACTGTTCCAAACCACCACAGGAGAGTTATAGAGACTTCCTGGGAGAGTTGGCACCTGGGATGAAGAAGTGAGAACAGGGCAGAGAGTATAACTGGTATGAAACCTGAGCAATGCGCATCACATATGGGTTCCTTGTGGCTACAGCAAAGGGTGGGCAAGCAAGGGAATGGTGGAAGGAGAGGCTAGAGGCACCCCCAAGGGTGGGACCTTGGGACTGTTGGAAGGTGGGACTTTATTCTGAAGCTCTGCAGAGGCAGTAAAGTTTACAGGCACTCGAGGAGGAGCAGGCTTGTCTTTTGGAAAACTAGGACCTCACAGTCACAGGAGCAACCCTACCCACCTGTAGCCATTTGGCAATTTGATGTAATTATGAATTCCAAAAATGTACTTGGATCATGCTTGTAAACTGATCTGTTAATCTAGGCATGATTAAGTTATAATTAGGGGGGAAGCAGATGTGGCTCAATCAATAGGGCTCCCGTTTACCGTATGGGAGGCCCCGGGTTCGGTTCCTGGGGCCTCCTGGTGAAGGCAGGCCAGCCCACACGGCGCGGTGAGCTGATGCAGCAGGACGACCCAACAAGGGAAGACAAGCAGACACAGAAAAACGCACAGCAAATGGACACAACGAGCACAAGCAGCGCGGGGGCGGGGAAAATGAATAAATAAATAAAATCTAAAAAAAAAAAAAGTTATAATTAGGGCATTGATGGGCCATGTCAGTAGGGCATTGAGCCCCACCCCTTGGTGCATGGGGGAATCGAATATAAAAGTCAAGGCAAAGGATAGAGGGAACAGTTTTATGAGAAGCAGTTTTGATGTTGGAGTTTTGATGTTGGAGAGAAGGCCCCAGGAGAAGAGAGGTGAGCCGTTCACCTATAGTCTTCATCTGACCTTGTGGAAGAAGCAGGAGCTAAGCCCGGAGAGAAACGCAGCCCCGGGAAGAGAGGAACCCAAGAAGCCTGAACCCTGGCAAACGTCAGCAGCTGTCTTGCTCTAAAATGTGGCAGTGGACTTTGGTGAGAAGAAACTTAACACTTTATGGCCTGGTATCTGTGGACTTCTACCCCCAAATAAATACCCTTTATAAAGACCAACCCATTTCTGGTATTCCACATTAGCAGCCCTTTGGCCGACTAATACAGCACCTCCGTGCTGTGCACCACCGTAAGTTCCCACTGGCTCACATATGTCCCCACGTGTTCACATGTGCATTTGGGGGGATAGCATAGCCTGCCAGGTCCTGGTGGGCAGGACACATTAGCAGAGGAACACCTGGCCTGTTAGGGAGGGAGCAGCCTCATAGGTGGCCTATCCCAGAGCTCAGGTGCTTTGCTCATGAGCCTCGGGCTCTTACTCAGGACCCAGGTACTTGTACTTCACATACAGTTCTGTCACAGTTGAAGCTCTGATTTCCAAACTCACCATAGAGTTAGTGTTGCAGGTTGAGAGAACTGTTAAGAGGCAGGTATGCTGATAGCAGTATGGAATGAGAGCTGACACGAAGAGACCAAAATTTTTTTTTTTTACAAAAAGCTTAAGAAAATGGCATCATTTTCTTAATCATTTAGTATACAACTTACACTAAAGGATACTCTATTTAATATGGTAGGGAAAGAGGGCATATTTTTATGAATATTTTCACCCTAAGGCTAAAATGAAATTTGGAAGTTGGAGTGATTGAAAGAGCAGGCCCTCGGCTATACAGGTTGGCTAATTGCCCAAAAGATCAGACAACTGCACCTTCTTGAGTCTTGTGTTCAGAGCACCTTTCAAGCTGAGCCTCACATCACCCACAGGTGCCCAGCACCTGTTGCTCATTGGCTGCTGAGGTGCTCTGTGTGATATCACAGGGCAGGCCTCAGTTCCTGCCCACCAGCCAATCACCGTGTCAGCCTTCAACCAGGCAGTCGCCTCTTCCTGGGGCCCAGCCATCCCACTAGGACTGAGGCTGCTTTATTGACCACTTACTATGGGCCAGGCTGTGCTATGTGTACTGTCACTGATTGTGCACAATAAGCAGTTGTGGTTATTATTCCCATTTCTGAGACAAGGAGTCTCCCAACTTTTAAGGATCTGTCTAAGGTAACACAAACAGTAAGTGGAATTCAATTCCAAGAGTGTCTGACTCCAAATGCTAGACTTTTAGTTCTAGAATCTTCCAACAGGTATACAAGTATGCATTTGCTGGGGCTTGGGTGGGAGCTATACAGGACTTTAGCTTGGGAGCCTGGGAAGGATGCTTTTTCAGGTACTCCCCCCCCCCCCCAATGCTGAGTCCCGGGTGAGTCTGTTGTATCAGCAAAGGAGGGGGCTGGGAAGGGACTTCCAGCCAGGGAGCCCTTGCAGCTAGGCTGCAAAGCAGAGGGTGGCCCAGCCCTCAGACCTGGGAGGACTTGGGGAGCCCTGGGCTGGGGGTCAGGCAGGCCAGAGCCATTGCCTCATTGCTGCTCTGTGACCCAGGCTGCTGTGTGTTTAGTGCTCCCTGAGGACTCTTCCTGATCTGGTTACAGCAACGCTGACTTGCCAGGGGCTGGAGATGGCAGGTGCCAGCTGGACACAGATGAGGGAAGACATGAGCCCGTCCTCATAGCACTCCCCTTAGCCGAGGCCCATTCATGCCCACTGCCCTCTGCAACCCAGTCACTCCCCAGAAGAGGGATAGAAAAGCACCAACCTCCTCTGGGTGTGTGTGAGCCCCCTCTCCCTGAGCCAGGACCTCCTTCCTCTGTTCCATCCTAGTCCATTAGGTCCAGCCAATCTGAGAGGCACACACTGGGCATCCAGCCCTGTGCTGGGAGCCCTGGAGAATACAAGGAAATGCAGGCTGGGCATCTGCCCACAGGAAGATGGTGCCTGGCCCATCAATGGAGACAATGGAGGTAATCCATGACTGGGCAGTGAGGGAAGGCTTCCTGGAGGTGGTGGCAATTGAGCTGTGCTTCTCAGACTGGCTGGTGTGAATGGGCAGATGGGGGGGGCACATGCCAGGTGAAGGGAATAGCAAATGTAGACAGAAGTGGGACCGAGTTTACCTTGTGGGGGCAAAAGACCACCCAATGAGGTCACACAGGTAGTCCCATTTTAAAGATATGAAGTGGAGGCCCAGGGAGGGGAAGGCAGCTCAGAAAGTGGGTGGCAGGGGTGAAACATCTTTGCTCCTAACTGGTCTGAGCCCCAGCCTTGCTTTTTTATCTTCTGATCTGTCTGGGAGGCAGTGGACAGGAGTTTGGGCTGGGGTCACCTCTGCTATATCTGCTGGGCAGGGCCCAGGATGACCACCAGTGACTTTCTCTTGCCTCCCCACAAAGCCAAGAAATCCTATTGACGGTCTCCAGGTCCTCAGACCCCAACCTGGGTTCTGCAGTTGGTCCTTTGGCTCCACCTGGTGGTAGATATGTAAAATGACAACAGGTAGTCCTTGAAGAAGCTGGGACTCCGAAGAGCAAGGAAGGAGGAAAAGTTGGAGGAGGAGGGAGAAGAGAAAGGTGAGAGGTGAGAAGAGGTGGTAGAAGTTACTTTATTATGAGCTTTGGCAAAAGAGATGAATCCTGGTCCTACCTCTTAGCAACTGTCCACCTTCGGGCAGTTCACAGCCCCTCCCTGATCCTCAATTTTCTCATCTGTAAAACAGGAAAAAATAGCCCAACCTTAGAGTGTTACCTCTGGAGAGGTGTGGACTGAGAGGAGGCTTGAGGAGGCCTTTGGGGGTGCTGGAATGATCTCTCTCGGTGGTGGTTACACAGAGGTGAAAAGTCATTGGCCTATAGACTTAAGGTTTGTGACTTGACTTTACATAAGTTTTTCCACAACAAAAATCATATCCACCTGGAAGGGCTTTTGTGAGGAATAACGGAGATCATGCAGGAAAAGAGCTTAGCTCCGAGCCTGCCAGGAGGGTCAGTGAAGGCGACGCTGCTGTGGTCACCCAGCACTTTCAAACACAGCTGCGCTTCCAATTCTGCAACGACCTGTTTTACAGTGGAGGAATGGAGGCTCCGTGAAACGTTCATGCAGATTGTTTAACTCCACGTCCTCAACTTTTTGGCTTGAGCCTGGCCCCCAAGCCTGGATGGGCTGAGCGGGCCGAGCGGACATCAGCAGTCCGGGCAGGCCAGCCCTCAGGCTCCACTGGCCTTGGGCTCTGCCGCACCCAGCAAAGGCCCAGGGCCAGGCCGCAAGTCCCCAGGAGACCTGGATCTTCTGGACCACTGAGCTGCCGAGAGGCTGCTCTCATGAGGCGCTGGTGGCGAGGGCAAGAAAGGGAAGAGGCAGCGTGGGTGTGTGGGCAGGGGGGAACCCGGGCAGATCTGGGCCCAAATCCAGGTTCTGCTGGGTGACCAGAGTTAAGACTCTCTCTATCCGTGGGCATCAGCCTTCTCATGTGCCAAACAGGAATGAGGATCAGTGTCCTTCCTGCGACTCCCGGTGGCCGTGGGGGCTGGTGAGACCAAGGGCGTGAAGAGGCTCGGTCCTCCCACTGCCCGCGAGGCTGGGCAAGATGTAACCAGATCCCACCCAGCTCAGGGAAGAAAGAGGAGCAAACACCTGGGAGTCATGCAGATTCAGTGGGACAATGCCCATGGCCAGCTGAGTGGACGGGGTGCAGAGCCCTGAGGCTAGTTCAGGTCAGGGACCAGGCGTCAGGTCCTCACTGCCCGGTGATGCCGAAGCAGTTCCCCAGACCTCCTTCCTCCATCAGTGCTCCAAGGACCACCTCATCCTGCATCCTGCCAGGGGCAGCATCATGCTACCCTATTCCCATTGTGACCTTCCTGGGCTAGCCACAGCCACCAGCTGCTGGAAGAAACTCAGTGGAGACCCTAAGTTTTCAGAGAGGGAAAGGGGCTTGCCTGAGGCCACTCAGGAGAGCTGATGGAACCCAAGTCTCCATGCCAGGCTTTGTGGGGAAGCGCTGGTGCTCGGGTCTGCTGCAAGCCCCCTCTTCCCCTGTGGGTGAGCATGCAGCCTCGTCCTCCACAGTCTGCAGCTCACGCCATGGCCCCTCCTCCCAGCTGTGGTGACCAGAACCTTTGGAGGAAAGGGCTTCCCTGTCCCAGCTTACCTGGAAGATGCACTGTCCAGGCAGCCAGGTGTGGCCCTGGCCCGCCATCTAGTGGCCACATCAAGAATCACCAGGACTAGGCAGTTAATCTTTGGGGCAGCATCAGCCTCTGATTGAACTGGCCGGGACAGGGAGCTCACAGCTCTCCCCAGAAGCCCTCTGCTCAGGTATGAGCCCCTTACAAAGTGCCTGGAGCTCAGGCCCAGGGCTACAGGGTGAACAGGACAGAGGATCAGGCATCTCTGAGACAGTGAGGTCAGGGCAGCTTTGGATAGAACCTTCCACTAAAATTTCCTTTGACCAGCACAGAACCCATGGCATCTGGCAACATCTTACTCTACAAAGTCTGTTGTGCCAGCAATGAGCCGTTTTCACTTTTTTTCAATAAATTAAGCTGGATTTCGAGCACCTCCTCATCCTGGGTTTCTCATGATTGTACTCTCCCATCCAGGATCACACGAGAATAGAAGAGGTTTATGCGTCTCCCAAAGTTGGGGAAAGAGCCTTGGGCATTGCAGCCCTGCTGATCTCATGCCAAACCTGGTGTGAGCCATGGAGGCAGGAGGTCCCTCTGTGCCCACGGGGGTTCAGGAGTTTTTGCCCAGCATGAAGTCTAGCTTCCCTCGGTCTGCCATGCAGCCATTCCCCCAGGAGGCACTGCTATCTCTTGGGGTGCACTGGAGTGTGGGAATTGTGGAAATTGTCTTCCTGGCCCCTTCGCAGCCTGAAGCACATTCTCTTTTCCTTGTTGCTTCTGTCACTCTTCACCTAAACCACCCCAAAACTGAGTGCATAAATCAGCCATTTTCTTACGGCCATCAATTCTGGAGACCAGGAATTTGGACAAGGCACAGTGGAGATGGTTTGTCTCTATTCCATAATGCCCGGGGCCTCAGCAAGAAGACTAGAAGGCCGGAGGCGGGGGGGAAGGGGGGAGCACGATGGCAGAGGCAGGAATCAGCTGGAGACATCGTCATTCTCAGGTCTGGAGGTGGACACTGGCTGGAACACTGACACGTGTCCATCCCATGAGGTCTTTCCCTGTGCATTAGTTGGGCTTCCTCAAAGCATGGTGGCTGGGTTTGAAGTGAGCATCCCAGGACAGCAAGGCACAAGTGCGTGGCGTTTCTCAGATCTGGCCTTGGAAGTCATATGGCTTCTTCCGCCACACTCTAGGTGGAGGCAGTCACAGGTCTGCCCAGGCCAAGGGGAGGGGACATAGGCCCCACCCCACAATGGGAGCCTGGAAGAACCTGTGGATGGCAGATATTGTGTGGTTGTCCTTGGAAAATTCATCGGCCCCACTACCCCAGCAAAGCCTATGCATTCAAGAGCACAGGCAGCCTCTACTTTCCAAATGGAACCCCAAACTCCCCGAAGGAAGGCAGCTTGGAGCTGGGCCACCTGCTGACCCAGAGGAGGGGGAATTGCTACGATAATGAATCACAAAGAAAAAAAAATAAAGACTACGAGGTCAAGGATTGAGCACCTAGTGGAAAAGCTTTGCTGCAAGCAAGCAGCACCAGGCTGAGCAGAGCCCAGGCTCGAGAGAGTGCGTTGGGGAGGGGCATGGAGCGTGGGTCTTTTAAAGCCAAAAGACCCCTAGCAGGAAACAGCCTTTGTGTGTGACAGATTGTTGGCAATACCTGGGCTTGTCTTAGGTAAGTGCTGGGCAGCTGAGGTTATTCTATGTGGAGCACCCACCTCAGTGTTGGGGGGCCCAAACCCAAGTTAGGGTTGTGGGGCTTGGCCAGATGTGCCTCCGGTCACTGGGTGGCCAGGTCAGGGTTTGCCAGGACACAGGTGATCATCTCGGCAGATGATGGCCCTCGAAGCCCAGATGCTCCCAAGGTGGCAAGGCCCATGGCTCATGAGGTCAGACACTCCTGGGCTGGGAGCTGGTCTCCACCGTGTGTGGCTCATTTTCCCACGTGCAAAACGGCAATGAAAGTTCGTGGAGTCGTGGCCTATTTCAGGGTCAGCCCTACTTGTATAAGACTAAAATTGGGAACAGGCAAAACTACTCTTGAAGATCCCTTAAATCCCCTCCACCCCTGCCCATATGTATACACATGGTTTCGTGTACACAACTGTGAAGAGTGACTCTAAAGAAAACTAAATTTGGAGACGTGAAGAGCTAGAACAGAGAGAGGGGCAAAGGGGAAGCCGGGAGCAGATGGCTGGGCTCTCCCACCATCTGCCTTCAAGAAAATATCCACTAAACCACTCGGGTTTGCTGTCTGGCCGCTCCCTCTTCTGTTTTCATATTAATATTTCATATTTCATATGAATCATCTATAATCTGAAGATGTCTTAATAGACTTGTGTTATGGTGAGAAATAAACTAGATAAAATATGTAAAGGCTCCCAGCACAGGGTCTGGTGCATGGTAGGTGCTCAGTAAATGTGGGCTGAGTTTGGATCTTACTCTGGCGTGGTCAGATCCATGTAAGAGTCTCATTTTCAGCCAGTAAGCCCCAGTACAGCTCATTCCATCTCCTACGTCTCGGTCTTGGTTGTTAAAATATCAAAATGCGCCCACAAAATCGGTCAATAGCTGCTGCCCCAATTCCCCCTGAGCGTCCCAAGCTGCCCTGGTTGCCCTGGCCTCTTCCCTAGGGCCCCCAAATTTCATGATGAAGCACCTCGAGGGGTGACCCTGGTGCAGCAGGGGCCCCAGAACACTGCTCAGGCACTGAGCCAGGGTCTGTTCTGCTTGGTTGGCCCTTGCCCTTCTGGGGTTAAATATTTCAAGGTTCACCCCTGCCCGTGCCCCCACTGTCCCGTCAAAAGTGTTCCTGCCTGTCTCGGTTGGCATTTCCTGCTGGAGCCCACCGACCCCTCCCACGGCCCTGGGCTCTGGCCGACCGCTTGGGGCTGGCTTCTGGAGGCAGTGGTCTTCCATGGTGCTTCCCCGGGAGGAGGTGGAGAGGAGGAGCTGAGGAGGAGTGTGAGGCCTGCGCACAGCAGGGCGCAGTGAGGGCCTTTGATGGCCTTGCAGCAGCTCCGCACAGGCCTGCCCTGCAGCCAGTGGAGACCCAGGCCCCCCCGCTCCCCCCCAGCACCTGCCCGACTTCCCCAGGAAATACCTGCGAAGGCTGGAGAGAATGAGTGGGTTCACCTGACACGAGTGTGAAATTTCTTTGATGCCTTGAGCTTTATCTCAAAAAATACATGCTGATTCTGCATTCTGCTCCACAATGTTCCCAGCTTTGTTTAAATCTAAAAAGAGGGCTTTAAGTTGCTCCCACTGAAGAAAGTCCACCGTCCAGGAAGACGATGGGTGCAGCCTGTGGCTTCGCTGACACCTGGGCTCACTGCCACAGACCTCTGGGCACTCTAAGGCTGGAAATCTGAAAACCTTGGTCCCCTCCCTCAGGAAGATGCGGCCTCTGAATTCTCACACCTGTGCCTATTCCTGGAGCCACCTCCAGTTTCTGTCCCTCTGAAATGGGTGCCCCAAACACAGCCCAGAACCCCGTGCACCCTGACAGGGCCCAGGACGCTCAGGAGAGGCTCTGTTGTAGATAGGATGTAGGCCTGGCGGTGATTGTTTCCAGCCTGCCTGGGGCTGAACACAGCACAGCCAGGGAAAAGGGGAGCCCAGAGGCAGAGTCCCCTGGATCCAGCGGCACCCTCTGCCCTTGGGTGTCCCAGGGGTGTGAGCCCATAGATTTCCCCTTGCTTTACTTAGACTAGGAATAGCTGGGCTTTATCTCTTGCAGCTGGAAGAGTCCTAATTAATGAAACTTCCCTAGAGAGGACAACATTCAGATGAGACCTGGTCACTCTCCTCGAAGACCTGAAGGCCATCCCTGGGAGGAGGAAGCAGATCTGTTCCCTCTGGCCCCAGTGGGCCAGAACCAAGACTGAGCTGTAGGAGATGGAATGAGGCAGATTTAGGATGGTAGACGGAAGTACTTTCCATGTCAGATCTAGGTAGAGAGAGAAGGGCCTTCGTCAGGTGATGAGCTCCCTGTCACTGGAGGCATGTAAGCAGAATGAGAGATTAAGGCCCTATTTGGGGAGAGGTGGACTATTTATCTCTTAAGTTCTTTCCTTTTCTGAGTCTCCAATTCCAAAATATTCTCTAAACTCTGTTCAGGATGTCCCATCCCCACTCCAGAGGCCAGGCCTTGTCCAAAGTTGACTCTCTCAGCTAGAGACACTGGGGGAGAGCAGGTGGGTGTCTGCACCCAGTGAGACTTGCTCTCAGCATAGGTGTGGATTCTAGGGACTGGGAAAAGTCAGTGGCACAAAGTGACCTTGTCTGGCACATTATTGCTGTGGTTTGTACACACTGTGCAGATGCCTCTGGGAGAGGCAGTGCCTACAGCTCTGTTGGCAATGCCAAGTTTAGCAGGAAGAACCACTCACCCTCTTTCCAGAGGGTACTTTGGCCCTGAGGGGCGACTCCTTCCGCTGTCCAGGTTGTACACTGTAGCGCCAGGGGGGCGCCCCTCACAGGGGAGTCACCTGCGCATTATGGTTATTACTTCATGTTCCCGGCAGATGGCAGTAAAGTGTTCCAAGGAAAAGAGGCTTTTTCTGATTTGCACAGAAACCATCATGTTCCTTAGGCAGCAGGAATCTTGGAAATGACAATCAGTCCTCCAGATTCTAATCTAAAAGTAAGATTTTTTTACCCTATTCACATAACTTTAATATCAATCAAAGTAAGACATCACTTTCATTTTTTAATGTCGAATGGTTCTGCAAAGCTTATAACAAAACCCAATATTCTCCTCTCCACCTCATCCCACCAGCTTCCCAGAGGCAACCACCTGCAACTCCTTTAAGTATTTCTTCTGATTTCTAAATAATCTGCTTACAGGACTAGCTCTTGATTTCTCCATTTTAGACATCCTGTTTGACTTTCTCTGATGGAAGATGAAGGTTTATCTCTCTTACACTCCTCTTCCCCACCACTCACACATCTATATTTTCTTTGCCCTCTCCCTCCTAGTGTATTGGTTAAATCAATATTCAGTGTTCAGATGATTATGAATGTGTAAATATTCACTGCTGAGCCAATTAGTGATCTACAATGATGTTTTCTCGTTACAACTTTTTTCTTTCTGGAGTTAATTTCTTGTTTACCTTTTTTCCTAAATATGTCTCTTTTAAAATTTTTAATTTAATTTTTTTTTTTTTTTTTTTTGTCAACTAAATGCAATGTTCCGTTGTAAACTGAGTCCTTCTGTTGTAAAGGACATAATTGGGACAATTGGTGAAACCTGAACAGAGGTGAAACTTGAATGGATCGTAGTGATGTATCAGTGATTTTTTAAAAAATAAACTTTATTTCAACTTCAATTCAGTTCCAGAAGCTCCATAAGAACAATGAAGTTTTTTAAAAATACAATTAGGGATGGTAATTAGTATACTTTCCTTTTGTTTTTGCTCCCCTCCCCGCCCCCACCACCCATCCGTCTGCTCTATTCAGGGCAACTTGCTCCCAGCCCTGTGCCCAGCCCTCTCCCTGGTTTCTTTCTCCCAGGCCTGCTCCCAGCCCTCACCCTGGGATCCACCATCATCAGCTCATGTAGATTCTTCCATTTTCTTTCTCCCATGTCTTCCTATTCCCTGTTCACTCCCTTATTTTGGTGGCACACATCCTCCAGGAGCTTTCTGAGAAAGAGGGAATGGGAGGTAAATTCTTTGAGCCCTTTCAGGTCTGAAAATATCTACTTCTACCCTGGCTAGCACAGAATACTAGACTGAAAACACCTTCTCTCAGAATGTGAGTCTTGCCCCACTGTCTTCTACCTTTCAATGTTGCTGTCAAGAAGTCTAGTGTCATTCTCAAGCCTTGTCCTTCGTATGTGACCTGTTTTTAGATTCTTCTCTTATTCTACAAGGGTGTGTTTTGCTGTGAGTCTTCATTCATTATGTTGAGCACTGGGTGGGCCCTTTCCATCCAGGGGCACATGTCCCTCACTTCTGGGAGATTTTTTTACATTGATCCTTTAATATCATGTTTCCAGGCCTCTGCTGGGGCTCCTATTGGTTGGATAGTGAATATCCTGGACCGTTTCTAAATTTTTCTTATCTTTTCTTACCCGTTGCCCATGACTTTCTCTTTTTCTTTCATGATCCAGGTAATTTCCTATCCTTTATATTCCAGATGTTTGTGTGAGTTTTTTTTTGTTGTTGTTGTTGTTATTGTTTGTTTGTTTGTTTTCTTTCATTTTGTTAATTTCCAAGAATGTTTTTCATTCTCTGAATATTCCTTTATATAGCATCCAATTGTTATTTCATGGAGAGAATAGCTTCTCATTTCACCGAGGTTATTAATTCAAGGGGGCTTTTTGAAGTTTTCTCCTGCTCTGGTAACATCTCTATTTCTCTGAGTTCCTGGTTTATGTATATGTTTTGTTCTCTGCCTTTCCTCTGATGTCTGGTGCTCCTTGCCTGTTCCTAGGAAGCGTGAAGCACTAGGAAGCTAATCTTTTCACACTGAAAGTACCAGTGAGGCTCGTCACCAGGACGGTCCCAAGGTGATTGGCAGCCATGGGTCCAGGCATTTCGTTGGTTAATCCTACAGTGGCAGGATTTGTAAGTCTGATCTCTCAGGTCAATGCACTAAGGTACGAACCACACTGGAGACATACTAGTCTTGAGCCTTGTGGCAGTTTGATGTTATTTATGAATTCCAAAAAGATATAGATTATATTTGTAAACTGGTCTATTACTCTGGGTGTGATATCCCTTTGATTGTATTAAAGTCAGAGGTTTCACTTTCACTTTATTAAATCAAGATTAGGGCTTTGATTGAAGCATGCCTTTAGAGTGCGTCTCAGCATTGAGTCCCAGCTCCCTTGGTGGGCTGATAAAATAGACTCTCACATGGAAGTAGGCACACAGGAGAACACAGAAAAAGACATGGCAGATGAGAGAACTTAGTTTTGATGCTGGAGCCCCAGAGAGAGATGAGACATTTGCCTGATAGTTCACAGCCGACCTTATGAAGAGAACAGGGCAACTGAGATGGCCTGGAAACAAATGAGCCCCCAGAAGAGAGACAAGCCCTCCAGCCCACAGCTAAGATCAGAAGAAGCTGGGCCCACGGAGCCTTAAGAGGAGGATGAAGGCTGAATCCTCGCAGATATCGCCCACCATCTTGCTTCAATACGTGGAAACAGACTTTGGGTGAGAAAGTACCTTTTCTGGTACCTTGAGTTGGACTCTTTAGGGCCTTGTGACTGTAAGCTTCTACCCCAAATAAATATCCTTTATGAAAGCCAACAGAGTTCTGGTATTTTGCATCAGTACCCCTTTTGGCTGACTAATACAAGCCTTAATTGGCTAAATAGCATAGCATCAAAATACAAAAAGCAAAGGTGGTGTGGCAATAAACAAATTAACATTTTAAATATATATTTTGACCCAATAATCCAAAGTCTAATTGTTCTAGTACTTAATTACAAATTCATTGAAAGTCAAATATTTAAGGCCAGGTTCTTTCTAATTAAAAAATATATATGCAGGCCCATCAACAGGAACAGGTTACATGTATGGCATTGTCATGCAATAGATATTATACAGCCAATAAAAGTGATGATGCAGAGCCATATATTTCGTGCCATTGCAAAGATGCCTTTGACAGCATGACAACTGCAATCACGAGTGTTCCTGGAAGACACTGGTGAAGGGAAATCCTGCACTTTGGACAGTCCATATGCACACTTTGTCTGGACTGAGAAATAGCTGGAAATAAGGATTTTCACTGATTTCACTTTGTAGCTACTGATTTGGCTGAAATGTCAGGGATTTGGGAGGCACAGTATTGGAAGGTTTGTGACAAGGTGGCCTGTGGAAGAACACGCCTCTTGCAATGAGCACAGGGCATGAAAGAGATTTGCATCCCATGTGAGTGCTCACCAAAGGCTCTCCACTGCAAAAGAGGCTCTTACTAATCGGATGGACAAAATGACACTCTGGTGCTTACTCAATGGGCCCCTGTAGAAGGTGGCCTTGGTGGCAGGGATGGAGGCCACGCACGGGCTCAGTGGATCTGATCACCACCACGGCTAAATCTCCAGTGTGTCCAAGATAGAGACCAATACTGAGCCTTAAACATGACGCCATTCCCCAGGAGGACCCGAGAGCCACCTATTGGTTGATTGTCTTGGACCCTTCATCACGGAGTTGACAGTGGTTTTTCATCACTGGAATTGATCCTCATTCTGGATATTTGCCTGCCTTCCTTGTCTATGCTGCTTCTTCCTTCTTTGGACTTATGGAATGCCTTCTCTGCCATTGTGGCATTCCTTTCAACATTGCATCTGACCAAGCAACACATTTCATAGTAAAAGAGCAAAAAAATGGGCTTGGGCCTTTGGAAATCACTAGTCTTACCATATACTCCATCAGCTGGCAATAGCTAGCCTAACTGTAAGGTGGAGTGGCCTCATGACACAGGTAAGGTGCCATCTGAGAGACGAAATCCTGAAAGGTTGGGGTTCTGTTTTACAGGACGCAGAATATGCTTCAGAGCAGTGACCAATAAAGGCATTTTCCTTCCCATAGCCACAATACAGGTCTAGAAATGAAGAAGTGAGAGTGGCTTTGCTCACTATTTCATCCTAACAATTTGCAGAATTTATGCTGCTTGTTGCCACAACTTTGAACTCTATTGATCTGGTAGTTTTTGTTCCCAAGGGAAAAATGCTTCTACCATAGCACACAGCCGTGGTGCCATGAAATTAGGTGATGAGATTGGAAACGCTGGCTTCCTCAAACCAGCGAACCAAGAGGCACAAGAATGTGTAACTCTGTTGTCTGGGTTGATTATCCTGATGATCAAATTAGGCTGCTGCTATACAATGGAAGAACCATGTCTAAAACTCATAGGATTCTCTAAGCTAATAAAAAGGTAATGGAAAACTGTGATAACCCCAAAAGTCAGGATCACTGAAAATTCAAATACTTGGGCAATGAAAATTTGGACGCCCGCAACTGGTAAAGAAACCCAACCAGCGAAGGTTTCGACTGACAGCAAATGGAATACGGCAGGGATGGTAGAAGGGAATTATAAAAATCCACTCTGGCCTCGTAACCAGTAACAAGCAAGGCTGGCTGCAGCTATGCATGTTTTCTTCTTGCTAACTGCATGTGTGTGTTTGTGTATGTTACTAGTTTCTTTTTTTCACTGTTTCTTCCTTTGCCCTTATTATTTTATTAAAGGATTGTTGATGATGGTCAATTTTACAACTTAGTCTTTGGGTTTCAGAATAGTCAGGTGGGACTGTGATTCCACTTGAGAAACAGTTAATATCACCTACAAATGAACTCTGCATTTCCCCAGAGTCAGATGCAATGAATATTAGGACTTTGTGTCTCCACTTTTGAAGAAGACGACGAGAACATCCTAGATTGAATAAAGGAAACTTGCACCTTATTGGGCAAAGACATCAAGTTGTTGTTATTGTGCATACATTTCAAGTCTACACAGAAGGGTGTGTACAGTGCCCAGCAGTCAAAAGGTGGAGGCTGCTGGTTATTAAGCTATTGTATCTCAGCTCCACACCTGCTCTTCCATGCTTGGCTCTGGGATGCTGGGATTCAAGCTGAAAATTTCGTTTCTCATTTGCAGGCAGACTCTCTGCTATTCCAGAGAGCTTAGCAGAAGAGCAGATGGCAAGAGGAAAGGATGAGTGTCAGTGTAACCACAGAAAACTCATTGCCCCTAAATCTGAATTTGACCCTGGCAGTAGGAGTTGGGTCCATTGACAGCTGGTTCTTGTTTCCCGCTTCTTTCAAGACTCCCAGAACCAGCCTCACCATACCCCTCTGTAGGTTTCAGCACCAGTTGGTAGTGTCCCTTCCTTGGATGTCTGTGAGACCCTCCTGTGAGCCCCAGAGAGCCCAGCACGCGCCAGGCAATGTCCCCACCAGAAAGGTTAGAAGCCCAGCTCAGTGGGACTCCTCCTCTAAGAAACTGCTTCTCTTTCTTTACATTTCTCCTTCTGTGAAAAAATTAGTACGGCTTCTGTTTTCGGGACCAGACCCTCACTGATACAGCCATGAACTGCTAACCATGATAAATATAATTTGAAGTACTTGGGAAAAAAGATCATGTTCAAATTCTTACCAACTATTTAAAGAATTACCAAATATTTTGGAGTAAATTTTAAGAGAAGTATATAGGATCTAGATGAAGAAAACTACAAAATTTTAGTGAGGAACTTAAAACATAACCTGATTCAATGAAGACACTATTGCAGAAACACACCAATATTATAAAGATATCAGTAGTCTTCTATTTTAATTACAAGTATAAAGAAATTTCATTTGATATTCGTTAGGGCTTTTTTTTTTTTTTTTTTTTAAGCTGAACCAAATAATTCTAAATTTTATCTGAAGAAATTATCAATAGTCAATAAAATATTGAAAGAGAAGGTGAACTTGAATGCCAGATATTAAAATATGTTATAAAAATATAACAATTATGGGAAGCGGCTGTGGCTCAATCAGTAGGGCTCCCGTTTACCATATGGGAGGCCCCGGGTTCGGTTCCCGGGGCCTCCTGGTGAAGGCAAGCCTGCCCGCACGGCGTGGTTAGCTGACCCAGCGAGCACAAGCAGCAAGGGGGGGATAAATGAATAAATAAATAAAATCTTTAAAAAAAATAAAAATATAACAATTAAAATAGCCTAGTATTGGTTCCATGTCTAGTAATGGCTAAATGGCTTTCATTGAATTAAACCTTCCTTCAGATAACAATTATATATTCTGAACAAAATATTAAAAAAAAAAAAAAAAAAAACTATTTAAAGGAAGTGGAGTGTGACCAAAAATAACAAAAAGTATTCAGGGAACATATCAAAACTTATGGGATACAGCAAAGGCAGTCTTGAGAGGGAAATTTATAGCCCTAAATGCCTATATTAAGAAACAAGAAAGAGCTAAACTCAAAGATTTAACTGAACAACTTGAGAAACTAGAAAAAGAACAGCAAACCAATCCCAAAGCAAAAAGAAGGAAAGAAATAATAAAGATTAGAGTGGAAATAAATGAAAATGAGAACAAAAAAGCAATAGAGAAAATCAACAAAACCAAAAGCTGGTTCTTTGAGAAGATCAATAAAATTGACAAACCCCGGGAAGCGGCTGTGGCTCAATCAGTAGGGCTCCCGTTTACCATATGGGAGGCCCGGGTTCGGTTCCCGGGGCCTCCTGGTGAAGGCAAGCCCGCCCGCGTGGCGTGGTTGGCTGACCCAGCGAGCACAAGCAGCAAGGGGGGGATAAATGAATAAATAAATAAAATCTAAAAAAAAAAAAAAGAAAGAAAATCAATCAATGTAATACACCACATTAACAAATTGAAGGAAAAAACCACATGATCATCTCAATAGATGCAGAAAAGGCATTTGACAAAATCCAACATCCTTTTTTGATAAAAATACTTCAAAAGATAGGAATAAAAGGAAAATTCCTCAATATGATAAAAGGCATACATGAAAAACCCACAGCCAACATCATACTCAATAGGGAAAGGTTGAAAGCTTTCCCCCTAAGATCAGGAACAAGACAAGGGTGCCCACTGTCACCATTGTTATTCAACATTGTACTAGAAGTTCTAGCTAGGGCAATTAGACAAGACAAAAAAATTAAAGGCGTCCAAATAGGAAAAGAGGAAGTAAAACTCTCACTGTTTGCGGATGACATGATCCTGTATTTAGAAAATCCTGAAGTATCCACAACAAAGCTACTTGAACTAATAAATGAGTTCAGCAAAGTGGCAGGATATAAGATCAACACGCAAAAATCAGTAATGATTTTGTACACTAGTACTGAACAATCTGAGGAGGAAATCAGGAGGAAAATTCCATTTTCAATAGCAACAAAAAGACTCAAATACCTAGGAGTTAATTTAACCCAGGAAGTACAGGACCTATATGCAGAAAAGTACAAAACAATGCTAAAAGAAATTTAAAAAGACCTAAACAAATGGAAAGACATTCCGTGTTCATCGATTGGAAGAATAAATATCGTGAAGATGTCAATCTTGCCGAAATTGATTTATAGATTCAATGCAATACCAATCAAAATCCCAACAGCTTACTTTACAGAATTAGAGAAGGCAATTACCAAATTAATCTGGAAGGGTAAGTGCACCCGAATAGCCAAAAGCATTCTAAAAAAGAAGAGCAATGTGGGAGGAATTTCACTGCCTGACCTTGAAACATATTACAAAGCTACAGTGGTCAAAACAGCATGGTACTGGCATAAAGATAGTCATATTGATCAGTGGAATAGAATTGAGAATCCAGAAATAAACCCTCACCTATACAGTCAACTGGTTTTTGACAAACCTACCAAGCCCACGCTGATGGGAGAAAACAGTCTCTCCAACAAATGGTGTTGGGAGAACTGGATATCTATAACCAAAAGAATGAAAGAGGACCCCTATCTCACCCCCTATACAAGAATCAACTCAAAATGGATCAAAGATCTAAATATAAAAGCCAGGACCATAAAACTACTGGAAGAAAATGTAGGGAAACATCTTCAAGACCTTGTAGTAGGTGGTGGTTTCTTGGACTTCACACCCAAAGCACGTGCAACAAAAGAAAAAGTAGATAAATGGGACCTCCTCAAAATTAAACACTTTTGCACCTCACAGGACTTTGTCAGAAGGGTGAAAAGGCAGCCGACTCAATGGGAAAAAATATTTGGAAATCACATATCTGATAAGGGTTTAATATCCAGGATATATAAAGAGATGTTACAGCTCAACAATAAAAAGACAAATGACCCAATTAAAAAATGGGCCAAAGACTTGAATAGACATTTCTCCAAAGAAGAAATACAAATGGCAAAAAAACACATGAAGAAATGCTCAACATCACTCATGATGAGGGAAATGCAAATCAAAACTACAATGAGATATCATTTCACACCTATCAGAATGGCCACTATTAAAAAGACAGAGAACTACAAGTGTTGGAGAGGATGTGGACAGATAGGAACACTTCTTCACTGTTGGTGGGAATGCAGGATGGTACAACCACTATGGAGGACTGTTTGGCAGTTCCTAAAGAAGTTGAATATAGACTTGCCACGTGACCCTGCAATACCACTACTGGGTATATACCCAGAAGAACTGAGAGCAGTGACACCAACAGACATCTGCACACCGATGTTCATAGCCACATTATTCATCATTGCCAAAAGTTGGAAACAACCCAGGTGTCCATCAACAGATGAATGGATAAACAAACTGTGGTCTATTCACACGATGGAATATTATGCAGCTGTAAGAAGAAATGAAGTCATAAAGCATATGGCAACATGGATGAACCTGGAGGACATTATGTTGAGTGAAGCAAGCCAGACACAAAAGGACAAATACTGTATGAATGCATTACTGTGAACCAAATATATTGTGTAATATATTGTTTGATTCACACACACACACACAAAAAAAACAAAAAAACAAGCAAAAAACAAAACAACAAAATTTACATGTATCCATTACATTTAATTGAGAAATGTATATATTTATTCATCTGTGTTTACTTTTTAGTTTTCAATTGCTTATGTTTTCAATTATTAAATGTACAAAATAAAGTTAAAAAAAAAAAAAAGTATTCAGGGGAGCGGGTATAGCTCAGTGGTAGAGCGCCTGCTTCTCATGTACGAGGTCCCGGGTTTGATCCCCGGTACCTCCTAAAAAAATTGGAGATGTGTTGACTATCAAAAGAAAGGAACTGTTCTGAGTAAGATATTTATTTGTTTTTCACCTGAGAGTACTCCCTCATCCATGTAGTATGGGATTGCTAAAACTAAAGCAGAAATCTTTATCTTACTGACTTTACATGATAGATATTAGAATTTGGGGCTGCAAGAGCAGCTAGAGAATGAGGTGCAAATTTTAAAAAAAGGGTGGCACCATTAAAAGGGAAGTGCACAAACCAGTACAAACTCTACAAAATCCTTGGATGACCCCTAATGTTCAGAGATAGGGAAGATTTCAAAGGCTAAAAGAATTGAGATAGTTCAGTTGTTTACTGGAAGGAAGACAGAATTTGTAGTTTGAGTACAGCCAAGTTAACTCCTTGCTAGAGAAAATATCATCACTCTTCAGAGGAAGATAATAGAATCCACACTGTCAATGCATCATCCACAATGTCCAGTTTACAATAAAGATTATTAGACATGTAGGAAGAAACAGGATGAGTCCAGTGAAAAATAAGTCAATAGAAACAAACACTCATATAACAAAGATGTGAGAATTAGCACAATGACTTTTTTTTTTCACAATGACTTTAAAGCAGATGTTATATGTTCAAAGACTTAAAGGAAAAATATTAATAATGAATGAACATCTAGGAAATCACAGCAGAAAAATAGAAACTTTAAAGAAGAAACAAATAAAAATTCCAGAATTAAAATATCTGAAATGAAGAAGTCACTGGATGGGCATAGTAGCAGTTTGAACCTGGCAGAAGAAAGGGTCAATGAACATGAAGCTCAGTAAATAAATCATTCAATCTTAAAAAAAATGGGGGGGGACGGATGTGGCTCAAATGGTTGGGCATCCGTCTCCCATATGGAGGGACCCGGGTTCGATCCCCAGGACCTTCCGGTAAAAAAATTTAAAAAATTTAATTAATTAAAAAAAAAAAAAAAAATGAAGCCTTAAAAAAAAAGGAAAAACATTTGAAAAAAAAAGTAAAGAGTCTCAGTAATCTCAGGGACAATATCAAGTGGTTTAACAAATATACACAAACTCTCAGAAGGAGAGGAGATTGAGTCAGGGATAGAAAAAAATGTTTGAAAAACTACTGTTGATGACATCTCAAATTTGGTGAAAAACATAATTTACAGATCCAAGAAGGACTACCTCAAGGAATGCAAATACAAAAGAAAATCACACCCAAGCCCATCATGGTCTAAAGACCAAAAAGAAAGAGAAAATCTTGAAATCTTGAAAGCAGCCAGTAAAAAAGCGACATATATAACAGAGGAATGGTTATATGAATGATGATATCAGAAACAATGGAGGGGGCAAGATGGCGTTGGTGTAGGAGGGCGCACACTGCAAGCTCCCAGAGCAAGGCGGATTGGGGACGGGGTCCTGCCCGGGGGTCTGTGCTGTGCACGCGTGGAGTGAGAAGCTTGGGACATCTATCTGCGCGGATCGGCGGCGTGGACCGAACGGTGGAGATTCGTGAGTTTTGAGGCTGCCGGTGGAGGTTGGCACAGGCGGCTGAGCCCCGCGGTTACGGAAATAAATAATAAAACGGCCATTTGGAGCCGCGGGCGGGGGCGAAAAAGTTTTATTTTCTGGGGAGCTGGCTGCCTGGCGCCCCTTGGACCTTGTGTGAGCAGAGCTAAAAGCTAGTCAGCACCCGGTGAACCGGAGGGGGATTTTGGTCGGGGAACGGAGCTGATCTCCCTAGCCACCCAGGGATAAGACCCGGGCCGCTGCGGAGCCAGGAGGAAGGGACACTTCCCAAAGAAGGGAGGGTTCGGTTGGAAGACAGGGAAGGGTATTTCATATTTTTAGACATCGATCTGGCTGCCTGCACCGCCCCATAGCTTTGGGGAGCAGATGAGCCGAACTGAAGCAGCACCAGGCTGAGAGCAGACGCGAATCTGCACTCAAACTGATTTACTGAGCAGCCCGGTGACGCTGGAGCTCGGCGCCAGAAGGGGCGGAATCCGCCGTCTTTAGCACTCCTCACTGACTAACATCAGAGTTTCAGCTAACCTGGGGAGTCCAGAAAGTGGGACATGCTTGATTAATTTCCACGGGCCCAGCTAGGGTCCCTTCCTTAAGGGGGTTGGTCTAGAGGAGGAATTATTTTGGGTCTGGCATTTGGCTAAAAAAAAAAAAAAGTGAGGTCACCTCAACAATTGAAAAATAAATTCTTTTTTAATTTAGTTTAATAGCTAAAAGCTGCTTCAGGACCTGCATATAGAACCCTGTGGGGAAATTCATTGATAAACACAAGTAGGCAGGAAGGATCCACTTGGACCCTAGGGGTATCATTGACCCCCCTTGTTTCCTTCTTCTTTTTTCTTTTTTTTTTTTTATTTTTATTTTTTTTATTTTTTATTAGTATTAATTTTTTCCTTTCAGACCTTTCTCTACTATTTCTCTACCTCCTCATAATTCTAGCCTTCTAAATCACTATATATATATATTCCTCCATTTGTTTTCCCAGTCCATTATAGGAACTCCATATTTTTTCCTAGTACTCTACACTGCCTACACAAGTTAAATATTCATCTCATTGAATCTCATTTTGCCCCTCTTCTAACTTTTATCAACATTTCTATTATCCTTCTGCCTTCCTTACATCTTTTGATTCCTCTGGCCCTAACCTTTTGCCTTCAAGGGAACATAGAAAGAAGTAAGGAAATAAAATAAGAAGAAAAACTGCCAAAGAGAAAACTTAACTCACACGCAGAACCAACAGCTAAATAAAATTCTAGAGCATAGAGAAAAGCTAATCAACTGAACAAACCCATCAAGATAATATGATGACCAGAGGGCAACAGAAAAATACAAATGACTCTGAAAAACTGGAAAACATGGACCAGTCCAGTGCACAAAATAAAAATCAGGAAGCAATGCAGTACATCGAACAACTAATCAAAGCTATCCAAACAAATATCATGGACCAACTTAAAGAACTGAAGGAAGAGATTAAGGATATAAAGAAGACACTGGGAGAACATACTGAAAAAATAACTAACACACCTAAAAACGTAATGGATATGATGGCGAACAAAGACACAAGTCAAGAAATGAAAAAGACGCTGGACTCACATGGCAGCAGAATTGAACAGGCAGAGGAAAGAATTAGTGATATGGAAGACAATACAGTTGAAATCAAAGAGATTGTAGAAAACATAGACAAAAAGA
>JAKSZT010007815.1:3686567-3704120 GCA_026826555.1 Tolypeutes matacus | reverse complement strand
AAAAAAAAAAAAAAGAAACAATGGAGGCAAGAATATAATGAAGGGAAGCAGATGTGGCTCAAGCAATTGGGCTCCCATCTACCATATGGGAGGTCCAGGGTTCAATTCCTGGGGCCTCCTGGTGAAGGCAAGCTGGCTCATGCGGTGAGCTGGCCCAAGCGGAGAGCTGGCCTGCGCAGAGTGCTGGCCCATGCAGGAGTGCTACCCTGCATGGAGAGCTGGCATGGCAAGATGACACAACAAAAAGAGACACAGAGGAGAGACAATAAGAGATGCAGCAGACCAGGGACCTGAGGTGGCACAAGAGATTGAGCGCCTCTCTCCCACTCCAGAAGGTCCTGGGATTGGTTCCCGGTGCCACCTAAAGAGAAGACAAGCAGACACAGAAGAACACACAGCAAATGGACACAGAGAGCAGACAGCAAGCAACGGGGATAAATAAATCTTTTAAAAAAATAAATCTTAAAAAACAAAAAAGGAATATAATGGAGCAACATTTTTAAAGTGCCAACAGAAAAAAAAAAGATCCCAGAGTTTTATATTGAAGGAAACAATCCTTCAAACATGTGGGAGGAATAAAGGCATTTTCAAATAAATAAAAATGGAGAGCAATAATTAATAGCAGACTTGAACTACAACAGATATAAGATGTTCTTCAGGCTGAAGAGAAATGGCACCAGAAAGAAACATCTATAGGAAAGAATGAAGACTACCAAAAAATGGTAAATATGTAGATAAATTTTTTTAAAACTATTTTTTATTCTCATATTTTCTTTAAAAGATAAAAGATTGTTTGAGGCAAAAATTATAGCAATGTATTATGGGGTTTATAATATACATAGATATGTATGATAAAAATAACAGGACAGAAGGATTGTTACAAAGTTTTTCCTTTTAACATAAAGAGATAATAATTTCTATGATAAGATAAGAATGCATAATGTAATCCCTTGTGAAAATGCTACAAAATAATGTAAATAGGCTTAGCCAAAAGGCCAATAAATTAAAACAGATTATTAAAAATCTTTGATTATCGGTAATCTAAGCACCTCTTAAAATATATGTATATATATATATATATATATATATATATAACATTTTTGTAAGCAAATACACATATATGCATATATATTTATATATCATTTTGCAAATGTTTGTATGTATTGTGAGAATTTTGATTTTTACCCATAATTAAAAAAAAAAAAAATCTTTGATTATCTAAAAGAAGGTAGGAAATAAAAAAGAGGAATCAAAAACACATGGGACAAATAGAAAATAATATCAAAATTGATAGACCTAAATCCAACTTTATTAATAATTATATTAAATGTAAATGGATTAAACATTCCAACTAAAAGGCAGAAATTGTCAGACTGTCTAAAAAAAAACAACTATCTAAACGCTATTTGCAAGAGGTGCATTTAAAATATAAAGATACAAATAAGTTGAAAGTAAAAGGATAGAAAAAAGTATACCATGCAAATATCAAGCATGAGAATGCTGGAGTAGCGATATTAATAGCAGATAAAATACATTTAAAAACAAGGAGTATTAGCAGAGATAGAAACATTTTATGATGTTAAAAGGGCTAATTTGTTAGAAAAACAGAACAATTATAAATGTATAGGTACTGTTCTAGTTTGCTAGGCTGCCAAAATCAATATACCAGAAATGGGTTGGCTTTTTACAATGGGGATTTATTAGCATACAAACTATAGTTCCCAGGTTGTGAAAATGTCCAAATAAAGGCACCATCAAGACGATACATTCTTCCTGAAGTCAGGCTGCCAGGGATTCTGGACTCCTCTGTCACATGGCAAGGCACAAGGCAGCATCTGCTAGTCTCTCCCTTCTCTTCTGGATTTCATTGCTTCCAGCTTCTTGCTTCCGCGGCTTTTTTCTTCGTTTCACTCTCTTATAAAGGACTCCAGTAAGAGGATTAAGATCCACCCTAAATGAGGTGGGTCACATCTTAACATAAGATCCTACTCACCAAAAGATCCTACTTAACAATGGGTCCACACCCACAGGAATGGATTAACTTTCTGGGGTCCATACAGCTTCAAACCATCACAGGTACCTAATAGCATAGTTTTAAAACACCTGGGAAAAAAAGTGCCTGATAGAACTAAAAGTAGATATAGACAAAATCTACAATTATGTTTGGAAATTTAAACCTTTTTCCAGAAGTTGATGGAAGAAATAGACAAAAAAAAAAAAAAAAAAAAAAAAAAAAAATCAATAAATATATAGAAGATAGGAATAACATTTACCCTATCATCCACAATTTTAATTCTAGGAAACTACCCAAGGGTGATACTAGTACAAATGTATACACACACACACACGCGCACACACACACACAAAACATGAATAAACATGTTTATAGCAGCTTCGTTGGAAATAGTCATGAATTGGATACAATTCAAAAGAAAATGGACCAATAAATTGGGGTGTATTCACCCAGTGGATTACTACACAGCAATAAAAGAAACAAACATGAAATTCTCAACAACACGAGTGAATGATGAGCAAAAAAAAGCAGACATAAAGTCGACATACTGTATGATTTCATTTATATGAAGTTCAAGAATTGGCAAAACTAACTTGTAAAGTGGTTACAAAGCAGTAAAGTAATAATTACCTCTTAGGGAAGGAGGCACCAAGAAGCCTTCTGAGGCTGGGCTTGTTCTACTTATTGAATAGGGTGCTGGCTAAACAAGGTTACATGATTACATGGGGGAGGTGAGAGTATTAAATTTATGATTTGTACAATTTTCTGGAGTATGTTACACTTCAATGAAAAGTTCAAAATAGAATGGTAACACTGAAAGCCGGTAAGGATGGAAGGGGAAAATGGGTGCACTCATATCCTGCTGGTAAAAGTACAGATCTATGTAAAGTTTTAAAGGGAAATTTAAGAGAAAGCCTTAATAATATGCACAGTGTTTACCCAGTAATTTTATCTCTAGAACCAGACCGATATGCAAAGATGTCATCACACCATTGGCAAAATTTGGCGACACCTAAATGTCTCACCATGTTGAATATAACACAGCCTTTAAAAATCCTGTTATAGAAAAAAACGCATCGCACTGACTTGTAAAAATGTTCATGGTATATGGCTAAATGAAAGGAACACGCTCAAAATAATACATGCAATGTGATCATATCTGGAACAGTTGGAACACTTTCAGAGACAAATAACAGAACACCCACCCAAAAGCAGGTTCAACAATAAGGGGAGGGGGGTTTATGTCACACAATAGGGGTCCAAAGACAGGGAAGTTCCAGGGTTGGCTGATTAAGCTGCTCCATAATGTTATCCAGGACGCAGTTTCCATCCTCAGTGTTGGTTTTTATTTCCAGTTCCCAGGACGATCCCCTCACAGAGTGGTGTTGAGTGGCAGAAAGAGGACCAAGACCTGTGGGTCTCTAAGAGCAAAGGAAACATTTCCCATATATTCCCTACCAGACATTGCCATGCATCTCATTGGCCAGAATTGTATCAAAGCCTATGTCTAAACCAATCACAGCAGAGGCAATGAGACTGCAGTAATCATCTTCAACCAATCAGGTTTGGATTTAAAATAACAAAAACCTTTGACTCTTTCTTCTTTCGCCACTTCTCATCCAAACAGCTCAAAAGGATAATCTCTTTTTCAAAATTCCTCTCTTCCCATTCTCTCCTCTACCTATTCCAATATGGTATCCTCCCCATCATGCCACTGACAACAGTGACCTCCTTTCATCAAATCCAAAGACATCACTGAGTTCTTATCTCCTGGGTCTCCCTGCTGTGTTTAACCCTTAGGCCCACTCCTTCCTTCCTTCATACTGCACTCTCTTGGTTCTGTGAATATCTTGCTTTCCCTGGTTCACCTAATTTCTGGCCATGGTTTTTCTCGTTCTTCATGGGAGCGGAGATGGATAAAGACAGATTTCTTGGTGAGATTGTTTGAACACTTAGATCCAGCCTTACCTGAAGCCTGACCCTAGATATTTTTTAGTTACATGAGCCATTGCTTTTCTCTATTTTCTACAATATAATTTTAGTTGGGCTTTGGAGACTGGCCAAAGGAGTTCAGCACAGCATTGAAATTCTCTCCCTTGGTAACTCCTTCCCTTTTCCTATTGGCACAAGCAACACTAACTTTAATACTAACTACACTCAGACACCCAAAGAACACATAGCTGAGGCTGGAAGAGTGGTAAGGTTGTGGGAAAATTAATAAGGAGCAAACCTGAGAACTCTGAGAAATGCCCCATCCAGAGCTGCTGGCTTGAGAACACACACCAACTCATAAGTCCCATTTAGTGTGACAACTTTATAAGTCAAATGGTCGCTGCATTGTTTCAGATGGGAGCCCAATCTGCCAATCTGCTTCCTGGCCTAGGCACCCTGAAGGGAAACCTCTCTGCCAGCCTCTTCCCTCTGGAATTGGGATAAAGCCCACTGTATTAGTCAGCCAAAGGGGTGCTAATGTGAAATACCAAAAATGGGTTGGTCTTTATAAGGGTATTTATTTGGGGTAGAAGTCCACAGATACCAGGCCATAAAGTGTAAGTTTCTTCTCTCACCACAGTTCATTGCCACGTGTTAGAGCAAGACAGCTGCTGGCGTTTGCCAGGGTTCAGGCTTCTGGGGTTCCTCTCTTCCTGGGGCTGCGTTTCTCTCCGGGCTTAGCTCCTGTTTTCCTCCACAAGGTCAGCTATAGACAATCAGGCAAACAGCTTGCTTCTCTTCTCCTGGGGCCTTCTCTCCAACATCAAAACGGCTTCTCAAAAGACTGCTTCAACTGTCCTTTGCCTTGCCTTTTACATTCAATTCCCCACCCACCAAGGGGTGGGGCTCAATGCCCTAATCCTAACCTAATCATGCCCAGATTAACAGATCAGTTTACAAGCATGATCCAATTATTTTTTTGGAATTCATAATGACATCAAACTGCCACACCCACCTAAGACCCTCTACATTTCTGGTTGTCCTCAGAGGGCAAGGTACACATGTGGAAATCAATGACGTACTTACTTAATCCCTGAGAGAGCTTACATTGGATATTAATGATGGTAAATCTAGTTCTTTGTTTACAAATAGACAGTGAAAACTCTCTGGACAATGTGAGCAGAATCAGCAGCCTAAACCAATAATCAGAGCAAGGGGCCTATCCTGAAGTAGAGTTAATGCAGGAAACAGAAGAAAATTTAAACAGTCTTACTCTTCTGCACCTTGAGATTTTTAAGCATTTGACACTGATAAAATAATTTCAGGCTGTTAAGATAAAGGAGTTGGGAAAAAGTTCTTGAGACTAATGTAAATCTAATTCCCAAACTGACAAAGCCCTCTCACACAAAAATCTGTAATATTAGCAACTTGAATGCAGCAGTATATTAAAGGAGTAACTCACTGTGACTTTTTTTTATTCTAGGAATTCAAAGATGACTTAACAATTATCAAAGGCAGTAATGTAAACTTATTGCATTTAGAGGTTAATGTAGAAAAACAGGCAATGGTTCTAACAAACCAAAATAGACATTGATAAAATATGATTGCCATTCCCAATATAAACTCTTACTTTAATAGAAATAGAAAGATAATCCTAAAATGTAATAGAGTATTAGAAACCTGCAGTAAATATCATACAAAGCAGGTGAAAAGCTGGAGCCAATAACAAAACAAGGATGATGCCTGCTGTCTCCATGCTTAATCAACATTGTTTTGAAGCTTCTAATATAAGAAAATGAAGATTTATAACCATTGAAGAGGTAAAATCATTACTTGCATGAGATTATCAAAAGAGTTCAAGAGAGTGAACTCAGAATATGAGAAACACGGTGTGAATTTAGTAAGATAGCTGGTGAGAATATAAATTTAGAAAAATCCATAGCTTTCCAATATAACAAAGATACTTTAGAAAATAAATGCAATTGAAAAAGAGTCTACTTACCATAGCAGCAAAAGCTATAAAATGCCTAGAAATAAACCTAACAAAAAATATGTTAGGCCCCAAAGAAGCAAATTATAAAACTTCACTGAAGATAGTAAAAGAAGACTTGAATACAAAGAAGGAATGTGCCACATCCTTGATGGAAAACTCAATAGTATGGAAATGTCAGTTCTCCTCAAATTACCCTATACATTTAATGTTATTTCCATCAAAATCCCAGGGGTTTCCTCCCCAAAACTCATAATCCCAGTCCAACCATGAGAAAAACATCAGACAAATTCCAGTAGAGGGACATTCTACAAAATACCTGATTAGCAATCCTCAAAACGGAGCTCATCAGAAATGAGGGAAGTCTGAGAACCTCTTCAACAAGGAAGAGCCTGGGGAGACATGCCAGCTGAACGCACTCGGGATCCTGAATGGATCTGGCAACAGAAAAGTCCTTAGGTAAAACAAAGGACTTTAGTTAATGACAATGCATCAATGGTGGAACATTATTTGTACCATATTAATAAAAGATGTTGATAATAGGGAAAACTGGGTGAGGTGTATATGAGAACTCTATTTTATAGGGGAGAAGAGGAAAAAATTTGTCGACCTTATTCTACATTTTATCCGGAATAATACATGGATAGTAATAGGACAAGATTTTCATTTTAAGATGAATGGACACCTACCAAGTTAAAGAAGGTTTCCTTCTCTTGAAAATCACCCTCAAAAAAGGAGAGCAAAAAACAAACACAAAATCCACCTTGGATGAAAGAGGAGGCATCTGGATGGAAGACAGCTGGAAACAGGGGTACCTTAGACGGGAAAGAGGGTGGTTAAATCTGAGGGCCCAATGAGGTCCGTTGGACAGGAGAAAACCAGCCCCCCAGGAGAGGCTCAAGAAGCGCAGGGGCCAGGGACCTTAGAAGGTTGTGGAGAGGCCTGTTGGGAAAATAGAGGAATTTTTTTTTTCAAAACCTGTATAAGAAGTAGGGAGACCCCCAGATTGCTGATCCCAACCCCACCCATGACATACAAGGGGCTGTCCCTCTTCTGTCCCTGCAGGTAAACAAACCTTTTCTGGAGAAATGGATGCAAAGTCTGCTGACTTGGTTTCCCCAGGCACTGAGGAAGATGGGAAGGTGTTGAGTTGACAAAAGATGGATTAAGGAGAAGTCAGACCTCCAGCTCCCTCCATACTCAGATCCAAATGAGCGGTCCCTTCCCAGCCAGCACACTTTGAAATCAGACTTTGATTAGACCTATTAGTCCCCACCTAACAACCACTGCCACCCCCTCCCCTCATCACACCCACTGGCCAAGGAGCGGAGGAGGATCCTCTGGAGAAAACGAAGTGCTCCAGAGAGCAAGCCTGCATACGCCACACAGCGGAAAACTCCCCGGCCCCTGCCTACAAATCCCACCCAGCCAGGCACGCAGGCTGCCAAGCAGCTGTCCAGGGCATCACACAAAAGGCAGCCAAGGACTACAAGACATTTGACAAAAAACCACCACCACCACCACCACCAAAAAACCCACCAAAAACAAGTGAGTTGAAGAAAGTCCAAGCCCCAAACAAAAGAGAATACAATGAATAGGGAAGGCGAACTTGAAGGAAGATTACACAGAATAGGAGGGGAAAAAAGATAATCTCCTTAGAGAAGAGAAAATATGGCATCCATTAACAATAAAGCTAACAGAAATGAACAAACAGAGAATAAGAAAGAAACCAGGGAAATTTAAAATATGAGCATGGAAATAAAAATGGATGTTGAAAGATGGCAGAAGAATCTCCCAGAAGGTTAGATAGTAAAATTGCAGAAATTGTGGTATGTCCATAAAATGGATGAATCTCAAAAACATGCCGAACAAAAGGGTTGTTTTTTTAAAAAAAAAAAAGAATATGAGGGAAGCGGCTGTGGCTCAATCAGCAGGGCTCCCGTTTACCATATGGGAGGCCCCAGGTTCGGTTCCCGGGGCCTCCTGGTGAAGGCAAGCCCGCCCGCACGGCGTGGTTAGCTGACTCAGTGAGCACAAGCAGCAAGGGGGGGATAAATGAATAAATAAATAAAATCTTTAAAAAAAAAAAAAAAAAAAAGAATACGAGACAGAGACCACAGATGGCCCTCAAAGCTTAACAATATTTACTACCTGGCGCTTTTCAGAGAGTTTGCTGATTCCTGCTCCAGGAAAAACACATGGTTCTGATATATTATCTAACAGGTTTGCGGATGTTGGAAACTAGCGAGAGGCAGTTTACAGAGTGTTGGAGGGTATGTAAAATCTTAAAAGCATGAAAAAGATATGCCTATTTTTACTTAACTTCAGGAAAAACAAAAAACTGCAAAATAAAGGAAATTTAATCACACCATGTCTTTGGCTCAGCAGGTCACAATACCACTCATGATAATGAAAAGCTGGAAAAAGTCACAACCCAACATTGAGATGTGATCATTTGAGCATACACAGGGGAGGGGCGGAGTGGGGTACGAGAGGACAGGGAGGAGGGAACATAAGTGAGCTAAAAACCCTCATCAGGGAACAGATGTGGCTCAAGCAATTGAGCATCCGCCTCCCACACGGGAGGTCCCAGGTTCGGTTCCCGGTGCCTCCTGAAAAAAGCAAAAACAAACAACAGCAAAACAAATGAAAAAACCAACTCAGGGGAGCCGATGTGGCTTAGTGGTTGAGCGCCAGCTTCCCACATATGAGGTCCCAGGCTCAATCCCTGACCCCACCCCCCAAAAAAACTTCATCTATCCTGTCAGAAAATTAACAGGTAATGTCTAAAATGGATTAATCAAAAGCTAGTTATATAAGCATATAGATTAGAACCATGGAGGAAAATACTAACCAAGAGTTATAAGTTGCTTCCCCTGGGAAGGAGACCAAGTTAAAGTAAAAAGAGAAAGGGGGGGATATAACCTACCTAATACTAAAATATATTGTTAAGCTACAATATTTAAATAGTTTGGTACTGTACAAATAGATGTTAGTGGTGCCAAACTGATAAGAAACAGGCATAGGTATAATATGGAAATTTAGTGTATGATACAGATGGGATTTCAAAGCAATGAGAAATGGATGAGTTATTCTATCATTGGTGGTGGGACAACTAGCTAGCCATTAAGGAAAAAAATAAAGTCACTTCTTCCTGAACCCTGCACATCCATCACTGTTGTTAGGACTTTTCCCTCACAACCTTCTTAAGTTGGTGTGATGATGAAAACTGTATCCCTGAGTAAAGCAAAGCATGTCTTCAGGAAACATAAACAGCATCACATAATACTTAACACACTGCTGCATGGTGTTTCCACTCAACATTATTACTGAAATGTAATACATGGGTCCGGGAATAGCCAAGTCATGATGTTTAACCACAGCCTGGGGAATGGGCTCAGGCTTCAGAAGGGATTAGGGAGGGACCAGATTAGAAGGAAACGATGAGGAGAGTGGGTGTAGCTCAGTGGTTGATCACTGTGATCAACCACATATGAGGTCCTGGGTTCAATCCCGGATACCTCCTTAAAATTTTTTTTTTTAAAAAAAGGGAAGGACAAGAGAAAGATGCAAAGCTGGAAGGAGGGTGCAGGGCGCGGGACCCTGTAGTGAGAAAAAAGTACAGGAAATAAGAGTAAAGATGAGGGAGAAGGGAACAGCAGGGTGGGATAAAGAGCCTGGGAGAGGGAAAGTGCCCTGGGAGAGGATCTGAGATCAGGTGGGAGGGAGTGGAAAGGACATGCCGGGGTCAAATTTAGGAGCACAGGTCAGGTGAAGGGACAGAAATATGAGGGAAGGACCTGTGCTCACACAGTGTTTCAGGATGCAAAAGTGGGTTTACCCTTTGACCCTGCCTGACCTTCCACTTCTGGAATTTATCCTAAGGCACTAATCAGGTAAGCACGAAAAAATCTAAGTCTAAGGACATCTCTTGGAGAATTTTTATGACAGAAAAATATCAACCAACCTAAATATCCATTTGTTTATGTGTCTTGATGTTGGTCTTCCCGGGACACTGTGAGCTTCACAGTAGGTGTTTTGCTCATCTAGTACCTGGTGCGTGGTAGGTCTTCAATAAGTGTTTTAGGAATGGATGGATGAGTGAGTGTACTGGTGAAGAGGGGCAGGGAGAAAGAAGGAAGCAGTTTTGGAGGTTATTTGGAATTTATTTCATATAATTCCAAAATAATTGAGGGAACCACCAGAGGTTTGTCAACTTTTTATTTTGCCAAGTAAGGTCATTGGGGGAAAAAACCGTATCAACTACAAATGCTACTACCACCTTTCATAAAAGAAGGAAACTTTAAACACCAAAATAGTAAGGAACACAATCTCAGAATAAAAGGCAGTCCTTTAAAGTAAGCGGATTTAGTTTTTTATATAAACGATGCTACGTGGCTTTATGGCTTTCATCTTCCTGAGGACCAGGGAAAAGTTCTTTGCCAACAGGGATGGCTCCATGGACTGACAAGTGGAAACTGGTCCCTCATATTACAGATTGAGAGACTAGGGCTCTGAGCAGATTTAAGGCCTGACTGTAGTCACCCAGCAGCCAAATAACGGGGGTAGGACTGGAACCCAGAGCTCTGTCCCTTCACTGCTGCATTCCATCCAGCCACTGTTCCTGGAATTGACTATTACCCAATGGGGAGTTGGGAGAAGGGGTTTGGAGCTCTTCAAGCCTTTTTTCCTATCTGGGCATAAATTATCTCCAGAAGAGCCCCTGGCCCTGGCTTAGACACCCCTCCAGTAACAGGAAGTTCACTACTTCCAGTGGCAGCCTCTTCTGTTGTTGGGGAGCTCTATTTCTCAGGCTATTTTTTTTCCCCCTGGGGCTGAAATCTGTCTCCACGTGGTTCCATCTAGTCTCAAATCTGCTCCCTCATCTGCATGGGGATCTTTCAGGTTTAGGAAAATATGGCATAAAGAGTCTTATCCCAGAGTCTCCTGTGACTGGATAACAGCCTAATGCCCCAACCCTTCCCCCACCCCATCTCTCCCTCCTTTCTCCTATTCTTTACTGCACAAGGAGAAAAGAACAACACTAGGAACAATTTTCATCTTTCGAATGATGATTGAATCCAATGTTCCCAACCCAATTTACAGATTAGAAAACTGAGATTTACAGAGAGTGCTGTACGGGCCATAAAGTCAACACCCTACATGACTGTTTGGAAGCAGTGCTCTGCGGCCAGCACCCACAACAATCTCTCACCTTCTCTGACGTGACCAGTCTGCCAAGGCCCAGGCTGTGACTAAGGGCAGCCTGCAAGGCACGCTCTCCAGCTGGTACTTACCTTAGACCTGGGGCTACCTTTTGCCTAATCCCATGGCTACATTATACTGATAAGGGATTCTGTGGCTGTCTACAAGTTACATAATTTCTTAGGTCTTGATATTGCAAGAAACAGAAATTGCTCTGGCTGATTGTGGTAGCCAGCCTCCAAGATGGCTCGCAGTTGCCAGCCCCTCCCGCCGCCCGGTGTTCCACCCACGTGTAATCCCCACCCGCACTGCATCAGGGTTGGTGTATGTGACAAGCACGTCTGCAAAAGTGATGGCAGGTGCTCCTGAGATTGGGTTATAAAAGACTCTCCCTCTCAGATCAGTTGCTTGGGGGGACCAGCTCCCATGAAATGAGCAGCCCTATGAAGGAGCTCACGTGACAGCCACATGAATAGGGCAACCAACTAGGCCCGGTTTTCCTAGGACCGTGCTGGTTTTCAAACTGAAAGTCCACTCAGACCGAGGTAAACCGGGATGGTTGGTCTCCCTACACGTGACTCTCCACCCCAGCCAAGCCTTTGGAGAACCACAGCCCAGCAGATGGCTGAACTTTAACCTCATGAGAGTTTCTGAACCAGATCCACCCACCTGGGCTACTCCCAGGATTCCTGACACTCAGAAAATGTTTGTTGTCTTCAGTTGCTACATTTTGGGGTAATTTGTTATGCAGCAATAGATAGCTAATACACTGATTCAGGCAGAAGGGGAACATATGGAGGGGATTTCAGGTAGCTTATGACCCTCTGCAAGGCTGGAGAACCAAGTGTGGGGGCCACACAGCCATAGCCAAAGCCAAGATCATGCCACAGATCCAGTGCAGTGGGACATGGCTCCTCACCACCAGACAGCAAGTATTGCAGCTTGGACCACCAGTCCCACTAGCTCTGCTGGATGTAGCCACTGGCACCACTGCCACTGAGAGCAGAATGTAACTGCACACCAACCCTCACCAGAAAGGATTTTCCCTGGTGCATGCTTCTATGTGTCACTAGCTCCCAATTCAAAGACCAGAGAGAATGCATCTGCTTGCCCGAGCCTGGGTGGTGTACCCATGCCTTACCTGCAAGGAGGCTGGGAAAGGGAGTTTTCAGTGTTTTCAACTTCTCTAAGGGTAGCGGGGAGGGCAGGCCCTGCTTCTCCTCAAAGCTCAGCTGGTGGGAAGTGCCCCAGTCACGAGAAGGGGAATTTGATGCTGGGTATTCAGAAAAAAAGAGACCTGTCCACATCAACCTCATCGTTAAAGATGGGATAATTAAATGAGATAGTGCACATCTACCTACTGACCTGGCACTTGGTAGATATTTATTATACACCTAGCAGCCAAGGTGTTCTTGTGAAAACATAAATCAGGTCCTGTCACTCCCCAGCTTAAAAGTTGCCAGTGGCTTCCATTGCACTTAAAATAGATCTAAACCATGGCCAAGTATAACCCAGATGCCACCTATTTCTCGCCTTCGTCTCTTTCCATGTCTTGCCTTCCAAAGTACACTTTGGGCACACTGGCTGTCTTCCCCTTCATGCAACAAGACCAACTTGGTCCACACCTTTGCCTTGGGCATGTCCTCTGCCTATAGGAACTCTTCTACTCAATCCTTGGTATGACCGGCTCCTTCTCACGTATTCCACTGAAATGGTACCTCCTAGAGAAGCCATCCCTGGCCTCAGGACCTAAAGTTGCTCCCTCATGCCCACCCTAATCACTGTCAACAGCTCACCTTGCCTGGCACATGGTAGACAACCTGTAAGTGGCCATGGCTTCTTTAGAGAAGAGGGGCTCATTCCCTGTCATGCTCCAATATTTTGGGGGAGGAGGTAGTGGTTTGTGTCCCCCAGGGAGCTGGCAGGAGAGAGGCAAGCTCCTGTCAGAGCGAAAAATAGCAGCGCTGATCTGACCCGGGTGTTTTGATCTTAGAGGTCATCGGCAGCTGGGCGAGGAATCCCCTGGTCCTGAGCCAGTCCCTCCATCCTTCCAAGAAAGGGATCCCTCAGCTGTTGCACGAGATGGACAAGACCAGGGCAGAATTGTGCCTGGCTTAACACAAGGCTCATGGAATCTAGGTCCCTTCAGCTCCTCTTCCAAAAGTGGGTTTCTTTAAAATATTTATTTCTTGCCATTATAGAGAGGGACATATTTAATAAAAGGCAGACAAAAAACCAGGCTGAGCCAGTAAGATTAGAAGTGGGAAAGCAGGAACAAGGAGGAAGCAACTGCCAAAGTTGTTGGGAATAAGGGTGGAATTTGGCTCTGAGCTTCCTGGCAGCCTGTGCAAAAAGGGAAGCCTGATCAGTTATGGAGCTCTTTTTATTATCAAGGAAGATATCTGCCAGTTCCTTGAAGGAGATAGTTTGTTTTAGTTTTAGATTTAATTTTTTCCAGACACTAAATCCTGAATGAAATCCACCCCCCAAGGCTTTAAGAGAAGACATTAAATGACGCAATAAACAATGTCCTTGTTTTACAGCAAATATTGAAGTGAAGCTCCAGTGACTGTTCTTTCCAGGATTCGGGGGCACTTAACTTGCAGCTCACTGGATGCATGTTTTGCAGAGGTATTATTTTAGTGGGGGGAAAAGCCTCAGATTGACTTTTCCTTCCAAAGAGCTGAGCCTCATTCACTTGGAGCCTCTCAATGTCCTTGCAGGGACCTGGAGGCAGCTGTCATTTTTAGGCCCTTTTTTTTTTTTTTCAGAGGGAGGTCATAAAGTGTCTGCTTTGAATCATAAAGCTCTGGTCAGGTCCTTTTGTGTGACATGCTCTAGGGAGAAATTAGGGAAAGATTTCATCAACGATTCTGCTGAAAAGTTGTGTTATGGAAAAGGTCAATGAGCCAGAAATGTCCAAGAGTGGAAGACTTTGAGCAACGGGTTGGGATCTCACCCTTTGACTACCTGCTTAATCTTGGGCAAGTTTCTTAACCTCTCTTAGCATGGTTTCCCCGTCTGTAAAAATGGTGATGGTGATACATGCTTTGGGTTACTGACAGTCAAATGGTGATGTCTCCAAAGATGTGTGCCATGTGCTCCATTCACTTCAACCCCGTTCCCCTCCTCCAGCCCCCACAGTCGGGTCAGGCATGAAAGAGGAGCTGGGTCAACCCCACCCAGTTCTCAAGGATTTCGAGTGGAGCTCTCACCCTATCCTCACTTCTGGATTTCAGGCCCAACTCAGCCCACAGAGGGAAGCTGAGGCACAGCCTCCCAAGAGCCCAGACCACTTTTCTGTGGTGACCACAATGACCCAAGACACCTGTGTCAACCCTCACCTCTCCTTCTGGAAGGGTCCAGTTACTCCCCCTGCCTTGCACCAGATTCCTTCCTGTGCCTTGGTCTTGACTCCGTGCCTGGGCAGCTTCTTGAGGGCCTCAGAGGCATCACGTCAAGTTGGGAGAAAATGGTGTACAGGCAAGAGTCGTCACGCGCCCAGTCACACAGCGCGGGGCGACAGGCGGAGCCACAGACCGGGTCTCTGGATAGCACAGCACCTCCGCGCGCACCCTGGCCCTGCGCAGGCGCAGCGCCACCTGCAAACCTGGCTCCCCAGCCCCGCTCACGGAGGCAGCCCCGGGACCAGCTGCTCCCCGCAAAAGGAAGCCAGATGGGCCAAAAGGATGGGGAGATTTAAATGGAAAACCAGCACCCCCAAGAGTTCCCTCCTCACCTCACTCACAGTTCACGATCTCAAATACCTTTTTGCTTTTCGGAGGCCGTGATCACACCCTCTTTCGGCTTCTCTTTCTGGCACCCTGTCTAGTTCAGACACAGCAGGGCACATGTCAAACACCCTGGGGACTTTGACACCTCGAGGCTCTGCTCCTGTTGTTCACCCTCCTGGAATGCCATCCTACCACTGGTGGAAATTCCAATCACCCTCCTAAGGCCCTCTCCTCTCACCGCCCACCTCTGACGTCATTTCCTCGGTGAATCCTTCTCTTCAAAAGGAACATTTCCTCAGTGTCCCCTGCCCTGGTCCCTGCAGTTGGCCTGTATAACGCTTAGCACAGCTGATGTGCATTAATTGCTGAATTAATTGGATTTAGCTGTGAGTGCTCCCATTGTCTAGTCAGACCAAGACCTCCTTGAAGTCAAGGTCCATATTTAACTGCTTGGCACTCCCCAGTACCTGGTACTCTGCCTGGTATGCAGTAGACAGATACTCAGGAAACATTAAAGGTTGTATTGGGGTACAGCAGGGGAAACAGATTGAGAGGTGAAGAATTTTCTTGTCTGTTTTTTAATATTATTGAAACAATGAAAATGCTCTACTAATGCTTGAAAAGACGAATACACAACGACGTGATTATATTGCATACCATTGATTGTATACTTTGGATAAACTGTGTATTTTATTAATATGCATCAATAAAATTGATTTGTTAAAATTTAAAAAAAAGTTGTACTGAGGGAAGCAGCTGTGGCTCAAGCAATTGAGCTCCTGTTTATCATATGGAGGAACCAGGTTCGATCCCTGGCACCTCCTGGTTAAAAAAAAAAAAAGGTGTCCCAAACCTGTGCTGGGGCTCTAAGGCCCCTGTGCCGCAAAGGGATGCACCAAAAGACAATAGGGAAAAAAAACACTTGTTTTGAATGTCTCATGAAAGCAACGTTAATTACTGTCTTGAGCATCCACCCTGGGCAGTGGAGTGCCCTGACACAATACACCTTTGAAGACTCCTCACAAAATGTATTATTGAGTCCCCACTTTGCAGATGAGGAAAAATGAGGCTCAGATAGGTGAAGTCACTTACTCAAGATCACACAGCAAGTAACAGACCAAGGATTCCAAGAAGCTGTGTTTATGATGCCAAAGTCAAAGGAAACAGATGATGTGGCACATATCCTCCCTGACCCCCCAGCCCCCAGCCCCACATCCAGACTCTCTGCTATGGGGTCTGACCCTTTACGCCCATCTGGGGGCCAGGCTTCCAGCCGGCAGCAGGGTTCACAGGAAACCCTATCTCCTTTGGGAAGAGGCCTCCTTGGGGTGTCACCTGCTAGCGGCCCCTGGGCCTGTTTTTAAGGGTTTCAGTGGAAGTTTGGAGAGGTTTGGGGAAAGGACCGCCCCTCGCTGGCCAGCGCTCCGCCCAGGTACCTTTTTGGGATCCAATCTTCCTGGCAACTTCTGAGGGGGTTTTATGGTGCCCGCTTTAGAGCCCTCGAAGCGCAGCCTACCCTGGTTGGAAAAACCTTGCAGTTGGGCCAAGCGCCTTGCAGGCAACGCCACGCAAAAAGATGTTTTGGGAACGGTTGTCTTGGCTTAGTTTCCCGCGGTGTCCCCTGCCCTCCTCAAAGGCTTTCAGCCCCTTCCCAAGCCGCGGGTTTTCTAGGCGCCCAGAGAAGGCTTTTAGGCTTTCACGCACTTTTGTCTTTACGAAAATTCCTCCCGGTCTTTCTCCAGCTGCCGTCTCTTACTTGGCAATGCCGACTCCCATTTCACAGATGGGGAAACCGAGAAACCCGGCAAGTGAGCGCGGCTTAAACACCTTTTTCAAGCCAGCCAGGGATCCGCCCCGACCTCAGAAGCTCAGTCTGTAACAAGATTCGATCTGAAGGAATACGTGCAGGTCGCGACTTTAAAACCGCACACCCAACGCAAAGAGTTAATATATATTTTTTAACCAGCCCTAAACCCCTTCCCCTCGGCCTTTGGCAAGGCGCCTACGTTTTACAACTTTAGTTTTTGTCGCCCAAACTCCTGGGCATTCAAATGGTTAAAAAGGATCGGGGCCTGCTGCGTTCGGCTGAGCCCGGAAAGGGTTAAAAATATAAACGCATTTATTCCCCCGACTACTTGGATCAAAATGGGCAGCAAAGGGCCCGGGTGAGCCAGGGAGCCCTCCTCGCAAGGACTTCCTAAAATTCGACAACTTTTAATTTCGACCAAAAAAAAAAAAGTGTCCCAGTTCCAAAGTTCTTTTAACCTTTTCCTTTTTAATTAATTTTTTTTTTCTCGATTTCTCCTCGGGCTGGATTATAAAACTCGCCCTCTCCTTTTCGGGTTCGAGGAGCTCCGTTTGCCCCCTCCGGGCAGGGCGCAGGGCGGGGGACCAGGGGGCCCCGGGAGTTTCGTCCGGGGCCGGGTTGGGACGCGGCTGGTGAGTCCCGGCTCCGGCCCCTGAATTGGGGGGTCCGCGTCTGCCCCAAACGCCGCTTTCTTCCGTTTTCCATGTCATTTCCTGTACTAATAAGATGGTGGTCAAAGCAGGGGAGGAGAGCAGCAGCGAGTCGCCGCCGCGCCGAGGCTGGCGCTGAAACTTTGCCTCGCCGGGGCCCAGCGCGCCCGCAGCGCCCGCGCTCCCGCCGCGGGGGCCGCCCGCCGAGGCCGCGCCGCCTC
>JAKSZT010007815.1:3643839-3686167 GCA_026826555.1 Tolypeutes matacus | reverse complement strand
CCCGGGCCCCGGGGCGGGGGAAGCCCCGGCAGGTAGCGGCCGCCGCGGGCCCCGGGGGCCGGCCTCCGCCTCCTTCCTCCCGGCTGGCTCCTCGCGCGCTCGCCTTGTTCCAATGTAGCCCTTTCTCTGCGCCGACGTTCGCCCGCTGACGGACGTGGCCGCCGACCAATGGGAGCGGCGGCGCGGGCCGAGCGCTCGGGATGCGAACGCGGCTGCTCGGCGGGGCGGGGCGCCGAGGGCTGCGGGGCTCGCCGCGGCCGCCCGCCTGGTGCTCGGGGCGGGGGGGGGGCGGTTTCGGCTCCGCGCCTAGGGGTGGGGGTCGGCGTGGGGTAGGGGGCTCGGGGTCCCGGACAGCCTTCGGCTTCTGGTCGGGGCCTCCTCCACCGCTGCCGACGATTTCCCGCTAAACGTGGCCGAGCTGGCGGGCGTCTCTTTCTCGAAGTCTCGGGTGCGGTGTGCACTCTCCCGAAAGCCCTCCGCAGTGTGCCTCCACGCCCCACTCCCAGCCCCCAAGGCACCCTCTTACGTAGAAACCGCAGGAACTTAGCGGCCAGTGACCTTTCTCCTCTCAAGGCCAGCACGCCCTCGGCAAGTTGCGGCAAGGTCAACATCAGTGTCTCGGGTGATGGGCGATGCCGGGTGCAAAGTTGCGGGTGTCTTGAGGTCGGTGGGGCGATGGGGGCTTAGACCCCCGGGTGGCCTGGGACTTAGGGAGAAAAATGTTAAACCTCTCTTCCTTCTTAGGCATTTGCTTCATGTGGAGACAGACTGTGGTATATAATTTAGAGTGGCTGAAAGGAAACACACCCAGTTCTTTGTGCGTGGGGGCAGGAGGCAATAATGAGAGATTGCTCTTGATGCCTGGAAAGCCTATAAAGTTTTTTTGTTTGTTTGCTTTTGTTTTTGTTTTTGGTCTCTGCTGGGGCAAAAGAATTTTCCATGGAGCATGATTCCTGTGGTACCCAAGCATGCCTTTGCCCGCATTTCCCCTACAGAGGAAAGAAGACGGGGTTTTTCCCAGGGGCACGGGTGGGGGTGTGGGGGTGTGGGGTCCACTGGTGGAAATAACAGGCTGAGGCGCCCCTCGGTAGGGAGTCAGGCATGGTCTTTGCCCACCAACTCCCTGTGGGGTGAGCAAGCAGAGCCTGAAACCTTCTCTTCTGGCAGTACAGCCCAGGCCTGTTGCTTTAGCTTGGTGGAAAGGGCCTCTCCCACCCATCTGCAACTGTGTTGTACTTTGCACTGTTGCCTTTGACCTCTGTGAACCTTGTTTTCCATCCCTAAAATGGGGCTGACAAAACCTTTTTAGCATGGCAGTTGTGAGATTAAACCAGATAGTAGAGATAAAGTGCCCACCCAGGGCCTGGATGGTGGTTTAAGAAGTGAGATTTCTCCCTGGGGTTATTGCTGAACATGCTGTCCTGGGAATGTCAGGATTGCCTAACAGGCCCCATCCAGGACCACTCAGCCTCACACTGGCAGAGCTCCCAAGGAACAGCTGGTGGCAGGGTCTGGTTCCCTTCCCTGGTAAATTCTCAAAGGTGAGGGGCTCCCTCCACCTGTCCCAGGGGCCCTTGGTCAGCCATCACCCCTGCACTTATGTGCTGTTTTTCTCCTGAGTCAAAATTCTGTTCTCTGATTCCCCTTGGAGCAATGTGCTTCAAAAGCTTGTTCTCCTTGGCTTTAAGACTTCTTGTCATCTTAGTCTTTCCTCTCTTGGACTCACATGGGGTTTCCCTGAATCTAGGTTACTGGCAAGTAGCTGTCCAGATGCCTCCTTGGCCTGCCTGTTTGGCTATTTCATAGTCATGACAAATGGACAGGATTCACAGCTGGTGCATAATCACCCTCCCTAAATGTCTTCCTCCTCCAGGGCTCTGACCTTGCCCAAGGGCAAGATCATCCCACCAGTCCTTAAGGCAGAAGCCTTGGTGTCTCCATCTTCCTTACCCTAATCAACTCCATCTCCAGGTCCAGAGGACTTGGTCAACTGAATTGAATCCATCCACCTTTCTCTATCTTCTCCTTCCCAATGTCTTAGTCGAGTTACCACCATCTCTCCCCAGGACAACAGCAGGAGCCTCTGGTCTCAGCATCATAGAAGGATGACATCAGTTCTCCCATGTCCTGCTTAAAATACCTAAAAGTCTCCCCAGTGCTTTTAGGTTAAAGAACCAAGTTGTTACCGTGCCCTGAAAGCCCCTGGTGTGATCTGGCCCCTGCCCATTCCTTGACCTCATCTCCCACCACCCTCCTCTAGCTCTCTCTGTGTTCCATGACCTGCTCTCTCCTGTACCTGCTGGTCCCTCCTCCGGGAATACTAGAATAAATATCAGAATACTGCAACAGTTGCCATCTAATGAATGAGTCAAGGTTAGAGAAGTGCAAGGTGGAGGTAGGAGAGTGTGTGGTGGTCCTCAGTGTTGTCCCTTAAATGTTTCCAATTCTTACCCCTTCCAAGCACATGGTAAATTTAACTTCGAGGTCCCCTGGTGCTTGTGCAGGGCTATGTTGTGGTTGTTTGTTTGTTTTAGGAGGTACCGGGAATCGAACCTGGGACCTTTTACAGGTGGAGCAGGCACTCAAACCACTGAGCTCCACCCACTCCACAGTGCAGGGCGATATGACAGGCCTGTGAGTTGTGACCTGCAGCGTCGGTTATCATTTCCAGGCCAAAGTATTTAATTGTTGGTGTGGGATCCTCCAGGGTGCTCTTTTCCTCTAGTGTGGCAACTGGCAGGAGGTGTGATGGTAGCTGCTTCTGCTAGCCTGGGAGCTTGGGTCCCTGGGTCATTGTATGAATGGACCTCCCTGGATGACCCATGAGGAACATGCAGCTTGAACAATACCTAAACCTTTGTTGTGTTAAGACACTGAGATGGTGGCAGTGTTTGTTACTGCAGCATGACCTAGCCTGTCCTGACTGATACAGGGTGAGAGGAGTGTTCCAGGCAGAGACAAGTAGTACACACCTAGTTAGTGGACAGAGGGGAGGACCAGGACTTGGGAAGGCTCATCCTCATATAATAGCCAGAGTGACATATCTGAAAAACCTTCTGGGACTCCCACTGCTGTTAGAAGAAAGACAAAAATCCTTAAACCACCCTCCAGTCCCTCCCATTTGCCATGTTCTGCCTACCACGGTGCTTTCCTCATGTTGTTCCCTCGGCCCTGACCCGCATTTCACTCTGCTCATCACGCCACCTCATCCTTAATCTTTCAGCTTCAGTTTTGTGTCTTCAACATTGCCTTTCCTGCCCTCTCTGATTAGGTCAAACTCCCTGTTACAGCCTCTCGTGGCCCCACTTACCTCTCCTTTGTAGCCTCATCTCAGCAGCAATTTTACATTATTGGTGTCATTATTTGATTGCTGTCTCGCTCTTCCATTGGACCATAAACTCTGCAAGGCAGGGACAGGGTTGGGTTGCGTGTGCCCTTGTAATCCCAGTGCCATTCTCTAGGGATGGAGAAGGACAGGATTAATGAGCACTGCTTCCCTGATCCGTGGGCACTTTGGGCAGGTGGTTCCAGCAAAAAAGGGTGTTGGGCATGGCAGGCAAAAACATGGGCCTAAAGGTTACAGATAATGAGCTCCCCGTCATTACAGATGTACATGCAGGGAGAAGAGGACCATGTTTCAGTGATGTCCGAGGGGAAATTCAGGATGGAAGAGAGGGAGAGTGAACAGATCCTTGCGGTCTCTTCGGATTTAGCATCTTAGTTTGTCAGCGCAGCTATGACAGATGCCACACAATGGGCGGCTTAACCAACAGGAGTGTATCATCCCCTGGCTTTGGGCGCTAGAAGGCTGGAGTCAGCAGAGTTCCAGCCACCCTCCGTCACGTGGCAGTCTCTCTCTCCTTGTATCTACTCTGGTTTTTCCACTGACTTCTGGGTTCTGCTTTCCCAGCTCAGTCTGTGTCTCTGTCTACATTTCCTCTCCTTATAAGGTCTCCAGTCATATGGATTAAGGCCCACCCTGAATCTAAATAGGATCTTTGACTGAAGATCCTATTCACAAATGAGTTCACACCTTAACTAATAATAACATCTTTAGAGGCCCTATTTACAAACGGGTTCACGCCCACAGGACAATGCGTCAGGACATGAACGTGCCTTTTGTGGGGGGCCACGATTCAACCCCTAGCATCTGGAAAGTGTATGATTCAGGGAGGGGGCTGCAAGGTAGGAGCTCGGGGGGCCATGAAGGTGCTGCTGCTGGCTGTTGTTCACTGAGGGATTATGGTGTACAGGGAGGGTTCTAGGCAGGTCACATCCCCTCTGCTGGAAATAGCTCCACAAGGCAGATATCATCTCCATTTCACAGATGGGGAAGCTGAGGCTGCAGGAGGCAAGGGAAGGGGCCAGGCCTACACAATCGTGTATGTGGTCAGGACTGGAACCCTGGCAGTCTGATGCCCCCTTCTTAGGGATACCGTCGTGGAGTGAGGCAGAAAAGCCCAGGCCTCCGGAGAGCAGCGCCTTTGAAACACCACCTGGGATTTCTCAGGGCCGCACAGGAGGAGCAGCATCCAGTGGGCTACCACCTACCTGGGTTCCTGGCTCAGAAGGATCTGAGCTGGTCTGAAACTTCCTGGTGCTTCCCCACCTGTTGCTGGGGTCCAGTCCTTCGCAGCCCCAGAGTCCCGTGGTTCTCCGGGGCCTGGGAGGGGCTTCCCTGCAGCTGGCCCAAGAGCTACACCGGAAAGACAAGCTGTGCAGAAAGGAAGGAAAAAAAAAAAAACAATAAAGAAAAAACGAAAACTGTGCTGTTATTTTTAAAAAGCCTGTTTCCTATTGCCGATGCTAATCTGCGTTGAATAGGCTGCTGTTTACACAGAGTAGCCACAGTCAGGGCTGTGTCCTGGGGCTAGGAGGAGGGGCCTGGGGTTGGGGGCTGGGGTCGATCATTCACCAGGTGGGTGGTGCACACCCTGTGCCAGACATGGGCAGCGCTTGGGGGATGCCATGTCCAGTCCTTGCCCCTGCAGAACTCAGAGCAGCATGGAAGGGGGCAGTTAACCAGACAGCTACAGTCTATAGCAGGAGGGTGCCGGACAGACATTGACTCAGCTTTCCTGGGGAGAGGCCTTTAAGCTGCGTTGAAGGGTGAATAGGTCCTAGCCAGCTAAGCAGAGGAGAGGCATTCCGTGCATACGTGCTTGGAAGGGCTTGGAGAGGTTTGAGAGTCCATTTGGCTGGAGAGTGTGTGCAAGAGAGGAGGTGGAGGGAGATGAGGCTGGCAAGAGAAGACTAGTAATATTAGTAATAATAATATGACCCACCAGTCCTGATTCTGCCTCAGGGCCTTTGCATTGACCATTCCTTCTCCCTAGAACACTGTTATCTGCATGGCAGGCTCCCTCACCTCCATCAGGACTTGGCTCAAATATCGTTTTCTCAGGAGCATCCTGTTTAAAATTGCAAACCCGCCCCCATACTCACTCTTCCTGCATCCCTACTTTATTTTTCTCTGAGTGCTTAGCACATGCTCTATATTTTACATATTTGTTTTTGTCTGCTTCCCCTCACTAGGGTATATGTTCTTAGGGAGCTGGAGTTTTGGTCCTTGTTGTTCACTGCCACGTGAACGGTGCTTAGCACATAGTAAGGCCTCAAATATTTGTGGGTGAGTGAATAACTTGAGCACTTGCTATGTGCAGAGTGCTTTACATGCATTATCACTTTTCATCTTCACAGCAGCCCCCTGATATTGGCACTGCTATTTCCCCATTTCATAGTTTAGGAAAGTGAGGCTCAGAAAGATAGTCACTTGCCCAGGGTTTCACAGCTGGTACCTGGCACAGCTGAGTTTCAAACCCATGGCGTCTGGCTCCTGAGCCCTCCTGCCCGGCCCTGAAGCTTTACTCCATTCAGCTGGTTAAAGGTCATGATGCTGTGCTGAGGAGTTTATACTTTGTCCATTTGGCAGGAGGAAGTCCCAGAGGGTTTTAGGATAGGCCAGCTTGGGCGTGAAGCTGGAGGCAGGGAGGCTGATTAAGAGGCTCTCGCAGTCACTTAGGTGGGAGAGGATTGGTGGTGACTGTTCCTAGGGAGAAGGTAGGGTGGGGGCTGGCAGGGGAGACTTGTCCCTGCATGCTGAGGCTCAAAGTGGGGTAGTTGGAGCATAGTTCTGGGGGGGTTTCCTAGAATGTGCCTGGCTTCTGTTTCTGAGTACCCAGGGGATAAAATCCGGTGAAGCGGCCTTGGGGGCTGGCCCCTTGGAAAGGAATGGGGAGCTGAGAAGGCGTTGGTGGGGTCAGTGCTGTGCCTTGGTGAGGGTGCAGGCCTCGGGCTTACTCCTGCTTCTGCCACTTGGGAGCTGGGAGACCTGGACAAGAAGCTGCCCTTGGAGTTGCCGGTTTCCTCATCTGCAAAGCTGGGGTGATAACTGTGCTGGCCTGCTGGGGCTGCATGTGGGAAACTCCAGGGAGTGCCGAGCACCAGCGCATGGCACAGGGCCAGCCATGGCGCCTCCTCCATGCGTGAGGTCGGTGGCTCTGGGGAGGCATGCCCCAGGGCCCACAGATAATCCTGGGTTCCCCCAAGGGGACAGCAGTGCCTGGATATGGGGTACTGCTGAAGTATGCGGACGGTGGGCTGACCACAGCCTTGGACACCACACTCCACCCACCCACCCCCACCCCCACTGGCAGGTGTGCAAGGCCAGACATTTAACTGTGTGGGCCTCAGTTTCCCTTTCTGTCAGTGGAGACAGAACTGTCAATTCGGCCCTACATTCTGTGGAAGAAAACTTTTCCCTCATGTTCTCAGGATTCAAATTTAGAATAATGTTATCTGTGGAGTTGAAAGTGACTGAAAGGAAAACATGTTGAGCACCAGGACACTCGACAATAGCCCCCTGATGAGGAATTTCAGGCTCAGAGAGGTTAAGTGACTAGCTCAAGATCACCCAGCTATGATCTAATTTTCCTAGTCACCTCAAGAAATCTGCCTTTATAAATAAGACTTAGGGGCTGCTTACTTATATAACAATTCCCAACAGGTTCCTAAATGCTTTAAAAATAGGGTTTGGTTTATAAACTCTTGGTTTGTACAATCATTTCTGGGCCCTCTCCCCACCCCTAGAACTTCATAGGTCAGAACTTGCAGGCACATTTGGACAGACCGAGAACTTCCAAGGCCTGAAATGACACTGGGTGAGGGGGCCGAGGTGGGAAGGGGCAGAAGGCTGCTGGCCGTCCTGTTCTCCAGCATTAGCCTCAGGACAGGGGTGGCCCCGGCGTGGTGTGCCTGTTTTCAAGGTGAGGCACACCTGGGCCTCTGGTGCCCTTGGCACCTTCCAGGATTTTTCCTCCTATTCTCTCCGTCTCCCCAACCCCACTTGATTCACGAGGGGGTCCTAGTACTGTCGTCCCAACTTCAACTTCTCCTGCAGCCCTTACCCCTTAGCCCATGAGGCAGTCAGGCAGGCTAGCTCTTATGACCCTATTTTACACCTGAGAAAACTGAGGCACAGAGGGAGAGTGACTTGCTGGAGGATCACACAACTTAGGGAATGACCAAGCTAAAAGTCCAACCCCAAAATTAGCACTCCTTCGTCTGTACCTTAGTCCTCCTCCTAGAATGGGAGCAGAATGGGGACCTCTGAGACTGTTTGGCTCAATTTCTGTGTCCTGCTCTTTAAAAGGAGAAGTTGTTCAGCCACTGCTTGAATATCCCTAGTGGCAGGGAGCTCACCCCCTCCTGAGGGGATAGAGGCAACAGACCCCAAGTGATGTGGATGGAAGGAATTTGGGATAGGGAGGGGGTAGTGACCAGTTGGCGTCTTCTCCCAGGCTTGTGGCAGGGAAGGGGGGAGAGTGGGACCAGCAGGCAGGAGGATCGACTCTTGACTCGGGCACTGGGCTGGGCTGGTATGGACGTCACTGAGCAAGTAAATATGGAACCGCCCCCACAATGTCAGCTTTCCCAGAGTGGCTTCTCCCACTACCTTGCGCTTTCCCCAAGGGAAAGGGATGAAGGCCAGTCAAGAAAGGATCCTGCTGCCCCATGGCCTGGGAATGGGAATGGCAGACTTGGGAGACTCCAGGATGGCTGAGGGGCTCGGGGAGCAGCCCACTGGTTCCTCAGCCCTAACCCAGAGTGAGCCTGTCGTGGGGGCAATGAACGGGGATCCAGCTGGAATGGACTCAGTGTTGTTCTGTCCCAAGGTACAGAGAGGGTGGACTGGAGGGGGAAGGCGGGGTTTGCAGTCTGCGGCTGGTCCCTGACCTCACAGCCTAACTAACCTTCACTGCCCCAACCCCAAACAGGGTGGCATTTTCCCTTGAAGGGTGGGAGGACACCCCTCCTCAGACTAGCTGTGTTCCAGAGGGGAAAGCCAGACCAGCCAGAGGGGCCTGGCCTTCAGAGAGGGTGAAAAAGGGAAGAAGGCAGGGTATGGGAGGATGTAGGGGTCAGTCTGGGATAGGGAGAGGCCAGGGGGAGGAAGTCCTCAAAGGAAGTCAGCAAACTTAGCAGCAAGGGAAGATTTCACTCTGAAGAAAAGAAAGACTTGGATTGAGTCTTGGGGGGAGGGTAAGCAAGAAGTGAGCCTCCAGGGCAGAGTTTCAGGCTGGGAGGCCACAGCTTTTTATAAACATCAATAATAGTCAAACCTGAGTGAGGCTCATAGCTGCGTGTGGGCCCTGCCTGAAGCAGCATACACTTTATTTTGCGGCCCCATGATGCTGTTTGCAGAGGAGAAATTAGCCTTAGTTTACAGAAGAGAAATTGAGGCCCAGAGAGGTGAAGTGACTTGCAGAAGGTCACACGGCTAGTAAACAGCTGAGTCAGTATTTGAACCCAGGTCTAGCTCATTCCCGAGTCTGAGCCCTTCACACCTGTATGGGACTGCCTCCCTGTTATTGCAGTTGTTTGCTTTGGGAGGTGCTGTCAGCAGCTTGCAGTGGGAGGAAGGTTGGCCTGGACGACTTGGAGGTTCCAGGGTTTCTGCCCCTGGGACGCCGGGCGGTATGGAGATGACAGGATGTGGGCCGGCCAACACCTGGTGGGTCACCCTCTCTGTGCCTCTGTGTGCCCTCCTGAGATAGTGGGAGGTCTAGCACGGGTGCCCACCATGTTATGGGGTTGCTGGGACCCTCACATCTAACATTTAGGTTGATGGATGTTTGTGGAGCATCCCATTGCACTCTGGAGGTCCAAACACAAACAAATGTCTTGGGCCCTGTGCCCGGGTTGCTCTGGGAGCCAGCACAGCGGTCTTGTCAGTTCCACAGGTACTGCATGGTCCCCCACCCGCTTGTCAGCTGTGTGTTGCAGGTGGGCAACAAGATAGGTACAGAAATTTAGAGTAAACATTGAGAAACTTGAATTGCAACTTGACATTATCATGTCTTTTTTACTGGGTTTTAAAAAAACATCAGTCAGCAACAGATAGGTGGGGGAAAGGGGCACTTTGCTAGAAATCATTTGAGCAGCTCTGGCCCAGATCCTAACTGTGACTGAAAGTAGGAAGTACCCTTCTTGCTTGAGAGTAAACCATAAAGGGCAGGTGGGGAACAGGCTGTTCTGGTGGGGAGAGAGACCTTGGGGGAGGAGAAGTTTGCTAGGTGGAAGAAGAGGGAAGAGCATTTTAGCTACAGGGAACAGCATGCACAAAAGCTGACAACATGTGAGGAGCTGGTGATTCAGGAAAAGGCAAGTGCTCTTGGGTGGCTGGAGAAGAGGTGGTGGAGACAGCAGGCTAGGGCCAGATTGGGAGAGTGTTGAATGCCACACTGAGGAGTTGAGGCTTTGTTCTGTAGGCACTGGGGAGCCATTGATGGTTCTTAAGCAGGGAAGAGATGGAGTTTTAGTTTAGAAAGATTGTTCTGCAGCAGTGGGCGTGAGGTGGGAGATGAGATCACAACTGAGTAGGTGCTTTGGCGGGCTGAAGGTGCCACCCTGGTATATGTGTCTCTTTTTGATCTTCAACCTTCAGGAAGGCTCTTTCTTGGTCTCTTCTCATCCTTTTCAGAGGTGGTCAGCCCCATAGTTCTGGTGCCTGGCTGCCCATGAGCCCCTCCTGGCTAGACGGGGAGGCAGGCCTCTGGGGGTGATGGAATGACCTTCCCAGGCTGTCCTGGTCATCAGGTTGACATCTGGTGAGGCTGGCTGGCCAGGCGGAACCCTCTTGTCCTCACCATCCTATGCCACCAGTGCTGTGGGGACATGGGGACGTGACCCTTTAAGAGTCCAGAGCCTTGTTTGGGAAGTGTGGGCAGGAGGAGGGGTGCTGAGGTTGAGGCTGAGGGTGGGGGGTAGGCCAGGCACAGGGGGGCCTGGTCTGTGATGGCGAGGGTTTCCTGTCGGAGGTGAGCAGTGAATGGTGGTCTGAAGCTGCTTCCTATATGTACCCTCTGATGGACCAGGGCAAAGACCTGCCTTTGTAGTCTGAGGAGTGAACGCCTGGCTGAGGCTGCCAGGGACAGTTCATGCCCCACTCCGGGCCAGCTCAAGTGAGCAGACGGTGCAGTACCAGGAAGTTGCTGCCATGGCCCTCGGCTCTGTTGCAGCCTCCTGTCCCAGAGCTGCTGGGAGCAGACCAAGCCTCCCTGGGCCTGCAAGTGGCCACAAGTACAGGGCAAGTATGGGCCTGCTGGGAAGGGAGCTATGGGAAGAGCTTCTCCCCGCCAGCCCCACCTACCCTCCTCCTCCTCAGGGGCCCCTGTTCAGGTGGCCCAGTCTTCCGCTCCCTCCCTGCTGCTCCCTGATAGCTCCGGGCTGTCTGGCTGCTGTCCACAGGATGTGGCTGAGCAGGCTGGAGGCACTGAGATGCTGTGGGTTTGACAGTGACCTTGGCCATGCTTGGGACTGGTGACTTGAGTCCCCAGGCTGGGTCTCTCTGCCCTGAGACTGGTCCCAAGCTGGATTCCATCCTTGCCATGGACCAAAGGCCGCCTCAGGGCGGTTAGGGAAAGCTGAGCCCATGTCAGCCTTCCTTCCTCTGCCCCCACCCTCTCCCAAAGCTGGCACTTTCACTGGGAGTGCGAGCTGGGGCCTCCTTGCTTCTCGCTGGCCCCTCTTCCCTTTCTGCGTGGCCCATGCTCCTTTCCTTGCGAGACCTCCCAGAGCGAATCCTCCAAGGCCATGCCCAGGGTCTGGGGCACAGTCCAGACCCTTGGCTCATTGCAGTCTGTCTCGGCTTCTCTCAGCAACTGAGCTCTGCTCTTCTTCTCGATTCCCCTTCCCAGCTCTGTCGCCTGTCTCTGCCCCAGTTCCCTGGGCTACTGGTAAGGCAAGGAGTTGCTGGCTGGGCTCCCGGGGTCACCTCCCCCAGTTTCAGGTGGAAACCAAACTCCTCCCTGGCACCTGTCAGTGGCTCCCTCGCCCTCTCTGAGCACCCTGGCCCACGGCCCAGGATTGTGGCCAAGAAAGGCTTCACTGCCTTTTTGGACTCACTCCTGTCTCCTTCTGGGCCCTTCTCTCTGCGTAGAGAGTTGCTCTCGCCTGCTGTGTCCTTGTCTCTGCTCAGGGCTGCTGGCCCCTTGGACTTGTAGCAAGCCTGTCTGTATCAGAACTCCTTTCCTCAGTACCCATGGCCCATGGCGTGGATGGGTCCTCACATTTAGTGGGAGTCAGTGTGGTTCACAAAGACGCCGGATGGACATTGTCTCATTTTGTCTACACAGCAAGCTTGGGAGGTGGATAATATTAGCCCATTTTGCTTCTGAGGGAGTCGAGACTCCAGAGGGTGCAGTGACTGTCAGGGTCTTGTAGGAGGTCCGTGGCAGAGCTGGGACTCAGACCCACATCTCCTGGCTGGTCTCTACTCTGTAGCTACCTAGGAGGTAATGGTTTCATTGACCTTTGCTCCTTCTATTGTTAGGACCCAGTTGCTTATTAAGGCCAGGAATCTGGCCGGGGTCGGGGCCCCAGAACGAGCTCGTTTTGGGGGCTGGGTTCACTGTGTGGCCAGCTGGAGCCTGGGTTCCATGTCACAGTCAGGGGCAGTCATGCTGTGGGCATCCCACATCCATCCTCTCCTCCTTCCTCCTTCCAGAACTATTGCTTTTGCCGTGAGATCCTCCCAGACACCGGGCCCTCAGTGTCTGAGACTGAGGCCGGCCAAGCTGGCCAGGGGCCGGGCTGCTGGGGCCCAGGGGCTGGGGGCCATTTCTTCATGAGTCACATGGCAGATGCAGAACTCCCAGCCTCTCCCTCCACTATGCTCTGCTCCAGAGACTCCTGAAGCTCCTGCTTCCCTGGTGAGGCTGCCTAATCCACCTGGTAGAAGTTCCCTCTGCAACCCCCCCACCCCCATACGGGATGCTTGCATACCTCCAGGGACCAGGAGCTCACTGGAGCCCAAGGCAGCCCATTGTGTCTTTTTTCTTTTGTTTTACTGTTTTAATTACATAAGGAGTATATGAATACATTTTTTTTTTCTGTAAAAAAAAAAAAAAAATCAAATACTACCTAAAAAGCTAAAGCCTTCCTTAATATCTACCCATCCCAGACTCCTCTGTGGGGATAACCAGTTATTACTTTGGTATATATCCTTCTAGATTTTTTCACATATGTTTATGCACATATGCAGAGAAATATAGACCATGCCATTATAGTGTATGTGTGTATTTTAAAAATACAAATGGTTTGATGTAGTACAGTTCATTCTGCAAGACGCTTTTTCCATTTAACACTGTATCCAGCCATGGCTTTACAAAGAGATCTGCCATCATTCTGTTGTTGTTATTACTGATACGTGGTGGTTTTTGAAGAGGATCATCATTTATTTAGCCATTTCTTTATTGCTGGTCATTTAGGTTAATTCTTGAGCCTCCTAGGGCATGACTAGAGTAGCTACTGCTGGGTTATGGGGAGCCTGTTAAAACTTTCAAAATCGTTGTGCAATGTTTAAAATCTGTCCACTGAGACTTCGCACAGAAGCAAATGTCTCCCCGTGGCTCCACCACTATTCCTGGTTCTAAAGAGAAAGTTTGCCTCGCTGGCCCGTGCCAGCCCTTCTGAGCAATGGAAACGGCGGCCATGGCCCCAGGAGCCTTCTGTCCTTTACACTCGTCTGCCTGGGTTTGAGCAGCCCCTCTCCTGGTCGCTGCTGTTGGAGTCAGGTGCCTGGGTTCACTTCCTGGTGCAGCCCCTTGCCAGCTGGGTGTTCCTGGGAATGCTACTTAACCTCTGTGTGCCTCAGTCTCACCCTCTGTAAAATGGAGATGATGATAGCACACACTTCATTGAGCTACTGAAGGTTCAAAGTGCAGCACGCCATGCCAGGCTCCGAGTGAATGCCCAAAGACGTTCTTACCCTGGGGTCTCGTCTCTGCATTAGCCCCAGCCCCACCTCCCCAGGCAGAGGGCCTGTGTGCCTGATGGGCAGCCTGGACTGGCTCTGGCCTTTTTGATGGCTTCATCCCACTGTCCACTGACGTCCCAGAAGAGGCTGCTGCCTGGGAGTGCAGCAGATCCGATTGCTGCCCGACTTGGCCCTGTGGATCCTGGACTGGTGCCTACAGGGAGGGAAGGAGGTCAGCCTGACCCCTCACTGGATGGAGGTAGCCAGGAGCCTGGTAACATAACCCCACACTCCGGACAGATTTACTGGCTCTCAATGGGGCCCGTTGTGGCTGCCGATTTGATCTCCCTTGGCCCACGGGGTGGGCAGGAGAAGAAAGCAGCTGGGGGCCAGCTTCTCCCCTGAGAGCCTCCTGGCATCTCTGGGCCATACTGGCTGACCCGGGCATGGGTTTGCCTCTCAGCCCCTGGGGCAAATCACTGCAGTAAATGATATATTTAGTACTAGAAATTATGGCAGTTTTACTCTCTGCCTGCCTTCCTTACATCCCTCCCCACACCTCTTTAAGGTTCCAGATCACCTTTATGCCACCATCTACTCAGCTTCTTACAGCCTCCCTATGAAAAAGGCGGCCTGGCCAAGGTCATTTCACAGATGGGGAAACTGAGGCTCCGAGAGGTTAAGTGATTTTCCAAAAGCCACACAACCACTGGCAGGGTTGGGAAAAGCACCCAGGCTGCCTGGCTTCTTGACCAGTTCTTTTTCATGTGGCCACCTGATGAGATAGCCTTGGCAGGAGGTGCCCAGCTGGGCAGCCCCACTTGGCCTCTTGCTCTCTGGCCAGTAGCATGTGTGGCTGGTGAGCAGAGAGGGTTGGGATTATTTCCTGAGAGGCGAGAAGTGCCTGGCCGGCCCCGCACCCAGTGCTTTCCCAGTAGCAGTCATAAACCCTCCCAGTAGGCAGAGGTGGTGGAGGTCAGAGAGAAGCTGCCTCAACGGAGGCCCCGAGGCCCCCGCTGGGGATAGGACCCAGCCTCTGCACCTGTCCCGTGGTATAGATGGGTGGTGCAGCCACCCGTGGACTCTGGGTGCTTCTCCCAGGCAGGCAGAAGAATAGCCATCATTGGGTCCATTATAAGACTGGAGAAAGTGAGATTCAGAAAGGCCAGGGCTTGTTTGAGCAGGCGGATGGCAGAGGGGAAACTCGAACCCACCTCCTGAGTCTCACTGCAGGTCCCCACCAATCCTGCTGCTGGGCCGTACCAAAGAGACCAGCCTGGGCCAGCCTGGAGTTACAAGCATGATCGTTGGTGTCAGATGGAGGTGGGCTTGGGTCCTGCCTCAGTAACAACCGTTCATCTTTATTTTGCATGCACCACGTGCTGTGTGCTATTCCGAGTCCTTACCTGTAATGTATTTCATTTACTCTTCAGAACAACCTGAGGTGGTAGATACTTGTCCATTTTGTGGCCGAGGAAACTGAGGTGCAGAGAGGCTAACTTGCCAAGGTCATATAGGGGTGAGGCTGGGATCTGAATCCTGGCAGCCTGCCCCGGAGGCTGCATGTGAACCACTACACAGTGACATGACACCCGTTAAGGCCGGGAGGGCATGAGCACAGCACCACCCCTTTCTTAGTCCTGGCACGGGGCCACCCACCTGGCAGGCACTGGGTATAAATGTAGGGAATGAATGATGGCATGAATGAATGAGAGGAGCTGGACAAGCAATTTAGTCCTTCTGAAAGTTTTCTCATTGTACAACGAGCACCGTCACAACTTTCCTCCAGCTGAGCTCAGCGCTTGCGCCATGGCAATGCCGGGTCTGTGCCAGCCGTGCTCACTCTGGGGAGATGGTGCCCCTGAGTTGCTCTGACCCGTGTCCTGGGGAGTGGGAGGTGCTGTCCGCACTGGGGCTCAGCTGCCCGCCCCCAGGGACAGAGGCACATTTGCTCTGCATGGCTGGCCTGGGGCGTCACCTGTGGCTAGAGACACAGGGCTTCCTCTGGGCAAAGCCAGGTGGCCGGAGGGTCTGAGGGTGGGGTTCTGAGGGTGGGCGCCGTGATCGTGTGCATACTGGACCCTCCTGTTCCTACTGAGTCCTCACAGCCTGCTGGGTCCTTCACACACATACACACACACTTTTTTCATCAATGTCATGAGCCCATCTTTAATGGAAGCTCAGAGAGGGCAGGTGACTAGCCCCAGGTCCCACAGCTGCTGAGCAGGATTCCAGTCTGCCTGCCTTGCCTCCTGCTTTCTGAAGAGCCCATTCCAGTTTCTCATATATCCCCTGTGGCTTCCAAAAGTGGGGGCAGATATGTGGGGCAGAACCAGGTCAGGAGGTCACCCCATGGTCTCAGCAGCTAGGGCTGCTGCTGCCCAGGGCTGCTGCCCACCTCAGCTGCCCCTGCATATAAGAATCCTGTGTGCTGCCCCCATCCACCGCCCTGACTTGCTGTCTTTGTAAATAACTCTGACAATAGAATCTCTGCAGTGGGACTCAGGAGAGGCTGGTTCTAGCCTGGGCTCAACCACATCTGTGCTGTGTGTAAGACCCCTCCCCTCTCTGGGCCTTGGTGTATCGCCCTGGAAAGTGAGAACCTGGGACTCTCTGATAGCTGCTGTTTGGTCCCCCATTTAAGAGGTATAGTTTCTACCTCCTGACTCAGACTGACACTTTCTCAGCATTTTTTTTAAAGATACTGGGCTATTGGGGACCTTCTGTCCTACAAGTAGGGACAAATAGGCCTGGAGTTGAGGCCCTAAGACTGTTAAAAGCACGTGGCAGGGTGTGGTGGAGCTTGCCAGGGAATCCTTGCTGCGTCCACTCACCTTGCTCCACCCAGAGAACACAGCACGCAGCATCGTGAGAGTAGCATAGCTTTTGGAGTTGGCGAGATCTGGGTTTGAATCCCGGTTTTGCCAGTTACCTTTGGTTACCCAGTTACCTTCTCTGAGCCTCAGTTTCCTCACCTGTGAAATAAGGGAGGTGAGACTTTCCTTCTAAGATTGAGGCAAAGATGAAATGAGTTGACATGTGTGACTGCCCAGCTACCCGCTGATGGTTTGCACCCAGCACCCATTGGATCTGTTGGGTGAGGCAGGGAGGGCCCAGAGAAAGCTCCAGAAGCTTTGCCAACAGCCCTGGAGGCTGAGTCCAGAAATAGAAGACCCCGGAGACAGAGGCTCCTAATGGCCTGGCTGCCCTCTGCCAGCCCCCGGAGGCCGCACTGAGCTGGCAGCGTGGGCCTTCCCTCCCTCCTGGGGCTGTTGGCTGCATAAATTACTCGGCAGCCTTTGGGCTAATTTTACCTCCTTGGTTTTCATGAATCATTTCCCATCCGGGGGCGTGTGAGAGAAATGGAAAAGGCTCTGCCAGCTGGATGACCGTGTGGCAGTGAAACGCCCGTGGTTAGCCCTGCTTGCTTGCTGTCAGTAGGACCCCTCCCCAGGACAGGGCATTGTGGACCACAGAAAGGGCCCCAGAGGTCTGGCTCCTTCCATTAGTGTCCCTGGGCCTTTGCGTTATCATGATTTGTGGTACATGAGTCCACAGCAGATCCTGGGACTGGAACTTGGGCTAACTAGAAAGGGATTTGGAATCAACTGGTTTCCCCATGATGGTCATTAGGATCTGGTTTAACCTTAATGTTGGAACGATGTCATAGAGAGATGCCCTCTGCTGTGCTGGGTGCTTCTTTGTGCTTAGAGAGAAGTGGCCCTGCTCTAGGAGTTTGTCCAAAGGCTGGTTTTTCATAGTCACCAAATGCCAGAACCAGCAGGTCTGATCAGAGAATCAAGCTCAACTGCCCCATTTTACAGATGGATAAACTGAGGCTCAGAAAGAAAGGATTTGCCAAGACCAATAAGTCAGTGGAAAAGGTAGGACTAATAGTTAATATTTTCTGACTGCTTATAACTTTACTTACAACATTTCTATTTGACTATGATTATCCCCATTTTATGGAAGATGAGCTGGAGCCATAGAAGGTGAAATAATTTCCCCAGATCACACAGTTAGGAAGTGGTAGAGCCACTTCCGATTTTCCAGAAAAGCTGAACATCCAGGTTTTTTAAAACATGTTTCTTCAAAGTTGATAACTAAACCAAAAATAAAAATTGAAGAAAAGAACAGCTGCTTGTTTGCAAACTGTGGTTCCCTTTCTTTGCTGTCCCTCCGCAGGCCTGTCCCTGGTGGAGCTGTTTCTCATCCCATTATCCCTCAGGGGCCATCACTCCCAGGAAGCCCCTCATTCCCTGCCATACAATACTGTCCTCCACCCCTGGATTGCCGTTCTTGTGAACTAGACACCCGCCATACTAGACCGCCACCTTGGAGTAGTGGAAGGGGCATGGGCTTTGGGTTGGGAGGCTCCAGGCAGTGGCTGTGCAATCTTGCCCAAGTCACTTAACTTCTCTGAGTCTCCAGTTCTAATCTGAGAAACAAAAACTGTTCTCACTAGATTGTGGAAAGGACAGAAACTCAAATCAAGCAGGATTATGAAAAAACAAAAGCAAAAAAAGAAGGAATTTATGGATGCAGCAAATTGAGAAGTCCCAGAGGCTCTTGAGAGTTTCAGGCATGGCTGGATCTGGGGGCTCACATAGTGTTATCAGGACTTGTTCTGTCCATTTTGCTCTGTCTTCTTCTGTGCTGGCTCCTTTCATAGGCAGGCTCTCGTATGGGGTGGCACGGTGGCTGGCTGCCAGCAGAACCATACTTGCATCCTATTTTTCAGCAATCCCACAGAGAATGGGCCTTTCTCTTCCCAGAGATTCTTGCAAAGCTCCAAAATTGCAGCCCATCGATTGGCTGGGCCCTATAATCTCCCCTGTTCCGGGCACTGTGGCCGGCAGATACAAGCCCTGACTGGTCACTCTTCAGTAACTCTCCCACCTCTGGAGCTGAGCACTGGGGGAAGGGGCTCCCCAGGGATGCCAGGGGCCTGGGTGCCAGAAGAGGGAATGGATGCTGGCAGGCAAACCCACAGACATACACCAGGCGGAGGAAATTGAGTTAATTTTCGATACATAAAAGGTGGGGAAGAGGCAGCATATCAAGCAGAGGAAAAGAGCTATGCAAAGGTACTTGGGAATAACATAGCATTGCTCAGAATGACAGGTGTTCCTAATAGTGACAGTATCTTACAGGATGGTGAGTCCTTTAGAAGTCACAGCATAACACATCTCTCCCAGAGTATGCACACACATGCACAAACCCACATTCTCTCCAGGTGGCAGGCCCCGTGAGGGCAGGGACCTCGTTCACCCTAGGTTTCAGCCCACTAGAGAATGCCTGGCCCTTGGTGGCAGATGCAGACGTCACCGGTGAATGAACGGATGTTCTCCACACCATGTGTCCAACACCTGCACATCCACGCTCCTCCTGTCCCCTTCCTGAGGATGGGGGTAAAGGCCTTCTGTCCTTCCGAGGTTCACTCCTGGTACAGTGGTGCGTGCCCACAGGTGTCCCCGCAATGCCAAACTTGTCAGCTCCACCAAAGAAGCCCCAGAACACTATTCATTTCGGCTTTCGGCGAGTTTGACAAACAGCAATGATAATAATTAGCAATCACACCGCTTTTCATTCGCAGGTACCGATCCCGGAAATTATCTCATTCTTTGTTTACTTCTTTGTTGCCTGGGCCCAGGTAATTCATATGGTTTGTTACTCTTTTGTGATAGAGTGGGAGGCAGAACTTCAATTTCCTCAAGTGTCAAAAGGGGGATGGAACCCACCCTGCAGGAGCAGAGAAGATTAAGTGAGGTAAGGCAGAGGTGGACTCACCTGGCACAAGCCTGGCATCAAGGAGGTCCTCAAGAAGGACCACGTTCCCTTCCCTTCAAATCGAGGTCATAGTATGAGCCCCCACGGATAAGCCTTTCCATGAATACGTGGAAAGGTACTCAGTACATTCTTAAATGATAATGCTACTAAATGAGTAATAAATGAATAAGTAAAACAAATAATAAAATATTACTACTAATAAAAATAAGTTCTTAATAAATGGCCACCAAAAAGGTCATATGTAAATTTGACCATCTATTTGGCCATTAGTCATATATTTATTCTTAACAAATGACCATATATATATATATATATATATAAAGAGAGTGAGAGCCTCGGAAGAATCCCAATCTCAATGGTAATACTCAGTGGATCAGCAGGACAGTCTCTTACAGGACAGCAAACAGAGGGGCATCAGCGTGGGAGCACCAGACCCCATCCCCAAGTCCCATGAGGTGACATGATGGACCCAGAGGCTACTCCGCATGCCTGGGTTTCGATGCACTGGGAGAACTCGGGGCTAAAGGCTTGGCACCTTTAGTAGCAAGCAGTGAACAAGCAGTGCCCCTTTTCCAGGGAGCAGGCAGCTGCACAGCAGTCACGCTGAGGTTGCCTTGACCTATTTGATTATCTATGTGACTAGCCACAGAAATGGCTCAGGGTCAGAGGATGGTTAAGCATTTGGTGTATTCAGCCGGAACACGTGGGGAGTGCGGGGCCCATGGCCAACTGCCTCTTATGTCACACACGAACACATGCATGCGCATGCAGATGTACACACACACACACATGCACACACACACATGCCTTACTTGCCCAAAGATGGATGGGTGGGACACTGAGTTCCCTAATGTTAGAGGTATTCACACATGCTTAGTTAGTGGCTTCACGCATCTTGCAACTTAGGCTAGTGCCTCTCAAACAGATCCCATGGGGATATCTTTAAGAGGCAGTCTCTGATGCAGCAGGTCTGGGGTAGGGCCCAGGACCCTGCATTTCTAACAGCCTCCCACGTGATGCTGACGCTGATGCTGCTGGTCTGTGGACCGCACCCGGAGGAGCAAGGATTCAGATGACTTCTAGCTTCCTTTCACCTTGGAGATTCTGGGCAAGACTGGACAAATCAGCAGCCAGCGAGAATGGCAGGGGCAGGGATGGAAGGGGGGGGCGGAGAAGGAGCCTGCAGGAGATGTGCAGGCTGGTGCCGGGGACTGCAGGGCTGGTGCCAGGCCCACTGGGCCCCCTTGCCCCACGGCCCCTACCCTCTTCCACTCTGGCCACTTTGGTCCAGAGAATGGGACCACTTTCCCTGTGGTCAAAACACTGAAAAAGAGTCTCCCTAAGAAGAGGCTCTGTAGATGGGCAGCTATGCTGGCGTCCTGGAGACGGGCAGGGCAGGGAGACCAGAGGCCTGGAGGAGGGAGCTGCCCGGCACAGACTGGATAGACAGTGGGGTCTTCTCCCCACTATTTTCCTGTATGGCCTTGAGCACGCTGCTTCCCCGCTGGGCCTTAGTGTCCACTTCTAGACAGGAGGGGCTTGGGCCGGGTGCGCTGGGAGCATCCTTTCAGCTCTAACATTGCAGGAGGCTGTGAGAGCTGAGAGCACACTTCAGAGCCTCTGAGTCAGTGGAAGGCCGGTTCGAAGGCCGTCCCTGCCTGACTTTGGGCAGACTGCTTAAACTCTCCGGGTTCCTCATTAGCATCATGTGAGTAAGGAGGGGACTAAGCGTGTGGGGTCACCAGCATCTGCCTAGCACCCGCAGGCGATCAATGCAGGATGGCTCCTGTCCTTAAATGCATCTACATTATCTGGGCCTTTTTCAGTAATGACCTTCCCAGCCTCCTGCTTGAGAGTGAGAGTGAAGATCTCTGAGGCCCCCGCAGCCCCAGCCTAGAGACCCCACATACCTTGTGGCCCGACCCTGACCCCCCCACGGGCACTCATCTCATCCCCTTCTCCTCAAGCCTGATTTGGCTGTGGACAGCCTGGGGCTTGGAATCCTGTAGCCAGGTCGGCCTCGGGGAATTTGTTTGGACTTTAGGGCCAGGAACAGTGGGTGGTAGGGAGAGCTCTGTCTATCCTCCCTCCATCAGCAGATACTTCTCCTCCTTCCTGCCCTCAGGCTGGCACACTCAGCCCTGGGGTGGGGCAGCCTGGGATGTGTTTTGTAAACTACCAATACTTATATGTATTTTTATACTAAAAGGTAGATAGGACAGTATAAGAAACTTCCATGTACCTGTCGCCCAGCCTCAATAATTAATAACTCCTAGGCACTACTAATATATCTTTAAAATAGAAAAATGCAAGCACCTGGTGTAAAATTCCATGAAAAGTAAGTCCTTCTCCTCCCCTAGCCCTCAGTCCCAGAAACAACAACTGTCACAGCCTGGAGCTATCCAGTGCATTTATGGGCACATATAAATGTGTGTCCTTTTTATTTTATTCAAATGGGGCATATTTATTTTATATAACCCGCATTTATATAGCTTACTCATTTTGTGCCAGACGCCGTTCTGATATACACTTAGAACTCATGTAATCCTTATAATAGCCATGCCAGGTAGATGCTCTTAATAGCCTCAAAGATGAGGAAACTGAGGCACAGAGAAGTTAAGGAACTTGCCCAGGGTCACACAGACAGTAAGTGATGCAGCCAAATGCAGAACCCAGGCAGCCTGGCACCGGAATCTGTGCTCTTCACCACCATTTCTGCTGCCCCTCAAATGATATATACTGTTCCTTACCTTGATTTTGTTTTCACCAACAATAAAGTACCCCACTGAACAAATATTTATTGTGCTTATTTCGCACGAGGCATTGTTCTAGTTGCAGGGAATACAGCAGTGGACAAAACCAATAGCATCTCTGCCTTCATGGGGTTTACATTCTAGTCGGGGAGACAGACAGCAAATACTATAAATAACTACTACATAAGTTTGATGGTGATAGGTACTCCAGAGAAAAATAAAGCAAGGAAGGAGGGGCACAAGACGCAAAGGAGAGTTTGCAATTTTATATGGGCAGCCAGAGGTTGTGACATTGAGTAAAGGCCTGAAGGGGGATCGGGGAAAGAGGAAAGAGCCAGTGCAAAGGCTCGAGGCGGGGGCATGCCATGTCCGAGGCAGAGCAAGGCTGCCTCTGTGGCTGCGATGGGAGCGAGAAGAAGAGCGGCAGGTGATGAGGTCTCAGGGATATTGGGGGCGGATTGTGTCCGGCTTGCACCCCACTGAAGAGCTCTGGCGTTTCTCTGGTGAGATGGGGCTCTGTGGAGGGTTTTGAACAGGGGAGTGGCTTGATGTGACTTAGGTTCTAACAGACTCACCCTTGCTGAGGGATGGAGAATGGGCTGTAGAGGCCGAGGGGAAGCAGTAGACAGTCAGGCTGCCACTGCAGCCATTCAGGCGAGAGGGGGTGGCTGGCGGCTTGGACCAGGGTGGTGACCATGGAGGAGAGAGCTGAGTTTATTCCATTGCTTCCTTCTTTGAAGCAGCTGCCTGTTGTGTGGATGTGCTGGATACATTGGTTGTTTCCAGTCTTTTGCTATTTCAGATAATGCTGCAATGAATACTCTCCCACATATATCTCAGAAATTCCTAGAAGTGAAATGGCAGGATCAAAGGTTAGGTGCATTTTAAAAATGTTGCCAATGCCAAACTGCTCTCCATAGAGGTACCAGTTGATGCTCCTACCAGCAATGCATGAGAGAGAATGCCCAGGTTAGAGCTTCAGTTCAGTTCTCCAGCTTGCGGGGAGAGAGGTGGCTGGAGGGGACACACTGCGCCAACAGTGGTGCCTGCTTTCTCGCTCAGCTCATAAAAGAAACATCCTTGGGGGTCGGATGTGGCTCAACTGGTTGGGCGTCTGTCTCCCATATGGAGGGACCCGGGTTCGATCCCCGGGACCTCCCGGTAAAAAAAAAAAAAAAGAAACATCCTTCCCTTCCCTTTGCCTGGGCCTCAGTGGCACGATTGCCATCATTGGTTTGGAATAATCTGAGCCCACCCCTGGAGGTGGGGGTGGGCTTAGCTTCCCCTGAGTCCCAGAAGGCTGGAGGTGTGGCCCTTGAACAAAGTCTGGTTTTGGAGCGGGGGGCGCCGAGAAGGACAAAGGGATACAGATATGCTACCAGCAGTGGCTGCTATGGGAAGCAAGCACATCAAGGGACCGCCTTCGACCACTCTCTCCACATGGCTCATGGACCTTTACGCTGCTTCTTCCACCTCTTCGTATCGAAGTCGATGGAGTCAATGTATTACCTTTCAGAAGTTCTGCAAGAGGGACCGCCTAGGAGAACACGTTCCACCAGCCCCTGCTGGCTTCTCCACGATGCTTCAGTGGAGACTGCTCAGCAGACGAAGATCTGAAACTGTGGCCGGGGCAGGAGCTTCAGCTGGCTGGACCCCATTTCCCTCGGCTGGAAATCAGGGGTTGGAGGGGGTTGGATGGTCGGTGGTCTCCACCTGGGAGTTCCTTACGCGAGGGTCCCTGGAGATATTTTTATTTGTATTAACATATAACTAACATAAGGAAAAAGCATGGCTCAAGGTATTTTCACAAACATAACACACCCATGGGACCAGCACCCAGATCAAGAGAACGTGATCAGCCCCTTTCTAGTCATTCCCAAGAATAACCCCTAGCCATCTCGATCTCAATGCCATAGTTTGGCCTGTCCTTTTTTTTTTTTTTTTTTAACTTTATAGAAAGTATGCACTTGTGGAGTCTGGTTTCCTTTGCTCAGCCTCATGACTCACCCATACAATTGCATGTAGTTGTCATTCATTCATTCCCATTTCTATGCACCGAGCTACTTTTTAAAATAAGAAGCTTAATGAATAATGTACATTTCCCTGTGATCAGGCAGGGCAAGTGAATGAAAGCACCAAATTTCTTTGTTTTTGCTTAGAATGATAGCAACTGACAAGTATGTTAATCCTAGTTAACATATAACCTGTGTGTACAGTAAAAACTAACAGAATTATTACATATTGCATGTAGCCTGTTTAGTAAACAATTTTTTTTTTTTTAAAGATTTTATTTATTTATTCATTTATCCCCCCTTGCTGCTTGTGCTCGCTGGGTCAGCTAACCAGCCGTGGGGGCCCCCGGGAACCGAACCCGGGGCCTCCCATATGGTAAACGGGAGCCCTACTGATTGAGCCACGGCCGCTTCCCAGCAAAATCTTTTAAAACAGGGAGATCAAAGAGAAAGATACAAACAGTGCTGGGGCGTGGGTGTAGCTCAGTGGTTGAGTACTGGCTTACCACATACAAGGTCCCAGGTCAATCCCCAGTCCCGGTACCTCCAAAATAAAAAAAGTACTTTTTAGAGTAGAAGCATTTGGGCCTCTATTGGTCAATCAATTCACTTGTTCATTGAATATGTGAGTCAGGCTCTACTATGAATCCTTCCTCCCCGCCAACCAACTGGTTGGATCCCGCTATCTCCTGACAATTGGGTAAAGATGGAAGGATCTTAGCAAATATCTTCTCTAGCAATTTCTAAACTAAATGAGTATGAACAGTTCATTTAAAGAATTTTTCAGTAACATTTTTTTTCTCATGAGCAAAAAGAAGAAAATAGGAATTCTCTGTAAGCCTTGCTCCCCAAACTAACCACTAGTGAATACCTCAGAATGCAAATCCATATAAATATATATATATTCAATGGAATTATTTTCTATCTAGATTTTCACAATCTTCATTTTTATTTAACAATATGTTGAGAATGTATTTCCATATCAATAAATCTTCTTCTATGGCATTGTTAATTTCTGTCTAATATTTCATTTTACGGCTGTATATCCTGTTTTGGAGATTTGTGTCCCATTTTTTTGCTACTAAAAGGAGTGTTGCAGAGGAAAGCCTTGTAGGTAAATCTTTGTGCACAACTTAATTATGCCCTTAGGGTAAATTCCTGGATGGGGGATTGCACCTTCAAAGAGTTTGCTCATTTCTTTAGGCTTTTGAAATATGTTGCCAAATTACCCTTCATAAAGCTTACACCAGTTTACCCTCCACCCAGTGGGTGTGAAGTACCCATTTCCCCACACTCTTGTCAACTCTGAATATTATCAAGATTTTTAATCTTTGTCAGTTTAATAGCGAGGAAATGATATTTATTGTTTTGGTTTACATTTATTGGAGCATTAATAAATGGAGGTTGCATGGTTTTCCATAAAGCATATTGGCTATTTGTCTTTCTTCTTTTACAAGTTGTTTGCTCAGGATCTTTTCTATTTTTTTCTGTTGGAGTGAGCATCTTTACAGCACAGATTTATGAAAAGCATTTATCTATTAAGGATATTAACTGCTTCTGAAGGCCCTCTTGTAATGTCAAAAAAATTCACCAACCTGCCTACCTGATGACTGTTGTATTTTAAAATAATAATAAAATGAATGATAATAAGAACAAATATTTATTGAGTGATTACTATATACCAGGCATTATGCTGAGTAAAACAACCCTATACATGAGATAAATTCTGTGTTCAGTCCCATTCAATAGATGGGAAACTGAGGCTGGAGTGGTTAATTAATTTTCTCAAGGTATGCAACTTCTAAGTGAACATACTGATATCAGTTGATTAACAAAATACATGGTGAAAAAGGACTTCTATGAATTAGTAACATTTAAATAAATTTATATTTTGTGTATCACAAAAGCATTCTATTTACATTTTCAAATCTTACATGTAAATTCAAGTCATATAATTTATTATCTCTATAGGCAGTGCCTGCTGGGCATATAAATTCACTGATGCCCTATAATAACTTCAAGCCCTCCCCGCAACCCAACTTTATAGTTTACTTGTTAAGGATTATTCATTGGACCTTTTATTTTTCAGGAAGGGGAAACTGAGGCTTAGGGCTAGACAGAAACTTGCTTAGGGTCACATAACAAGTTCATGGCAGAGTCAGGACCAGGATCCAGGGCTCAGGATACCCAGACTGGGTCAGTGTGTGAGTGAGCCCCGAACCTCAGGCCCCTTTGTTTATCAGAGGGGACAGCCGAGGATGCTGTGGTGGGTACCAGAGCAGACCTGCCAGACGCTCATGGTGCCAGTCTCTAGGAAAACCAAATGGGCACAAGCTCCCTGTCCCCTGGCCACACTAGCTGCTGGGCATTCCAGGATCCTGGCACCCTGCCAAGGGTGAAAATGGAGCTGCAGGCTCCTGGGCTGCATTCTGCCCCCTCCTCCTGGGTTTGCATCTCATTGCTCAGTTTGCAACATGCCTAATCTCTGCATGTGCAGACTCAGAGGAGCCGGCTGAGAGGGAACACTGCCAGCAGCCTGAAGTCCTCCAAGAGGCCCACCGACCATACCCCACCCCCACCCCAGTCCCCTCACTGGGCAAGCAGGATCAGAGCAGCCTGCAGAAGACGCTGCCAAGTTTTCACCTGGGCAGATCTTACAATGCCCACTGAGATGGACCCAATGAAGGACACCAGCCTATGTTCTCTCTCCCCCAAATGGAAGTCCATGTGGTCTCCTGCATCCCTTCTTCTCCCTCCTTTGCTACCATGGCCTTCATTGCAGACACAGAGAAGAGCTTTATTGCACATTAGTCACATAAGTGAGGCTTGATACCAGTTCTCAGGGCAGCAGTTCTCCCCCATGAATAAAGAGAACTTAACTGTGTATACAGTCAATAAATAGGTGTTAACAAGAATTCTGTAACACATGTTTTCCTTTTTGCCTCGACTGCCAGGAGGCTCAAAACAGAAAGTTCAACCACTAACCATCTTATAACAGATTCTTGGTAGAGATGGTGGTGCCCTTTCTCCATGAGGTCTCAGGCACTCCAGTTGTTTTTTTTTCTTTTTTTTTCTTGTTGTCCTCCAGTTGTTTCTTAACTGTCCTGTGGAGTATGTTATAAACCATCACAAATTGTTTGTGATAAAGTTGAGATGTAAACAAACAAACAAAAAAAATCATGAAAGCAAGTGGCCCATAGACAACTCTACTTTAAGAAACAAACGAAGATTTTTCTAACAAGGGGATGGTTTGCCCGGAGAACATTCAGGACTTAGAAAAACGTTGGTGTGTCTCTTTCCCTCTATCCCTTTCTCTGTCTCCCTTTCCCTCTCTACCTTTTCTTGCCTCTTTCCTTTCTTCTTTTTCTTCCCCTCTGTCCTTTATTCTCTATTGCTTATATTTTTCCTCTTTCCCTTCTCCCCTTTTTTTGTCTCTCTTCCCCATATCCCCTCTCATCAGCTCTTCCTGTTTGCCCCCTTGACCTTGGGGAGCCGGTTTAACCTAGTATAATAATCCCTTACAGACCTGTAGCACGTGGCTCTCTACAAGGCTTGGCCCCAGCCTTTATGTCATGTATGCTTCACAGGGATAACCTGGCAGTTATGATTATTACCATTTTACCAAAGAGGACACTAGGCCCAGAGAGTTTAGTGACCTGCCCATGGACACACAGCTTTTAATTTACAACTTATTGTCAGGATCGGGCTCCAGGCCTCAGGAGTTTAATTCCATCACACACTCCACTGCAGGGTGCTGCCTTTCGGTGCCCATCTCACCGGCCTTTCCTGCCTGCCCCTTTGCTTTGCAGAGGTGACTGAGAGAAAGCCCTCTGGGTAAGAGGATTCAAAACAATAACCCATCTACCCCCCCACCCCCCCCCACCCCCGAGGCCTGAGAGTCCCAATCGGGCTGTGGGATATTTTAAAGAGGGGCAGTGAATTATGGTGTGGGTTATTGGGTTATTAATTCATCTGGCAAATATTATTGAGAATTTGCTATGTGACAGGCAGAGCCCAGACTAGGATGAGCCTTCAGGACTAGGGCACAAAATTTAAGGAGGCACTCACTCTCAGGTGCCAACTCTGCCAGTGCATGACCCTGAGAGTGAGTGCCTCCTTAAAGCCTTGCTTGCCTACCCTGGTCTTGGACCTGGTGCCAGGCACTGTTACAGGTGCTGGCAGTTCAACCGTGAGCAAAAATGTCTACACCCTGCCCTTGAGGAGCTTACAATCTATTATAGAAGAGAGACAGTAATCAAATAGGCTAACAGAAGAAAGTTATGGAAGTGACAAGTGCCATGAAGGAAAGGGGCATGGGGGTAAGGAGAGGATATTGGGGGGGGGGCGGGGGGGCAGAGACACTGAGGGCTAAAGGATGGGTAGGGATTTCCCAGGTGCTGCAGGTGGAGGAGGCAGTAGTTTCAAAGGCTGGGTGGCAGGATGGAACATGGCGTACAGGTAGGGCTAGCGGAGGGCAGGGGTGCCAGAGCAGGGAAGCATGATGCAAAATGGCTCCAAGCAGTCTGTTTCTAATAAAATGCCAGGCTTTGCAAATGATCAACTTAAAAAAGATCCAATCAAGAAAATTTAAAGCCACCTCTTAATGAAACCACCCACACCACATTCCTGATCAGCTTTCTTCACATTCGGCCCATTTAGTAGAGCAATGCCTGTGGTAGAATCTAATATTAATGGGAAGCGGCTGTGGCTCAATCAGTAGGGCTCCCGTTTACCATATGGGAGGCTCCGGGAACCGAACCCGGGGCCTCCTGGTGAAGGCAAGCCCGCCCGCATGGCGTGGTTAGCTGACCCAGCGAGCACAAGCAGCAAGGGGGGGATACATAAATAAATAAATAAAATCTTTAAAAAAAAAAAAATAATAATAATATTAAACACATTCTCCAGATAAAGAAATAGGAGCACAGAGAAGTTAGATAGCCTGCCCTGGGTCACACAGCCAAGCAGTGAGATTTGAACTCAGGCAGTGCAGCTCCAAAGCCCAGGCTCCTAACCACTAGGCTGTACTGCTGCTCTTCAGGGAAGAGGGTTTTCAGCCATCTCACAAATCCATCCGGCCTTGCCCCCCACCCTCCCGTAGCAGCTTGAGTTGTGGGCTAAGGCCTGAACCCCCCACAGGGTGATGGGCTGACCGTGTGGCACCGAGGTGCACCCGGTCTGAAACATAACGCTTGAATTTTGGGGTTCTCCTGTTTCCAAATTACTCAGCAGGACTTCTAAGCTCCAGGGTAGACTCCATCTGGAATGGACTGTATGATCTGACTTGTTGGCATCTCTAAGGCCCAGGCCCCCCCTGCCTGGGTGACCCCCAACCCCTGCCTCCTCACGGGTGGATGGGGACCACCCCATAGGCTATAAATTTGACCAAGTACCAAGCGTCGAGCCCCCTGGTGTAAAGCTGCCAGGAAGCAAGGGAGGGGCAAATGCCCCTTCCCCACCCTTGTCCATGCTGGCGGGGAAGGGCGCCCCAGTGCGTCCTGCGGCCCGGCGAGTCGGGTGTCTGTCGGGTGTCGGTTCTGGTGGCCCCGCGGGGCGCGCTGCTGCCGTGCCCGGTCGGCTCCGGGGGCTGGGAGGGCGCAGTGGGCGGCTCGCGCATTCCCCAGACCTGCTCCCCACGCCGCCGGCCTTCCCCGCGTCCCGAGCCCTGCGCCGCGCTGTTGCCCCCACCAGACGCCCTCCTACCGCCCCCCGCCCCTTATAGGGGCCGAGCCCCGCGGGAGGGTCTGGAATTCCTCCGCAGCCCGGGCCAAGAGGGGCCTCCAGCGGCGGTCCCCCTCCCGCGCGCCCCTCCCGGCCGCTCGCTTCCTCCCGCTCCCCTCTCCCGGCCGCCAGCCAACTGCGTGCCCCCGGGGCCGGCAAGAAGCCACATGCCCCCGCAAGGAATGCCGGGCCCGGCGGGCGGGGGCCGGGGGCGGGCGCTGGGCAGGGCCGGGCAGGGCCGGGAGCTCCCCGCCGGGAAGGTTGGTGAGAGGCAAGAGCGAGCCCGCGCCCTCCCCTCCGCGGCCCGCGCCCCGGCCCCCGCACCGCCTCTAAGCTCGGCCCGTGCGTCGCCCTGGCCTAATCTCGGGATCTCACACTTTCCCCGCCGGACACACGGACTGGACCACCGACGGGCTCTGGGGGCTGGGGCGCCCCGGGGGCTGGGGGCGGGGCGGCTCGGCCCGGACCGTGCCCCCCACCCCCCACCCCGCGCCCCGGGTCCCCGCCGGCTTGGAGGAGGGGGCAGGCCGTCATGTTTCCCCACACCCCTCCCAGCCGCCGCTGGCTTTGGGGCCCCGGTGGGGAGCAGGGGGCTGATTAGCCGAGGCGCAGGGGTGTGGCCAGCAGCGGGGCCCCGGGTAGTGACTCACCCTCGCTGCTCGCCCAGTCCTGGGGCCGAGTGTGGTCCCAGCCCGAGCTGCGGCTGCCCCTGTCCGAAGAGTGTCCCTGGGCTTGGCATGAGGACCCTGGGGTGCCGAGGGAGGGGCTGAAGCCCGGTGCAGTGTCGGAGGGCGGTAAGCAGCAGGCTGGGGATACTCCCCTAGAGAGAGCGGGGTGGGGCTTGGAGTCAGGGCTGCTGGAGGGGGGCGAGGGGAGGAGGCCCCCCGCTGGCCCACATCAGCAACCCCAGCCCCCACGTACCTCCTCTGGGCTGCAAAGTGGCCCTGGCTGCGCTGCCTGGCAGTTGCTGGGTGAGGGGTGCCGTCCCCATGCACTGAGGACCCATTCCGTTTGCCCACCCTCTTTGCCCCAGCTGGATTTGACTTGATCCCTCCCCTGCTCCCCTGGGCAGAGTTTTGTGCCCAGGCTCATGTGGGTTCCTCATGCCCTTTGCCCTTTCTTTCTTGGGGCTCCAGCTGTGTTTCCCAGTCCTGCTTCTTGGCCTGATCTGCCTCCCTGGCCCCTGACCCCTTGGGGCTGGTGGCTCGTCATCCCCAGGACCAGCCCAGGATAGAAATGGCATTTCCTCTTGGCTGGGCTACAGCTGTTTTTGTTGTCTGTGTTCTCAGCGTTTCCTCTGGGGATGGCAGGAGGGTAACCAGACTCCACGGGACCCCCGCTTGCCCTCTCCGCCACTCACCCCGCTTCCCCTGTCTCTTTGATCCTCTTCCTGTGCCGGTCCCGCCTCCCGCAGCCCCAGGACAGAATGACTGAGAACATGAAGGAGTGCTTGGCGCAGACCAAGGCTGCCGTGGGGGACATGGTGACGGTGGTGAAGACGGAGGTCTGCTCGCCACTCCGCGACCAGGAGTATGGCCAGCCCTGGTGAGGCCGCGGGTGGGGAGGTGGGAGGGAGGAGGGGCGCCTCTGGGCTGGGTGGGTTGGGAGCCCTGGGGAGAGTCCCCGCTCCTGCTCACCTGCCTTAACCCTGCTCCGGGCAACTCCTGGGACCCGAGGGGAGCACAGGCCCTAGAAAACCCAGGCAGTGGGCCGGTCTCAGGACCCTACCTCTCCACCACCCCACAAGTGGGTCAGGCAGGCGGGCTGGGCTCGTCTGCCATGGCCCAGCTTCTCTCCCCACCAGCCTGTCACTCGCTGATGGTGTGTCTTTGCTTTCTTTACTGGCCCTGTCCTGACCAGCTCTAGGAGACCAGACCCCTCGGCCATGGAAGTTGAGCCCAAGAAACTGAAGGGGAAGCGTGACCTCATCATGCCCAAAAGCTTCCAGCAAGTGGACTTCTGGTGTAAGTGGAGCTTGGGGCTCTAGGCTACTCCTCACTTCACCCCCACCCCCATCTCCCTGGTTAGGGAATTTGCAGTAATAATACTCACAATGGACACCGAGGTCCAGGCCTCCATCAGCCCTCATCATTAGCCGTGGAGGTGGCTATTGTTGGTCCCATTTTATAGGTTAGGACACTGAGGCATGCTGGGGGTGAAGTACCCCCAGATGCACAGTTGCAATTCCAACCCAGACCCGCCTGACTCCAAAGCCATGCTCTTTCGTCGTCTTTTTCAAACGAGACAAAGGGAGCTACTGGCTGCCTTGGAAGGCATGTTCTTTGAGCCCCAGGGAGGATAATGGGCAATTGCTACTGATGATCCAGGGACCTGCGGCTGGTTGGGGTGGAGCTGGGATGGGACTCCTGAGTCGCAGGCAGTGTGCTTTCCACTGCCCTGTGCTGTCCTCAGGGTGGGCTTTCTAGAAGGGGGTGCTACCTCCCTGCGACAACTGAGCCCACCCCCTCCTCTTTCCATCCCTCTAGTCTGTGAGTCCTGCCAGGAATACTTTGTGGATGAATGTCCAAACCACGGTCCCCCAGTGTTTGTGTCCGACACGCCGGTGCCCGTGGGCATCCCAGACCGGGCGGCCCTCACCATCCCCCAGGGCATGGAGGTGGTCAAGGAAGCCAGCGGAGAGAACGATGTGCGCTGCATAAACGAGGTCATCCCCAAGGGCCACATCTTCGGCCCATACGAGGGGCAGATCTCCACCCAGGACAAATCAGCTGGCTTCTTCTCGTGGCTGGTGAGTGTCCCTGGGAGCGTCTCCCACGGGAAAGAGTACCAAGGAACGTGGGAGGAAACCAGCAGGGGGAGCTAAACGCTTCCCCAGCCTGGCTCCGGAGCTTTTCCATTACCATGCTATGGTGCCCAGACTTGTGGGTGATGGATCTTGCTGTCCCATTGCCCAGGTTGAATGGCTGTGACTCTTGGTGGCTAAGCCTCACTAAAGAGTACACCTGGCAGTAGTCAGCAGAATCAGTACTGGGGCTCCAAACAGGCATGACTCGGAATGGCTTTCCCATGAATTCTCATGTGTGTGTGCTGGACCAGTCAGTGGCAGGCGTCAAGGGCTTGCCTAACCCCTCCTCCAGAGGGAGTAACTTGGAGCCGGGTGCTGTGTGGGAGGCAGCAATGCCAGGTACTGTGCTAGGTGCTGGAGGGAAAGCTCCATCCAGACAGACATGGTCCTTGCCCTCAGGAAGGGGTCTGGTGGGGGGAGGGTGCACCTTGAGCAAGTGTACACACGTGACAGCTGCCACTGAAGGGGGACCCCAGGACCCTCTGAGAGGGTAGTGTGAAGGGAAATGGCAATGCTCGTAGTGCCCAGGAATTTGAGCCGTGGAGTCCGAGTCCGTGATCTCAGCCAGCTTTGTTATTTACCATTTAATATGACCTTGGACAAGTCACTTAACCTCTCTGCCTGTTTTGTAACATGAAGATAATAAGAGTTGTTTGTGAAGACTAAATGAGTCAGTGCTGTAAAGCTCTTAGGGTCGTGCTTGCACTTGGTAAGCGCACAGTGAATATCAGCTATAATTATTGTTAGCTGGTTGAGGAGTTCAGGGAAGAATGCGTAGCAGTTAGTGTTGGAAGAGGGGACGGAAAATTGCTGCATGTAGACAGAACAGCTAAGAGAGAGCGTGGCTCATTCAGAGGAAGTGGGAGAAATCTGGTGTGGCAGCAGCAAAGAGTGTAAGAAGCAGAGAGGCAAAAAAATTGGCGAGAGGCAGGTAGGGGCAGATACAGCTGCATTTCATGCACCAGGATAGGTAGATGCTTCACCCTGAGAGCTGTGGGAAGCCATTGGTGTTTCCAGCAGAGGTATGACCCAGTAGACGGCAGCCTGGAGAATTGGGGCTCCAGGTAGGAGGCTGGGCCAGGGGTTCAGGGAAGAGAAGACGTGCTTTACACTCAGGGGTTGGAGGTGGGAAGATTCAAGTGAGATTTAGGAGGGAGAATGCCCAAGAGTTATTGACGGATGGAGTGTGGGAGTGAGGACGAGGAGTTTTCAGTGAGATGAGGAGGAAGGGTTATTAGAGATGACTGAGGAGTGCCCAGCTTGAGTCTCTGGACAGAGAAGGGAAATGTGGAACAATAGAGAAAGGCAGGCACTGGGGTAGGAAGATCTTTCATTATTCAGTAAACACTTTTTGAGCGTTTCCTTTGTGCCAGGTACTAGGCTGGGCCCTGGGGATACAAAAGTAGGCCGAATCAGATATAAATTCTGCTCTCATGGAGTTCGCTGTGGGGGAGATGGAATTAATCAAAGAATAAGATAAAGAAATGTAAAATTTCAACTCTGAAAGGTCACGGAGAGGCCGTGAATCTAAGAGGGAGTGGCTGGACAGGTGAGTTGATGTGGCCAGGGAGGTCGGGGAAGGCTTTCCAAGGAAGTAATAGCTGAGCTACGATAGAAAGAAGGCAATGCACACCAGCTGAAGATGGATGGAGGGCATCCAGGTGGCTGCAACAGCATGTGCAAAGGCCCTGTGGCACAGCATGTTTGAGCAGCTGGAAGAAGGCCAGTGTGCTTGGAGTGCAGCAGACACAGGGGCCTAGAGAAAGAAATGGGCACCTGCCCATGTAGAGCCTAGGGGCCAAATTAGAACTTTTGGTCTTTATTTTAAGAATAGTGAGAAGTCTTTAGACTGTTTTGAGTAGGGGTTCGGGTGGGGTGGGGGTGTCCTTATCACATTTATGTTTTGGAAGGGTCACTTTGGCTGCAGCCTGTGGCGCTGATATGGGGAGGCAGTGGACATTGGTCAAGAATGGATGTCCACGCCCCGGTTAGAGGGCTGCGGCTGTACTCTGAATTGGTGATGACTTGTGCCCAGGGTGGCGGCAGAGGTGATGGAGACAGGTGAACTAGTTTGTGAGCTACCTCCGAGATGAAAGAGGGCTGGCTTGGGGGCTAACTGGCCAGAGTAAAGGAGTGGGTGTGTCAAGGACAATGCCTGCGGTCTCCACTACCCAACCTGGCCCCTCACTGAGACATGGGAATGCTGGAACGGGCTTGGGTGGAGGGAAGGCTTGTGATTTTATGTGTTTGAGGGGATGGCAACTAAAACGTGCAGGGGGTGGAGGCAGGTGGCCTGAGATGGAGGAGGACGGAAAAGGCGAGTTCAGGTTGTGGCCAGGAGAGTGTGAGGTGCCTGGGAGGTGGCCAGATGGAGCCGCCCAGAGGTGTGTGGGGGTGTGGCCTGGCTCTCAGGGAAGGCTGAGCAGATGAATACATGCCGTGGAAACCCTGGAAGGCGGCCCATGCTCTCGGTGTGCTGGGGAAGGAGGGATGCCAGAGCTGGAGGAATCGTCAGGGGAGAGGAGCCGATGAAAGGAGCTGGCGAAGGAGCAGAGTGGGAAGGCAAAGCCTGGGCATCGTGTCTCCGAGGACGAGTGAGAAGCGAGGAGCAGGAGGGATGGTCCGTAGGGTCAGTGCCGCAGCTGGTCAAGCCTGAGGTCTTGCTGCCCTGGCCGCAGCAGCTTCGCAGGCAGAAGCTAGCTTGCTGGGGGTTGAGGTGTACGGTGGTGGAGGCAGGAGCCACCAGCGGGGCGGCTGGTTTAAGAAGCCTGGTTGCTTACTGAGCGGTTATCCTATGCCAGGTGCATGCCGGGCACCTTCTGGCCATCATCTCGGCCCTCCTCCCAGCTGTCCCGCAGGCGGACTTGCTGCCCCTCCTGTTCAGATAAGGAAACCCAGGGCCAGAGACATTACATCAGTGGCCCCAACTCCCAAAGGTGGGCCATGGTAGAGCTGGGGTTCCTTCAAGGCAGGGCCTCTCCACGATGCCTGGGGGCTTGAAGGAGTCCGTGATGGGAAGACTGACTAAGGGGGTGGAGCACTCCATAGCCACCTGGTGTGGTTACCTGTCCCAATTCAATGTAACTGGCAAGAGACACTTACAGAGCAGCTCCCAAGCACTAGGCCTAAGCAGGGTGGTGTGGAGGTAACAGGACTGCAGGAGGAGTGCTCTGTGTTCTTATGGAGCCTGTGGTCCAGCTGTGGGGACCGGGGCCCAGGGGGATTGGGGGGGAGGAGGCTCGTTCCCAACCAAGTCATGCAAAGGCAGAGTGTTGCTGGTGATCGCAGGGCTGCAGAGAGGGCCGTAGGGGTACAGAGAAGCGGGATTGATTTTGACTGGGCAGATGGAGATGGGTTTTGAAGGATGGGTAGAAGCTCAACAGAGGCGGCTGATGGCATCTAAGCCTGCGGGAGGATCTCAGGGACGGGCTCTTAGGATTTTCCTCCCCTCCACCAGAGTCTATGCCTTGGGACTGCCCAGCTGAGGAAGATTGGGGTCTCTACAGCAGACACGCTCCCCCAGGTGTGCTGCCTGGCACGTGTCTGAGGTTGGGAGGAAAGGAAGCAGAGGAAGCCCTGGAGTTTTGCAGCTTGGGGAAGACTAGCCCCTCCAGTCAGGATTGGGTGTGGCCTGCAGTTCAGGGGGCGGGGCTGGAGGCCGGGGCTGCCACTCCCTTGGAGGTTCCAGGGCAAGCAGGCGCTCCCTAACTGCCCGCAGAGCTGCTGAGGGGAGGGAGGGACTGGAGGTCAGAGGACGGTGTCCACGTGGAGGCTTTGACCTTTTGTGATCTCAAGAGCTGAGCGGCTACAAATGGATGTGCTAACTGGTTCAAGAAAGCAGGGCCCCGTGTGTGTGTTTTGGGAGGAGGTGTTGGGCCTCATTTGGGGAAGAACTTTTGTTTCCCTCTGCCTGCTCAGATGGGAGCCTGCGAGGAGAAAGGCGTGGATTTTGGTCCCGGGTCCGAAAGCCCCACATCCTAAATAAACCGTGTTCATTTGTCAAATCCTGTCCCAAAGCCATACTTGGTCTTGTCCTTTCTTGACCCTCCTTTCTGCCTTCCAAGACTCTGGCCCCCATCCAACAAAGCGCACTGCTCTCTACAGCTCCTCAACGTGTACGCTCTACTCCAGGAGGAATGACGACGTGGTGATGCTAAGCATAGCTGGGAATATTTACCGAGTGCTCACTGCATGCCTGGGGCTGTGCTCAGTGCTATGTTCTCATTTGATCCTGTGAGGGAGGTAATATTCTATCCATTGCACAGCTGAGAAAACTGAGGCCTGGAGACGATGAGTCATTTTGCACAAAGCTGACCAGCTAGGGAGGAGCTGAGCTGGGGCCTGGACCCGTGCAGTCCCCCTCCAGAACCCTGCCTCTTGGTCCTCTTCTTCTCCCTCACCTGTCCCCACCTCCTTGCCTTGTTGACTCTATTCTCCCCATCCTGCCTGCTCAACATAAGTTCCCTCTGTCTCCCCTGAACCCCATAGGCACAGAAAGTTGTTCCTCTGTGTGCAGTGGGGTGCAGGGCCTGGGTTTGGGTGGACGAAATGGCCATTTCCATTTTGTATTGCTCCCTCTTGTCCTGGCTTCTCTAGTGGGAGTTCTGTACTCACTTCTGGCTGTTTAAGAAAAGAAATGCCCCTTCCTCTGCTTTATCATCTAACTGGAAATGACAAACTCCACACAGCATTGCCGAGGTTGCCCAGGTGCAGCCCGATGGTCTGGTTAGGGGTGGAAGAAAGAGGAGGCCGGTGCAGTATTGCTATTTCAGTTATTCACTTACGCCCAGTCTTGTTCCAGAAAGGATTTAGGGCAGCCTAGCAGGATGCATAAAATATAACATGATCGCCTATTAAAAGTGAGAGCTAGGGAAGAAAGGAAAACAAGGGTGGAAACCCTAAATGGAGCCAGGAATGAGGCTAAAAACGTACATTTAGCTAAACGGGTCCAAATCTGGCAGCCGCCGGGAAAAGGGGAGCTGGTCAGCAACCAGGGCCTTCTGTCCATAACACGAGGGCGGTCAGCTCTCCTGGCCACTGAGACTGGGCAGGAGGACGCTGTGGGGGGGATGGCGCGACTCCTATCAGCCAGCCTCCCCGGGTGTCAGGCTCCTGCTGCTCTGGGGAGAAGCAGATGTGAAACGGTGTGTCAGTGTTTCCCGTTGCAGCTTCCACTGTAAAACGGGGATTTATTTTAAAACTTGAAATTGGAGGTGCAAAAGCTCGTGGCATACCCTCCAGATAGAGTCTGAGACACCCCGAGTCAGTGCGGTAGATGGAGGTGTAAGCAGAAAGTTGCAACACCAGGAGATGGGAACAAGAACAGGTGGGCTTTACCAAGTTTGGGGGGAGCAGAGAGCTGGGAGGAATAATGGGCTCGTCCAGGAAGGTTTCACAAAAGAAGGGGCAGTTCAAGACAGGTCGGGCATGCGTGTGCATGTGCGTGTGTGTACACATGCCTTTCATGCCTGTTGAATTTCTATAAACTCTTTATTTTGAAAATTTCCAAATCCCTAGAAGAGGTGTAAGAATAGTGTAATGAACACTCACACACCCTGCACCTAGATTCACCTATTGCTAACATTTGATAACATGTGCTTTATTGTTCTCTAAATATATATTCCTACACGTGTGCTACACACACACACACACGTCCTTTTTTGTTTTCTAGATGAACTGTTGGAGATATAGTTGCAAACATTATGTATGCGACCTTACCTCTTAATACTTCAGCCTGTGTCTTCTAAGGACAAGGCGTCCTCCGATATCAGGGCGCAGCAAGAGGGCCTCTGGTAAATATTTTTGGCACTGTGGACCACACAGTGAATGCTGCAGCCACTCGACTCTGCTGTTGTTAACATGAATGAGTGCAGCTGTGTTCCAGTAAAATTTTATGAACACTGAAATTTGAATTTCATATAATTTTTAAATGTCACAGAGTATTCTTTTTTTCCCCTATCAATAAAAAATGCAAAAACCATTCTTAGCTCATGGGCTGGATGAAAACAAATCAGGAGCTAGATTTGAACTGAGGGGGGGGGTTTCCTGTCCCCTGTTCTCTATAACCCAATATAATTATTTTACCCAAGAAATTGAGTAAAACTATCTCGTCTGCAGTTTCTATTCCTAGATAGCCTCAGTTGATACCTAAATAAAGATCGTCTCTGGGAGAAATAAAGTTCTTTTTAGTTTTTCCCCTATCCAGGACCTACTTAAGTGTCACACATTGCATTTAGTTGTCATGTCTCTTTTGTCTCCTTTGTTTTACAACAGTTTCCCTGCACTGTTTTTTTTTCCGCTTTCATGATATTAACACTTTCAAAAGGTCCAGGAGAATTGTTGGCAAAATGTTCCACAGTTTGGATTTGTCTGACTGTATCCTCATGTTAGATTCAGATTTTACATTTTTAACACAGACGTTATTGTGTCTTTCTCATTATATGGTATCAGGAGGCATATGTCAATTTGTCTTGTTATTGGTGATGTTAGGTTAGTTAAGGTGGCATCTAGGGGATCTCTCTCTATCTTATTCCCCCCAAATCTTTCAGCCAACAGTTTTAGCAACCGCTGATGATTCTTGCCTGAATCAAGTATTATTTGTGGTTTAAAATGATTTTTCTATTTCTTCCCATCCTTCTACATTTATTACTTGAAATTCTTCTGTAAACAAAAGTACTCAGCCTTCTCCCTATCCCTTCTAGTGTAAAATTCTTTGTAGTATCAATATAGACTCATGAATTCTTAGTTTATTCAATGTTCTTTAGTCCATTCATGCATTACTCATTTCGATGTTTGGGTTTGGCCAGTGGGAGCCCTTTTAGACTGTCTCTTTGCCCTTTTGACACATCCTCCATCATTATTTGAGCGCTTTCTTACTTTCTGACACAAAAAGATGTTCTAGACTCACTTTTCCTGCCCCAGCTCTGCAATCTCCATCTCTCTTAGGAGCTCTTATTCCTTTTAATTAGAAATGGCATTTAGAACCCAAGATCTCTGGGTCCTAGGTGTGCATGTTGTTACTGGGATATCTTTACTTCTAGGCCTGAATTAGGTTTTGAGGGATGAGTTAAAGTGAGTGCCCTACAGAATCAGGAACTCAGGGAACAAGGTGTCCCAGGCAGAGGACACAACATGTACAAAGGCCCAGGGGCACATGTGTAATGTTGAGGTGGGGATGGTAGTAGAGTATGGTGGAAGTACAGAGTGTACTTAGAGGCCAGCGTGGAAGATGATGGTAGAAAAAGCCACTCTTCTCAGATTCTAAGATGCTGTGGATTCAATATCAACTTTTCTAGGAGTCAAAAAGTATACTTCATGAAGGGGTATTGTATGGGAATTCTGCACATGTGCATGATTGTTTTGTAAGATCACAACTTCTGTAATAAAAATATATTTAAAAGAATAATAATAGGGTGGGTTGGGGGAAAAATACACCAAATGTAAGATATGAACTATAGTTAGTAGTAAGATTTTGATGATTTTCTTTCATAATTTGAAACAAATGTCGCACAACAATGCAAGGTGTTGGTGGTAGGTTGATGTATGGGACCCCAGTATGATGTTATGCATGTTTGTTTTGTAAGTTCACAACTTTTACTAGACACTTATTGTTTATATATGTTCATGTATGAATGATATACTTCAATAAAATTTTAAAAAATGCACCTCAATCATTCCTCTTAATATCAGAAGTATTAATTAGGCTCAGTTTGTATAGTTTAATAAATGCTGGTAGTTTGGTTATTGAATCACAAATCAAACCAAAGATTTCCCCCAGAGAAGATCTTATGCCAGTGAACCCATTATGGCTGGAACTGACTTTGTAATTCTCAAAATCTGTTGATACTGGAGGAGAAGTTGATCATTAGAAACTGTTCTGAACTGGCCCATATTTCTTCAATTTTTAGATAGTATTTTAGGCCAGCTTTACCCTATATTGATATGCACTTGGGTCCAGAAACGAGCCATTCTCAGGGAATTTTATGCTTAATATCAAAACCAGCTCCTAACTTGACTTCCTACACTCTTGGGCTCCTTAGCACACTCTTCTGCTATTACATTTTGTGCTTGCATAATGTCCAGGTGGCTTTTGGTATTCAAGTCCCAGTGTTACAATAATTTTATTTTAAGATTTCTTAAAAGGTATAAACATAAAACTAGATAAACACAAATTTCTTATTCTTATAGCATTTAAACTGTAAAACCCAAACAAATTTACAAATATAAAATGAACAGAGCTTCAAAAACCAAGATAATTTCGATTAAAATCAATTTAATGTGATGGATGATGCTGTTACTGAAAATAATTGCTGTCTGTAAGGTGAACATGGTAGTGACTGAAGATGCAGCATCTTCGGGGTCTTTTGCACGTCTGACTCTGGGTTCCCTATCATATCTTTATTTCTCCCGTGTTTTTCTCCATGTGAAATACTGGGAAAGCCTTTATTAATGCAATTGTCACGATGCCTGCTGCACTTGTCTTGGCCAGAATGTATCATTCTTTATTCATTAGTTCATGACAAGTATAGTAATTGGTAGTGTATCAGTCAGCAGTTACTGCAGCATAGAACAGGAGCCTGGCAAACTTTTTCCATAAAGGGCAAGATAAAAAATATCTTCAATTTGAGGGCCATATGGTCTCTGCCACAACTACTCAACCCTACTGTTTTGGCACAAAAGCAGCCATAGGCAATTACAATTGATTACATCAAGTGTGGCACGTTCCAATAAAACTTTATTTACTTTATTTACGGATACTAGAATTTGAATTTCATATTATTTTCACGCCACAAAATATTCTTCTTTTAATTTATCTTCCATCATTTAAAAATGTAAAAACCATTCTTAGCTGGCAGGCAGTGCATAAACAGGTGTTGGGCTGGATATCACCCACAGACCATGATTTGCTGACTGCTGGCACAAAAGGACAATATTCTCACTCACGTATCTGCTGTACTTCATTTATTCACACGTACCTGCTGTTCTACTGTGGTTGGGATGACTTAGGCTGGGCTTGGCTGGGTTTAGCTGGGCTGCTCTGCCTCAAGCTGCAGGTGGAGCATGGCACCTCACTGTGGATTGGCCCCGGTCTGCCCCAGGTGTTTGGTTCTGGGTCTCGGGCTGGAGGAGCAGGAGCTCTCTGGGGAAACACTTGCAGTGATGATGGCAGAAGTCCTAGAGGGCAAACCCATCCTTACAAGCACATTTCATGACTTTGCTTGCATCATATGTGTTAACATTCCATTGGCCAAGCAAGTCACATGGCTGATCCAAGAGTCAAGGAGTGAGGAAGTCCAGGCTACCTCTAAAGCAGAGTCTGATGCTAAGTCCCCTGGAAAAGGGTGATAGGGAGGGAAGGAGGACTGTGGCCAAGAATTCAGTCTACCACAGGCAGCAAGACAGATGTGGAAATCTCATGGTGAGTCCCTTATATTGATTTTTTAAAATGAAAATAAAAAGTAAAGCATTGAATTAAAGATTCTTAGAACTTTTAGATCTTGAAAATATGTCCCAAAACCCTAGTTTGAGAAACACTGATTTCTAGTAAATGTCCCAGCTTTGACCAAAGGGCATTTGGGGTTTCCCGACATTTGAAAGTTTCCTGAGGCAGAGATCTTGTCTGATCTGCACCCCCTGAGTCTAGCTCAGTACCCAAACCCAGTGGGTCCTGAGTAAATCTTGGTTAGGGTTGGTAGGCAGTAAGAGGAATAATGATGGTAATACAATGGTAATAATAACAGTAGCTGCCATTTATTGGGTGCTAAATGATTTGTATCTACTAACTCTTAGTTAATATCAGATAGATATTGCTATCTCCTTTTTACAGATTGGGAAACTGAGCTTCAAAAGCCAAGCTAATTATTTAAGGCTACATAGCTAATTATGGGTCCAGGATTTCAAACCAATGCTCAAGCTGGTAATCTCTAAGCCCCAGATGCTAATAATATCCACGTGCCCACATAACACCCCCTTGGTCCTGTTCCCACCCACA
>JAKSZT010007815.1:3345533-3643829 GCA_026826555.1 Tolypeutes matacus | reverse complement strand
CCCCCCCCCCCCCCCCCCCGAAGCCCAGCTGTGGACACCAGGTGAGGAACCCAGGACACCGTGAGGAACCCAGGGTTGTAATCTTAGAGGCCCCTTCCAGAGCTGTGCTCTTCACTCCAGAGGACTGCAGAGGCCGGAGTTCAAGTTCAGGCCTGCCACTTTATCTCGGTGGGTCTTGATTTGTTTCGTTGGGAAGTGGCTAGAGAAGAAAAGTGATGTGTGAAAGTGCCTTATCACCTGGAAACAGCTTCAGAGGTCATTTTTGTTACCGTTTAGCTCTAAGAGGAAGCTCAGGGCTGAAAATCTGAATGCATTGTGGATTCAGTGGGCTTGTGGAAAGTGGCAAGGAAACCAGGGTTTTGCAAACCTTCTCTCTGCAGCCTCCACTTCTGGCCCCATTTAGAGAAGCCCAGCGGTGAATCCTCGCAGACCTTCCGCTGCCAAGCAAAGTATCCCCCCTATGAAAATACCAATCTCCACATAGCAGATTTGCTCACATCAGAGGCAAAACTGTAAGGTCAGAGAGTACTCTGGAACATACCTGGCCTGTTAATTCTGAGGGAGTCGTTAGGGGGAGCTTGCAGGTAGTGGGCAACGTCCATCACTCTCCAGAGCGGTTAAGAGCATGGGCTGTGCATTCAGAGACCGGAATCTGAACTCCAGCTTCCCCACTTATTTCCTCTGCAACCTCGAGCAGGTTACCTAATGGTGCTAACCCTCAGTTTTCTCGTCTGTAAACTGGGGATAATAAGAGTTGTGAGAATCCACGTGAGAGTGTCTCAGAGTGCTTGCCCAGAGACCGACAGAGAACTTGTTCTATGAGCGGCAGCTGCTGCTAATGTTTTATTATAGTTGTCTTTTACTAATTATTACCAGGATCAGAAAGAGGGCTCTGGTTTACATGGACCATGCTTGACCCAAGAAGCCATAACTCCTGCTTTTAAATGTTTTTTTGAGGATCTGTCCATATCAAATCATACAATCTTAGTTTTAGACAGCATTTTAGGGGTCATTTAGGGCATATTTCCACCCAGTGGGTTTGGGGATTGAATCGTGTCCCCTGCAAAAGGCATGCTCAGGTCTCACCCCCGGTCCTGTGGGTGTGAACCCCTGTGTACATAGGACCTTGAAGATGCACCCAGCGGCCTAAGGGTGGGCCTTCATCCAGTAGGGCAGAAATCTTTATCAGCAAAGGAAATTGGACACGGAAAGAGAAGCCATGGGGAGCAGCCAGAAGCAGGAAGTTAACAGAACCTGGAAGAGAAAGAAGATGCCACCCTGGGCATTGTCCTGTGATGGAAAAATCAAGGAGCCCCAAAGATGGCCGGCCAGCCAGAAGTTACTGGCCCTGGGAAGAGGCAAGCCTTCTATCCTCTGAAACCGGGAGCCAATAAATCCCTGTGTTTAAGCCAACCCATAGTATGGTATTTGTTTTAGCAGCCAGGAAACTAAAACAGTGGGGAAATCTTTTCTTCAACCTTCCTGATAGTGGATCTGCTTAAATACTCCCGGTGACAAGAAGCTCACTACTTCGCAAGGTTGCCTGTCTTATTGTAGGACTGCTCTGCCTGTTGGAGAACTGCTCCTCATGCTGTCATCAAGGCTGCATCCCTCGAAGTACAGGCCAGCTCCTGCTCCTCTTTCTCCAGTCTCTTCTTCTCCAGACTGAGTCTCTTTCTTTCAATCCTTTTTCTTTTCTTTTTACTTTTTACTGTAGTTATATATATATATATACAACTCAAAATTTCCCATTTCAACCGTTTTCAAATTTACAATTCAGGGGTATTAAGTGCATTTGCAGTATTATACTACCATCACCAATATCCATTACCCAAACTTTTCATCCCTTCCAACAGAAGACCCCCCAGTCTCTTGAGAATTCCTTGGATGGCATGGTGGTGACCCCTCACCCTGCTGGTTACTCTTCTCTGGTCAGTCGAAGTTATCAGATTCCTTCTCACATCATAGTGCTCAGACTTTCAGGGCTCATCCAAGAGGCCCCAGGTTCGGAGGGCCCAAGGCAGGGGGTCCAGGAGAGGGAGGGTAACTGGAGACCAGCCCTCTGGGGGGACAGTCCCGAGCATCCGGCTGGCTGGCCATTCCTGGCCCTGTCCCAGCCCTGGCTCACCACTGATGTGTACCCTGTCATACAGTCTCTGTGGGATCCTGCCTGGAGCACCATTGCCTCCCCTTCTCCTGGGTCTTAGTTTAGATCTCACATCCCCCAGGGGACCACCGACTGACCTCCAAGTACAGGCTCCAACTCCGAGTCCCCACGATCCTGCGTAATCCCTTCCCCACAGCCCTGACCGCGTGGTTTCACAGGGTCTCTCTTCCTATGCCCCCTGGACTGTGAGCTTTGTGAGAGCCAGTCCTCGTCTACCTGGCTCACCATATTATACCCAGAACCTGTCACCATAGCCACTCCCTCAGCGATATTAGTTTGAATGAATCAAGGGCTAAATGGATAAATGCTTCAGATAAATGACTAAATGTTTGACTTGAGGTAGGAAAGAAATGACTCTTAGGAAACCTCCAGAATTGAACCCAGCAACAGAGATCTTGGGGTGCTCTGTGTCCCTCTCAGCTCCTGCCCAGGCTTCTCTGGCCCAGCTGAAGCGGCAAAAAGTCTGATAATAATAACTCCTTAGTGACCCACAGACCTCCCCCAGAATCAATAACTAACATCTAATCCCTTTATTAATAATCTCAGTAACTATCACAAGCTAACAGTGACTATTTACTGGGTACCGTCCACATCAGTCACCATGGCAGTGCTGCAAGTTTGGGTTTTACCCCATTTTACAGATGAGAAAGCTGAGGCATGGCCAGGTGAAGTCACCTGCTGAAGGCTACTCAGCTTGTAAGTGCTGAAGCTGAGATTCTACCTCTCTTAGTTTCCTAGGGCTGCCATAACAAAGCCCCACAAATTTGGTGGCTCAAAACAACAGAAATTTATTATCTCACAGTTCTGGGGGCTTGCTCCCTCTGAAACCTGCAGGGGAGAACCCTTTCTTCCTCCTCTAGCTTCTGGTGGCTTCTGGCAATCCTTGGTGCTCCTTGGCTTGTAGCCGCAGCGTTTCGGTCTTGCCTCTGTTGTCCCATCGTGGTCTCCCCATGTCACGGAGAGTGTCTCCTCTCTCCTGCTCATAGGGTCATACTGCTCCATTACAACCTCATCTTAATGTAGCTAATTCCACCTGCTATGACTCTATTTCCAAATAAGGTCGCATTCACAGGTACCAGGGGTTAGGACTTCAACACATCATTTTTTGGGGGACACAATTCAACCTTACCCAATTCCTTTGGCTCTACAGCCCTTGCTGCTAGGTGCTCCTCTGCTGGCTGCAGGCCCAGAGATGCTTCTCCTCTCACCCAGGGGCTCCCTGTCAATAGGGAAGAGAGAGGAGCAATCAGAAAATGAGAATGTAGGGTGGTTCGTATTCTGATACAGTGTAGGGCTCTCTCAGACTCAGGGCCATCATCTAGGGAGGCTGCCAGAGGAGGGGAAGGCCAAGCTGCATGCTTTCTCTTTCTGTCTTGCTGAGATTTTTTAAAACCCAAAAGCAGTGCAGGCTTGTAAACACACAGATAAAGCAGAGCACCTTCCCTCTTCCCTCTTCCTTCCCCTCTAGGAGTAAGTGGAGTTGAGAGCTTGAGATTTCTCTACCAGATTTTCTGTATGCAAGGTGTATGCTGGTGAAAGTTTAACAACCTGATGGTGTTGGGGCCTGGCGGAGGGGTGGGAAGGATGTGCCGATTTCCATCGTGTAAATTCTCCTGTGGCCGATGACAAGCCACACACATGCAGTCACTGAACTTGGAGCTGGGAGGAGATGTGCAGGAGCCACCATTATACAGGACTTCCACTGTGTAGCTACAGTAGATGGCATTAACCTCGAGAGCACAGATAATAGTAAAATATAGTAAAACGAGGAGGAAGTAGTGAGTGTTGAGTATTTATTATCTTTGTTCTTAATGTAATAAACTGAATGTAATTTATAATTTATGTAATTCATATAATTTAATTTTTAACAATGAATTTGACAACTTCACTAAATCTCTGAAAATTTGTCAACTCTTACGCGCCTGTACAAGCTGCTCTACCATACCACGCATTTCCCTTTTACTAAAATATTAACATCATCTATTTAAGTATTTTTTTTTTTCCTTTAACTTGCCTTTTGCTTAAAAAGATGTTCATCCATCCATCCATTTATTCATTCACCCCATGTCCTACCACGAGCCAGCACTGTGTCAGAAACTGGGGACACCGTCCCACGTGCTTGGCCTTATTTAGCTCCTTGTCTAGCGAGGCAGAGAGTCAGTTACCAAACCAACTCATGGATAAGCACTATCAAGATCAGAAATGCACCTCGAAATTAGAGCTTGGCAAGGAAATATGGGAAGACTTAATAGAGAATAGTGTTGGCGGTGGGGAGATAGGTGGAGGTCGGGGTGTGGCAGAGGGTGCACTACTTTAGGTCAGGTCAGGGAAGGCTTCTTCTGAGGAGGTGACATGGAGGGAGACCTGAAAGGTGAGAGGGGGCCAGCCACGCAAATTTTCCTGGGAAAAAATTGCAAAAGGATACACTCACTTGGATACCATTTCTGTAAGTTTTACAAATGTGCAAAACAGTACATCGTCTTTAGAAAAACCTGTGTGTGGTAAAAATGGGAAGGCTCCCCTCCTACTTCGAGATGGTGGGTACCAAGGTAAGCTGGACAGGTAGGCTGGGACCAGGTCAACGGGACTTGAAGGCCATTGCCGCGAGCACAGGCGGTTTCACCAGGGGGTTGCACTGGTGAGTGATGCCGTCGGATTTATGGCATGAGATTACTCGAGCTGCTTTGAGGAGAACCAGTGGGGGCTTAAGAGTGGCATCTGGGAGGTTAAGTGGGACTCTGGCATTTTTCTAGAAGAGAGCTGGTATTGGGTTGGACCTTGCTGGGAGCCCTGAAGGGAGAAAAGAGAGGTTTCCAAATCCGATCTTGACAACGTGCTGAGGGATTGGATGTGGGGCATTGAGAGAGGGAGGAATGCGGCATGGCTTTCTTTTTGAAACCTGAGTGGATGGATGGTGTCAAGTACTATGATGGGGAAATGGGAGAGGAGCAGAACTGGTGATGCGGCCCGAGGAATCGGGAAATCTTTTTGAGATGCCCATGAGCTATACAGGGAGGGATGTCATGTGGGCAGTTAGGTAGCCACTGCTGGGCTTGAGATGAACCTTTGTGAGTCATGAACAAATCAAGAGTCTAGGAGCAGTTGTGATTATCCAGGAAGAGAGAACAGGTGAGGAAGGTGTGTATGGAGGAGCCAGGGAGCTTCCAGTCCAGGCGGCATTGGGAGTTCAGGCTTTGAACCACTCTCACCTTTTCTCCCCCCAAATACATTGCAGTCTCTCTCTCGCTCACTCTCTCTCTCTGTCTCTCTCTGTCTCTCTCTCTCACACACACACACAGAAGAGAAACAGTAAACAGAGCTGAAAATGAGGCTGATTGGGCTCCACACTAGAGCAGGCAGAGGTGGCTGTCAGTTTCAGCTCCTGCAGGATAGTACAGAATAAAAGTGTCCCATGTGAGGTGGAGAGAGGAGCCAGGTTTACTGTTAGAAATGGGGTGGGGGGGAGAGGAGAGGGAGAGACTCCCATGAAAGATGAGCCCTTGGACCAAATCTCCAAAACAAATGAAGAAAACTAATGTTAAAAAAAGACAGCCTTCCCCAAATTGATGAGAAATGAATTCACTCAAGATAAAACAAAAACAGTATTCTAAAAATGAATTTAAAATAACAGTTTAGGGTCTATAAAAGGATTAGATTTAACTGCGAGTAACTAAAATTCAGAATAACAGTGACTCAAATAGGAGTTTAGTTCTCTCTCGTGCATACAGTCTAGGGCTGTGAGGTGGCTCTGCTCTACTAAATCCTCTATCCCAATGGTTGGATTATCCTCACAGTCCAAGTTGGTAGCTAGAGCTCCAGCCATCACATCTGCATTCTAGGAAGCAGGATGGAGGGAGAGATGAAAAATAAGGTCAAAGAGCATGGACCATCTGCCTTTTTAGGAAGTTTCAGGAAGCTGCCACTTGACACTTCTACCTACATTCAGTTGGTTAGAATTTAGCTAGAGGAGAAGCCAAGAAGTGTATTTTGTATTACAGGTAGCCAGGTGCCCAGTTACAATCCAAAGATTCTATTCCTATGGATGAAGGACAGAACAGAAAATGTGACCAGCTAATGGGGGACAATTAGTGATTGCTGCCTTAGAATCCTCAAAGAAATAAAGGAAGGAATAACATAAATTAAAAAGTACAAGATAGCAGGATTTTGTTTGTTTGAATTTAAAGCTTCTGCTCTGCAAAAGATACTGAAGAGAATGAAAGGACAAACCGGGAAAAATATTTGCAAATCATGTTTCTGACTTGTATCCAAAATATTTAAAGAACTCTCAAAATTCAATAATAAGTCTCCTTCACTGTTGGTGGGAATGTAGAATGGTGCAGCCTCTGTGGAAGATGGTTTGGCGGTTCCTCAGGAAGCTAAATATAGAACTGCCGTATGATCTGGCAATTCCAATACTAGGAATATATCCAGAAGAACTGAAAAGAGTGACATGAACAGACATTTGTACACCAATGTTCATAGCAGCGTTATTCACAATTGCCCAAAGATGGAAACAACCCAAATGTCCATCAACCAATGAATGAATAAACAAAATGTGGTATATACATACAATGGAATTCTATGCTGCTGTAAGAAGAGAAATTGGGGCATATATGATAACATGGGTGAAACTTGAGGACATTATGCTGAGTGAAATATTTGACACAAAAGGCCAAATATTGTATGGTCTCACTAATATGAACTAAATATGAAGAATAAACACATGGAGTTAAAACCTAGATTACAGGTTACTAGGAGATAGGATGAGGGCTGAGAAGGGCTACCCATGTTTAATGTATATAGAATTTTCAGTTAGCTTGACTGTGAAAGTGTGGAAATGGATAGCATTGATGGTAACACATTACAGTGAGTAGAAATAACACAGATGGTTTATAAATGGGATTGTGGCTGAAAGGGGGGAGTCTAGGGATGTTAATATCAAAATGAAAGAAAGCTAGAGAATAATCTAGGGACGGGAATAACATAGTGAACTGGGAGCTGGATGAGGATTTTAGTTAAAAATACAAATACAAGAATATTCTTCTATGAACTAGAACAAATATGCATCATTATTACAAGGTGGTAAAAATATGGTGACACATGGAAAATGTACAGTTAATTTAACTTATGGACTATAGTTAACAACAATATTGTAATATTCTTGCATCAATGTCAAAGAAGTTACTATAGCAACACTAAGGGTCAATAATAGGGGTGTGAGATTTTTTTCCTTTTGGACTAAGGAAAATGTTAAAAAATTTACTGAGGTGATGACTGCACAAATCTGTGGTGATAGTGAGAGCCACTGTGTGTATACTTTGGATAGAATGTACAAGGCATTAGACTATATAACAGAGAACTATGTGGTAGAAGATAGGCTGTGGTTAATAGTACAAAAATGAGTGTTATCTCATGAACTATAACAAATTTACAATACTAATACGTGGTGCTAATAATAGGGGATGTATGGGAAAAAATATACCAGATGTACACTGGACCATAGTTAGTGGTAATAGTCTGATGATGTTCTTTCATAATCTGTAACAAATGTTCCACAACAATGTAAGGTGTTAGTAGAGGGGTGATGTGTGGGAATTCTGCACATTATGCATGATTGTTTTGTAAGCTCATAATTTGTCTAATAAAAAAATATATATATATTAAAAATTCAGTAATAAGAAAACAAACAACCCAATTTAAAATATGGGCAAAAGATTTGAACAGGAACTTCATCGAAGATACACAAATGGCAAATTAGCCCATGAAAAGATCTTCAACATCATTAGTCATTAGGGAAATACTCATGAAAACCTTAATGAGATACCACTCACACCTGATAGAATGGCTAAAGTGAAACAGATTCTTCATACCAAGTGTTGACAAGGATGTGGATCACTTGGAACTCCCCCTGCTTTTGAGAATATAAAATGGTACAACCACTTTGGAAAACAGTTTAGCAGGTTCATCAAAATAAATCTGTAATTGCTGTATGCTCCAGCCATTCCACTAATAGGTATTTACACAAAAGAAATGAAAGTATGTGTCTGTATAAAGACGTGTAAGTTAATCCCCATAGCAGCTTTATTTGTAATAGTCAAAACAAACAAACAAAAAACTGAACACAACCCAAATATCCACCAATAAGTAAATAGAAAAATAAGCTGTGTTACATTCAAATAATGGAATACTGCTTACCAATATGAAGGAACTATCAACACACCCAACAACATGGATGAATCTAAAAATAATTGTGCTGAGTGAAAGAAGCCAAACATGACTTACATTTGATTCCATTCATATAAAAATTTTAGAAAATGCAAACTATCCTACAGTGCCAGAAAGTAGATCACTGGTTGCCTGTGAGAATAGGAGGCATGGAAATGGGCTGTAGGAGGATTACAAGGGAGCATGAAGAAATTCTTGGGAATGATGGATATGTTATCTTGATGAGGGGTGTATATACTTTTTGTCAGAACATATAAAATTGTACATTATATGTCCATTGTCCCTTGATAAATTATAACTTGATAAAGCCACTAGAAAAAGAAAAAGAAGGAACACAACTTTATGAAACAAAAAGAGACAGAATGAAAAAAAAAAAAGGTGGATCTGAAAAAGAACTGGTAAAAATTCTGGGATTAAAAAGTATTTAAAAAGTACTCATTACAAAAAGGAAGGAAGGAAAGAAAGGTAGAACCTCAATAAGCGAGACAAACTCTGGACTGGACACAGTCAAAGAGAGAATTAGCGAATTGGAAAAGAGTTCTGAGAAATTTTCTCAGCATACTGCCCAGAAAGATAGAGGAAAAAATATGAAACAGTAGTTAATAGACACTGAGAATAGATTGAGCTACTCAAACATGTTTAATATAAATTCTACAGGAAGGGACTGGAAGAAATGACTGAGAAGCAGTATTCAAAAACATAATGAATGAGAATTTTCTAGAATTGAATAAAACACCTAAGTCCTCAGTTTGAAAGTGCTCATTAAGTAATGAGGAGGAAAAAAAAAAAAAAAGTAAATCTCCACCTTGCAACAAGAGTGAAATTGAAGAAAGTCAAGAATAAAGGGAAAGTCAAAATTTACCAGAGACAGATTGTCCCCAAAAGAATGACATTAAATTAACAGCAGGTTGCTTAGGATCCTATGGCATCTTCAAAGTGCTGAAGGAAAATAAAACTATCAGCCTAGAATTCCAAACTCAGCTGAAGTATGATGCAAGAATGAGAGCAAAAAAAAAAGACGTTTTCACAGAGGAGACAGGCACTCAACCCCAAACCTTGAGACTTGGGCGTATAGGTTGGAGAGAGGAGGAGCCCTTTCAAATCACATTATATGCCCAGCCAGCAGTTCTGGCCTCTGTTTCCCCCAGAAACTATGGAGGGAGGAAGGAGTAGGTTTAGCTCTTGTTACGTGAGGCTATTGAAAATGCTGCTGGTTGGCCCTGTTTTGGGTATTCCATCAAGACAGAGGAGGGAGGTGGCCTCATCCGTCTGCCTCCCTGATCCCTAGAATTCAAAGCCCATGAGAAGGGTTTTTGTTCACCCCCAGTACCTCTGGGACAATGGGAATGGGTGGGAGGGAGGTGGCAGGGATTCCTGCCCCAAGATGGGTTTCAGTCCCACAGTAGTAGGGCCTTTTGGGGAGGGGGAAGGGAGGTGAGGTAACAGATGGAGCCAGGCCCTGAGCTCTGGGATGGGGGGAAGCCGAGGGGTGGGAGAGCCCCCTCTTGATGGCCCGTTCTAGACTCTTTCTCTGTCTTCCAGATTGTGGACAAGAACAACCGCTACAAGTCCATAGATGGATCAGATGAGACTAAAGCCAACTGGATGAGGTGAGTCCTGCTTGCTACTGATTTCCTGGGAGCCTCTGGAAAGGAGGCCACATGAGCATGATGGAGTGATGGAGTCTCCAGAGGTGGAGGCTCCTGCAGACTTGAAGATTGCCATTTGCAGGGTATGGGATGTGTGCAGATCTGGGAGACCCTCCTGCTTCTTGGGCTTCCATCAGGGGCCTCTGAAGGAGGGCCTGTGGCCAGGCCAGTGGGTTAGGGGGCTTTATCGATGTGCCTGGAGTGCCTAGATCCCAGGATCCTGGCAGCATCCCGGGGGGTCTCCTGCTGCGCAGGAGTCCCACTGCGGTTAGAAAGGCTCATCCTGGTGCAGCCCCATCAGTTATTTAAATGGCCCCCAGAGAGGAGGAGGCTTCTGGCAAAGTCAGTTTTCCACAGTGCTTGCTACCCAGAGCTGAGAGTTTTCAAGAGTGGTTTGACCCTGGTCCAGTGTTTGGGACAGAAGTTTACAGCTCCAGAAGGATCCTTGAAGGCCAGCTGGAGAGTGGGAGATGGGCACAGGGTCACCCAGAGAGGGCTGGGCTGAGCCTGGGGCCCAGGACACAGTGCGGTGCTGTCCTGCTGGTTCCACACTGCTGGCCTGTGCGGTGGGCCCAGGTCTGTGCCTGGTGGGGTCTGCGGGCAGGTGCGGGGGACCTGCCCTGCCTTATTGCCTGGGACCCAGGAGCTGTGGCTGGAGGTCTGGACGTGGGTTGGGAGGGTAGGCAGGCCTCAGATGGCCGGGCCCAGGAGCACAAGCGCACTTTGGGTTGGGGCCCTCTGGCGTTTGTGCAGCTCTGTGACCCATGCTGGGTGGAGGAGTGATTGTGCGTGGAGGCGGGCACTTAGGGACTGGCCGAAAGGACATTCGCTGTCTTTAAACTCTGAGGCTTTTTGAGCAAATGAAGAGAAGTTTTGAGATGGGGAGTCCATGACAAGGTCTCCTGGCCCCTTCCCCGGTGGCCTCACCGCCCAGGGGTGCTCCCCTCTGAGAGCCACTGGCCGGGCTGAGCAGTAGTTTACACTTTCCAGAGCTCTCATTTGTCGGGGCAACTGTTCTCATTGCCATTTAGCAGGTACAGGTGCGAGGACAGAGCCGAGCTGGCCCCAGGACAAGCCCCCCTGCCGTGACCCCCACTCCACTTTCACACAGACAGTGCCCCGAAAGGGGCTCCACAAAGGCAGATTGTCGCTCCCAACTGCCCTGCTATTCTCCCCCGACCACTGGGCCCAGGTCAGCTCAGCACATCAGTTCATCACGCGTCTCTTGAACGCGAACTGCGAGTCGGACTGGGCCGGCGCCTGGCATGGATCGGCCCGGCCCTGCCCTCCTGGGGCTCACAGCTGCCACTACGGAAACCACTTTTTCTAATACAGTTGTTGAATTGAGGCGCAAGGTGTTACAAAGGCCTGGATGAAGAGGAGGGGACTTTGAGCTGGGCCTGCAGAGGGGCCAGTATTTTGTTTGGGGACACTGTGAGCAAAAACAAAGAAGTTGGGGCCAAGGTATTCAGAAAGGTTGACAGATGGGTTGCACAGATCAGACGCCTGTCCTGTGCTCCTACTGCTGCCCTACTTGGTTCTAGGCAAGCAAAGGTGCATGTGTCCTTTAGCTGAGCAGACAAGTCCAGTCTGGGGTCAGACCTTCCTGCACTGTTGCTTTCAGGGCACCGGAAGCCTTGGCCCAGCAGAGCTGATTCTGTCCCACACTTCTACTCAGTCTCTGATCTTTCACCCCGGGGATGAGGCTTTGCCACAGCCCCAATGAAGGAGATTCATCATGTGAACTAACTTAGCAATCATCTAGCACCCAGAGAGTATGACTTACTGGGGTTGGGGATGGGCCCAGGGCATTGGTATTTTATAAAGCTCTCCATAGTTGATGTGCTGCTAATGTGGACAACCACTGCTTTAAATTAATCTTCATGCTGCAATGTAAAACGGAGGCCCAGAACAAGGCCAGATCTTGTTCAAGATCACAGTCATGGCAGTCAGCCTCAAACCCATGGCTCTGAACTTCTAGACCAGTGTTCTTTTTTGCTTATGCACAAGGGAGCAGGTGAAGCCTGGCTTTCCTGGGCCAGTGCAGGCACAAGTGGGGTGGTTTTTGCAACCGCTACCTTGCTAGCATGGCATCTGGGCTCTTCCTGTTCCCAGTCCTATCCTGATCCAAGATGGTGCCTGCCTAGTCACAACTGCTGGCCCTCATGAATGACTCAAGGGGTAGGATGCAGGTGGGTGTTTGGTTTGTTGCCATGGAAATGCCAGGTGAGCTATATTTACCTGAAGATGTCCCTCTGGTGGTTGTTGGCAGGAGGGGAAAGCCAGTTTATCCTAGGAACCCTACTTCCCTCTTAATGGGTCATCATTTCCATCTGTGCAGCACTTTATAGTTTGCAGACATTTTCACCCACACTGTCATAGCCTGGGATCTTGAGGATGATCGAATGGAGTTGGTTAGTTTCTTTAAAAAATAAGAAAATGACTCTGGTGGGCTGGGAAGGGAATGGGCACTCACATTTTGAGCGTCAACTATACTAGATGTTATGTGTTCATTCAACGGGTGGTTCTTAACTGGAGGCTATTTTGCCCTCCAGAGGGCACTGGACAATGTCTGGAGACATTTTTGGTTGTCACGACTCAGGGGATGGATGCTACTGGCTTCTAGCACATCGAAGCCAAGGATGCTAAAAAAACATTCTACATTGCAGAGGACAGTACCCCACCCCCAACAGAGAATTATCTGGCTCCAAATGTCAGTAGTGCCAAGGTTGAGAAGCTCTGCATTAAATCCTCCTGACTGCCCTTGGAGGTGGCACTAGAATTATCATCCTCATTTTGCAGAGGAGGAAATGGGATTCACAGAGGCCCTGTGGCTTGCCAAGGAGTCCCAACCTCTAGCTCCAGATCTGAGTCCAAAGCCCTTCTCTGCCCCTGTCTCAGGCTGGGTAACAGAGCCCCCAGCTCTCCTCTCCCTGTCTCCTGGGCTGTGGTGTTTTGGATGAGTGGGGTGGGGAGGCAAAAGCTGAAGGATCTTTGTGCCGCTGCCTTCACGCCACGGTTTGGGACGCAGACAGTCCTGTCCTGATCCCAGATGGTGCCTGGGTAGTCACAGCAGGTGGCCTTCATCTTAGAAAAGACTCAGGAAGGTTGGGGCTGAGTGTGTTGTTTGTTGCCAAGGAGAGCCTGGGTGAGCCAGATGAGTCCATTGGACTCTAGATTTCCCTCCCTACCCCCAGGTTCCTCTCTGGGGGTGGATCTTTTGGACCTTTGGGCACTTGTTCAAAGGCAGACGGAGCCACACTGTGGAGGAATTGAGTCCCCAAGCTAGAGCAGGTGCCAGGTCAGAGGTGAAGGGCCATGCCGGACCCCTTGCCCAGGGCCCGTGCTGCTCTGTGGAGAGGGAAGTCAAGGGCGTTTCTGGTCTCCCTCTGAGTGGAACTTGTCTCCCAGTGGGTGCTTTGGGGGTCCTTGTATTTCATCTATGAGCTACCAAAAAGCCCCAACAGCCTACCCCCAAAGGAGCTGCTGTCGCTGCTCCAGTGAGAGGGATGTGCTGTGTTTTCCTGCACAAACAGGGCATGGGACAGTCCTTAAAAGAGCTGGGGGGTGGAGCAGGGAGGAGGAGGAGAGCCACGTGGCAGAGAGCTTTCTGCACTACACCCTAATTGAGAAGGTGGCAGCCCACTGTAAACAGCCAGGGTCTGAGCGGTTTTCCTCCAAGCCCTTGGCTGTATGCAGATACCACCCTGAAGATGCAGTGGCCTAATCCTAACCCCAGTAAGGGTCCTTTGTGCCTCTTTAGGGCTCTAATGCTCCTTTATAGCACTCGGCCTTTCCTCCTGGTCGTTATTCCAGTTCCACATGGGGAGAGTGAGGTCGGGAAAGGTCCTATGGACGGCCGGAGCTCTCCTAGGCAGGGGGAGGTACAGCGGGGCCTGAAGCTGAAGGATCTCAGCTCTGAGTCCAGGCCTCCCACGTCTCTCCTTCTGTCCTTGTCCTCTGAGCAGTAGGCAGAAGGGACCTCTTGGTAGGAGGAGGGTGTGGTGGTGGTGAGCAGGCGAAGGGCGTGCCAGGTGCCTCCCCGCTCCCCAGCTGGGGCCGGCAATTAGGAAGGACAAGGACCACCCACGTTGCCGGTCATTTACCCAATTGTGCTTTGTGGGATATTCAACCCAAGGAACGTGGCGCCCCTGGCCGAGCGTAAGAGGAAGCCCAAGTTCTCCAAGGAGGAGCTGGACATTCTGGTCACGGAGGTGACCCACCACGAAGCGGTCCTCTTTGGGAGGGAGACCATGCGGCTGTCCCATGCCGACAGGGACAAGATTTGGGAAGGCATAGCTCGGAAAATCACCTCCGTCAGCCAGGTGCCCCGCTCCGTCAAAGACATCAAGCACAGGTGGGATGACATGAAACGGAGGACCAAGGACAAGCTGGCCTTCATGCAGCAGTCCCTGTCGGGCCCTGGGGCCGGGGGCCGGGCCCCCACCATCGTGCTCACTGCCCATGAGAGGGCCATCGAGTCAGCGCTGCTCACGGCCCGCTCCGGGCACAGCTACCCACGGGCCGAGCTGGACGGCACCGACAGCCCATCGAGCAGCTGTGAGTATCGCCTGTCTGCCTGCGCCCTGCTCCCCAGCCCTCTCCTCGGGGGTCTCTCCTGGAGATTCCTTTGTATTCTCTCCTCTACCCCACTCTTCCCCTTCTCCCCACCTCCTGCTTCTGTCTTTCCAATGCCCCTTTCAGTTCATTCTCCCTGGGCATTTCCTGAGCATCTCTCTGCCAGGAGCTGTGCTGGGAACTGGGAAGGCAGAGCAGTTATAGAACCTCTGCAGGCCCTGCTCTCTGGGAGTTCCTAGGCTCATAGGCATAAGCACACTTTAATTAAAGAATTGCACAAGTCGATTTGTAAGGCTGAGTACAGGGAGTTCTGAGGGCAGGGCCAGCTTCACCCGCAGGCATCCAGACCCGTGCACCGGGCGCTCTGCACTGGGTTCAGTGCTTTGCTGTGGTCGTCTTGAAAGGATGAATAATTCGTGAACAAAGGACTAAGCATTTGCATTTTTGCATTTGGCCCTGCTAATTAAGTAGCCCAGAGAGTAAGGTAAGGAACGGTGAGAACCTGGCTCTCCCTGGGGCCAGAGGCAGGCTCCCTGAGGAAGTAACAGTTGAACTGAGATTTTGAGATGTGAAGGGGGGTGAGTGAGAGTTAACTGGCTCAGGGGTTGGGGGGTGGGCGCCCTGCAGGCCGAGAACAGCATGTACGAATGCCTGCTCAGGAAGACGCCAGCACGTTCCAGGAACTGCGGGGAGCCAGGGAAGCCCCAGTGTAGCGGGCGAGGGGGCGGGGCTGGGAGACAGGCCAGCCACGTCGGCTGAGCCGGGGCCCTGGAGAGACCAGATCCTTGTTCTCTGTGTCTGTTCCTAATTTCTGTGTTGTTTTTTGCACCCCTGTTTTGTGTCACACTGCCTTCTTCCACTTCGCTCTGCAGTCTGCCTCTTTCTGCTCACCCCCAGTCTCCCTAAGCTCCCTCCATCTTCACTGGCTTCCCTCCTTTGTCCATACTGCTCCCACCCCACCCCCAGCCCTCTTGCCCCTCTCTCTCTCCCCCCTCTGCTCCCTGACTCACAGATGGACTTTCAGGGGCTGGGTACTGAATCTCCTGGTCCAGCCCGTTGAGACAGGCACCCTTTGGGGCTTTTGTTCTAGTTGGGGCTCTCCAGAAGGGGAGACTTTTCTTTTCTAGGGCTGCATCCCCTTCAGTTCTGCTTCTGCACACACCTGCCCCCACCCCAGCCTCCAGTCTGTCAGACCAGCCTGGGAGAGATGGAACAGGGCGGGAAGGGCTGCAGGGAGACCGGCACCTGGCCCCAGCTCACCGGAAGGTGGATCGCAGGCTTGCATCTTCCCTTCCAAGGCCCCTTGCCATTGGGATCGCCGTAATTTCCTTTTTGGCTGAGGATCCTGACAGGTGGCGAATCACAAAGTCAGATTCTCAGGACTGGAAAGGGACTGTGGAGACCATCTAGTCCAACGTCCTCGTCACTCAGACCAGGAGACTTAAGGCCCAGACTCAGAGGTGGCCCCAGAGCTTGACTCAGAACCGGGACTGAACCCAGGTCTGCCAGTTCCCTGCCAATCAATGTTCTCCTAGGTCTCAGGACGAATCCCCCCAATTATGAGAAGAGGGGGAAGTCCAGCACCTAGTGAAGCCTGTTTCCTAAATCCCGCCCGGCTCATCCTTCTCCCTGAGACCAGAGGTAATGAGGTCACTCACCGAGCCTGGGGTGCCCACTGGGGAGGAGCACCGCCCCACCCACCCGCAGGCTCAGCCAGCCCTCCCTTTCTGGCCAGGAGTCCCAGCAGTTGCAGCACTGGGCCAGGGACTTTGGTGGAATGAGGCCCTGGAAGGGAGGGAGTGCATTCACCCCAGTCCCTGCCTCACTCATCTCCGTTCCCCTCCCCACCAGCCCTGGCCATGAAGACAGTTTTCCTGGGGCTCCACCAGGCAGGGGCACCAAGGTACTGGCCCAAATGGACACCCCGGGGGCCTTGGGAGGCATAGGCAGCCAGCAAGGCGAGCCACCCTAACCTCTTCTCACCTTCTGGAGGGGGATTCTAAATTTAACCCCTCAGGTACCGGCAGGAAGCAGGCAGCGTTTGCCTGTCATTAGGGTCAGTCTGTTAGTTTTGATTCCTGCCGTGGGAATCAGCCCATACCTTGGTCATGATAACACCCAGACTTGTGTGTGCAGGAGCTGGGGCCCACCCTGTGTCTGCTGTGAGTAGCCACCTGCCAACCACTCGTGTGTGGCCTGGCACTTGTGCGTGGGAGCGTAATGGGCATCCCGCCTTGGGGGGACGAGGGAGCATCAGGGCTTGCTGCAGCGGTGGCTTTCCTGGCCCTGGACCGTCCAGTCCTTCTGATGCCATCCCTGCCTGCCTTCTCCATGCTGTCGGCATCTCCCTGCAGTAGGCACCAGGGATCTCCAGCCGCAGGTTTCAGCAAGGCCACAAGGGGGCCCCAGGCAGCTCAGAAATGGCCTCTCAGAGGCTGGAACCCAGAGCAGCCGAGAGCATACCTTTTGGCAGGTGTCATGGGGTTTTGTCAGCTCTGAACATTTCAGCACACATTGGAACTCTTTTCTCTATACATTTCCTTATAGAATTGGTATTTTCAATTCCAGAGAAAAGAGTTTCTACACAGTGGATTCCTCACCACTTTGACCTTGTTAGTAGGACTGATGGGACCACCTGACCTGCAGCTTTATCAGCTTTGCAAAGTGCTTTGATGTTTGTTATCTTGTCTTCTTAACAACCCTGGTAGGTGGGCAGGCGGGTAGTTAGGTGAGCAGAGCAGTTATTGTCTTCACTTTGCAGAAACTGAATGGCAGAGAGATGAAGTGAGGTGGGGGAGGCCATGAACCACAGGAGACTGGGGTCTCCAAGCCCTCTGGCCCAGGCGCCTTCCCATTAGAAAGGAGCTGTTCCTGTGAAGGAAAGTGAAACCAGGCGCTGGTCCTGCTCACCCTTCTCCCCTGACCCATGTGCTTCTGGGATTTGGGGGTCAGGTGCTTCTCTGTGGGTGGGGCGGAGCACAGGTGTGTGCCGAATTAGGAAGAGGGGAGGCGGGGATGGGGGTACTAGAGTGTTTTCCAGGGCTGGGTCCAAGCCCAGGGCTGCCCCTTTTCTCTCTGTTGTAATCATTTGTCCCTCTTTGTTTCTGTCCCCCAAGATGACGAAGAGGATGAAGCTCCGGGGCCCTCGCGGCAGCCTTTGCGGGTGCCCCTGCACCGGTCTTCAGAGGAAGAGGCCCGCCTGGCCAGGCCCACCCTGCTCCGTTCGTCCTCTTCCTCGGACCAGTCCGAGACGGTGGGCCCCAAGCCAGAGGCCCCGCCCCGCCCCGTGCCCCAGGCCCAGGCTGCCTGCAGGACCCCTCGGCCGCACCCCAGCCCGCCCGCCACGGGCCTCGACTGGCAGCTTCTCCACGCCCAGGCCCAGCAGACCGAGGTGTTCCGGCAGTTCTGCCAGGAGCTGGTGACCGTGCACCGGGACATGGCAAACAGCATGCACGTCATTGGCCAGGCCGTGGCCGAGCTGACAGGCCGCGTCGGTGAGATGTGCCAGACGCTCACAGAGATCCGGGATGGGGTGCGGGCCTCTCGGCAGGGCCCAGACGGGGCTGCCCCTGTGGACGCTAGCCCCCTGGCTGAGGCCGCTCTGCTGGAGCCCCCACAAGCTCCCCCAGCACCAGCCCCCGCACGGACTACCAGGTCTAGGAAGAGAAAGCACAATTTCTAACCAGGCTGGTCTGCTCTAGGAGGAAGAGAGATGGAGGAAGGGTGTCTGGCCTTGAGATGGGGGCAAGTGTCTCATGTCCAGGAGCAGGACTGATGACCTTATAGGGATATGGGTGTGCTATCTCCCCTCCCTCAGTGCTCTAACAGAGCATCTGTCCAGCCCCACTCCCTCATCTTTGGACGATGCCCAAGCTGCAGAAAAAGCCAACTGCTTGATGCTTGCTTGGCCTGGAGGGCCATTTTCCTCTTGGTCTCCATCCCATGGTAGCAGGCTTGTGAAGGAGCAGTAGTGGGCAGCATCCGAACGGAATCCTGCATTCCAACCTCAGGGCTGTGCATCAGCCTCCCAGTGCCTGATTCTGCTGCTTTCAAAGGGGAGGAGGCCTGAGGATGGGCAGGTGAAGCTCAGCTCTTCAAGGAGCGGTCTGTCCTCCCCTCCGCCAGGGCTCTAAGCCCAGTGGGTGGTGCCCCTGCCTTGGCCTTCTGCTTGTCCCCATGCGTGTGTGTGCTCAGCTGCTGTGCTTGCCTTTGGCGGAGTGGGGAAAGGAAGGGATGATGCTGGAGGAAAGAGAAGTCTACCTTGCAATAGAGATAGCACTTTATGCTTTTCCTTGCACTTGAAGATGTATAATCTCAGTGGTTCTCAGGACAACCGGAGAGGCAGCCAAATTGGGTATTATTGTTATTATTATCATCATCTGCACTCAATAGATGACAGATGACTCAGGCAGTCAGTTAGTGATGGGCCAGGACTGTGGATTTTTTCCAGCTTTGCTGTAAGAGTCCAGATCTGTAGTGGTGGGAGTGGGAGGGGGGTTTGTTCCTTGCCCAGTCACTGCCCTCCTACACCTCTGCCCCACCTTGGCTTTCCTGGGAGGGTAGGGGATAAGAGCAGCATTTAGGAAGTGAGTCCACCCACCCCTCCCTGACCCTGGGGCTCACAGCCAGTGGTTGGGGGAGAGGCAGGACTTAAGTCTCCTGAGTCAGAAGGTGACCCCTCCTCTGGCTTCTAAAAGAACCCAGAGCTGAGTAAGGCTCACATCCCGTTCCAGCATGCCTCGCCTCTGCTTGCTTGGGCTGCATACGCATAAGCTACACACACCTCTAGCTTTGTGTTTCACTTTGGAGCATGGGGTGAGAGCTGGGTTCTTAGAGTTAGGAAGGGATGTGGGAGATGACAGACGTAAGCTTAGCTCCGACCTGGGTGAAGCTCAGCTTTTTGACCTCTTTGCTCCCTGGCCTAAGTCTGACCCTAGCGGAACTCTCTCTGCCCCCACCTGTCCCTTTTTGGCCATAGTGTGGTGGGCTCAGAGGATTGCTGTACCCAGTGCCTGCCATGGCCTTTCCTGGGGCACTGCTTATAAATCCACGCAGGGAGAATGGAGGGCAACTGTGACATTCCTGCACCCTTGGCTCCTTCTCCCTAATTCTGTGGTTCTTTGGGGCTTCCTGCATCCCCAACAGAACACTGCCCTATCAAGCAGCCCAGTGGCTTGATTATTGCCTGGTACTGCCCCACCCTCCTATGCTGGAATCAAAGATTGCCTTCCAAAGTATTTTTGTTAAGATGGCAATAAAAAGAAATCAATCTCACACTTGGAACACACCCAGTCTCCAGGATCTTTCTTTGGTGTGTATTCTCTTTCTTTGCTTCCTATGAAAACCTCAAGGCCCCCAAAGTAGGGGTTAGATGACTGAGGACAAGCGTGTTGGCATTTCCCTGATTCCATGAACTCACAAATCCCCATCAGCACTTGCCCTGTATCTAGCGCCAGGCTAGGCTTGGAGGGAAGGAAAGGAACTGATGGGGACAGGAAGACAAAGCATCCATGTGTGAATCTGTTCAGTTACTTTTAATTTCTGCACATATCAAGAGGGAGATGTGGCTAAATTAATTTTACCTTCTATTCCCTAAGAGTAAATTAGGAGTCCTGAAAAATCACTGCTTCTGGCAAGAGACCTCATTAGGGTCAGGGGCTCTCCATTTGCCAGTTTGCCTTTAGGGACCACTCTGAGGAATAAGTCTTTTCTGGACACTGCTCCACTGGCCTGGGAAGTCCATCACAGGCAAGCCCCCCACCCTCCAAACCCCCCATCTAGATCTGCGGTTTCTCAAAATAAACTGAAGCTGCTCCCCCTTGGTTCCTGTTAGGGGTCTCCTCAGCAGAGAGTGGGGGTCTCCTAACTTGCACGTTGCCCTGGCTTACTGCCAGTCAGAGGGGAGAGGTACTCCCTGGCAGGAAATCCCCTAGTCCTGACCAGGAGCTCCTTTCTGGAAGACTAGAATCCAGGCCATCCTCAGCAGATCTGGGCAGGGCCAGGTGGGCTGCCAAAAAGCTTGGCCACAGACATTAAGATTATCCATTTCCAGCAGATGCAAAGATGCCGCGCTCCCATCCCGGGCTCTCCTGCCCCAAGGCCCTTGCACTAAGCAGTGGCCAGCTGCCTCCCTGCCAGAAGCCATGAAACAGCAGTCATAGCAAAGGAGAGTGGGGAGAAAAGACTCGCTAACTTGGGAAATACTTCAGTTCCTTTTTCTCGGCTTTAGTGGGGAGTGTAGGGCTAGCACGTCAGAAGCAGGGAGGTGAAACTCAGGCCAGCGGATGGAAGCGAATGGGATGTCACTGTCAGCCTGAGAAAGGGATGCCCCTTCGGAGAGGCCAGCCTCCAGCCTTGATGAGGCGGGTGGGAGACGGGGTGTGCTGAGTTGTACATCACGTGGCTGGGATTACCTGGTGGTGGGTGGGTGCCATAGCCCAAAGTCCTTCCCAGCCCGGAGATGAGGTGTGTGTGAGAACCAAAGCCCAGCCTCCTGCTGGTCTGCCTGTTCCCATCTCTGCTTCCTAATTGGGGCAGCTTCCTTTCCATCAGATTCCCACAGAGCAGGAGTAGCTGAGCCTGGCCTCTGGCTGCTCCGAAATGGATGCCCTGTGGGTTATTTTCTCTCTCGAGTTGCAGCTGGTAGTCTTTTCTGGCCCAGCTAGAAAATATGATAGATTTGATGAGATGCAGGGTGAGGCTTGAGAAATGTCATGTTGGTGCTTTTCTACCTGGGACCCAAAAATCAGCAAGGAGGTTGGAGTAAAAACAGTCCATCATCATCGTGGAAGTTTCAGCCCAGAACCTCACCAACACTACCCATCCCCTTCGAATGCTTCAAAAGTCCCCAGCGCTGCAGGTCGGACTTGAAATTGTTATTAGATGGGCCCTGGCATTTGCAGAAGAGGCTGTGCCAGGCATCTCCCACCCCGCCCCCTTCCGACATACCCTGTGCGTTCTCTCCAAAGAGGTATGTGACCTGGTGACTCCTCGAGCCTCCTTGCAAAGAGCTGCTTGGCCACAACAAATAGATGTTTACTCCCAGGAAGGCTTCCACTCCTCAGGGAGGACTCTTGCTTTCCTGCAGCCCGGGGGGGGGGGGTCAGACATGGCTTTCCATACCGGTTGTCATCTGTGGAGAGGAGAGGATTCTGGGAGTGGATCAAGTCATTGGGTGTTACTGCAAACTACTTAAAAGAGGGGCATAATTAGAGGTAACTGGTGTTGGAACGTAGCTGGCTCCATCTAGCATTGCTTCAAAAATTATACGGCATAAACTTGTTATCAGGAGAATGGGTTCTTAAGAGTCACTGAGGGTTGCCATATAGATCACATGTTCAACTGCCAGGTTTCAAAATAACCAAATACAACAAGATACTGAATAAAGTTTAGTCTGCCTTTAAGATACCTTAGGATCCATGCAAGGACTCACAGTTCTCTTCCTGAATGTTGTTTCTTGTATAGGAAAGCACCAGGTGGTTGAAAGGGAAGTAGACTAAATCTTTCTAAACCTTTTGACATATTCTAGAAGTTGGTCTTTTGAATAGATCTCTGATAATAACTTGTTCCTCATCTATCTTTTTCACTTAAAGTTGGGTACTGGGGGAAATGGGGGCAAATAACTCCCACTATTAGAGCTTGAAGGCTGTTTAGAATCTGAAAAAAAAAAAAAAAAAAAAAAAAAAAAATGGGAGAAGACTTAATTCTCTTTTCATTGTGCTCTTGTGAGGAAAAAATGAACAGATCGTCTTCCTTATCTGGGAGTAGGCAAGTTTTGGTCTACCTCTGTTCTGTGCTAACCACAAGTTTGACTGTTTTGGGATGTCAGATCGAGGGCTTTCACTAAATTGGGAACTGGGAAATAGTTTGCACATTCATAAGAAGTCTCAGGTATGGAGGAAAGGCAGACTCCTGTAACTGGAGGGTTGAGATTGGGGAGTGTTTGTTTGGAATGGCTTCTCTGGGCTGGGGTCCTCTGTTCCTTTCCCCTACGTTCCTGAGGCCATGGGAAATCACCCTGTTGTCTCCCCAGCTTAGGGAGGCCAGCAGTTCTATCAGATGCTGATGCGAGCACAGCTGCTTGAAGCTAAGATCCAGGGCAAGAAGCAAGTTCTGGGGATCCAATCACAGTAAATAAATCTGGCCCTCAGTTCTTTCAAAGAGGCAAGGCAGTGGAGGCTAGTGCTTGTTCTTCCGTCCCTGCCTGTCTTTCGTCCCTGGGGTCTGTGCTGTGCAGCTGTGGCCAGGAAGGAGTGCTCCCTAGACTCAAGCAGTCCTCCTTCTAAGACAGTAGCCTCCTCTCATCCGGGTAGAGCAGACACCATGTGAAGCCCCAGGTGGGACAGAGCAGGACGTATGGGAGGCGTGGTTAGTGCTATCCCTGGGGTGTCTCCATGCTCTCGGCTGCTACCACTGCCACCTGGTACTGGAATTAGGGTTTGTGTATTTCTTTTCTTTCTTTCTTTTTTTATTTGCTTTTATAACAGTAATAATTGCTCTTTGAGCAAAAGTTGGAAAGTACAGAAAATTGCAAAGAAGATTCACCTATAATGGATAATCACTGTTGAAACATTAGTGTATATTTTTTAAGTATATCTAGGCTTGTTTTTAAAGCTTGATTGGAGCCACAATGTACATAGTGACTATTCTCACGCTGCATTATATCAGGACCATTTTCTCCATGTCACCAAAGACTCTTGGAAGACATTACTTTTGTGGATGAGTAATATTCCATTGACAGATGTACCATTGTTTATTGAATAATTTCTCTAGTGTTAGACATTCATATGTTTTTGCCTCTGCTCTATTATAAATAATGATGCAGTCAATACTGTGGTGTGCAAGATTTGCACACTGGGTGCACATCTCATTGGTCTTGATCCGTATTGCTAATTTTGTCCCCAATTCTGCACCATTCTGTACAGAAGATGACTTTTTCACTGCCTTTACTGATACATAGCATCACCAATGATACAGTGTTCTACTTTGTGTTATTTTCTTATTATTATCCATTTGAATTTTATTTTCTGTGAATTACTCTTTCCCCCAACTGCCCCAAATAAATTCTTTTGGCTACACTAGCCAGCCAAACTTTGAGACAAAGTTCCCTGGCTTTTGAGACAAATCGTAGTATAAGGAAGGTTTATTGTGACCATACATTTCCTAGATGTGTGTAGCAAGGAACCCTGAAACACTAAATAATTTCTCATTGCCCTTTTGATTGCACACCTGAATGTCTTGGCAGCTGTTATGTCATCTCACCTTTTGGAGGTAGATGAGATGGAAGACTAGGTGGTAGAAAAATTCAGGCACTATGGATGAGGACCACAGATTCTGAGGGTTTGACAGAACTTTAAAAGCTAATAGAGCATTGCCAGGTTGGTGTTACATGCCTACCTAGGGGTCAGCAGGTACAGTAGAGATAGCATAGCTCCAGATCTCATTCATTAGCTGTGTGATCTTAGGCAAGTCACTGAGCCTCTCTGAGCCATGATATCCATAAGCATGATTTTTTTTTAGATTAATTAGTGGTTCCCAACCTTTCACCACCTCTTTACTTTACCTTCCTCCTATGGTCCCATAGGACCCCCTATTTTGAAAGATTTTGATCTTTAGCATTTATTAATTGATCTCTTGGGCAGCCTTGTCACATGGGTTATTTCTACTAGGGTTTGTGAAATACTGAAAACAGTTCAAGGACTGCACACTCTCACCATCATCAGAGGCCTGCAGGGGCCTGGGGATCCCTGCAGTTAAAGGTTAGTAAAGACTGGACAAGATGATCTTTTAGTTTTCTAACCACCTGTATATCTGGTGTTGAGTTTTGTATTTACTGTAACTTATGAAGCAGGCAGGGCAGATATTTCCAGTCTCAGAAAACTGGGAGCCAGAGAGGTTCAAGTGCCTTGCTTGAGGTCACACGAAACGGTGACATGGGGACAATGACCGGCTCTAGCTGGTGCTCCTTCCTTCGACAGAGCAGCTGCTTTGTCAGCTTTCGCACGTGCCCACAAGATTGTGGACTCCTAACTGCCGGCACTGCCAGGTACGGTGCCTGGTGCCCGGCAGGCACTGTCCAAGGGCTGCAATGCGTTCTCACCTGTGCCCCTCGCCCCCAGGTACGTGGTCATCTCCCGGGAGGAGAGGGAGCAGAACCTGCTGGCGTTCCAGCACAGCGAGCGCATCTACTTCCGGTCGTGCCGGGACATCCGGCCCGGGGAGCAGCTGCGGGTCTGGTATAGTGAGGACTACATGAAGCGCCTGCACAGCGTGTCCCAGGAGACCATCCACCGCAATCTGGCCAGAGGTGAGTGTCCGGCTGGAAGTGAGGGCCACGCCCACCAGCAAGCTGGAAGTGAGGGCCACGCCTACCAGCAAGCCCCGGGGGAGGCAGGGGAAAACACGCTACATCAGCAATGGGAAGAGCCAGAGGGATTCAGGGGACCAGATGGGCTGGGTCTGAGCAGCAGCGGCCGCCCCCGTGTGTTCCCTTCCCTCTGAAACGGTCTCAGAAACCCTCATCACCAACCGACAGCGTGTCAGTGAGAGAGACAAGTCCCCAAAGCCAAGCAAATGGGCTTAATCGAAATTGATCCTGTTTCCCCAACTCAAGTTGCTGCAAAGAGTTTATACACTGTCGCTCATTCAATAAATAATAGCAATAAGAAGTAGCATTCACCAGGTACTTGGTGTGTGCCGAGCATTGTGCTACGCAGGTTTTCTACGTTTTCTCATGTAATCATCCCAGGAGTAGCCCCTAACCCATAAGGATTAGGTGGGGTCATGTCCATAAGGCATTGAGAACAATGCCTACCTTGACCATTATAAACCCTCTGCTGGGAACTTTTAATGCATTTGATCCCTTGTGGGTTATCATCCCCATCTTACAAATGTAGAAAGGGAGGCCAACATAAATACAGTGACCCACCCAGGGCCACGGAGCTGGGAAGGCAGAGTTAGGTTTCTAATCCAAGGCTGCCTTCAGGGTCTAAATTCTAACCTACTATGTTTTATGGCCTCCCAGACAAAACACATAACTAGTCTCTTCCTTGCTACCTCCTGGCCTCTACTAGCAGTCCTAAAGATATGGTGTGAAAGGACAATCTCTATTAGAAGAAGGGCGGAGGGAGGTAGGAAGGGATGTTCACCCGGACTCCAACTAAATTGGTCGTTTTAAAGTGGTTTAAAATACTCCGCAGCCCTTAGCTCTTTGCCTCTTTTTTCCATCCTCAGCCTGGCCAGGGCACACTGGAGAGCCCAGGTTCTTTTACCAATGGGTCATTCCTTGCACCTAAAACCACATATCCAAACACTCAGAGTCCATCTGGTCCCAGGAGCCAAGACTATGCCCACGCCCCACCATATCATGTTCCTGACCAACCTACACACTGGAAACCAATCCTCATTTGGAGTATGAGTAGAAGAGATGAAAAGGGGGTGGGAGGGACCGTTGAAATTAAACTATCTTTAAGAACAAAACCCAACAAAGCAAATTGTGGACATTGAGCACACAGCTGCGGCCTGACTTGGTAAAAGGTATCTTGTGATTGGATGGACAGTGAGAGGAGACCCAACAGACACTCTCATCTCTTGTCTTCTTCGGATCTGGGGTTTGGGGACATGCAGATTTCACTTGGGAAGGCATGTTTCCACGATGAGATTGCAGTGGTTTCCATTTGACATCTGGAGATGCCTTCTGTGAAAGTCTCTGACACATAGTAGGTGCTCAATAAATCTTTGTTTGAATGAATAAAAGAAGGATTGGATGAAGACAGATGAGAGGTCTCCAAGACAATCATACCTCCAGAAGAAAAGAAAACCAAGAGAAGTCATATCTGAGGACACAGGTCTCATCCCTTGGCCATAATCTTCTTGAATTTTTCTGGATTTGTAATGTCCTTCTTTTTCTTCACCAAAGTACCTCAAGCTGCACCAACCTCAGAGAGTCCTGAGACCCAAGGGCAATGCTCAGAGAAGGGAGTAAGCTCTCAGGAGTGGTTCAAAGGAGGCACACCGAGACATGTGAAGATTCAGGAGGAAGGAGTGCCTGCTCCTGGCCAGGCCAAGCAGTAGTGAACAGGAAGGAAGTGGAAAGCCACAGCAGGGCAGGACCAGAGCAGTGGGTGGACTTGGCCCCGAGGCCCATGGGAGCAGTCCTGAAACTCAGTGGCCTTTTGATATGTGTCTCTGTGGTCTGTAGCTTTGGCAGACTGTGGTTACTTTTAGTGATGCCTGAGATTGGTGGGCCAGCCCTGCTCTGGAAGGGAGATCCCCTAAGCCCAGTCAAACACGGGCTCGCATGGGAGGAGGTCTCTTTGTAATTGGAGGCTGGAGCTGTGATAAAGGCCAGAACATGAATTATTAGTTCTTATTAAGTTGAAGCCCAGAATTGCTTCCCAAAGAGTGTAAATTATTCCCCTGTGCCCATCTTTTAAGAATAAGATTTATTCAACGCCCGGGTTCAGAAAATTTATTTGATTTACTTTGAGTCATTGATCTATCTTGAGGGTTTTTTTCCCTCTGTATTTCCTGGAGGCTTTGGAATCAATTTCATAATGCTTAAAGGTCTGCTTTGCACATAGATTTTTCTGGAAGCTATAAGTCCAAAGAGGCTGCCCACTCATCTTAAGGAATTTGAAACACTAGTCTTAGAACAGAGAGGCCTGAGGAATCCCTGGGGGATTTATAGCCTTGACCTCCAGATATCTGACTGGCCAAGAAGAAAGTGAAAGGGTGGCCCTTGATTTTTAGAGATTCCGATTGAGTGTCATATCTAAGTTGTAAGACAAACATGTTATGCTTTTTAAGACCTCTTCATCTTATCCTTCTCTCCCCCTTAACTGTTGGAGGAATGCAGCCTGCCAGGAACCCCTGGGTTTCAGGAACCTTGGAGATGAGGTCACTTCATCAGCATTTACGTGAGGACTGAAAAGGGGGCGGGCTGAATAGGTTGGTCACGCCGTTACCAGTAGGGCACCTGGCGCCAAGTGTGGGGAGGGCACATCACCCTGTACCAGCTGTGGGAAGCCAGGGCCTGGCCACAGCGTGGGACATCTGCGTTGCTCAGGGAGATCCTTTGGCCATTGCTCAGGACCCTTTAGCAAATAAATGTGGCTGTCGGAAGTCTGATTGTGTCATATGGTCAAGTCCTGCTCAGAGTCACCTCCCTCAGGGGCCCTGCCCTTGATCTTTGAGAGTTCCCTTGAGAATTCCAAGCTCCCCCGACTGCCAGTCAGGACCTTCTGAGGGTGGGAGAGATACCGCTCTCTCCTCAGCATCTCCACCACCCCCAGGGAGAGGTAGCATTTCTGTAGCCGTTCCTGACGCAGCACTGGCTGCTTTAAAGAACCGTGCTAAAGTATTTTCTTGTTGGGGAGTTCACTATAATCTGGTGGCTTGCAGTAACTCACTCCATAGAAAGAAATAGACCAAAAAAAAAAAAAAAAAAGTCTCTGGAATGGTCAGGTCTGGAAACACAGCTGTATCTCGAGGATGCTCTGGTCAGCATGGCTGCCATCTGGGGGTGCCAGGCAGCCGTAGGTATCCCTCCCTTCATTTTTCTTCCCACCTCAGTCGTCGACGAGAACCACAGATTGTACTCTCTCACAGCTTCCTCATCTCCTGATGACTAGGAGAAACTAGAAGGGACAGTTGCTGTAGGATGGACTTTGCTCCCATTGGACCACCTCCGGGGCAGTCAGGGAGGTAGAAAGAGTGGGAATCGTGGTGTTTCACGTGTACCTTTTACCAAGTCAAGGCAGCCGCCTTCTGATTGTGAGAACAGGAGGGGTTGGGAGACTCAGTGCTTGGCTGTGAGGAGTGTCACCACCCACCAGGAGGATCGGAAGGGATGCCGTCTTCTCGGGTCCTAGGGTGGCAAGCACCTCTGAAAGGACTTCCAGTATCCATCCCCTATAGAATTCTCTCAACACTCAAGGGTAGAGCTTAAGTGCATAGGGCTCCAGTGAAACCAACTCTTTACAACCCTTTCCGCTCTTAGGGGTCCTTGGACTCTAGCTCCTGTGGGTGAGCCGCCTCTCCCTGTTTGTAGCACCTGCCCCACAAGGCCAGCCAGATCCGGAGGGAATGGGTCCAGTGACTTGTTAACAGGAGGCCTGCTTTGTTTTCTGTTGGTTTTTCCACTTTGGGGGTTTCCCCACTTCCTCACACCCTGGTTTTCCTTCCTAGGAGAGAAGAGGTTGCAGAGGGAGAAGTCTGAGCAGGCTCTGGATAACCCAGAAGACCTGAGGGGTCCCATTCAGCTCCCCGTGTTGAGACAGGGCAAAAGTCCCTACAAGCGTGGCTTTGACGAGGGGGATGCACACCCCCAGGCCAAGAAGAAGAAAATCGACCTCATCTTCAAAGATGTGCTGGAGGCCTCGCTGGAATCTGCAAAGGTGGAAGCCCACCAGTTGGCACTGAGCACCTCCCTGGTCATCAGGAAAGTCCCCAAGTACCAGGACGATGCCTATAGTCGGTGTGCAGTGACCGTGCCCCATGGCATGCAGCATGTCAGCCGGGCCCAGGGGCCAGGGGACTGGAAGCTCCCCCAGGGTGCTTCCAAGGAGCCAGGCCCACTGGAAGATGAAGAAGAAGAGCCTTCGTCTTTCAAGGCCGACAGCCCCGCCGAGGCCTCCCTCGCATCTGACCCTCATGAGCTTCCCACCACCTCCTTTTGCCCTAACTGTATTCGCCTAAAGAAGAAGGTCCGGGAACTCCAGGCAGAACTAGACATGCTTAAGTCTGGGAAGCTCCCAGAGCCCCCCATATTGCCACCCCAGGTACTGGAGCTCCCCGAGTTCTCAGACCCTGCAGGTAAGTTGTTCTGGATGCGCTTGTTGTCAGAGGGCAGAACACACAGTGGGCAGCGTGGAGGGTGGCTGAAGTGGAGCCGCCTTCGGGGAGGCCTGAGGAGTGTGACGTGGAGGTGGGTGCTGGCCGTGGCCCCCGGCCCCCAGGCGCCTTTGCCAGACTCGCTCACTGCTCTGGCGGGTGCATCTCATGTTGCCGCTGTATCCTCCTGGTCAATAAAGGAAGTTGCGCTGCAGGAGGGGTGTGTGCTGTGTTCTTGACCTGTTGCCTTTCTTTGGGGGTCCTCAAGGTTTCTTATACCCAAGCCCAGCTTCTGAACCCCATATCTTCACTCTCCCAGTTGCAAGCAGTGAGCAGGCAGGGCGCCCTCTTGGGGGACATCTCATGCCTTCCCAAACTCCATCCAGGAGCCTGGCCTGGTTCTTCTCTTCCTGAATCTCTGCTCGGCCACCCATGCCCTGTTTCCCCTGCCTGGAGCTCTAGAAGGATGGGTACACAGAGGCTACAGAGCACTTTGCTGGCATGCTTTTGCCCTTTACTGTTGGTTGCCTGGATCGTTACAGTGAGTCAATGTCGGTGGGGGGGGGGTGTTTCAATACACATCCGCAGCTGGAGTATTTACATAGCATTTCTTGTTTTAACCACATCCCTCAGCTCAGAATGAAGGTCTCAGATATCCTAAGCTCACAGTGCCCTAAACTGTATTTTGATCCTGAAATCACTCGGGGCCATGTCAAAACTGCTTTCACTCAAGGGCAGCATGCCTCCCCTGACCACAGTAATGGTGGGGCAAACGAGTCCCAGCTTTTCGGCGTCTGACTTGAAGTGTGATGTGCCTTTTTCTCCCCATCAGATCTCCAGTCCTAGTCTGTGCTGGCTCGTCTATGTGGAAAGTTGCACTCCCTTGAGCACCCTCTAGTGGCGGGCAAGGGCCAGCGGCCTAGAGCTCGGTGGGCCACGGCGGACGGTCCACAAAGAGGAGCTGTCATCTGCTGCTCACGTGCTTATCGATAAGTTCTAGGCCGGGATTCGATTTGTCATAGAAACTGACATCTGTTTCACACAGCCTGGCGCCTACCACTTCGGCCAGCGTTTCCTGTTCATTTGAGAAAAGTCTAGGTTTTTTTCCCCACCAGGTATAAATGCTTCTTTCCCATTTGTTTTCCAGCCTCCGAGAGCCTGGTCTCCGGCCCTGCCATCATGGAAGACGACGACCAGGAGGTCGACTCAGCAGATGAATCCGTGTCCAACGACATGATGACCGCGGCCGACGAGCCCTCCAAGATGTCATCGGCCGCCGGCCGCCGGATCCGACGCTTTAAGCAGGAGTGGCTGAAGAAGTTCTGGTTCCTGCGGTACTCGCCGACCCTCAACGAGATGTGGTGCCACGTCTGCCGCCAATACACGGTGCAGTCCTCACGGACCTCAGCCTTCATCATCGGCTCCAAGCAGTTTAAGATCCACACCATCAAACTCCACAGCCAGAGCAACCTGCACAAGAAGTGCCTGCAGCTGTACAAGCTCCGCATGCACCCCGAGAAGACGGAAGAGATGTGTCGCAACATGACCCTGCTCTTCAATACGGCCTACCACCTGGCCCTCGAGGGGAGGCCCTACCTGGACTTCCGGCCCCTGGCGGAGCTCCTGAGAAAGTGCGAGCTCAAGGTGGTGGACCAGTACATGAACGAGGGAGACTGCCAGATCCTCATCCACCACATTGCCCGGGCCTTGCGGGAAGACCTGCTGGAGCGCGTCCGTCAGTCCCCTTGCCTCAGCATCATCCTGGATGGGCAGAGCGACGACCTGTTGGCCGACACGGTGGCTGTCTACGTCCAGTACACCAGCAGCGACGGGCCCCCGGCCACAGAGTTCCTGTCCCTGCAGGAGCTGGGGTTCACCAGCACAGAAAGCTACCTTCAGGCGCTTGACCGGGCCTTTTCTGCCCTGGGCATACGGTTGCAGGACGAGAGGCCCACTGTTGGCCTAGGAGTAGATGGGGCCAACGTCACGGCCAGCCTCCGCGCCAGCATGTTCATGACCATCCGCAAGACACTGCCCTGGCTGCTGTGCTTGCCCTTCATGGTGCACCGGCCCCACCTGGAAATCCTGGATGCGATTAGTGGGAAGGAGCTCCCCTGCCTGGAGGAGCTGGAGAACAACCTGAAGCAGCTGCTGAGCTTCTACCGCTACTCGCCACGCCTCATGTGTGAGCTGCGGTCCGCGGCCTCCACCCTCTGCGAGGAGACAGAGTTCCTCGGGGACATCCGGGCTGTGCGGTGGATCATTGGCGAGCAGAATGTCCTCAACGCCCTCATCAAGGACTACCTGGAGGTGGTGGCCCACCTCAAGGACGTCAGCAGCCAGACCCAGCGGGCGGACGCCTCGGCCATCGCACTGGCCCTGCTGCAGTTCCTCCTGGATTATCAGTCCATCAAGCTCATCTACTTCCTGCTGGACGTGATCGCCGTGCTCTCCCGCCTGGCCTACGTCTTCCAGGGCGAATACCTGCTGGTGTCCCAGGTAGACGACAAGATCGAGGAGGCCATCCAGGAGATCAGCCGGCTGGCCGACTCCCCCGGGGAATACCTGCAGGAGTTCGAGGAGAACTTCCGAGAGAGCTTCAATGGGATCGCAATGAAGAACCTCAGGGTGGCTGAAGCCAAGTTCCAGTCCATCAGGGAAAAGATCTGCCAGAAGACCCAGGTGATTTTGGCGCAGAGGTTCGATTCCCGCAGCCGGATCTTTGTGAAGGCCTGCCAGGTGTTCGACTTGGCTGCCTGGCCCCGGAGCAGCGAGGAGCTCGTGAGCTACGGCAAGGAGGATATGATTCAGATATTTGACCACCTGGAGGCCATCCCCACCTTTTCCCGGGATGTCTGCAGGGAAGGGCTGGACCCCCGGGGGAGCCTGCTGATGGAGTGGCGAGAAATCAAGGCTGATTACTATACCAAAAATGGCTTCAAAGACCTGATCGGCCACATTTGCAAGTACAGACAGAGGTTTCCACTCTTGAACAAGATCATCCAGATCCTGAAGGTCCTCCCCACGTCCACGGCTTGCTGCGAGAAAGGCCGCAACGCCCTGCAGCGGGTGCGCAAGAACCACCGCTCGCGCCTGACCCTGGAGCAGCTCAGCGACCTCCTAACGATCGCGGTAAATGGACCACCGATTGCCAGCTTTGATGCCAAGCGAGCCCTGGACAGCTGGTTCGAGGAGAAGTCGGGCAACAGCTACACACTGTCCACCGAGGTCCTCGGCAGGATGTCCGTGCTGGAGCAGAAGCCTGTGCTACAGACCGTGGACCACGGGTCAGAGTTTTACCCAGACATTTAGGGAGCCGGCACTGCAGATTTCACGAAGCTGTTGAATATTTTTTTAATCTATACTCATAAGCTTTGATATATTATATAAATATATATATTATATATATATATATATATATATATAAACCCACACTGAAATTTTTAAAAACCACGGTGACATGTCCACCAGAAGCTACTGGGACTTTCAGAAAGGAGTGATGTTGGAAACTGACTCTTGTCTACAAAATTTGGCAGCTGCAACATATGTGGCAACTCATTTTCACTCACAGAAGCACGCGCAGGGGGCCACACGTGTTCCCGCTGGACGGTCAACCAACAGCATAAGCTAAAATGACGGGTCTCTGTCATCGTCTTTAGGTAGCTCACTTTGTTTATGTCGTCATTGGGGGTTTGAGGGGCTTGGGGTTTGGGCTCGGGTTTAGGCTCTTGCCTTTCTTTTTTTTTTTTTTTCCCCCCGCCTGGTTTTATGATGGGGCTGTTGTGGCCTCTTTGTTGAAATTCTGGTCCAGCTGAATCTGATCTCTGATTTTGGACAGGGTGGGTTGTTTATCTGGGATTGGGGTGTTCTGTCTTTCTCCCTCTCCCATCTGACTTCAGCTTGAGGGATTTTTAATCATTTTCTGATGAGGATTCTTTGCTGTCTTAGAAACAAAAGTGTTAGTCAAGCTGTGACGCCCACCACTCCCCATTCCCCGTCGCCTCTCCCCACCGCAGGGTCTTCGACTCCCTCCTTCCAGCCTCCTGGGTGTTAAAGATATTCCCTGTTATACTGAAGGCAATATTGCCTTACAACTGAGCTTGAAGCCCTGGGGCAAGGATATAGGGCGAGCTTTTTGCATTCCTCTCTTTACATGGTGGAGGATAAAACAAAATAATCCCATTCAGATCCAGGGCTTTTTAGGGAAATGAAGAGCCAAAATCTCCAAACCCCAATAGGGCAGTGATCTTTGGCTAAAAGGAAAAAGTGAAAAGGAAAAGTATATATTCAATTTATATGAATTATTTATACTCAGTCTTTATAATCGTTGAATGGGGTGGGGGTATATTTTCCTTTAATAATCAAGAAAAACTTGCCCTAATTCAGTGGCAGGAGATGTCAATGCAAGATGTACCCTGGATTGTGCATGACTCAAAAGAGAGTCTCTCTAGAGATTTAGTCCTTCTCTGGCGACAAATCTGATAACATGCTCTAGACTCTGGCAGAAGGTCGTGGGAAAGTGGGTAATGTGAACGCTTCCTCTTTTGAACAGGGTAGAGATGTCCTAAAGAAAAGGAAAAAGTGAGAGGTAAGATGGGACTCTCAAGGCATCAGCCTACACACACTCACACACACACATACACAACCACAGTATAAGCTTTAGAAATAGCTACTTGTCTACTCCCTGGGGCAAGCAGTGGTTTAAGCTAGAGGATTCAGCTCAGTGCTCTCTCATTCATTTAACTACCGGTATACCTCGCAAGGGAGTTGAAAAATGTGCGTGAGCTTTTAAAAACTTCGGTTTGTGTTTCTACATCTGATATGTGCATATGTCATATCCAGAGATCCTATAACGGGAATGCAGGTCTTACTTGGGGGAGGGAGGAAGATCTGAATTCTATGTGGTTGGTTCTGCTGAGAGCCGCCCCTCTCCCTTAGCAGAGGGCAGGCTGAGGACGGCGTGTTCTGGCCATGGCCGGAGGTCTCAGTGTCCTCAACCTGCTCTGCTCACGCATTGTAAAACTGTGGTGGCTTCCTTCCTCCTTGGTTCATCTTGTCTCAGAGGCCTCATGCCACCACTAAGAACCATTGTGGAAATGTCATCAACACTGAACATCACCCTCCCTTCCTTGTCCTGCCAGTACCTTCAGCCCCCACAGCCCCCACCCCCTACCCCCATGGTCTTGGTGCTAAGATAACTTTAGAATCATTGCTGCTAGTCCATAGCTTTCATTATATAAATATATATATTATATATTATTTTTTGAAACTTTTTTTGTGTGTTTTCAACAGTGATGTAGCATGTTAAAAACAACAACAATGAAAATACTGGTTTCCTCCAATTATCCCACTGCCAGGCCTCATATGCTGCCTTCTTCAACAAATCAATGCACCCCTGCCTGGTGACCTTCACCCACCCCACCTCACCTCATTTGCACATATACTCCCCGCCTCCTCTGAACAAGGAGAGGGGTAGCAGGAACTAGCAACAAAAGGCCCTCAGCCCGTTCCTGCTGCCTCGTTCCTCTTTCCTGCCTGGAGCTGCTGGCGCCTCTCTACCCGCTCCTTCTGTCGCGGCAGAGCATAACTGTGGTCAAGTGGGATGCTGTTGCCGGGCACAGGCCCCACCATTCCCTCCTGGACTCCCTCTCCAGTCACACACGCAAACCGCGTGTCTGCAGCAGCTTTCACCGAGCAGCTCAGAGACTTAGAGGGATGGGGCAGAGAAGGCTGGCAAGGTGCACCGGCGGGGCTGAGGCAGTGGGTTGGAGACATTTCTTCTAGCCAGCAGTTGCCTTACACCTTCTCCCTCCTCCCTCTGCTCCTCCCTCTCCCCATTACGTTGGAACCCTTCACTGGTCATCTCCTAGACCACTCATTTGAAAACCAGGAAGAGAGATCATTAATATCTGCAGACTGTTTCCTCTATGGGCCGTAGCCAAAATTAGCTCAAATTTTTATCTAGAGATTAAAAAAAAAATCCTTGGGGCCAATCCCAATGTGGGTCCCATACCTCCCAGGAAGGCTGGGAGAGGCCCTGCCTCTGGGCCTCAGAGAATGAGCTGTTCCTGGCAGCACGTGGAGCTCTCCGGAGGGTCTTGAAGCTTGGTGGAAGCTCCTCTCGAGCTCTGAGTGATCCTGACTTCTGCTGAATTCCTCTAGGTCCAGGGCGTGGCAGGCATGAAGGCCCCCATGCCTTGGGATGGAGAGTCACCAGGGAGCAGTTGGGGTGACACACCACCACAACTGACATCCTGGTTGCTCCTTGGGAGGCTTGGTGCTTCTCTCCTGCGATTTCTGCTTGTGAGTAGCCATGATTTCTGTCGTGGGCATGTCCCACTCCTCTGCCTCCTTGAGAACTCTTGGGTTGATGGGACCCTCAGGATCAAACCCAGGGGAACTTCCCTTTGGTGGTACAGGCAGACCCTGCCTCCGGAATACGGCTGCTTCCGGCGAAGCACTGGCTTGGGAGTGACAACCGGAGCTAGCTTAGAGGGAAATGCTTGGGTCTCCGGGGTTGAGACTTGTCCTAGTTGGGCTAGCCGAGGGAATGGTTAGTGACATTTTTTGGCTCATAGAGGAGGTAGAAAGTTCAATATTGAGGCCCAGGATGATGGCCAGTTTTGTCAAGCAAACAAGTTGCCGAGCCTGGGAGCCAGAAACCCTATGATTAAAACGATCTGCTCTTCCTTAATGAAGGGGAAAAAAGACACATTGCCATCTGGCACCTGTGAAGGTGAGGACAGCCCCGCCCCCCCCCCCCCCCCCCCGCAACCCTTGCCATTTCAGAATCTTCAGATTCTGGAGAGGTCAGGCATCAGAAACACCAGCCTCTTCTTAAAATCGGCTTCCTGCTGACACTGTAGTGCCGAGCAGTCCCTCGTTTCCCTACCCTCACTTGGGAATGAGCAGGCTTGAGCTCCAGGATCCCTGCATGGCTGAATTTTGTGCTGAGCCCGTCTCTGGCCATTGGGGGCCTCTGATCCCAGCCCCTGCCACATGTTTCCATGTTGCGTTGTTTTGTGATTCCCTTCCCCTTTGATTAGGAGGAAAGGTCTTGTAATTCTTTAAGGTAACGTTGAAATACTTTCCGTTTGCTTGGAGGTGATGCCAAGAAGAAGAAAACAGCAAAAGACCTGTAGAAGCCGGGACCACAGGAGACTGAAGTGGGCCACACATTCGGCCCAGCCTGGGCCCCGGGCTGCTCATTTTAGCTGCTCACCTGGAGCCTAATGGCAACCAGGCGGCGGCCTGAGGGGTTGAAATGTAACTTCTCTTCCAGATTCCTCTCCCTTCTTTTTCACTGCCACCCCCTCTGGGAACAGAGTTCTGGATCTAGATCTGGTTTTGGCTTACTGCATGGGCTGATGTCCACAGAGAGGGCTTCTTTCATGCTTTGTCCTGGTGCACACACCCGGTTTTGGCAAGAGAGTCCAGGGGGCTCTGACCTCATTCTCCCTCACCCTTCAAGAGGCAGGCCTCTGTGGGCCAGGCGGTGACAGGCGGAGTGGGGAGGCAGGCCTCCTCACATGAGAAAGGAGGGTTCAGAGGGCAGGTGGGAGCGGAACAGTTTGATCCCAGACACCAGCCTCCTGGGGGACACTGGGGAAGCCTGGTACTGTGTCGTCGGTTCTAGGCTGCTTTCCTCCTCAGCTCCTCAGGAGGGAAGGTTCTGCCGAGAGCCACACAAGACCCTTCTCTCTCCCTTGGATGGAGGCCCTGCTCTTGCCCTCTGTCAGGCAGGATGCTTTCGCTGAGTGAATGGAGCTGTGATAGTTTAAGGAGCCCTTGAGGTGATCTTTGCTTGTTAGCCTGAGGGGGGAAAAAGTGCCCTTTGGGAGGAAAATGGTACGGCCCTCCCCTTCCATCTGGTACTCCTTTCCCCCCACCTCACCCCTTCAAGTGGTATCGCCCTGGAAATACCTATGCAATCCAATCTCCCTAGGAGTGAGTGCATGGAAGCAGGGGCATGTGCAGTGTATAAAACAGATGCTACAGCATATATATTGTATATATGGACCTATATAGTACGTATACACGCAGAGTAAGAGATTAAATCACGTCTATATATCTATAAATAATATCCTATATATTTATACATTTCTATGTTTTAAATAGATATAAAAATAGAGTCTATAGAGAGCTGGGAGAGCAGTGGGACAGCCTGCCGCTGTGCTGTGCAAAGGGGGAGGCTGAGCCTTCACTGGGGGAGCTGAGCAGGTAGGGTGTGCTGGGAATGGGGCCTCCTGCCTGGAGAGCTGGAGAGGAGAGGAGAGAATGGCGGCCTCACACCTCTAGGAGACCTGGCTTCTGCCTCCCCATGCACTTTCTCTCCTTCCCCCCTCCACCCCAAGCTTGGTCTGAGGTTGGAAGAAATTACCCCCTGAGCTCCAGCATATGTGCCACCTACATTCCCTGCAAGCCTGTACTTCGGTGGTCACTGCTGCTTAGCAGTAGAGCGTGGTCTCTGCCCCCTGGTGGAGAGACCATTTCACAACTTTCCCCCAATCCCCCAGGAATTAGCAGCATTGGTGGTGACAGGAAAGGTGCCCCACCCCCACCCCCGCTTGGCTGCTTCTGCTGCCCCCCTAGAGGCCAGACCTCTGAAGTACAGTCGTCCTGGCCTCCCTCACCTGCAACCACTGTCTGCAGGAGCAGACAGAGGTGAGGTGGGCAGCGTGAGCATCACCAGGCAGTGCCGCCCGCCACCCAGAGGTTTTCTGGCCGGGGGAGGGGACACCAGCCAACAGGGAAGGGTGGGAGGGACATACCCGCACACTCATAAATTCAGTGGCAACTCGAGTTCAGACGCCAGGCTCGGCCCAGCCAACTTTGCACAGCCGCCGCCACTGGCTGTACTCAGGACAATGCTTTTCCCTCTCCTCCCGCGAGGAGGCCCGGGACCCTCCCCCACCCCGCCCCGCCGTAACAGGCAGGTTTAGTTCAAGTACACTGTTCTGATTCTGGGACGCGAGGCAGAGGCTGCGCCGCGGCGCTCCTGGCGCTCGGCCTCTTCCCCTGGGAAGGGCCCCTGCCGCGGCTTGTCCCCAGCTCCTGCCCCAGGCCGGGCGGGGAGGTCGGGGGACCGTCGGTGGGCAGCCGGGGCATGGGTGTAGCTGGCAGCATGACGGAGGGCTCTGCCGCCCTGACGGGAATCAGAAGCCCGTTTCGCTTCCAGTTTTCTCTCTGCCGTTTCTTTCTCCTGGAAGTAGGAGTGGCTGGGGGTCTGATGGGGCCAAGATGATGGAGCCAGAGGGCACCTGCAACCTTTGCTCTCCAGACCAGCTTTCTGCCTTAAGGCTCCACGGAAGCGCTCATTTCCCATCGCTGAGGCCGTCTCTCCTCGGACCCCACCCTCCTCTTCCCCACCATCCCACCAATGTACCTCAGTCTCCAGCAGGCCCACCCCTACTACCTACAGTCTGGGGGCTGCGTCTGTTCTGCCAATGCCCACCTCCTCACCCTCCACGTCCACTCGGGTCTCCTCGAGCCATAGCTAGCAGCCAGCCGGGCCTGGGAACACCCTCCCAGGGCCTGGCTCAAGAGGGCCCATGGCAATGGACCAGAGCTGCGGCTGGGGGTGGGCAGCCCAGGTAGCAATCCCACAATACACTGTACCTCAGAGAGAGATGGCGCCACGGGGCATCAAGGGGACCCGGCGCCCCCTCATCCAGAGGAGGAAGCCGGTGACAATACTGCTCACAAAAAGACCAAGGTAGGCTGCCCTCGGGCTCCCCTCAGTCTTCATTTTTGTCTCTCTGGGAAAACCAGCAGTCTCTTAGGTCTTTTTCAGCCCCTTTCTCTCTCCTTCCCTCCATCCCCACGCTGCTGAACCATTTTATTTCACTCACCAAGGAAAAATGAAGTGGGGGTGGGGGGAAATACTTAGGAGTCTATTATCACATACATAGTAATATGTTAATACTTTCTTTCTTAAAAAAAAAAAAAACGAACTCTCGATGTTATTATTTTGCAGACTATGCTTTATAGTACCTGTGTGGCGGGACCTAGAACACTGGATACAAATAGAGCTGTGTTGGTTTATCATAATATGTACGCAGAAACTTTCCTTTTGTCATATTATCCTTGTAACGTAAGAAGATTGTTAATAAAAGCATTTAAGTTTACTCAACAAGGTCCAATGCCTGCCTCCTTGCCTGGATCCCAGACCTGTGCTCGGGGGTGATTCAGAATGCCCCCCGTCGCCCCGGGCGAGGACCAGGGGATCAGATTAGGAAGCTGCCTGCTGCCAGTTGGAAGGAACTTGAAAAAGTCCTTTTAGCAACTTCCTACTGCTCTCACTCATCCTTCCATTGAGTTCACTGCCAGCAAGGAGCCAACATGCCTTGACCTTGAGTCAGGCCAAAGGGGGTTTTACCAAAACCATTTAAAATAAAGATGTCTGCCCCAAAATGTGTTTGGCCCAAAGTGCTGATGCAGGTAAGCTGCCTTTCTAATTCTCCCTCCAGTTGCCCTCCACAGCTCTCTACCTGCAGGTCTGGAAGGGCCAGGAAGGATGGTTCCTCAAGTTTGCTAATGGTGCTGATTTGAGGGTGGGTGATGAGTGATGTTCTGCCCGAGTTGTTTTAGAAAGCAGATGAGCGTAAATTCATTAAAGACATATATAGTGTGCGTGTGTTTTAATGAGATGCCAAGTTCTTTTACTCTCAGCTTCTGCTCCCTACAGCCTGGCTTCCTTTCAGCAGCTTCCCCTGTTTCTCTTAGCCTCTGCCTTCTTGGTGCCTGCCATTTCCCTCTCATCCTGTCTTTCTCCAAGCCCCTGAAGTCCCCCTCGGTCACTCAGGGGCTTCCTGTTGTGAAAGGCACCCCTCAGCCCCCATGGAGTGTTCTAGTTCTCTTCTTCCCAGCAGAGGGCATGTAAGGAAGAAAGGAGCAAAGGGGCATGGCTGTCCATCATTTCTCACCAGCCCAGGTGAACCACGGTCAAACACCTGCCTCACCATCGCTGATTTGCCCACACTTGACTCACCTATGCAGCAGTATCTGGGATGTGGCAATGATTTCATCAGTAGGGAGCAAGGAAAAGACATTCCCATCTGCTTGGCCTCAGCTTCCCTCTCCAAGATTCAGAGGGCAAGTGAAGGGAGCTGCTGATGTTCACCTCAGACAGAAAACTCAGGGGACTGGGGAACTGAAAGCTTCCTGAAGACCTGAAGATCTGCCATGCCACAATTTCTGGATGATCTTTTTAAATTCAGAGATCCAGCCATGGCATCCTCCCTGACTAAAACCCTCTAGTGGCTCCCCATTGCCCTCAGAATTCATTTCAAACCCCAAATCATGGCCTATTAGCCCTGCACAGTCCAGGTCCTGCCTACCTCCCGGCTTTGTTTTGTGTGCTCCCCCTGCATTGTGCTCTTGTCTTGCTGCCCTCCTCTCTGTTCCTCAAACTCACCAAGCTCTTCTCTGCCTCAGGACCTCCCAACGTTCTGCCATCTGCCTGGAAGAATATTTCCCAAGATGGTTGCATGGCTGATCTCCTCTCCTGTTAGATCTCAGCTGAAATGCCACCTTCTCATACAAGTCTCTTCTGACCACCCTCTCTAAATAGCCACCCTCAAGCCACTATGCTTTTTTATTCCTCCTGATAGTTTCCTTCATAACACTGTATAATTATTGTAGTGTGTGTGTCATTGCTTAATGTCTGCCTTTCCCCTCTAGATTGTAATGCCCACAAGAGCAAAAGTGGAGACTTTAATACCACTACTTGCAGTGCCTGTCACATAGTAGGCACTTAAAATTTGTTGAATGAATGAATTTAAGCAGCACCTGATAAAAGTGCAATCCTAGCAATGCTGTGCTGGTCACAATTGAAGTCCCGCATTCTCCCACTTAGCCTATCTCTGTCTGTTTCCTCACTTGATCAGGATGACCATGCATCCGACCTCTGGCTACACCTGGCCTTGACACAGCACCCTCTAGACAGAGCTGAAGGTTGCCTCTGTGGTACTTACTTGAGTTACCCTTCACTCCAACTTGCTCTTGCCCCTTGGAGAATGTTCCACCCAATCGAACCAGGTGTCCCCTGATTTCCTTATGAAAGGAGTTTCCATCCTGTTCCAGCTTGGTGATTCTTGGGGCTTGGAAGTTATTATGAATATACCTAAGTTACCTTTCCAAGAAAGACCTTTGGCCGCTGCCTATATGCCAAAGCCTGGACTTTATGAGGGGCTACCTGCAAGTTTTAACAGAGAGTCACCTACCTGCCAAGCTGGCATGGACAGCCCTGCCTGAACTGAGGGCTACTTTTCCCTTCTCAGCCCAGAGAGAGGTCCTCAGGGAACCTTCTTCTGCTTCCAACAGCTCATCTCACTTGGCCATCAAGAGGAGAGAGACTGCAGAGAGGGTTAGTTGTCTTGTTTGTATTTGGTTTAAAAAAGCAGGTTTCTGGGAAGCGGCTGTGGCTCAATCAGTAGGGCTCCCGTTTACCATATGGGAGGCCCCGGGTTCGGTTCCCGGGGCCTCCTGGTGAAGGCAAGCCTGCCCAGACGGCGTGGTTAGCTGACCCAGCGAGCACAAGCAGCAAGGGGGGGATAAATGAATAAATTAATAAAATCTTTAAAAAAAAAAGCAGGTTTCTCCTAGCTTTCCTCTGATTTGAATCCCTGGGTTTCTGGGAGAGGATTTCTGTCACCACCCACTTGCCAAAAGGCTGCCCTGAAACGCCAAGAAAGAGTGTTGGGAAATGGGATGGGAAACCAAGCCCCAGCACGGACTGTGTTGAGGGAAGGCCACACTCAGCTGAGGACAAGCCACCACAGGGCTCCCATCATAAGGTAGCTGCCACTAGAACAGTTTCCATGGCAATACCTGGCTTCTAGTACCAAGACCAGCTTCCTCCCATCCTCTTCCAGGTTTGGGGAAGCTTGGGGAAGCTGCTGAGGTCCCCACCAGGAACCATCTGCGCTGGCTCACCTGCGGGAGGTGAGGGAAGGGAGCACAGGGGAAGTTCTCCAACCAAGAAAATACCCAAGCCCCTAAACCCATCCACAACCACATCCCATGACTCTGTCCTTGCCAGGAATCTGCCCTGGGTGGGAGACGGAACAAATGCTAGGGTTTGGAGCTCCTGAAATGGTGGCACTTCCAATTGATTCTAAGTAAAAGAAACTCTTGGTTGTAAAATTATCACCAGCCCCATTAGCAAACGAGAGCCTCAGGTGGCACTGCATGTTGTCTAGGGAAGGGGGTGGCAGAGGGGCAGGAGGCATTATTGGATGTTGGGTAGGGAGGGCAGGTGAGCGTGTACATGGATTTGGCTTCCTTTACACACGAGACAGGGTGCCAAAGATATGTTTGCAAAGCAAATTGCTGCCAGTCTAGCTCACAGAATCACAAACTGTTAAAGCCAGAAGGGACTGTAATGATCATTCGGCCCAAAATAATTTTACAGGTGTGCAAACTGAGGCCCAGAGACAAGTGACTTGCCCAGGACCATGGAGGTGACCAGTGATGCAGCCAAGCTGGGTGCAGGTTCTCAGCTCCTAATGAATCTCTCCTAGACACGATTCAACTTTATATACAGGAGCAGTTTGTTATTTAAGGTGCTTCCATGGGAAGCCGTGTTATAAAATGATTAATGAACTCCTCTTCTCTCTTCTATTCCTCTTTGATAAAAATCCAGACTCTTAAATATTAGTTTTGGGCACAGGTGGGCCATATTCATCACAGTTACCTGTGAAATGTAGTCTATATAATTTCCTGCTATGTGGGGTAAGACCCATTTATCCTATTTTATTATGAAATGTAAAAATATGTACAGGCTTTGAAAATGAAGATATCTAGTGGCTTTCTTTATGGTTCATTTAGCCTCTTTAAGAAACGTCAATGTTAGTTCCCCGTGGCCTGGTTGATTTTCTACTGACTTTGAAAATCAGGCCCTTGCTTGAAGCCAGAGACTCTTCCTCTAGAGGTGGGGACTGCAGTAGTCACCAGGCAGACCTAGGACGATAGAACTCCAGAGACACCGTGGCCCTGGCCACCATCTGGAGCACAGGGGGTACCACTGGCTGTTCTCCTGACTCTGCCATTGATGGTAGTATTTTGGGTGAATGTTAAAGAAAGAGGAGTCTCTGATTCCCATTTAATTTTTTTCTCAGAAATGAAATCAGAGCCCCAAGAGACCTTGCCCAACCATTGTATCTCTAATTGTATGTAGCCTCTGTGATTCAGTGCTCAAGCAAGGCCATCAGGGCACAGAGGTACATGTGTGTGCTCACACATACACACACACACACACACTCACACAATACTCTCTATGATCCAGCAATTCCACTCACCCCTAGATTTATATCCTGGAGAAACTTGCACATGTGCACAAGGAGACAAGCATGAGAATGATCACCTTACAGTATACCTTGTAACAGCAAAAAATATATAGGAATGTTTAAATGTATATCAACAGGAGAATGGGATCATGGTATATCCCTACAATGGGCTATTACGCAGCAGTAAAAAGTAAATGAACTAATGCTACATATGTCTGCATGGACGAAGCTCACAATTTTAAGGTTGAACAAAAATGGTGTGGTATTATTTCAATAAAATTTTAAAACATGCTGTGGCAGTTTGATGTAATTATGAATTCCAAAAATATAATTTGAATCATGCTTGTAAACTGCTCTGTTAATCTGGGCATGATTAGGTTAGGATTAGGGCATTGAGCCCCACCCCTTGGTGGGTGGGGAATTGAATATAAAAGGCAAGGCAAAGGACAGTTGAAGCAGTCTTTTGAGAAGCAGTTTTGATGTTGGAAAGAAGCCCCAGGAGAAGAGAAGCAAGCTGTTTGCCTGATCGTCTACAGCTGACCTTGTGGAGGAAACAGGAGCTAAACCCAGAGAGAAACGCAGCCTCGGGAAGAGATGGAACCCCAGAAGCCTGAACCCTGGCAAATGCCGGCAGCTGTCTTGCTCTAAAACGTGGCAATGGACTGTGGTGAGAGAAGAAACTTAACACTTTATGGCCTGGTATCTGTGGACTTCTACCCCAAATAAATACCCTTTATAAAGACCAACCCATTTTTGGTATTTCACATTAGCACCCCTTTGGCTGACTAATACACATGCTAAAATGCATGAAAGTTCACATATACATAAAATATAAAGAAATGCAAGATGGGGGTCTTCTAAGTGAGGACGCTTAGAAGTGAGGACACTGAGGGGACTTCAACGGTATTTGCCAAGTTTTATTAAACCTGGCAATGGTTCGTGTTTATTAAATTATTTTTTTCTGCATTTTATTTGTCAAAAATAATAAGTAAAAAGACAAAAGAGAAAACACCAGCCAGCTGACCCTGATGGCATTATTTATTAACCACTGCAAGGTTTTGCTCCAAAGTGAGACGGACACAACTATAATGTCTCATGCATCTTTTTGTGCTTTGGTTTATGACTGCAAAACAAACACACGCTTAGCATTTGACAACAGGAAATACAGGAGGCAGAAACAAATCACAAGGACTGTGTTTCTCTTCTGGTGGTCTTCACCCCACTTTGGTCTAGTCAACAGCCACCTTCCACCCAGGACTCCTTAACATCCCAAAGGAATTGCTCTGAAGAACTGTTCTCCTACCCCCCTCCTCTACCCCACATAGTGTCACGTGGGGTGATTTGTCATTCAACTCACACCAAGAGTCACCTCTCAAATTGAAATGGTGGGGGCGGATGTGGCTCAAATGGTTGGGCATCTGTCTCCCATATGGAGGGAACTGGGTTCGATCCCCGGAACCTCCCGGTAAAAAAAAAAAAATTGAAATGGACATGTGCGTGCAAGGTCTTGATCAATAGGTCCAGAGCAAGCACATCGATTTGATGCAAGAAGTGGAGCCATGACGTGCTGAGGGTGGGCTCCGAATTCTCAGTCCCTGTAGCCGTAACTATGAAAGAACCAGATCATCCTTGTGCAATAGCCCAGTCTGAGATGGTCTGTCACTTAATTTTCACCTCTGCTTCATGCAATTCTTAGAAAATGCTCCCTGACAAAGTACAGGGTGCTCCTTTCAAGAATGACCAGATGCTTTCACACAGACTCAGTTATTCCAATTCAGCAGTAATAGCAAACGTGTCTGGGACAAGGTAAGTCGAAGCAAAGATTACTGAAGTTTTATTAAAATTTGACAGCCTGACAGCTCTGAGTAATTTAAAATTCACCAAGATGGAGTTTGGGTGGGTAAGAACAGTGGTTATATTCTCTTCTTTTTTTTCTTTTTTTTTTCTTCAAAGATTTCACTTATTTATTCATTTTTCTGCCCCCTGCTGCCCGCGCTCGCCGGGTCAGCCAACCACGCCATGTGGGCGGGCCTGCCCTCACCAGAAGGCCCCGGGAACCGAACCCGGGGCCTCCCATATGGTAAACGGGAGCCCCACTGATTGAGCCACAGCCGCCTCCCTCTCTTCTTTTTTTAACTACATTTACTATCTCATGTCTATATATTCCTACTAAGTCGGGTAATAGCTGATACCTAAGATATTCTGTGGTGGAGTTTGACTCCTATCAGGACTCCTTTAATCTGGGTTATGGAAGACTAAACCTTTGTGATACAAAGAATGAATGACAGAACAGTGACAGAATGAGTATGGGTGAAACTGATACTCTGAGATCAGGCGCCCTGCCCAGCCTACCTCAAATGTCCTTTGGTGTAGCCGTAAGGCAGGTACACATGTTTGTTAGGAAGGAGAACACGTGTTCCCTGACTTTAAGTCTAGAATACAGACTTTTCTGGAGTGGGGTAGCAGATGGTTACTACAAAGACAGTGCTGGTCCCCTTACACAGGAATATTTTGTTCTGTTTTAGCCATACCAACCAGAAAGGAGAAATCCTTATCTGAAGCATTTTTCCCATGGAAGAATTATATATTTTTATCTATTTGTTCAGAGGATGGGTAGAAGTTATTTCTCACACTTTTCTATTTCTGTACAAAAGGAAAAATAATGACTCAGGATTATAAGGTCCCTGCTCAGATTCTCAGGGAGAAGAAACAAAGTATATACAGCCCCTACGCAATCCATCTAGGCTTTCTCTTAGATCAGGGGACTGGGGCAGCCTCTAAAGGCCCAGAGTTTGGATGTCAGTATTGAGGAGTCCTCATGTGGACTCTTCTGGTTCTGGAAATGCCTGGGTTGGTTCCAGCTCTTCCCGGGCATTCTCAGCAGCCCACTTGGAGTGAAAGATGATCACCTGTATTAAAGATGGACACCCCAAAGCCTGTGTTTGCTCGTTGGCTTGTTTTCAGCCAGGGAGCATGTACAGCTTTTGAGCACTACTTCATTTATCATATCATCCACATCCTCAGCTCTGTGCCAGAGCTGGACGGTCTGAGGTTCTGAAAGGCAGTGACTACAGCGCCACCCGGGAGTCCCAGTTCATGGGTGAGTATCCTAGCCACTCAGCAAGGCCCTTACTTTAGATTTCATTAACAGTGTGGGCAGCTATTTGGAATAACAAGGCAGAATTCAACGCATAGCTGCTGCTGCTTTACCAGTTTAAGTGACAGGTCCTGAAAACCAAGGGAGGGAGTCACGTTTGCAAAAGACCTCATTTCCTTTTTACAGTTATCTTCCATCTCCATTCCCATGCAGCGGATGTGATAGAATAAACGAACATGAGCCGCAGACTGAATTCCTCCTCAAGGGGCTGGAAGGCTGAGCAAGGATGGGTCTTTCTCCAAGGGTCACACTGGTGGTACTGGTGGACCTGACAACTAAGGGCTCAGAATTCAGCCCATGTCCAATGGTGACCACCATAACACTTGGTCAGGTATAATACAAGCTGGCTTTGAGATGAAATAAGAAGTACAAAATTCAGTCTAAGAACAGAATCTGAAAAGTACAAATTAAAAATCTAAGAATTCAAATAAATAAAAAATATAGAGGCTCCCCATGTCGCCTACTGAGGAGTGGAGGTGTCCAGTGGTGGAACAGGGAACTCCGTGGTGTAGGGGCCCCATCAAGGACTGTGGTTGAAAACCTGTTTGGAATGTTGTAGAAGGGATTTCTCCAACCTCCACATCAGGACCACTCGGAGCTTGCGTAAAAATGCAGGTTCCCAGGCTTTGGACTACTTGTTTGGAACGTCTACAGGTGGGTCTGGGAATCTGTAGGTGATTCTTCACACATGGTTTGAGAACTGCTGGGTTACTGCTTTGAATGGGAAGCGTGGTTTAATGCCAGCTAAGATTTCATCCCACTCTGACAAACTCAAATTCTATGATTTAATCCAAGATACTTTTATTTCCTTCATCATTGCGGAAACGCTTATTTTTCAAAAGCCAAATTCTTCTTTCCATCCATCATTCCCCCAAATCAAGCTTTCTCTGCATCCGGCCTGATCCCACCGGCAAAACCTGCACACGGGTTGTATTTGAAAAGTGTCTCTCTCAATAACACAGAAACAAGCAAAATGCATTCCTCAATGTGATCCGAATGTCCCATTTTCACACTGTGCTCTGCCCTGCCTTGCTCGTAGTGGGTACCCGGATCTACTTTTTATAAACAGGAGTGTGTGATGAGAGGAACATGGCCTTGGCCTTGGCCTTGGCAAATATGTCTGTCTCTGTCTTCCGGGCATCAGGATGAGGTCAGGGCACAGAGAGGAGAGGGCAGAGGACAGCTGGGGCTAGAGGGACGGGGCTGAGCCAGAGACGGCAGGCAGCCAGGGCAGTTGTCTACAGGTGCAGCTGGTGCCACATGGCGATCTGCCGGCGTGGGTTTTTGAGCATCTCCTCCCAGTGGCTGCGCTCGGAGCCGGAGGTGTGCAGACCCAAGCTGCAGAGGCCCAGGGTGCAGCTCTGCCCCTCCTCGTCCTGGCCCAGCACCTCCAGCTCCACGCTGGAGGCCCGCAGCAGGTCTTCGGGGAGCTCGAACATGATCATCTCGTTCCACACGGGGTTGATCTTGTGCTTGGCCCGTTTCGTCTGCTTCTTCTTCAGCTTCTGAGCCTGGTGCTTCAAGGTCACCTTGACAGAGACATCTGGGGAGCGGGGAGGGGAAAGACAGACAGACAGAAGGGCCGAGAGTGAGCGTCTGGGTCTGGTGGGCTGATGCACCCTCCTGTTGTTGGAGAGGCAGAGTGTCTGGCTCCGCTCCCCCACTGGGCCATGCATTGATTCAACAATTACCCAGTGGCTACAATATGCCAGGGTGGCCTAGACTAGACGTGGGAATACAGCAAAGTGCCTGCCTCCATGGAATTTACACCCAAGTGTGGAAAAGAGACAATAAGCATAATATATAAGGCTGGCCTCGGGAGACCCAAGATTGGGGCATGCTAGAGTGCGCCAGAGAGCCACCCTTTGTCACCAGCCCTTCCACATGACTTCAGATCCCCACATGGTCCCAGCACAAGAGCACCTTGACTTTAAACCCAGGCAAGAAAAACAAAGCCATTCTCATGTCTTCATCCTTTGGTGATCCTCAGCCATCCAAACATTTCTTTTCCTATCGTTAAGATAGTAGGTCTCTTGCTGGTGAGTTCTTTTGCCCTCCATGGGCACTGCATCCTTAAAGCCCGCCCCCCCGCCCCCCCCAAAGTTCACAAGCAGGTCTCCAGGCCTGCTTTCCTGTAATATCATAAGGTTCAGGACCCGGATTACAAGTTTTCATTAGTCAGGGTTCCTGAAACTAATGTGAGAATAATTGCTACTCCGCATTTATTGCTATAATTATCACCCGTGGGTGGTTAGTTTGTTATTTCAGCAGACATAGTTGAGATACAAATTGTTGTGCAGTAATTGTCCTGTCGGGAGCAATGAAAAAAGCAAGAGGCAAAGAATGCCCCCGAGGGCGTGAGGAAAAAGCACTGAACTCTGACCTTTGGTTCAGGAATCTATCAGCAAGCCCAACTCTTATGCTTTCACTTACCCAAAATCTTTTGCTCAAAGAACCTGAATGCAGTGGCAATTATTTATTTGTATTTCCCTACTATATGCAGTTGGCTCCCCAGCCAGGTATGACACAGCTGCTTTCCTGCTCTGGTTCCCAAGACTTAAGGCCTGTGCTAGGGTATCCAGAATTTAAAATGGAGGCTTCCAGAACGTTGAAGAGATGGTTATTTGGGTCTATGGGGTGCAGATGGCCAAAGCCTCAGGCCTCAGGCTGCATACCCACATACCTTCTGCCATCCTCAGCTGGTGTGGGGGTAGCATATTGGCAAAGGCTGAGAAGAGAGAAAAGTCTGGAGTGGGCAGGAGAGGAGTTGGGGCTAGCTGAGACAGAAGGAGAACCAGGGCTTCCTGATACCTGTCTGTGAAGTGGGTCCAGCCAGGTCTGGGTGACAAGGGCTGGACCAGGTTCTCCTACAGCCCAGACATTCACTTCCTGTGACCCGTGGTTAAGGCTGATACTTCTCACAGTGGATCTCCAAGGTAGGGAGCCACAGAAAGCTTGCACCTGGCCGCTGGTGGATGGGATTGGCCCAAGAGCAAATGGATGTGAACTCAAGGAAGTGAGTGTATCCTCCAGTTTGGCTTGTGAGCTTGGGGTGGAGGGCACAGCCAAAGTCAACTCCACCTTCTACTTCTCTGCTCACCTGTCCCCATTGCCACCCAGGTGCCTTCTCCCTCTGCACACTTTCCCAGCGGCCGGAGGCGCCCTGGCTCTCTCCTCTGACATCTCACTCACCCTTCCCTAGAAGCTCCTTGGATTGATTAGAGTGGAGATTCTTGGCCTTGATCAGCACCACCAGGAGGCGGTTAGCAGCCGGGAGGTAGCTGATGGATAGAAGGACCTCTCCTGTTCCTGCAGACAGCTCCTGGAACAGAAAAGGAGACACAGGAGGGGAGCTTCATTCCAGGGCAGCTTCTGTCCCAGTCAACTAATGCTGAGGCTGCGGTTGCCCTGGACTCACATTGAACAGGCATCCTAGAAACTGCTTACCCACCAAACGCTAGTTTCTCCACTCTTGCAAAGGGAGAAGAGGCACAAAACCACAGAGGAATTATCTTTGGCATGTGCTTCAGTTAGTGTTTGTTTTGTTCACCACAAAATGTGATTTTTCAAATATATTATATTCAAACTCAACATATATAAGATGAAAGAGATGCCACTTAGGATGAGACAGCGTTCAGGCCCTGGCTGTTCAGATACCCTCTCACTCCTTGGACCTTCCCACTCCCCTATACCCATCCCTTGCAAAGTTACCAGGGTGCCTGTGCAGGACTCTAGGGCTCTAGGGAACACAGTTTGAGAATCACTGGATTGACTGATCAGGTTCCTGGGGCCAGCGAGGAGTTGTCATCCATTTGTTTGTGTGAAAAGATAATTCCTTCCAGTCCCTGCAGGGCTGAACGAGTCAATAAAGTGATATAATAATGCTGCACAGGCACTTGCTTGGCCAATGGGCTGGCCAACGATGTCAACAAAATGTCAGCTATGTGATGGTGGAGAATGCACCCGAGACAACCGGCAGCGACTGGGCTTCGCAGGAGGTGGTGTGCTTATGTGATACACCCAATCACGTCCAATCCCAACATGCAGGGTATCTCCACTTAAATCCCTACAAGAGTTTGTTTGGAATTTCAACAAATCCATTGAGGATCAAAAAGGACCAAAAGACATCACGGGAGACAGATGTTTTGTGTCAAAGATCTGGGGATGACACGGTAGAGAAGAGAAAGGAGCAGGTGGCAGGGGTCAGCTGAAAGCATAAATCTCTTCTTTTGAGCAGAAAGCAGGTGCCCTTCCATCAAAATCCCAGGTGGGCAGCCCGCCTTGTGGCCTGCTGTCAGGATGGAGCATGTGGGTAGCGTGTGGGGGAGGGGATTGTGGAGGCTTGTTTCTCCGGAAGTCCCATCCCCGCTTCCCCTCCAGCAACGTCCTTCTTTTCCAACTGTGCAATGGGGGCCATTCAAGGAGGTTGCCCCTGGCCCTCTGACCTGGCAGGGGCCCCGGCTAATGGGCTGTGAGAGCACCTGAGGCTTTCTGTCCTCTATCAGACTCAGTTCACATGGACTGATTTGTCTGTTCTTCTCCACCCTAAACCATGAGCTCCAAGGACAGGGATCCATTTTCCTTTGTTGGCTGCAGCCTCCCCAGCACAAGCCTGGCCAAGAGTGGGTGGTCAGCACGTGTTAAATGAAGAGCAGACAATGGGTGGCCATACCCCAGTTCCATGGCTCATTTGCCATGTAATAGCGAACAAGTTACTTAACTTCTCTAAATGTGAACTCCCTTATCCAAAAAAAAGGTGGATTCATTCATTCAGCAAGCATACATCTAGTACCTACTCTGTTCCAGGCCCCATGCCAGGTGCTGAGATTACAGCAGTGAAGAAGACACAGCGAGGCCTGCCTCCCTGGAGCTTACAGCAGGGTAGGGAGATGGCTCAGAAGTGATTATATTCATTACATAGCATCTGGCAGTGCAAAAGGCTATGAAGAAATACAGATTTTTCAAATATATTATATTCTCAGGGCATTAAATGAGAAAAAGCAAATCATAAGCCCTCACTCAATAAAGGTCATACATTATAATTCTAATGACAACTGCAACAACAACAATTAGTATTCATAATCCAGAACAAGGGTAGTGCTGAGAGCATGGACTCGAGAGTCAGACTATCCAGGTGTGACTTCCAATTCCATCATTTACCAGCTGTGTGACCTGGGATGAGTTACATAGCTTTTCTTTCTTTCTTTTTTTTTTTGTTGTTGTTTTTTGTTTGTTGTTTGTTTGTTTTGTTTTTTTGTGTGTGTGAATCAAACAATATATTACACAATATATTTGGTTCATAGTAATGCATTCATACAGTATTTGTCCTTTTGTGCCTGGTACATAGCTTTTCTGAGTCTCCGTTTCCCCATCTGTAAAATAGGGATAGTAATAGTCTCCACCTTATGGGATTGTTGTGAAAATTGCATCGTGCCCCAAAAAGATATGTTCATGTCCTAACTCCTGGAACCTGTGAATATGACCTTACTTGGAAATAGAGTCTCTGCAGATATAATTAGCTAAGATAAAGTCATACTGATTAGGGTGGGCCCTAAATCCAATGTGACTGTTGTCCTTATAAGAAAAGGGAAGTCTGGACACAGAGACACAGACACTGGGGTGAAGACGAGGCAGAGGCTGCAGTGATGCAGCTACAAGCAGATGAAGGCCGAGGATTGCCGGCCACCACCAAGCTGGAAGGAGCAAGGAAGGATTCTTCCTTGGAAAGTTCAGAGGGTGCAGGCCCCTGCTGAACACCTTGATTTGGGACCTCCAGCCTCCAGAACAGTAAGAGAATACAGTTCTGTTGTTTTAAGCCACCGAGACTGAGGTCCTTTGTTGCAGCAGCCGTGGGAGACCAAGACAATAGTAAAGGCTTAGAACAGAGCCTGACACACACTAAACACCATGGAACTGTTTGTAGTATTAGCGCCATTAGAATGATCAGGGAGAGGCAACCACTGTGTCTTGAATTTATTAAGTACCGAAGATTGTTTCTGGGGAAGTGGGGACCTGCCTGGGCTTCGGGAGTGAGCTGGATGGAGGAGCTGGCCAGCCCTCTGCCTGGGCCGCACTTTCCATCCAGAAAAGATGTCTCTAAGATGACCCCAATGCTCCAACTAGCTCTAAGGGACTATGATGATATGAATTGGGAGCTGCAGGAAATTTGGAGATGACACGAATGATGGCAGTTAACATTTACTGAACACCTGCTATGTGCCAGGTGCAATTATATTCCTTCTCCACTGACTGTAAGCTCCACAAAGCCTTCCCGTTCACTAGGCGTCCCCAGCACCTAATAGCTCACAGTTGACCCACAATAAATATTAGTGGGAAAGAAGGGTGAGTCATCCCCTTGAATCTTGACAACATCCCTAGGAGGAATCTTCATGGTGCTCCCGTTTTAGGGATAAGAACCTGATGCTCAGAGAGGGCATGTCGTTGCCTGAGAATGTGTGGCCAGAAAAATCTGCACCTGGAAGGAAGGTCCGGTCTGACAGCAAAGCCCAAGCCCTGAGCAGGTTGATCTCCAGCTTCCTCAGTGAACAGCCTGCTCCAGGCCTCCCATTTGACATTGAAGAAACTAAGGTTCCGGGACTTGTGCCAGGGACCCTGTGGGATAGCTGTAGAGCTGGGGTGGGCACCAGGATCCGGACTCAGGGTCAGTTATCAGAGGTCCCTGGTTGGCCTGGGCTGTGACCACAGGGTGACCAGGCTGAGCCCTTCACTTCTCCCAGGCCAGGTGAGAGGAGCCTGCGCCCCCCAGCCTCTGAGGGGCTCTTTACCTTCAACTCGGGTGCCAAGGGGCCCTTGGTCTAACCCACACAACTGCAGCAAGGAGCTGGGGAATTTTAACTGCACCTGCCCCCTCGGCTTGTTGCTTGACAAAAATAACTCTCTGTTGACAAAAATAACTCTCCTCCCATTCTCATTCTTTCTCCCTCCCCTCCTTGGCTTTTCCCTCCCCCTTTCTCTCTCCAGCTGTCAATGAATCATTAAAATTCTCCTTGGGGTGGGTGGCTCTGTGGGTCCCTAGTGACGCACACACCACTTTTGCCTGAGTGTCTTCCGGCTAGAACTGGGGCACTGATGGCACCTCCGTTAACCCATTCTGGCCTAGAGAACAAAAACCTCTGGGCTGCAGAGACTTGAGACAATGGGAATGAGGGCTCCCAGGTAAGCCTGGCCTCGGGACTCTCTCCTGCCAAATACACCAAGAATGCAGCCCCCTGCTTCTGACTGCAGGCTGCTCCCTGAGCCAGTGTTCTGGGAGTGGGTGTGAGAATGTATCTGCAGAACACATCAGCTACAAGTGTGATGATAGGAGAATGGATGAGCCTTGAGAACAGGGCTTTATGTGGTGGTCTGCTGTGTCCCCAACTCCTGGCATGGCACCTGGCACATGGCAGAAACTGGGCAAGGTACTTGTCAAATGAATGAATGATGGTGATTTCTGCTCTTCTGGGGGGGAGGAATAGAAGCAGGTCAGACTCCTGAGATGTCTACCTAGGTGGGCTGGATTTCAGCCCTTGGGGGCTGTTTCAAAGCCTCCGAAGGCCAGTGAAGAGCCTCTCCATCTCCAGAGAAAGCTAGTTTATTAGTTTAATAAGCCAAAGTGTTGCTTCCTTCTCCCACAGCCCCCATTTGTGATTTCCCACAAGTCCCAAATCACACACCAATTAGAAAGCATGCTTCGGAACACTCTAGTTCCTGCTGAGAGTGGCTGTGATTTTTCTATCAAATTTTCCAAGCCGGGGAAAGAGAGAAAAGGGGGGCAAGGAAATCATATCCTGAAAAGAAACAGGTGGGGAGTGAAAATGTGCTCTTCCCTCTCTCAGTCTAGGTGTCTGTTAGGAAAGTGCCGGCTGACCGTGCCTCACCTTGGATGCTTGCCAGGTGCTTAGGCAGCCCAGGGATGGGGAGCTGAACACAGGCCCAACCTCTGCCACATGCTGGCTGGGCAACCCACACAGGTTACTAAACTACTCTGAGCCTCAGTTCCCTTGTCTCTAAGTGGGGATAGTCAGGGCATCTCTCTCGCTTGGCTGATTTGAGAAGTAAAAGGACTCAGGTCAAGTTCAAAGCACAATACCTGGAATGGGTAAGAGCTCAAAAATAGCTCTCTTAGTATTTTTATTACTTTACTGTAGGAGTTGGCAAATTTTTTCTATAAAGGGCCAGATGATAAATACTTTAGACCCTGCAGGCCCCGCAGTCTTCTATGACAATTACTGCGAGAAAGCAGTCACAGACAACGTGTAAACAAATGAGCAGGGTATGTTCCAATAACATTTTATTCATGGGCATTGCAACTTGAATTTCATATCATCCGTACGTGTTGCAAAGTAGTCTTCTTTTGATTTTTTTCCAACCATTTAAAAATGTAAAACTCATTCTTAGCTTATAAGCTGTAAGAAAACAGGTGACGGGAAGGATTTGGCCCACGGGCCATGGCTTGCAGACCTCTGCCCTAATGTGACGGAGGGCGAAAGAAGATGCACACATGGAGCATGCACTTTGGAGATGAACAGACCTGGGTTCAAATCCCAGCTTTGCCATATACTGGCTACATGCCTTTGGGTAAGTTTCCTTATCAGCAAAACGAGAATAAGAAGATCTACGTAAGTTGTTTTTTGTGGGCTTTTAAAAAATATAATGAAAACAAAAAAAACTGTTTAGTATGTGCTTGACCCAATGCCTGCACATGGTGCATAACTCACTAAATAAAAGGCTGCTGCATTTAGTGCTATTGTTTAAGGGAAGTCCTACCCAGAAGGGACTGGAGGATCCAGAGGAGAGGATCCACTGTATATACCTCATGCCCAGCATATGGCTGGAATGTGCTGAAGGAATGAGGCGAAGCAAATACATGCTAATGACCTCGATACCAGGTGTGGTAGTTTGGCATTGTTTATGAATTCCAAAATAGATATTGGATTAAGTTTGTAAACTGATCTGTTCCTCTGGACGTGATTAAATTATGATTAGGGCTTTGATTGAGCCAGGTCAGTAGGACATTGAGTCCCCACCCCCTTGTTGGGTGGGGACTGATAGAGAAACCGCACTGCAGAGAAGGGAGATTGGAGTTTTTGAGCTGGAGCCCCGGGAAGTAAATACACAAGAGAAGAACAAGAGGAGCTTGGTTATGAGGCAGAGGCCTGGGAAGAGAGATGAGCCGTTCGCCTGGTAGTCTATAGCTGGCCTTGTGGAGAGAGCAGAGCAGCTGAGCCCAGAGAGAAACGAGCCCTGGGAAGAGAGGAACCCAGGAAACCTGAACCCTCGCAGACGTTGGCAGCCATCTTGCTCCAACACGTGGCAACAGACTTTGGTGAGGGAAGTAACTTATGCTTTATGGCCTGGTAACTATAAGGTTCTACCCCAAATAAATACCCTTTATAAAAGCCAACAGAGTTCTGGTATTTTGCATCAGCACCCCTTTGGCTGACTAATACACCAGGTAAAAGGTGAAATAAGAGACATGGATGTGGCTGTGGGGATACAGAAGAGGGAAAATAGCTTCCAACTAGAAAGCCTCCCTGGGGGAGGCTGCATTTGAGAAGTGGATCGGATTTAGGCCTCAAGAGCCAGGAGGAAGGGCTTTCTGGGTAAGGGGACAGCTTGAGCAAAGGCACAGAGGCTGGAAGGAACAGGGCCTGTGATTGGGAATAGCTCGTTATTATTTATCTGTGTCCAGGTTTCATGAAGAGACCAGAGGGAAATGAGTTAGGATGGGTAGGTTGGGCCTAAAATAGTAGGCTCCATTCCACTAGCTAAGGCACTAACCAGCTGGTTGAAAGACTGGTCATCCAGAAGGTTCTCTCAAGGGACCACAGAGGCAGACTCTTGGATGAGGCCTGGACCCAGGGGCCAAAATAACCACACACTGTCCCACAGCTCTAACCTTCCCAGACCCCCTTGCTGCCCTGGCCCGTGGGGAAATAATGGTTTGCTTTCCAAAGAGCCCCTCTCAGAGGAAGGCAGTAGGCACCTCTTTCCCACTCGTGGCCTCCCCATCAGCAGAGTGGAGCACCACCCTGGGGCTAGAGCCACACAGAACCCTGGGCTCTGGGCCACTCCTTCAGACCCCAGTGCAAACACCACTGTACACCCGGCCTTCCGGAACTCTCCGTCACAGCACTGTGATTAGGCCCTTCTTATATGTCTTAGCATTTGACATGTGAGATACCGTCACCATCATCATCATCATCATCATCACCATTGTCATCATTGTCATTTGTCTGTGCCAGTTTATCCCACTGGCCTGTGTATTCTATGAATGCAGGGGCTCTGCCTTTCCCACCTTTGTGCTCATCCCCTGCAGGGCCTGGCACACGCTAGTTGCATAAGAAGTATGAAATGAACTGAAATTGGCCTTAGTGCATGTAGCACGCATGTAGCCTGACGTTCCATGATGGCAGGGGGGAGACTTGGCATGATATGCTAGAAGAAAAGCTAGAGGCAGACACCACAATGCCAGATCCTGGGCTATGGGTCTGCTCTAGACCCCCACCCTATTCAAGACTCCATCCTTCCTTTTCTCCCCTCCCCCCAACCCCAGCTGGGAAGGTCTCTGAAGCTTGTTCCACAGCATCGGCTCAGAGTTGCTAGGAGGAGGCCCAGTCCTGCCAGCCCATGCTCTGCTAACAGGTTTTACCCTTCCTGGCAGAGGTGACCCTACCTTAGCCGAAGTCTTCAGCTCGCCCCACTGGGCGGCCCCCAGAGGCACGGCCACCCCGTCCAGGCCCAGGCAGAGCTCCCCAGCCACGCTGTGGCGGGAGAAGCGGTCGCAGGTTCTCAGAGTCAACGTCAGGGTTGCTGTGGGCAGTTCCTCCTCTGCCAGGGGAAGTACCAGGCCTTCCTCCCAGGTCGTGTGCAGCTGCCGCTTCTTCAGGCCTGTCTGCGCCTCCACCGAGCCTGTCCTGTTGGCCACGCTGCCTTGGACGTAGCAGTCACAGCCTCCATCGTGGTCACTGGTCACAGCTGTAGGCAGAGAGACAGTCACACAGACACGGGACCTCTCCAGGACAAGGGGAGGCGGAAGCATGTCCCTGCTTTGGGCTGGGTCCATTACCTCAGGACATGGGGGCTGACACTGGGGGCATTTGGAATCTCCTTTCAGGGAGACAATTAGAAATGGAGCTCATCCATGGAGGCCAATGTCAGCACCTCGGCTTCCCTGGAGAAGAGGGAGAAGACCTGACGTGTCTTGGAGCCTTTCCCACCTTGTGATTCTAGACATCCCCGCTGGGCCAGTGCCATGAAGGCTGGTGACTTTTATTGGTGTTGCTGTGGCCACCACAATTCGTTTGTTCTGTGCTTTAAACACGCACTGCTTGTGATGAGACTCACTTGGCTGCTACCTCATGAGTGCCATTTTGTATTCTGATATGCAGCCTTTTTTACACCCTGTGGCTTTATCCAGAAATGTGTACCTGTGCTGTTTTATGACTGACTCCTTAATGATAATTTGGGAAGTGGCAGCTGACATTTCCCAAGAAGAGAAGATGAAGAAGTGAGGCTGTGCGTCAGGAAGGAGCTCTTTGCTGAGCTGCAAGAGAACTTGTTTTGGTTCTGACTCTGGCACCAACGAATTGGAGTGGTCTTGAACAAGTCACTTGATGTTGCTAGGCCTCGGTTTCCTAATCTATGAAATGGGACTATTGTGAAGACCAAATGTGATAAAGTATATGAAAGCACTTAAAAATCTTACGAGAGGGGGGCGGATGTGGCTCAAATGGTTGGGCGTCCGTCTGCCATATGGAGGGACCTGGGTTCGATCCCCGGGACATCCCGGTAAAAAAAAAAAAAAAAATCTTACGAGAAAATAAAAGGAAAAAATCACCCCCTCAAGAAAATAAAATTAAATACAAAAGTCCAATTCTTCCCACCTCTGGCCTCCAGCTTCCAGCGGCTATAGAGTAGCCCTCTGGTAGCCCCGATTCCTGGGCAAACCTTAGCTTTGTTTGCTGATAGTAAATTGTCTTGTCAGGGCAGGGAGATCAGGGATATCCTGGCCCCCTCAGAGAGACCAGCTGTTATTTGAGTCCAGAGACACAACAAGAGCAGATGCTTTTCTGACTACTTGGAGCACCCTCCGTTTCCAGCACAAAGCCCTGTCTGGTGTCAAAGGCACCTGGAGCAGAGATGACTGTCTAGTCCCCCAAACCCCATTTCCTCTGTTTCCTGGGCATGCAGCCAAATTTGCCAGGCTGCTTGGCAGCTAGGAGTGGCCGTGTGACTGAGTTACAGCCAATGGGAGTGTGCTGGCCTGGAGCTCTGTACCCCAGAAAAACGTTCTTAATCTTAACTCATTTCTGTGGGTGTGAACACTTGTAAATAGGACCTTTTGATGAGGTTGCTTCAGTTAAGGTCCAACTAAATCAGGATGCCTTATAGAGAAGTCCTCAGAGGAGAAAGACATGGATAGAAAGCCACAGGAAGAAACTGAAGTCAAGGGAACTGAGAGAAACTGGGCGAGGCTGCCATGTGCATGGCCACGTGACAGAAAAGCCAAGGATCAAGGAATCCCGGCAGCCAGCCCCAGAATGCCAAAGTCTTCTGGGAGAAAGTATCACCTTGATGAGGCCTTGATCTTGGATTTCTCACCTCAAAACCGTGAGCTAATAAATTCCCCGTTTAAGCCAACCCACTGCATAGTAATTGTTTTAGCATCCAGGAAACTAAGGAGGCGACAGAAGTGATATATGCCACATCCAGGTTAAAGGCATTTAAGAAATGGCTACACCCTCTCCTAGTTCTCTTTTTCTTTGTGAGATGCAGATGACAAGGAGGCTTGAGGATGTGATCGAAGGAGCCTGGTTCTTGAATCACTATTTGGAGGAAAGATTCTCGATAACCAAGAATACCTTCTTTGAACTACTCTTATGTGAAAGGGAGAGAAAACTCCATGTCTGAGTATCCTTCGTTTTGGGGTCTGTTTGTTACAGAGAGCTGATCCAGCACACAGTGGTCCACCCAGCTGCAGGTGCTAGCATCTCACATGCACAGCTCCTCCTGGGGAGATGGGCACAAATAAGCCCTTGAGAGTCAAGTAAGAGCGATACCTTCCAGACGAGTCACAAACAGTTCAGCCTTCTGATGGTCATAGCCCAGGCAGTAGTGGAGTTTGGGGGCCTGGTTCCAGCTGGCAGCCTTCTCTGGGTTCCAAGTCTCCATGACACAGACATCTTCCACCACACCTGTGAAGAGAGGCAAAGCTGCCACTGCTATCCCCACTGGGATCCTGTTTCCCTGATCATGCCTTTCCCATACTTGCCTCCTATGCCAAGAATCCAAACCCAAAGCTTCTGGTGCAGAATCGAGGTGGACACACCAGGGCAACACCTGCAGTCCTGGTTGTTGCATTTCAAGGAACTCTCATAGCCCAGAGATCAAGACATAGGCCTGGGTGTTAGACATTGGCGGCTGCATAATGGCTGTGTGACCTTGGAAAAGTTACTTGACTTCTTTGAATCTCAGTATCCTCATCCATGCAATGGGGTAATAATAGTTCCCCCTTACTAAAGTCGCTGTGAGAATTAAATGAAATAAAGCGGGGTACTCAGCCCAAGGCCTAGCTCATGGAGAGCTTTCAGTTAGGGAAACTGTCACAGCTTGTGTGACTCCAGTCACCCAGTTTGAGGCAAATCATCCCTGGCCCATCTCCAGCTCCACCTCTTCCATGGAACACAGTCCCTGTCCTTTAGGAGTTAATGATTGGAGGTAAATGTCTCAGAATAAGGCAGAGGTAGATGCTGTGGGCAAAGGTGGGGTAGTGGATTTGGCTTTAGAGTGTTTTCAATACATATTTGCTGAATGAATGAACAAATGACTTGATCTTTAATTCAAAACTTCCTAAAACTACAAATATTGCTCACTCTGTCCCTTGCTTGAACAGTAGCCTAATAATGGGAAGATTCTAATTATTCAAATATAATATAAGATTTTAAAAGATCCAGCAGCTGCAGCAGACTCCACTTTAGTCAAACTGGAATTTTATTTTATTTTATTTTATTTTTTTATTTTTTATTTTATTTTTTTTAAAGATTTTATTTATTTATTCATTTATCCCCCCCTTGCTGCTTGTGCTCGCTGGGTCAGCCAACCACGCCGTGCGGGCAGGCCCGCCCTCACCAGGAGGCCCCGGGAACCGAACCCGGGGCCTCCCATATGGTAAACGGGAGCTCTACTGATTGAGCCACAGCCGCTTCCCAAAACTGGAATTTTAAAAACTCCTGTTTTCAGAACTAATTCAGAAGGTGGAAATATGAAGAAGAACGATTTATTTTCCAAAACGGTTCATTGTTAGCAAGCAATGAAGAGTTCCTGTAAGGAGTGAAAATTTTCCCTAGTGCATTTCAGAAAGGGACAGGGTGACCAGGACGTGACCAGTGTGTGAAGCAAGACACCCACGTGGCTTCTGAAGGCAACACAGGGACAAGCACAGCAATGCCAGCATCAGAAAGGGCTTATCTGTCACCCAGAGCACCCAGTGCTCGGTCCCAGTCTTCCAAAATCCAAGCGAACCCCTGCCTAGCAGTGTTCTCTTACCACAGGAGGAGATGGTCAGTTCAGGGGCTGCATCAGCAAGTTGACTCTACCAATGTCCATCCTGGAAAGGACCAAGGAGCCAACACCACTTGGAAATGCAGGAGAGGATTCAGCTTCAGTAAATGGGGCTTTAATCTTCACAGTGAGCTGATGAGGATCGTCACTGGTGGGAGCTGGTCAGCAGCACATTTGGTATACTCTGGGGACAGTGTCTGAACGACCTGATGGCTTCCTCCCCTAGACTCCCTGCTCTCTGGTCAATATTTGCTGATCAATCAACTTTTTATAGATTTTTGGGGAATCAGAACGAGGCCATTGCCTTCTGGGATGGGGAAGGGAAGGAGGAAGCATGAAAAGGAGAAAACTAATGAATGTTTCCTGAATTTTTCAATGGTCCAGATGCTGATGCTCTCTCCTGCTCCCCTTGGTGGGGAATGTCCAATCATGGCTTCATCCAAGCTTTGAGAAAGTGGGGGCTCCCGGGAAAGGGAAGCTCTTGTAGCATCATGATCAAGATCGGGATTATTATGCCCAAGCACCTGCACAGTGCCCCCTACCTAAACTTAAGCTCTCAAGTTTTAAGTGGGGCTATTTAAAATCTGCTTAAAAGGTGGGCTGGCAAATCTGGAGGCTAAAAGCCAACAAGGATGCATTCACGATGTAGGCACGAGGGAATGTGGTCTTTAGGAAATGCCAGGCTAATCACTGCCAGCCTGACCTTGGGGGTGGCGTGGGGTGGGGGCTCACCAGCCAATGTGGGTGAGGTTGAATCCTGAATCCAGGCCAGGAGATGAGTTAGGAGTTGGGCTCACTGTTGGAGCCAGTCAGGCTGTTTCTGCTTCCACCGCCATCCCTCACCACCCACCCAAACTATACAACAGCCTGCCCTACTTGCTTTACTTTTTGCTTTTCTAAAAACCCTACTTATTCCTAAACCTTTGGGTTAGGGACTGTATTTCTGCTTCACACATCTGCCCCAGTGCCTGCACAGTACAATACACCTATAGGTGTTGCATTTGTGACACCGATGAAAAGGAGAAGAGAAACTATAAAAGAAATGTTATTTTCAATGACTTCCTTTGTACCGGGTCCTGAATTAACCACTTTACATGTATTATGTTATTTGCACCTTACTAAACCTCTATTGACCAGGTAATATTATGATCCCATTTTATAGATGAGGAAACCGGGGCCTAGAGAGGTTAGCAACATGATCAAGGCCACACAACTAGCATATGAGAGAGCAGGGACTTAAAGTTAGGGCGGCCTGACTCCGCAGCCCGTGGTTTCAGCCATGACTCTATATTGACTTTCCATAATTGCACACACATGTGACTTGAAAGGGGCTTGGATACTCTGTCTCCTGTGGAAAGCTGCCAGCCTCGGGGAGAAGCAAGGCGGCAACCTGTCAGCAGGAACGAAGGACTGTCATTCCAAGGCCCTGTTCCCACCTGCTTCCCCAGAAGCTGGGGCTCTGGGACAACCCTCGGCCGAGATGGGGACGCCCCCCCAGCTCCCCCCTCCCACCGAGTGCCACCACGGGAAGCCAGGGTGTGGGTGAGTTCCCACCGTTCTGAGGAAGGATGAACAGCTCCTCCGTGACCTGCCTCTGGAGGCGGCTGTCCTTGGAGGCCCGAGGGCCAGCAGGTGTGGGGGGCTCCTCGGTGGGCCTCAGCGTGTAGTCGGCATAATTGATGACCTCCGGGGCCGTCACCACCGGCTTGGGTCCATAGATGTCCGGGAACTTGAGGAGGGCTCGGGGCTGAACGGGCTCTGTGGACTTTTTAACGTTGAACTGCAAACGCGAATCATTCTGATTAGTGCGCAAAGACGACCTTCTGCCTGTTTTCCCCCCATGGACGGGAGACACCACGGCCTGCCCTGCCCTGGGCAGCAGGTGGACGGGTGTGGTGCCATCCTGGGAAGGTGTCACGTCCTCTCCAAGCCCACCAGCATCCACACCATCGTGAGTCACTCCAGGGCCCACCGAGATGTCGACCCCGCTCATCCAGCCTGTCCTCCCTCCACCAGCCCGTCCACACGTCCACCCCACAGCTGTGTCCACAGGTGTTAGCCGAGCCCATCACAGGGGTCCTCGATCTGCCGCTCTTACCTGGGCCCCTTGCCTCGTCATTCTCTCTTCTAATCTCATGCCCTTATTCCTTTGTCCCTTCCTCATCTCCACCTAATGGCTCAGAAATATCTGTGACTTCCCACCACACTTATCACCAAATCTAGATGCCGTGCAGTGACCTTCAAGAGCTTGCCTGGCCTGGCCCTGCCCACCTCTGTGACCCCACCCCAAACCCTCTCCCCTCGTTCACCTCCAGCCCCTCCCTTCTTCTCAATCAGGCCTGAACTCTTTCCTGGGTCTGGCTTCCGGCACCCAGCCTCTCCTCGCAAACCACTGCCCCCCACCCCCCACCTGCTCTTTGTGTGGCTGTCTCCATCTCATACCTGAAGTCTGACCCGAGAGGGAGTCTCTGCCCCTCTACCCAATTGAGGACCCCCCCCTGCCCAGTCCTTCCCTATCACCACATCCTACTCCTTGCTTGACAGCCCTGCTCTCACCCTGTATTGCTTTGCATATAGGCTGGCTGGTTTGTGGTCGGACTCCCAGTAGTGTGTGAGCTCCAGGAGTACAGGGATTATGTCTCATCTGTGCTGTGTTCCTAGCACAGTGCCCGCTCCCAGAGAGCACACAGGTACACATGTGGCTAGTACTGTCCTGTTCAGTTGTATGGTCTGTGCACTGCATAAAGGTGCCTGACTGAGGGCAAGTGGAGACTGAAATCCAGCCTGTGCACCCCTTGCTCAGCCATGTGCCCTGGGGTAGGGCTTCATCCACCTGGAGGGAAGGACATCTTTTTCTTTACACAAGGACCCACCTGCTTGCCAAGCCTTAAGTATCTGAGACTGCCTCGTCCTGAGGAGCAGAACTCTAACTGCAGCCCTCTCTGTCTTTGCCTTGGCTGGAGACCGAGATTTCTTCTACTTTCAAGATTCAGGGTTATACAAGAGACAGCAATACCTGGAGACCTCCCGGGAAGTCGGGGACTGATGGCCAGCTCTAGAGCTTGAAACGCTGGCACCCTGGGTGGGAGGCCTACAGAACGGGCCCTCAGGTCAAGGCGGCACAGACCCAGGGCAGAAAGACAGGGACAGAATCCCCCAAGAAGCCTCCTGTCCTCCCCTCTCGGTGGCTGCCGGAGGGGCTGGCCAGGGCCGAGGCTGCAGTGACCAGGGTGGCAGCGCAGGTGGGCGTGGTCCTGAAGGGGGAGGGTGCTTCAAACTTTACGCCGCTTCAAGGTTCACATTCCGTATTAGTGGCACCCACTACATTTCTTTATACTGCTTCAGTCCTGGGCATTCTGCGTTCTTGAGATTCTGTCCCCAACAAGCCTCAAGCAAGGCCAGCCCTACGTGAAAGGGGTGCACCTGGATTGCCCTCATCAGGGACAGTCGATAAGTATTTTCTGGGATGGGAACGTGTATGGGAAGGAGCAGCAGGAGCCGGCCTCTTCCGGGCACCCACCTCGTGTGAGGCACCTGCGAGCTACTCCCTCTGCCTTATCTCATATATTCTTTTTTTAAAAAATATATTTAAAAAAAAATTTTTTAAAGATACCTAGTTTACATAAATGCTACATAAAAAATATAGGGATTCCCACAGGCCCCACTCCCCACACCTCCCACACTTTCCCGCATAAACAACATCCTTCATTAGTGTGGCACACTCACTGCAATTGATAAACGCATTCTGGGGCATTGCCACCAAGTATGGATCTCATAGATTCTTCAGATTTCAAAGGTAGAGGCCACCCCTCTTGTATAGTCTGGGAAACTGAGGCTTGGAAGGGACAAATGCTTCATTCCTCTCTTGGAAACACAAGGACCAGGTCCTGTCCCGGGCACTGCCCAGTTTGCTGGGCACAGATGGGCACGAGGGAGCATTTCTTATTTCTGTGGAATGGAGGTGCCCAGGGGCCATCCCTCCTTCTGGCAAGGGTGACGGCAGGATTAAGCCTAGATCTCCAGGCTCCTCAGCCTTTCTTCTGCCTTCAATCAATCCAGGCATGGCACCCATCCATCAGACACTGTCCATGTCAAACGTGGTGACTAGTTGCCCTGGGAAGGACCTGTATGATTTGCAAAATCAAGACCCTTTTAAGGGTGTCACTGGGCATCAAGGGGCTTGGTTTCAAGTGCTGACCCTCCCACCATGAGCTAGGTAAATTTTGTCATTTCACTGCTGGTGTGTCACCTGAAGTGACAGGTGATTTCAAGCCTCATCTAATCCCCATATCCTGAGATGCTTCTCTTGGCTACAAAGAAGAGGTGGGAGGCACAGTCCTTTTTTAGTAGGTACAGGTGAGTTGGGGAGATACACATAAACAGGGGGATTATATAATTTGGCAGTTCAAGACCACAGCACAGACGCAGGTAGCAGGCAGTGTTTGCAAATAACCAATTGGGAGAACAGACACCCCATGCGATGTTCAAGGGGACAGTCCTGGAAGCCAGGGAGAAGCCAGGGTGGTAGCTAGACCTCAAAGGAGAGGGGGCTTTGAAAGGCAGAGGCGGAGAAGGAGAAAGACGGGGTGTGACACGAGGCAGCCCAGGGCTCCAGCAGGAGATACAAAGGGTCTAGACTAATACCTTCATATCTTTCCAACCTCCTCAAAGTGATGCCCCCCTCCAACATTTCATTTTAGCCTGAGCTGTGTTTGTTATACTATTTCACAGCAAGGAAACTAAGGCTCAGAGAAGCTCAAGGTCATACAACTGGTAAGTGGTATCATTGAACCTCTAGATATTTTTACTTCAAAATTTGTGTCATTTCCACTGCTCTGCAGTTACTTCCAAAAAAACCCAAAAAACGAAAACCCACTACATGCTGAAGTCTAAGAGGCAAGTGCAGCATCCCAGGGGTTGGAGCACTGTTGCTCTTTCCTGTTCACCAGCACCAGAAAGCTCAGCTCCCCACAGGCCGTTGGGCCGTGTCTGATCACTGTCTCGGAGTCATTTCTGTTCTGTCATTCATTGGGACCAGAACTAGGGCCATTTGGCTGGCTGGGGAATGCGTCTGTGTTTATACTGGGCTTTATCTCAGTGCAATCATTTTAGGAAAAGACTAGGCTTAGTTCCCCGTTTGGTCAAAATTTGGCTGATCGGACATTTTTAACGGGGAAGTCATCATTCAGATTCAGTTCTGAGAGAAGTTGTCTGTGTTGCCTCAGTCTTGGCAGAGCCTGGGTCCACAATCCACCAGACTCGGTGGTTCTCAATTTGTGTGCCCCAAATAACCTCAGGGGCCTGTTACAAATGTTTAAAATGTACCCTGAGAGCAGCAGGCTGGGGTTTTCTCAGCTGCTCCCCAGCACCCATTCCCACTCTCCTCCCGCTTCCCTACACAGCACCAGTGTGTCCAGGATCCACCCCAGCTGCCAGCACCACTCCCCAGGGGTGGCTTCTTTTAGGTCTGGGCCTATCCGGTCTTGGCATTGTCTTGGTGACTGTTACTGGTCCAGGGATTGGCTCCTGTCCTGGGGAGGCCACCTCAGATGGAGTGAAAGGGCTTGCATTGAGGGTAGAAAAGGTTGTCTCTCCTCCCGGACCAGAAGGGACTGCAAGGTGACCCAGACTTTCAGGGCAAAGCCTGACAGTGGATGACAGAGTGGAGAGACAGAAAGAACCTCTCTCCCGGATGATAATGTCCGTAAATCAATGAATTAATCAACCCTGAAATCTGCAAAATCCCTGAAATTAACCAGCCTTGAAATCTGAAATGCACTTCAAGTTACATAATCAATATTGTTCCTGTTGTGTGAGCCCATTTGAACTGGGGTTTGGTTATTTGCAGCCAAGAGCATTGCAAACTGACACACTGCATTTTTAACCAGCATCACAGGAGATCATAACCCTGATGTAGAGAAAGTCTACAGAGATTAGGACACCCTTCCCTCCTGGACTGCTCTGCATCCAGCCAAAGACATCCTCATTTGCCCTTTATTCTCGCCCTGCCTTGCTAAGGGCCTGTGTGACAAAGCACTGTCGGTAGTGAGTGATCCACAAGCCCTTGCTTGGGCCGGGATTGGAGTCTGATGACTGGTACATGAGCTTCTTCAAGCAGCAAAAGCAGCTGCCCATTACCTGTCTCGTGCAATTTTATTTACTGTGTTTCAAAACTCTGTTTCCACCACATCTTTCCAATGCATCAATGTTTCCACTTAAATAGCTTAAAACTTCAGTGTCCAAGAAGCAGAAAAGAGGGTGGAGAGCTGAAGGAGGGAGTCTGGCGGAAGATACAGGTGGACGGCAAGAATGCCTGGGAGGAAGGAGGCACTCGGGGGACAGACCCCGATAGCCCAGGGCTTCTTAACAAGGGGTCCATGAGCTTGAATTGAAATTCCAAAAAACATTATTCCTGTGGGGACGTGTTGGGGCAGGTGTGGTATATTTATTAAATAATACTCAGTATAGTGTGGACTTATAGGGGCCCGTGGTTTTCACCTGACTGGCAAAGCGGTCCATGGAACAAAAAAGATTAGGAACCCCTGCTCTAGACAGACCTGTGTCCAAGCCTCCCACCAGGGACACAGGAGGGGGAGGATTTAGAATTAGGGGTTCTCTGGCTAAATGTCCCTTGAACCCAGGGAAGAGGGCCTGGGAAACACAGGTGCAGGATAAGGGAAGGTTTCCACGGGGGCGGGGGCAGGCATTCGACATTGACGGAATGCCTCTCTGTACACGGCCAGGCGGGAGGAGACAGCCTCAGATGGTGCATCGGCCTCTCCTGTGCCTCGCGATTCCCCCAGCCTCGCCTCTCTCGCGGTCTTTGGCCACTTGCTCCTCACGGTGGTGGCCCCTCTGTATGGACCCCTGTCCCTCTTCGACAGTGCCTGTGTGCACACCACGCCCCTCTTGCCTCCTGCCCCAGGTATTTCCTGGAGCCACCAACATTAAGACCCCAGGGACACTCTGTGTCCGCCCAAGAACAGCCAGATGTGCAGTGGAGGTAACACTCCAGGGCCCACGCTTGACCGCAGGGAGCTGGGAGCCAGCAGCTGGGTTCTTTTCTCTTCCTCCTCTCTAACCTCCCAACAGTGTCGTTAGGGGCCTTTTGGAAGATGACCCCTCGAGATCCAGCAGCCATTCACGCTTGACACCAAGTGGGGGCCAATTCAGTAATGCCTGAATTGCTCTCCTCCTCCCTGAGCTCCCTCCTCCCCTGCCTCAAGCCCCTCCCTCCCTCCTGCCTCCCTGGATTGGGCTTCCTGATAAAGAGCAGCACAGAAGCTTTGGGCGCAGACAGATGGCAGCAGTGGGGATGGACCCAGACCTTCATTTAATGAACAAATATTGATTGAGCCCCACGACAGGCCAGGTCCTACACTAAGTGCTGGGAATACAGACGTGAACAGGACAGATGCCGTTCTGCCCTTGTGGGGCTTATGTCAGACAAACAGAAATTAATCACGTGGTTAATGATCTATAAACACACACTCAGCCCTTTCCAGAGAGACTCCGCCACCCCTTTTATGACAAAATTAATTTTTCACCTAAAGGCTATTTATTAATTTGGGTTTTCACACTGGAGCCTCCCTCTTAAAGTAACATCACCATGACACCCGGGAAGTTACGGGTGGGGGAAGTGGGAAGCAGACCCAGATGGAAAAGCAGAGAGATGGCTTAAAAAGGTGCAGGCAGGAGAGCGCTGGATGCAGAGTATTCGGAGGATGCCAAACATGGACCACAGCTGTTGAGGCCTGCAGCATAGGGAAGCTCCCCTCAGAGGGGAAGCTGGGCCAGGAGACAGGGGCCTGCAAGAGTCTGTCACTCTGGACTAGAATACTGGTGATCACGCACAATTACACGCAGAGAAGTGTTTTAAATATAGCCTGGTGGTCAGGTGATCAAGCTCTAAACAAGAGCTTCGTTTGAGTCTGGGCTCTGGCAATTACTTGCTGTGTGATCATAGGTCTGATTAATTAACCTCTCTGTGCCCCTGTTTCTTCATCTGTGCTGGGGGTGCTAAAACTAGTTCCTCTCTTCTGGGGTTGCTCTGAGGAATAGATAAAATAACCGTAGCCCAGCACTTAGCACAGGAGCTGGCACACAGCACATCCTCATCAGATGTTAGCAATTCTTATTGGACCCGCTGGTCTAGACTAGTGTTAAACAAAGTGCAGTTTGTGCCTGGGGGCCAGTCCATGAATTCTTTTTCATTTGTTTGTGATGAGGTCAGTACAGAAGTGTTAAAAACTGGTTCTTGCCCACAGATGGTTTGAGAAGCTCTGATCTAGGCCAAGCATCTCACCCCAGGGTTGCTGCAGTAGGTGCTTCTAGAAGGGCTGCCACTAAGCCCTGCCTCCTGGTACTCACACCCTTCTATAATCTCCTCCCCTTGGGGGTGAGCCGGACCTAGCAACTTGTTTCTGGTGAATAGAATATGCAAACATGAGACGTTACTTCTGAGATTAGATTACAAAAAGATGCTGACTTCCATCTTGCTTGTTCTCTTTGGGTCCATCTGATGAAACAAGCTGCTATGTCGAGAGCTGGCCTAGGAAGAGGCCCTGTGCAAGGAGCCAAGCCCATGAGGAAATGAATCCTGCCAGCAACCACATGAGTGAGCTTGGAAGTAGGACCTCCCTGGTAGAGCCTTTAAATGACTGCAGCCTGTGACAGAGCCTGTGCCGGAGGACCCAGCTAAGCCATGACTGGATTTCTCAGCCACAGGAACTGTGAGATAATATGTGTTGGTTTTAAGCCACTAAATTTTGGGGTGATTTGTTACACAGCAATAGATAACTAATACAGCTGCTCATCAGAATTATCTGAGAAGTTGTTAAAACTATAGATACCATTACACGCCCACCAGAATGGCTAAAATTTATAAGACTGACAGCACCATGTGTTGGAGAGGATGAGAAACAACCAGAATGCTCATACATTGCTGGTGGAAGGGAAAATGGTAAACCAGGTTGGAAAACTGACAGTTTCTTAAAAGTTAAATATATATCTACCTTATGACCCAGTATTTCCACTCCTAGGCATTTATTCAAGGGAAATGAAAACATATATCCACGAAAAGACTTACACATGAATACTGATAGCAGTTTTATTCAGACTAGCCCCAAACTGAAATCATCCCAGTTGTCCATCAACAGGAGAATGGGTAAGTAAATTGGGCATATTCTTAGAATGGAATATTCCTCAATAGTAGAATGAATTACAAGCACACTCAGCAACAGGGAAGAATCACAAAAACACCCCTGGTGAAAGAAATCAGATACATAAGCATATATACTGCATAATTCCATTTATATCCACGGTTTTCAACCAGTTTTGCTCCTCAGAGGACACTTGCAAAATCTGCAGACATTTTTCTTCTCATGACTGGGATGAGGGCTGCTACCAGACAGAAGCCAGGGATGCTGCTAAACCTCCTATAATGTACAGGACAGGCCCCACAACAAAGAATTATCCAACCCAAAATGTCCATAGTGCCAAGGTTGAGAAAGCCTGTTTTACATGAAGTCATAGAACAGGCAAAACTAATTGATGGTGCTGGAAATCAGAACAGTGATGGCTTCTGGGGAAGACTGAGGGGAAAGAGGCACAAAGAGGTTTCTGGGGGAGATGGACATGTTCATGTGAGGGTATGGACTTGAGCCTAAGGTTTAAGTATTTGCTAAAACTAACCAAACTGTACACTTAGGATTGTGCACTTTACCGTATGCCAACTTTATCTCCAAAAAAATTTATCTTTCTGTCTCCATCTCTGTATCTATAATCAATAAATCTATCTATCTATCTATCTATCTATCTATCTATCTATCTATCTATCTATCTATCTCATCTGTAACTACCTATCCTTTCTAGCTCTCTAATCATCTATCTATCTTCACCCCAACCTGCCAAATCAGGCATTCTGGGCTTGGTTATAAGACTCTGATGTTTAAGCAAGTCTCTTATATGGTGTGGTTCTTTCTCTCAGCGAGCCCAGTACCTGCCTCTGGACCAGTGTTTCTCCAACTTTCCCTCCAAAGTAGCTCCAGAGGCAGAAGAAGGTGATGTATACTCCAGGGAACTGGAAGTAGTCTGGAGCAATCTTTCTTGAAATCTCCAGTTCTATCTTAAAAATGTATGTGAAGTTTTGTATTTGACTCCATGAGGTTGCCCCCACCCCCGAGAGATGGCTCCTTTGTCTGTCTGCTCGCTGTGTCAGCTCGCTCTCTGTTCATTGTGTCCACTAGTTGCCTGCTTGTGTTTTTTAGGAGGCACCAGGAACTGAACCCGAGACCTCCCATGTGGGAGGTGAGTGCCCAACTGCTTGACCCACATCTGCTCCCCATATGATTGTTTTAATATTAAAATGTTTAAATTACCACCAGGAAAAAAGTTTCCCTTGTTTATTTTGTGTCTTGGCCATTTGCCAGGATACCAACTGACACCAAGCCCCCTCTCTCTCACTCCCCTTCAAATACATGCACATACAGACACACATGCTCCCATACACTCACTCACACTCACTCACACACACCCACTCTCCCCTAATGGAGAAGCAGGTGTCCCCATTGTCCGGACAATAGGCATTAAGTCCATTAGGTCAAGCTAGAAGTTAACTGAGAGAAACATATTGCCTCCAGGGAAGGACTAACTCATAGAGGCTGAGCCTTGCTGTTAACCAGAACCACTATCCTTGGAAGATAGTTTAGCTCATCAAAGTTTTCCTTCCAATTGTACAGAGAATTCTCTGGGAGATGATCTGGGATACAGCAGTAGAAGCTCTTAACCGACCCAAAATATTTATCTGCTCTGCCCATTCCCTCTGCAGAACATCCTCACAGGCACCTACAGCTGGATGAAACTTCATGGCCAGCAGGTTGTTTATTAGCAGGCTTGTATTAGTCAGGGAAGGCCAACTGCTGTGTAACAAATAAAACCCAAACCTCAGTGGCTGAACATAATAAAAGTTGATTTCTCACAGTCTGAAAAGCATTGTCTAGCTCTTATCCAAATTCCATCTTGTGTTTCTCCCCTTATAGCTCCAAGGTTGCCCTGGCATCATTCAGCCAGCTGATGGAAAGGAGCAAGAGGGTAGCAGGGACCCACCAGATACTGAACCACCTTAACCCAGAAGAGGCACACATGCTTCCATCTTTTGGCAAAAGTGGTCGCATGGTCCTGCACAGATGCAAGAGGGCCTGGGGATGGTAGGCCCTGGCCAGGCAGCCACTTCCCAGCCACACTGTACCAAGGGAGGGGAGCAGGAACCAACTCAACTACACCCTAACTTGGGCTCCTATCAGTTGAGTTGTGAGACTTCAACTCTTTTTGTCCCCAAAGTATCTAGGCCAGTTTGCCTTATTGTACTGCGATTCATTCAATATGTAAATCAATGAGTTTCAGTTAAGAAAAGTTTCTAGGGACACTAAGACCTGATAAAGGTAAGTTACTAAAACAATTATGTCAACCTAATGTAAGACTGGAAAAAAATCATAAAAATCTAGAAGGATTCTTCATTCCAATTGTTTCATGGGTATCTATAAATTCTCCCTCTACTTTAAGTAAATTCAAATAGGCAGTTACTGCCCAATGCAGGAAAGACTACCTGGGCCTCCAGACATAGGAGCCCCAACTCAAAGAAGAGGCCCCATCTCAACAGTCAGCTTTATCGTAAGCTCCAGGTGGCTACTTAAAGACTTACATACTAAGTCAAAATAAAACATTTGGGGTATGTATGATTGCTTATGATTCCTGCCATTATCAAATTAATTTTAAAATTAACCTCCCAGCCATTAGGGCCAAAAAGGAGACCTGTTAATGAATACGGCTCTTACCTGTGCCCTATGTCATTCAAATATTAACTCATTTAATCCTCATACTAACCCTAGAAGGAAGTATGATTATTAACAACCCCATTTCACAGATGAAGACTCTAAGGTCACAGAAAGGTTCGTTCCCTTGCCCAAGTCACAACCAGCTAGTGAGCAGTGGAGCCTCAATTCAGTCCCAGGCTGGCTCACTCTCGGGTCCTATATTGAGCCGCCCTGACATGCTGCCTTCCTGCCATCTCCTCCACCTCCTTACATTTCCAGTGATACATTACTGCCTTTTTTTTGGTGCCACTTACAGGCCTGACTCCACTGCCCTGGCACACCCTTTAGTGAGTGGACAACGAGTTCTAAGTCGTGGTTCCCGTGCTTTGGGGTGCATTAAGGTTCACCTGGAGAAATGGAAAATGCAGATTCCCAGGCCCATCCTCAGGGGTCTGGTTCAGATGGTCTGAGGTGGAGCCTGGGGACCCTGCATGTCTGAGAAGACCCCCCAGGTGACCGTGATGTGAGTGGTCCCTGCACCTCAACCGGGAGCACTCTGGTTTGGGGGAAGCCCCAGACGGAGAGCTGCACAACCTCCCCGTCTCTCAGTCAAGTCCCTCCAGCAACCCCCAACATTTATTTGTCTGGTAGATCTTCAGCTCCTGGAGAGCTGCTAGTACCAGGATCCTCTATTTCTTGGTTACTCCCTGGTCAGATCCCAGGGAGTTGGCGCATTTCAAGCTGCAAAGTCTAAATGCACTTTGAAGAAGCAGCTTGTCTTCTGTCCAGGCAGGTGTTTCCATGGCAACCCTGCCACAGCACCATCTTTTGTTATTCCCCCCAACACCTCCTCTTATGTTGACTCCAGGTTTGTGTCCCCAATCCTTTCTCAAATTCCCTTCCCTTGGGACACACCTCCTTCCTAGTCTCTTTCCTCTCCATGGTTAATTTAAATTCTAAAAAGGCTAATTTGCAGTTAACCCAGCATACCCCGTGCCCCTAGCTGGTTACCTAATGCCGTGATGTGCAGGAGAGTTAGCCCTGCTATCAACTGGATTAACGCCAGCCCCAATGAAAACCCTTTCTCTGCTGTTAGTCATTCATTCAATCATTCTTTCAATATTTATTAAATCTCTAGATGCCAGACACTGTGCTAAGCACTGCATAAATTTTATTATATTTAATCATCACATAACCCTTTATGTAAGTACCTAATATTTTCTCAATTCTATATGCTAATATTAATAAATAAAACAACCTAATTATTTTCTCTTTCCCTACTGAGGAAGAAATTGAGGCACAGAGAGAGTGAAACTTGTCCAAGCACACATGGCTAATATATGACAGCACTCAGCTTTGAACCCAAGTCTACCCCAAAGCCAGTGCCACTAACCACTCCACTCCACTGCACAGTCCCCTGGGGCTATGTCTCTGGATACCAGCCATAAAGAGTGAAAAGTGGAAGAGTCCAAAGCATTGCTTTTGTTTTGCTGACAGGTGCCCGCTTGCCACCCCTTCCTCCCAGAGCTCCTACTGTTTTTATGAACCGCTTGTAGGTTTGGACATTAGCTTTTTTGTTGCTCTTTTTTTCACTTTGACATTAGCTTTGTTAACTGCTCTCACTTCCAAATTGGGTTGACATTCATTGTATACAAAATGTGTTTCACGTGTGTCCTGTGCAAAGCCATTATCAAGACGACTTGTCACTTTCTTAGCATTGGACCTAAGACTTGTTTCAAAGCTGAGCTATCAGAAAAGGTCACAGCAACACCCCCTCCCCCCCCACCCTTTAGCACGCAAAGCTCATCTGGTGGCCGAGCTGGGGCTCAAACCCAGCTCCCCGCCCCATCCTTAGCCTCTGTCTCCTGCCGCCGAGCTGTGAGCAATGTGCTTCAGCTCAGAGCAAAGCCTCCCAGCCAACCTCTCCTAGCGACTGGAAGTCCTGTTAACTGGGCACGTGGCAGGAGGAGGATCCCAGCACTCCATTGCCAATACCTGCTGTAAGATGGGAATACGTGGATTTAATGTCATCCTCTGTCAGTTCTAATTGTATCTGAGTCCTTTACACATTTTTTTTGTCTCTGTTTCTCATTGGCGGTGGTCCTGTTTTAATATTTGGTTTCCTAAGTCATTTGGTATTAAAGCCTGGAAAAGTGTGGTGAGATATCAGTTTCCTTGACATCGGATTTAGGATCTTCTTCCAGAACAGCTAAAGGGTATTTTGATTCAATGATGTTTGGATAATTGATGAAACATTTGACTAAGGCAGCAATTTTCAACCCTATTAGTGTGCCAATATAATACAAATAATAAAGTACTGAAATGTGATACTTTCCTACCTATTAAAAAAATCGATTGAGTGTATTCAAGGTTATCCTTATAACAAAACCTCATTCACACATTTGTATTCTGATAAGCTTTTCTGGGGGCGGGGGGTGGGGGTAGGAAGGAGGTGAATTCTGCAGAACCCTTCAGGCTTGCAGATACATTCATCAAAGGTGATGATGCAGCAGAGAGAAGGGCAGAGAATCATCAATCTAAGACATCCATCCACTTATGTGCAGACCCGTGGAAAGCACTTCAATTTCTAACACGGAAGTTTAAAAAGCAACTGAGCTGTAAAGTGGCAAACCATGACAGTGACTGTTTTACTAGATTATCCTTATGTTTTGGTTTTAAGCCCAAACCCTCCACATCGGATTCCTATCCAATCAAACAGTAATCAGCACATACTTACTGCTCACTAATTATATACTCAGCCACCCTATACACCATGGAAGATACATAAGTTCCTGCCTTCAGGAAGTTTACCATCCAATGGTGGAGACAAGAGATATTCCATAAGTGGAAAAGATGAAGGGCTTATGCTACAAGACTCCTAGCCCTATGTCCTTGGCAGACATGGCTAATCAATCAAAGAATTCTTTCTTGCTGAGCTCAGACACAGCCTGTTCAGCTCAGGGCTCCAAGAAGCCACACTCAATGACTAAAAATGGATATGCAAGATGAAAGAAAGCTATTTGCTATTCCTGATGTATACTTTAAAAGATAAAGAGGTATAGGAAATTGACTTATGAGGCCAAGTATCTGGACTGTGTGCTAAGGAGACCCAAGGAGAAGCTCATCGTTGTCACTGTGATCAGAGAAGCCTTCCTGGAGGAGGAGCTTCAGCCCAGCATTCAAGGATGACTACAAGGGGGAGGCAGAGGCAGCTCAAATGGGAAGAATGGGTGCAGCATGGGTACAGAGGTGAGCGTGCTTAGGGCACACTGAGTCCTCAAGCCAAATGAAGAGGAAAGCTGGGATTGGGGACATCCAGCCAGAAAGGAATGGTGAGGCCAGGCCGAAAAGGGCCTTGAATGCCAAGCAAACGATTTTGAATTCTGTCTTATAAACAGGAGAGAGACTTGGACAGTTTGTGAGTAGAATGACATGAACAAAGCGCAGTATCTTTAGTAACTCAAACCAGCAGGTGCATGCAGGGACTGATGTGAGGAAACTTGAGGCAAGAAAACCAACCTAGAGACGCAGGGAGGGGAGGGCAGTGTGGAAGTAAGGGACAAAGCCAGAGGTTAATGGCCAAGAGGAAACGGAAGGCAGCAATGCAGGAGATGTCTCCAAGAAAGATCTGACAGTGTGTCTGGAGGGCTGGAGCAATGCGTGGGGAAAGGGGAGATTTGAAGATGACTGTGTTGAGGCAAGAGTCCTTCCACTATTGCTTCCCAGGTCTCCCTTTTTGAAAAAGCATAATCCCTGAGTGTCACTGGATGTCTACAGCCACAGCATGTGTGGACAACAGATTGGTTCTTTTGTGTGATGTGTTGGTTTGAAGCTGTACATACCCCAGAGAAACCTGTTTTTACGTTTAATCCATTCCTGTGGGTGTGTACCCATTGTAAGGAGGACCTTGTGATGAGGTTACTTCAGCTAAGGTGTGGCCCCCCTCAGTCAGCATGGGTCTTAATCCTTTTACTGCAGTCCTTTATAAGTGGAACAAAATTCAGACAAAGAGAGAGAAAGCCACAGGAAGTGAGAAGCTGAAACGGAAGCCAGGAGAGAAGGGAGAGACCAGGAGATGCTGCCATGTGCCTTGCCATGAGACAGAGAAGCCAAGGATTGCCGACAGCCAGCCCCAGAATGCCACAGTCTTTGGGGAGAAAACATTGCCTTGGTGATGCCTTGATTTGGTCTTTCTTTTAGCCTAAAAACCATAAGCTAACACATTTCCATTGTTAAAGCCTAGGTATTTCATGGTATTTGCTGGGGCAGCCTAGAAAACTGAAACATGTGGCTTTCCTGACTAGTACACAAGGTCTCAAAGAATCTGAGGGCTGCGCCTAACATCCTTCGCACCATGGATGGAGAAGCTCATCCATACATGTGGCTGTTCCTTTTTTTTAAAAACAGGATGCAAATGTATTGGATTTCTCCTCTGAAACACATGGGCCAGCCTTTGAGCAATCTACAAAACGTAGTCACAAAAACATGACTGGATCACAGAAGGTCACTGATATCAGAGGAATTAGTTCCAAGTTACTTTAGATGTCAAATACTTTGCTTCAGCCATTTCAAACTCTTTGAAATGGGAATAACAACCCCGTCCCTTCCTACAGGTGTGCCTGGTGGGCACGTATTAAAACCTGAGAGATGTGAATGCACCATGCTAGGTGCCAGACCACGTGGGGGAAACAAAAGCGGTTTCCAAGCACCTTGTGCACATAGAGGGCTTTATCTCCCTTCCTCTGACTCTCAGACTCTCCCTTTATTATTGCCAATTATTAGGGTTGGTGCCAACTAACATTTATTGAATAAGGGTTTTGGCAGGGGATGGCACATTCACACTGGGTAACCAAGGACAGTCTCAAAGGGGATATTTACAAAGGTGTAAGACGGTTGGGAAAAACCTTTCCTCAAGGAAAGGTGAGCATCCTAAGGCCAGTAGTAGCTGGGCACCATCGATTCCTCTAGGTCTGAAGGGCAAGAGAAGTCACCGGAACCGGGACAGGATGGCTGCATGGAGAGGGCCACCTGGCAGGAACCCAGGACTTGGGTTGCAGGATCCAGCTCAGCAACCCCTCCAGCAAGCCAGGCAGGGAAGGAGCAGGGAGAGAAAATGAATAAATGCCCCATCATGCCCTCTTCCCACCTTCACATCTCCTGAAGGACCTCCCTTAGGCCAACTCCAACATTAGATGAACCCAGCTCTCCCTTGAAGCCTGCATCCAAGGATCCTTGCATGGCTGGAGAGTCACTCAACAGGACAGGTGGGGACCACGATGAAGTCACCGTCACCAGTCTCAAATAGGCTCCCAGTCCAGCCTGCCAATCCTACTTGTTTCCCTGGCCAGCTCATTTTGGAGGCCCCGCCCTGGCCTGACCCTCCTTCTTCTCTCATCACTCCCTCCTGGGCTCTCTATGCTCTACCCACTTTGACCTTCTTTCAGTCTCTCCTAAGCTCTTTCCTTCTTGCCACAGGGCCTTTGCACATACCCACAGCCTAGAATATTTCAAACCCAACACTCTTTACCTAAATGTAAATGACACTAACTGTATACCTCAGGGGTGTGCAGACAACCCATTTGGGATGGTGAGAAGAGAATAACAGAATTTCATTTTATAATTTATTTTTTATCTTATTGTTTTAAAAGGTCTACTTTTGCACATGTTTTATTTTGTGTGTGATGAATTAGTATATAAAATATGTATATATACACATATATACTTACAAATAATTAAATATACATCTATAAATGGTATGTGCTCAAAGTTTTTTTACTGAAAGGAGTCTTCAAAAACCTTGGAGAACAGAGCACTAATCAGCTGTCACTTTGCTGGGGGGCTTCCCTTCCCACACTTAATATAGCTGGAAATTTCTATTTATCTCTATGCTTGTGCGATGAACATCTCTTCCCCTAGCACAGGAGCTGCAAGCATGCAGGGATGCTGTTTGCCTGTCACTGCTGCTCTCCAGTGCTAACTGAGTGCCTTGCACATAGCAAGTGATCGAGAAACAATTACTGAATGACTAAATATCCCAGAAGTGGAGTGTTTATGCTCTTCTTTCCATACTAACAGTTTAGCCTTCCATTTTTTACATCTGGAATCTTTTAGTGGACTCTCTCTTTCCTACACAGTGAAGCATACAGAAAAGTCATGCTTTGGTAAAGAAAATAAGAAAATGATTTGCAGATACCTAAAGTACATACGAAGTAGTGGCCAGGGGCTGAGCCTGGTGGGCATTTCCATAAGTGTTATCACATTCAATATTACCTTGAGGGAAGCTTATTATAATCTTGTTTTATAAATGAGGAAAGTGGGCTTCAGAATGAAAACTACCATTTAGCTAGAAAATGGTGAAGTTTGAATTCAAATTCAAGGTCAAAGTCTACTATGCTTTCCACCCATTTTACATCTCAGCATCTTAATTATAAAATGGACGTTTTCATTCTAAGAGACAATCCCCTTTTCAGTGGTTTTAAAACACTTAATTATTACCTAAAACTAATTCTAGTGGGATCCAAAATCAAGTGCAAGGCTGCATGATAGTGATCATTATGAACAAAATGCATAACCTTGTGTTTATTCCCTTTAGTTCTTTTTCTCTCTATGTTTCTTTTAGAGGCTGTCAAGCCAAGAGTGACAGCCATGTTGGGATTGCTGCTGAGAAGATCTGTTCCACTTGAATAGTAAAAGATGGGCTTATTAGATGACACATTTGCAAAGAATGTGCAAACTAGCCCTCCAAACCGTGTGGATATTTTCCTATGGGGTTTTGTCTCGATGCTCTATCACCACCTTCCTTGTATTTCTCTGATATCCTTGCCCTATCCTTTATGTGAAGTGACTGCGCTGGAAATGAAAAATGTACTTTAGGAAGCCGGGTGGTACACTGTGAGAAAGGAGGAGGGACTCTGAAACACAGAATGAGATGAGTGCTCACTGAAGCTATTCTGCACTTGAAAGCTGCTCCAATCAGCTTTCCTAGTTGCCCAACCAAACTGCTTTCCCCTGATCCTACCTTCATCTTCAAGTGCCATCCTCTCCAAAACATCATTCTTAATTCTATTTGAAAAGCAAAGTCTTCTCCATCCTGCCTCAATGACCTACTTCCCCCCTCGTTATGCCATTCTTAGTAGAAAGTCCCAAACTGTCTGGTTTATAAGGCTTTTCCAAGTAAAAGGTGATATCCTTGGGTATTATCTCATTGACCTTTTTAATAAAAACAAAACAAACTCTTTCCATTGTTAACAGATGAACAGAAACCTGACAGAAAGGAGGGAAACTGATAGAAAGGCAAGCTGCCACTTACTCCATGCTTGTGTTGATTCAATATATCACTTAAGGCCAGCACAGAGAATCTTTAGTGGCCTCCTCTGCTTCCCTGTGCTTGTGATTTTTATTTTAACTGTAAGCAAAGGCCACAGCCCCATATCCCCACTCCTCCTCATTCACCTCTCCATTCACTCACCAACTCATTCAGTCATCCAGGATTTCCCCTCATTTCTGATGACCTGCTGAGCCCTGCTCAGTTTTCCTATGAAGGAAAAGTATGTCTTGGGCTTAATGAGTGGAAAAGGGGAGGGTAGTCAATGAAATATGCCAAACCATCCTCGGGTCTATGCCAGATGGATTAAGACTCAATTGAACAGAATTCCTCTAGGACCTATGACCTGTTTTCTTATTCAAATTCATATATGCAACCACTCCTCATTATTTGAATCTAATCTGCTCAGGGAAATGGGCTGGATAGTGAATTTCAGAGAGCAAGCACCTATAGTCCATTATTTTAAATGTGAAAAATTATAATGCATTCCAAGTCCATCTCAAAACCCCAATCAACCTCCCCAAATATCCCCATAACACCTTTAAACACTACGTAAAAGTCTCCCAGGACATTTCCGTAATATAAAGCAATTAAAACAGCCCTTATATAATTAGTTAGCCCTTGGTGAACTCAGGGGGAAGGTTTGGGTGCAGCTCATGGACACAGTAGAGACCCAAGCTCCTCCCCAGCATCACCCAGACCCCAACGCCTAAACATAAGAGGTTATATTTAAAGATACTAAATACCACTGCAATTGGGCCTGGGTTTGTAGGGCCCCCAGGGGCCCAGTGAAGCAGATTGGGACCCAGGAGTGGCTAAAGCCTGGGGAAAGGGTGGGGAAGATGACAGTGATACCGTGTAGCACATTTAAAGGATGCAAACACAGGTACCCACTCGCTGGGGAGACAGGGCTGCCATGTATGCCACACATCTTGTGCGACTCATGAGCTGTTAAATGCTTCACTGGTGTACCCACGTGGATTCGGACTTATTTTAGTGGGCATCCTATACAGATAGCAAGTTTTGTTAAAAGCTTACAAGTTACTGAAGAATATTTAAAACATGTCAGTTTAGAGTTTTTTAATCTAAAAGCTTAGAAAATAACTGTGCCTTTGTATCATCAGTACATAGCTCAGTCCCTGTCACATCACTATCAATAAATGTTGGAAGAATGAATGAATGAATGAATGAACGAACCTGACCAGGGCCGACTAGACCTTGCTTTCCCAGGCCCCTGTCCAGCTCCCAAGCCTCATTAAACACCAGGATGCCCTTGCACTATACTTTCCAGCCACACTGGCCTTTTCCCAGGTCTTCCTAAGTGCTAGACATCCCCCTGCCACAGGATCTTTGCATGGGTTCATTCCTTTGTCTGGAGCACCCCACACCGTGCCCACTCATTGCTCTGGTTAATTTCCTTTCTCACCATAACTCTCAACTCAACATTGCTTTCTCAGGGAAAGCCACCCCTGACCTCCCTGATCAGGTCAATTCCATATCACCTTCCCTTTGGGTCACTTACCACCTTCACACATTTTATTTGTGTTCTCCCTCTATTAACTCTGATCTCCCCCTTACACCGTAAGTTTCATGAGGGCCAAGAATAAGTTACTGTGTCACTGGTGGTGGTGGTGGTGGGGTCCTACAGTATCCCAGTACAATACCTGACTCATAGTAGATGCTCAGTGAACATAATCAAGGAAAAAGGGGACAAAGGAAAGGAGGGAGGGAGGAAAGTATCTTTTCATTTGTTTTCCTTTAGAATTTGAACACATTATTTCTTACCAAATTGTTTACAGGGGGGATCCCTTTTCATGCACAAATGTGTTGATTCTGGTATGTACATATAGAATCCCTTAGTTCTCCCCACCCCCAAAGCTCCCTTGTCTGTCTGCTCATTGTTGCCACTTGTTGTCTGCTTGCTGTGTCTGCTCGTTGTCTGCTCATTGTGTCTGCTCATTGTATCTACTTGTCTGCTCGTCTTCTTTAGGAGGCATCGGGAACCAAACCGGGACCTCCCATGTGGGAGGTGGGCGCCCAACTGCTTGAGCTATATCTGCCCCCCCCCCTTTAGTTCTTAAAACCTGTCTCTATGAAGCTATTCTCCTCCATCCTCAAGCAGGGTTTCCCAAGGTTTATTAGTAAGAAATGAGCTCTGGAGGTACCAAAAACAGAATGGTAAGGTAGAAGTGGGAGGTAAACTGCTCCTGGGTGTTGGGAGATGGTAGGTCAACTAGCATGGTCAGTAAAGGGATCACCTTCATTTATTCTGGTTCCTCTTGTTGTTTCTGACTCTGGGATTTTCAGTCTGTCTTAATATATTCTCCTCTTTGTCTTCTGTCAACTGGTCTCTCCACTTCCTTCTGCCTTTGCCTTATGTCCCCTCTGGTTTCTCATTCGGGTGTTTCTTCCATTATTGTCCAACAGCCTCACTATACCTCTTCCTGTATCCCTGGTACCTGATCCTAACCTGAGCAAGTATTGGAAAATCTAAAAATTTCCAAGGACGCAGCAATGCTTTCTGCTGGAATAAATGAAAGGTGCCCGTGAACTGACAATTCCATGAAGAGAAAAGCCATGTACCTGAATTACCTACATGCTTTACCAAGAGGAGAAATGAGAGAGGGAACCTGCCTTGGGGAGAGATTCCTGGACAGAGACACAGGGTTCTGTGTTGTGTTTCAAAACAGCCTAGAGTTTCCCCTGGGTGTGTGCTCATCTCCTGAAATAATTTATGCAAATTTCTTGATGAAAAATTCATACTGTTTTCCATGTTGCCAAGCAACCAGCCCAAACATGTTTACTGTGTTAAATCTCTCTGGAGGGCCCTGGGGCTGCACCCAGTATCTGAAAGCATGATGGACGTAAGAGGTGGCAAAGTAATTCAAAGCGGAGGGAAAGATTTCTGAGGCTGACCTGTGAAGATGCATATTCATAGCCACTTCTCTTCCATATCTGTGGAAGCTCAAATAAGGCTGTGACTAGCTTTTTCTGCTGCTCTATAGCCCAATGGCCAACAGTGTGGGTTTTGGAGCCAGACTTCCCAAATTTGAGCGCCAGCTCAAATGACTGGCATTTTAACTTTGAATAAGTCACTTTAAGCTCTCTGGTTTCACTCTTGCCGTCCATAAAATGGAGAGGACAATCGTGCATAGCCCATGGGGTTACTGTGAGAATTAAATGATATGATATGGTTAAAATACTCTGACTAATGCCTGGCACATAGAAAGAACTCATTCAATACTAGCCATTCTATTCTTGTTATTTGCTATTCTGTGAAACGGATCTATTTTTATGTTTATATGAATACGTGAGTTTATCAGGCAGGAGATCATCCAAGAGTAGCTGAGAGGCGAATATTTTAAAAGACTAAGAATTCATGAAGGTCAGACCTTACAGCAGCCCAGAGTCGAATCCGTTCCAGGAGAAGGGTTAGCAATTCATAGGGCCTCCTGCAATTGCTGAGGTCTAGGGCAGCCTCCAGGACAACCAAAAAGATCATTTGACCCATCTGGAGATAGATCTATCTTGGACTGAAGGGTGGGCAGGCTCTCCTCGTCTCACAGCCCTGGAACACGCTTCATGGCAATTGCTTGTTTAACTGTCTGTCTCCCCACTTACAGAAAGAACATATGCCTGTCTTTTCATTGTTGTAGCCCAGTGCCTAGCACGTGCTCATTAACCTTTCATGAATGAACTAATTAGCTAATGGGACACAGTTTCTGTACTCTGGGCGGTTCTCACACTTACACTCTGCAAGGGTCTGCCACAGGGAGCTACCCAAGAGGAGAAGAGGCAAGAGGGCTGATAGGGCCACCCTGAGAATCTCCAGGCCCCAATCCCAGGGGGGACTCTTTTGTGCCACAGGAGGTGACCACAGGGATAAGAACAGAAAGCAGACAGGGTGAGGGAGCAAATTCATAATAGGACACAAGAGGAAGGCTGTGTCTCTTGAATATTGCTCAGAAGTCCACCTGGTAATAAAAATACCGGTCTGATACTAAATTAATGTTCACGATATGACAAGTTTTAATGAAAACTTGACGAGGTGTAACTACATACAGAAGAGTACACAAATAATCAGTGTAGACCTGGATGGATTTTTCATGAAGTGAGCACACCCTGTAACCAGCACCCACATCAAGAGGCGGAGCTTGACCACCCTCGTCCCCCTTCCACTCATTACCTGCCCCCAAGGGTAACACCATAATTAAATGTGGCCTGGTTTTGAACCTGGTATCAATGGAACCTTGACAACATGTGCTCCTTCGCGTCTGCCCACTTTTACTCAGTTATGTCACAATATGTCAATTTCATTTAAAATATATATGAAGAGTTATCACGTGCCCATTATCACACTTGATATCGTCAGGGAAACAAGGAAAATGAAGGACATGCTTCTCGCTACATACACATTGTTTGGTACAAATTTAGCACTTATTTTATATTATTTCGTAAAAATCCGGAATCAGTTTATCAGTGTTTCGCTGAAAGGCACTTCAGCCTTCCCAAGGCTGCTAGAAGAAGGATGGAATTGCCTCCTTTGGTAGGGGGTAGCAGAGGGGTCCGGGCTGTGACTAGGAGAAGCCTCTGGACCCCTGTTGAGGGCCCAGGCAACTTGGCTAAAGCCTTTGAGCCCACGTTAGTTTCCAGGGACAGCACCACGGGCACCCCGTTGACATCCAGAATGCGTTTGAGAAGATGTTGAGAAGATTCACTTAAGGACACAATGGGCTGGGGGTAGAGGAGAAAAATAGGTCACTAAAGCTAAAGCTTTCTGAGAACAAGACCCAAACCCCTGCCAACTGACAGGTGTACAGGGGGTATCGAGCAGTGAGAGAAAGGGCAGTGGCCCTGCTTGCTGTACAGTTATTGAGTTTCACCAGAAGGACATCCCCTGCCCCCACTCTGCCTCCTCCTTCAAGCTGCTAGGTCACCGCAGGGACGACCAAGCGTCGAGAGCTGGGCTGACGACAGGGAGGTCCCAAGGGACCCTGCCAGGCTGTGAGTGGGCGGCTAGTAGGGCTGACTTCCTTAGGGCCCCTAAAGGAGTGCATACAGGTGAGGATAAGGGATTGTCTAAGAAGGCAGGATAAAGGAGAAGAGTATGCATTTAGGAAAGGCAAAAAGGAACTATGAATTGATGCTTCCACCCCAGCCCACCTTGCACTTAGCAGGGGTCTTGGCTTGTTTTGAGCCATGGATTCCTTTAGCCATCTGGAGAAGCCAGAATGTTTAAAAAGCAGAAAATATGAAACATGGGACTACTATGTACATAGTACATAAGGAATATCTAATAAAACCAACTTGTGAAATAGCTATATAGGTGCTTCTTTATTCATTCATTAAATAACAGGATCCAGAAGGGGAGCTGATAAGCCCCATAATTTAGACTGGGAGATGAATGTAAATGATATTGTGAGGTACCTGCAACAGCTGTAGTAAGCTATGGAAATAGCTATGCTGTCTCTTGGGAGCAGTCACAGGTATTGTGTTTTCTTTGTTGCTGTGGTTTGTTCTTTTATTCCTGCTTACATGAAATGCTAGGTTTCACTGAGAAGGTAGAGAAAATAAAGACGCAATTTTTTTCTCCTATCCACGACCATGTGCCCCTTAAGTTCTATCTAGAGATCCCATGAGGGACCTGTGACCCCAGGTTTAGAACCCCATGAGAAAGACTTCAAAGTTGTTTTCAAAATTACTACAAACTTCAGCCTCATTCAACCATTCAGGGCCAGAAATCAGATTCCCAGGCATGAGCAAAATTCCAAGGAACTTTTCCAGCGAACAAAACCAGTGATTGAGCCATGGTCACTCAGTCTGTAACCTACGGACATCCCAATTCCCAGTGGGACATCCCCAGCCTGGGATACCTCTGCTGAGGCTGTAGAAATCTAGAGCCCTGTCCCTTTCCCAGCCCCTGTATCCAATCCCTTCAAGGAGCATCTTCAGAGAGCCTTCTCTCCCTCTTCCCTTCCTTGTCAACATGTGCCTGATACATCACCCTGCTGTCATCTGCTGCCCCTAACATCACCTTTTTTACTTTTTTGAAATGGCAGTTGTGTTGTCTTCTCTCTATTTACTTTATCTGGGTCAGTCAGTGACTGAATCAGCCTGAGCACAATGGCAGTCAAGCTAATATTGTGAGATCTTGGTTTAACCACATAAACAGTTATAGATTCAAACCACATTGTCCAAATCCTTGGTGACAGAGAGAACCAGGTAAGGGAATGTGGGTGGACAGATACCAGGCATGAACAAATACTTATTGTGCCCCTTGTGAGCTAGCACCGGGTTGCAAAGACATGGTGCATGCACCCACATCTGAAGAAATAACTCAGACAACAATCCCAGCTGGCAGAGAGCCGGGAAGCCTTTATTTGTCAGCCTTTTCTTACTGGGCACCTGCTAGGCTCCAGGCACTAAGCAGGTGTGGGGAGCAGAGCAGCAAACAGGGCTGCACGGTCCCTGCTACAATGAGGGCTATATTCTGATATTAGAGTCTAATATTACACAAAGAAGCACATAAGAAAGATCATATCCAATTGTAACACGTGCTGTAAAAGAATTTGGATGGCATGATATGGAAGAGGGACATACGGGGAGGGTAGTCCAGTACATGTGGCAAAAACCTCCCTGAGGAGGTGACATTTAAAAGGGAAAAAACCCTCAGTAAAAAGTCAGAGTTTGGTGTCTTCAAAGAAACATCATAAATACAGGGAGGCTGAGGCTGCTGATGGGGGGTGGGGGGGAATGGCATGACCTTGGCTGAGGAGGTGGGCACCCGCCACATCAAGCAGGGTCTGGAAGAGTTTATTGAGGCAGTGGAGTGGAGTGGCTAATAGCACAGTATGGACCCAGACCATCTCGGCTAGAATCCGGCTGTCAAACTTGTCTAGCCGCGTGGCCTTGGCAGAGTCATCCACCCTCTCTGAGCCTTCATTCCCTCATCCTTAAACTGGGATAATAACTTAGCTGCCTTAGTGAATTGTTTGGAGAAGTAAATGTGTTAGTAAGTGTGAAGCCCTTAGAACAGTGCCTGGCACAGTGTTGGAGCCACGTGACGTGGTTTGCTGTGATTGAGTCTAAGCTCAGTGCAGTGTTGTGGAGGAATTTAAGCAGGAGAGGGGCACAAGCTGCTTTGTCTTGAAAAATCATTGGCCATTGCATGGATAATTGGTAGTCAATAAGGCAAAGAGTTGGAAGGAACTTTGGAGGTCAGTTACATCAACTCCTTCCCCAGGTTCTCTCTGGGAAGGGGAGCAGATAGTGGCTGAAGAGCCGCCACCGGGAAAGGCAGACATGTGACCCTCCCTCAATTGTGCTGGGCAGGAGAGAAGGTTGAGAGGCAGCACAACCTTCTGGAGAAGGTTCATCCAATCCCTGCCAGTGGGGAGCCCCCTACTCCCATTTCCAGATGGTTCCAGGCAGCGCCAAGGTCACTTTTCTTGGATTGTAAGTGCCTCAAGGACAGAAGCCATTTCCTTTCCACTCTAACTATATAGACACAATTATATTGGCTGACACAAGCTCCACACAACTGGGTCCTCAGAGCTTTTGAATAATTGATTGGAAAAAGGAAGGGGTAGCCACAGCATTTTAGAGCCACTCCTGGACCGGTAAGATCTTTGAAAAAACAAAAGGGACATTAGGAGGTCATTGAAATTATTCCCTTGCCCCAGGGCCAGCCTTCCTCAAATCACTCAAGCCAGACTCTTTATCCTTGTAGTTTTCCAGAGGATCTTCTGCGTTCCTCACTTCAGGAAAGCAACCTGGAATTCACAGCTTATGTAGGGAAGTCCTTCCAAACCTGCTGCCCAGATGGTTTCTGCTGCACTGTGAAATGGGGAACACTGCCCATTTCTTGCCCAAGGAGGCACTAGGAACAGGCAAATGCACTGCATACAGGCCAGCATCTCCAGGGACACCTTGGCAGATGCTACAGCAACCCCCTCCTGGCCCACTAGCTGGAGCAGAGGAATGCTGGGAGGGGAGAGAGTTCTTCAGGCTGCTCTGGGATTCAGCTGCCTATCCAGACCCCAGGCACCCCCTGTCCAACTGTCCCCTAGCTCCCCAGCCCCAATGGACAGCAGCCACTTCCCCTCTGGGTTTTGGTGGATTTGCCCCCCTTCTCAGCCACGTCAGTACTTTCCCTATACCAGCCCCACAGTCCCCATCTCTCCTCTTCCCTCCCAGTCCCATTCCTCTTCTCCCCAATTCTTCATCTTTTCCTTCTCCACAATTCCTTTCACAGTTACTCCGAACTCTCCCCTCCCCCAGTCTCCTCACAGCCCCCTCCTACAACCCCCTTAGAAGGCCCTGCCCTATTCCCTGACGCCCCTCCCCATTCCTCTCACAGCTTCCCTCTCTTCTTACTCCTCACAAGCCCCCCCCCCACCGCCCTGACCCCAAATTTCTCTCCCAGGCCCCATTCCTTTCCAAGACCCCTCTCCCATTCCTTCCCGTGGCTTAAAAGCCCTCCGGTCACCAGGAACATCTTGGGGCAGGCAATTTCCCCTGGCCCGCAGCCCTCCTCTTTTACCCTCGCTGCTCCCCCATTTCTCTCCCAGTTCCCGCTATCACCCAACGCCTCCCTGACCCCTCCGCTAGTCTTCGGACACATTGACTGCCCTCTCTCCCCGCTCGCCCCCGCACCCTCCGGACCCAACCCCCACCGGGCAACCCCACCACCAGCCCCCAGCCTCGCGCAGCAGGGTGCCGGCGCCACCCCGGCTCACCTGTTGGGAGGATCTAAGCAAGCCCGGCTTTGCCTTTTCCGGGTCGGGGTCCCCGTCCCGCTGCAGCAGCCCCTTCTTGGGATGCATGTGCCGGCACAGGCAGGTGACCCCGCACAGCGCGAGGATGCTGGTGGCCGTGCCCAGCGTGGCGCCCAGCGCGATCACCGGCACCGACAGCACCATGGTGGCGGCTCCCCGCGCGGGGCCCTGTGGCGCGGCTGCGCACCCACCCGGGGCTCGAGACCGCCGCCGGTCGCCAGGCAGCTCCCGGGATGCTGGCGAGCCAGCAGCTCTCCCGCCGCCAAGGGGCGCGGAGGGGAGGAGGGAGGGCGGCTGCGAGGACCAGGACGTCAGAGGAGGAGGAGGTGGAGGCCGGCCCCGGGGAGGGCTGCTGCGCCCGCACACGATACCACGTCAACCCGCGCCGCCACCTCCCCCCTCCCACCCAGCATGTGACCGGACCCCCACCCCAGCAGGAGCCGGAGCCTTTCAGATGGAAGAAGGAAACTTAGGGTTGTCTCAGGCCATTCTTCACGTTTTACGCACCAGGATAGTTGGCCCAGGAAGGGCACCAGCGCGCCGAGGTCACGGCGGGTGCTAGCGGGCCATCCAGGGCAGGAACCCCGCCTGCGCGCTCAGTCTGGGCAGCGGTCGCTTTACCCTTTGTCGGCGGTCGCTCTCCTCCAGAGGCTGCCCGAGGAGGCTGAAGAAATCGGGAGCCTTTTTCAGACACACAGTCACGGAGTAGGGGCGTTCCCATTTCCCAAACTTGAGCTTCCGAGGTGTTTTCTGCAGGAGCAGAGGGGCAGGCGCCGGTAGGTGCCAGGTCTCCGGGCTGAGGCTGCACCTGCGTCCTGGTGAAGATTATTACAATGATTCTCTCCACATCTGCATTCCCTTTCCAGTTACTGGGGGTTCACTTTGGTTAGATATTCTTTTTTTTTTTTAGTTCTGTTTGTTTTTTTTTTTTGGTTAGCTATTCTGATCTCACAGTCCCTCGCAGGGAATCCATTCTCCGGTGATGATAAGGAAACTGAGGCTCAGCGGGAATGCGGGACAGCTAGAACAATCCAGTTATCGAGACCCCAGCTCGGGGCTGTGGATCCCAAGTCTACATGTCACTCAAAGAAAAGACTTGTCTTAGGAGGCCAAAGATGACCAAACGCTAGGAGTACACCCTTGCCTAGGAAGGAGAATAAAAGAAGGAAGCTTAGCACGTAGGGAAATTAGAATCCCAGGCATGAAGAGGACCGCCTTCCATCAAGAAAACAGCCATTTTCAGTGCTTTTCATTGTGTGGACTGTTTAGTTTAACTTGCAAACCCTTGCTGCTGCCACTGTGTTCTAGGCATGCTAGGCACATTGAGAAGGGGTGTGGCCATTTCAGAGATGTCCAGGGCATGGTCCCTGCCCTCAAGGAGACTGACCCTGGAGGCTGGGGACCCTCTCGAGTTTGCTCTGCCTCAATCTTTCCCATTATAAGGAGACTGTTTGGAGCTCAGGTATAGGTGTGCTGACATCAACACAAATGTCAGCGTGTCATCACAGAGGGTGAATTCTACTCTGCTTATGGGACTGTTTCATGCTTACACCAATATTGGCCATATAAACAGTAGAACTGAACCTTTCTTATTTGGAAGAAGTTTTTAATGGAGTCCACGCGCTACCAGCTTTCCCTGTCACTATAGTGACCACTGGCTATAGGTCTCATTTGTATCATCTGTAAAACAAGGTGGTCTCCAGGACTGGTGCACACGGTGGTCTCCAGGACTCTGTCTGGCTCTGAGAGTCCACGATCTGGTGAGGAGCAAGGTTCTGGGATTATGTCATTTCCAAGTTCCCGTTAAAATCCCAGGAGACATTGGTTATACACACAATTATAAGTGAATATTTATTGTGGATCTTCCATGTGCCAGGTAATGTGCTAGGTGCATTTGCCATGTATACTTGACCTTGACCACCTACCATGTAAGTACTATTATTATTTCCATTTTATAGATACAGAAAGTGAGCCTTAGAGGGGTCAAGTGGCTATAAGGTCCTCTTGGTGACCAAGCTGAGATTCAAATCCAGGCCTGCCCCAATCTATAGAGTTGGTCTTTTTGCTATACATAGCTGCCTCGGATCCTAATAATAAAGCCGAGGAACACTACACTATTATCTTTATGTGGCAAAGTATATGTCTCCTCCCCAATGATGGTGAGCTCATGGCCTACAGAGTATGGGCAGAAGTGATAGTGTGCCAGTTCCAGGCAGAGACTTTAAGAAGTGTCATTGTCTTTTGCCCTACACCATGAGAATGGCATATATCTGATAGAGACTACTTCTCCAACCTGTGTTCCAGAACAAGAAGGCACATGGTGCAGACCCAAAGTCTACTTGCTGCCAGAGCAGAGCTAAAGAGCTGCACCTGATTCACAGATTGTTACATGAATGACAAATAAATAAACCTTTGTTTTTGTAAGCCACTGAGATTTTTAGGATTGTTTGTTACATAGCATAACTTAGCAAAAACTGGTTGATACAAATACAATCATTCAGAAAATATATATAAATCATCTTTATGTATATGTGTATGTGTATGTGTATGTGTATATGTATATGAAAAGGACTTTTCCTGGGGTTCACAAAGAAGAATCTAAGTTTCCTGTCCTCTGAAGCAGAATTCTTTCCCAATCCAAAGGAGCCTGGCTTCCATCTCCTTCCTTCTACTGAAATTGCAATTGAGAAGTTCATCAGTGATGTCCTAGCTGACGAATATCAAGGGTGCTATTTCCTGACAATATCCACTTCTCCCACCATTTTGGTCTTCTTTCCTCTCCTGGTTTCTGTGACTCAGTCCTTTCCTGGTTTCTCTCTTGTCTCTTTGAGTCCTTCTCCATGTTCCTTGATGGTTCTTCACTCTTCCACTACCCCCAACAATAAATTTTGGTGTGAGAACTCAAAATGCATCCTCAACTCATTCCACATGTACTCCATGGGTGGCCACATCTACATCAGGGCTTTCAAATTCCCACGAAGCTGATGACTCCCAAATCTATGATCTCTCCAGGTAGACCTTTCTACTGAGCCTCAGACCTATGCCCCACCTGGTATCCCACCATGTATCAGTTGTCTACACCTGCATAATAAATTATCCAAGACTTAGTGGTTTAGAATAATCATTTTTCTTATTTCTCATGATTCTGGGGGTTGGCTGGGCTCAGCTGGGTGGTTTTCCTGCTCAGTGTGATATCTTCTGAGAGTGCAGTTATTCGAGGGTACCCTTGGGCTGGAATATCCAAAGTGGCTCACTCACGTGGCTAGCAGTTGGTGCTGGCAGTTAATCCATTCTCTACACAGCAATGAAAAATATGTTTCTAAAATGCAAAACTGATCATGTCACTCACATGCATAACAGCCTTCAAAGGATAAAACCCAAAGCCCTTTGTCATAAGGTCCCTACCAACTCCTTTAGGTTCACTTCTCAATATGCCCCAAAGCCCAAGACACTCCTAGGGCTTTGGAATTCACTCAACAAGCTAATCTCTCTAGAGCCTCCATGCTATTGCCTGCAGGTGCATACAGCAGGCACTCAGTAATTTTTGAAAGAATGAATGACTCACATGATCATCTCATGCAGGACTTCCAGTGGCCTGGGAGCTTTCCCTTTGCTATGTGAGCTTCATTTTATTAAACTGATCATTCCCTAAGTATTTATTGTGTGCATGCTGTACGTCAGGCACATTTTCCTATTGAGCTGTGCTTGTTGCCAGAGTGGAGCTGAAGTTCCTCAGCCTCTGGTGTCAGACCTAGCAATTTCTCTCATTAGAGGGTACTCGGGAGGTTTTCTTGGCTGCCAGGCCTGGCAATACAAAATGTTCTGGGGAAATGAGAGGTTTAATTAATGTTCCCAGCTCAGCCTCCCATGCCTGGGCGGCTTCCCTGGGAGACCCTCCACACCGCTATTCCTCATAGGATCCGGGGGGCGGGGGGCGGAGGATGAAAGTTATCAGGAAATGTCTGATGGGGACCAGACATCTGTCATATGGCCCATTGTTGCTATGGTTACTGGGATGACAGCAGCTGCAATGACCTTGTTTATAACAGGCACAGGGACCCCAGGCCAAAAAGAAGAGTTTGCCTTTGGTCTTTCTCACATACAAGGAACCCATGGCAGAGCTAGAAATAGGACCCTGGGCCACCTTCATTATGTGACCAGCTGCCCTCACACACCTCTTCAAAGATGCGACGTTTGCTTCTTTGATACTGATTTCTAAGCAGTAGCCTTTAATGACGACTCACTAAGAAAAAGGCATTGCTAGTTTCCTTTGAAACCATCTCTCTTGAAAAAGGCAGTTGGTGTCGTCAGAGTGGAACAATTGAGACAATCTGAGGATGAGGCCTGGAAACAATTAGAAGTGAGGGGATCACTGGGTTGCCAAGGGCACACAGAAGAAGATGCTTGGGGGGCATCTGGAAGGGCAAGGGGGAGGTCTCTGAGGGTTCCCCAGCCTTTTGGTAGAATGCAGCCATCGTTATTTTGAAGGCGATTTTACTTGAATTGTTTAATTATTCTGATTAAGCACTCTGAATTTCTATAGTGATTTCTAAAATGCTTCTATCTGGGCTAAAAGATTTCTAATTAGAAGGTTCTCTTATTTAGCAAACATCTATGGCACCTGTGCATTGTTCTCGACAGCAGGGAGGAAACTGAACAAGTAGAACAGTTGACTTTTAACATTGGAAGGAATTCAGAGTCTTCTCATTTTACTGATAAGGAAGCTGAGGCTGAGTGTGGTTGGTCCAAAGGGAGAAAAGAGGAGTTCATAACAGAGCTGGGAAGGTGTTTTAGTCAGGGTAGGCTAGGGTCAGCTGCAGTGACAAATAACCTCAAAACCTCAGGGATTAACCCAATAAAATATATCTTGCTCCTGTCACAATCCAATGAGGGTCAGGTGACAACTGGGCAGCTTTTCTCCAATTAGTAAGTGACTCAGGAATCTGGACTTCTGTCTTGTGACTGTCATTTTCACATCTAGAGCACACAAGATCACTTGTGACGCTTTAGAGATTATGTCTGGAAACGGAGTACATAGCTTACACTCTACGACATTGGCCAGAATTTAGTCACATGACATATCTAATAGCAAGGGAGGCTGGGAAATATAGCAGAAAATATGGAGGTACATGAGCAAAAATAGTTTCTGCCACAGAAGCCAAAGCTTAGGACTCTGTCTAGTGCATATTTCTCTCATTCATTCATTCGTTCATTCAATAACCTTTTTGAGTTTCTGCAAGGTGCCGGAGAGAGTGTTTGGTCAAGAGGACAGGTAGTGAGCAAAACCAGGCTCACTTGTTGGTCCATCTCATCATGGAGTTTTCTTTCCCATGGGAAAGGCAGGCAATAATCATTCATGACACAAATACATGTAAAATTACAACTGTGATACACACTAAGGAGAGGTTCACGGCAGGGATTAGGCCTATTTGGAGACACAGAGGAAGGCTTCTGAGTGGCAGCAGTGATTGAGCTGAGATCTAAAAGAGTAGAGTTAACTCAGTAAAGGAAGGAAAGAATGTTCCAGACCTGGAAAGAACATGTGCAAGGACCCTCTGATGGTACTGCACAGTGGGTAGGGGACAGCAGAGAGCTGGTCAAACAGCAATCCAGAAAAGCAAAATACTGTTAGCATTTGTCAAGTTCTCCAGTGTAAATACTCCCATCATGGCCCATTTCAAGCTACCAAGAAATTCCAGAATATTTATCAATTGGCCCTCCTGAGCCTCCAGCACACAATCAGGAGAAGGCCTCTGTGGCTGGAGCAGAGAGCACTTGGTGTGAGAGGAGCTGATCTGGAGAGGCAGGGCCAGACAGTAGGGCTTGTAGGCTGGAATTGAAAGCCTTTGGGTGGTTTTAGGCAGAGGAGCAGGATATGATCAGATTTATGTTTCAAAAAGATCCCTCTGGCTGCAGTACTGGGAACAGACTGGAGAGGGACAAAGGGGATGCTAGAGAGCTAGGAAGGAGGCTGCAGCAGCCACCCAGATGAGGGGTGCCAAGCTGTCTTTACTGCATGCACAGTCTTGTGGGGGTGGTTATGGGTTGAATTGTGCCCTGTCCCCAACAAAGATGTGCTGAGGTCCTACCCTCTGGTACCTGTGAATGCGACCTTATTTGGAAACAGGATCTTCGCAGAGGTCATCAAATTAAGATCCGATCATGCTGAATTAAGGTAAGCTCTAATCCAGTGTGACTGGCGTCCTTGTAAGAGGAGAAGAGATACAGGGGAGAAGGCCCTGTGAAAACAGAGGCAGAGGCTGGACGTACGCAGCTACAAGCTGTGGAGTGCCCAAGGCTGCCGGCAGAAGCTGGAAGAGGCAAGGAAGGACTCTTCCCTTGAGCCATCAGACAGAGCAAGGCCCTGATTTCAGATCTCTGGCCTCCAAACAAAGCCGCCAAGTTTCTGATAATTTGTGATGGCAGCCTAGGAAACTAAGCCAGGGGCTGAAGTCACCGTGGAAGCCGTGAGGAGGAGGCAGGTATGGCAGGCGAGTCGCTTTACCTCGCTGGCCTCAGTTTTCATCTCTGTGTTGTTAGTTCTCTCATTTGGTGATCTTGTGGTTCTCCAAGCCAGACCACTGTTAACTGGAAGTTCCCTAAGCCCTGGGCTCTGCAAAAGATGGGATGTGAGGAGGAAGTTGCCTGGGATCAGGGTGTGGAGATTCTGGGTGCCATGGCAAGGTCTTGGAAAAGCCCAGGGGACCTGAGACTCTGGAAGCAGGGAGAGCAGGAGAGGATGCTCAGCCCAGGCCCAGGAGTGATGCCCCCTCTTGGGATGGCAGCCACTGGCTCTGAGTAATTCTGGGGCCACCACCCAAGGCAGAACGGAAAGAGGGGTTGGGTCTGGGGGCGTAGATCCAGAGTCCAAGTTTGGGAATGGTAGACACATATTTTTGGAGTTGGAGCAAATGGCAACATCACTTTTTTGACTGCCACTTGCAGCCACCTGCTCTAGATGGTCCTTTTTCAATAACCCAGTGTTTTTCAAACCCCAGATTCCATCTTGACACAAGATGAAACAACACATTCTGATTCCCAGAGGCACAGCTCCTCTATTTCTTTAGGAGCTAGCCTAAAGGCTCTCTTTTCTCTATGTATCTGGAATATATGAAGACGTCTGAAAGGTTTCACATACCTTCTTGGGAAGAAGGCCAGCACTTTCACAGAGATGTGTGCTTAACTTTGTGGGAGTCATAGACTCTTTTGAGAATTTAATGGAAGCTATTTTCAGAAAAATAGATGACTGCAATATAAACAAAAATTTGTATATAACCCTAATTGTTGAAGGACTACATGAATCCCTCTAGACTTAGATCAAGACTCTCTGGCATGACCAGAAGAAAGACTTGAAAGCAGAAGAAATGGGTTCAAATTTCTCATCCTACTGTGTACTAGGCTGTTGTGTTCCATTGACAAGTAATCTTAATTTTTCTCAGCTTTAATTTCCTCATCTATAGAGTGGGGACACTAATCTCTACTTCACAGAGAGTTAGTGAGGATGACATAAAGTATTGTGTGATAGCACAGTGCCTTATAAATTATAGAGCATGCTCAACTAATGTTAATTTAAAAATTAAAATAAACAAGATCTTACTTACTCAAAACCCTTTTATTTCTTTTTTAACTTTTTATTTTGAGACACTTTTACACTTACAAGATGGATACAAAATAACATAAACCCCAAACAGAGAATTTCAGCATACTCCTGTATGCCTAGATACCCAGATCCACCAATTTTAACATTGACATTTTGCCACGTTTGCCATATCATTCTATCTATCCTTCAGTCTATTAGTACATCAATCTATCTATCTATCCATCTATCTGGCTGCCTATCTATCAATCCTTTTTCTGAAAACTTGAGTATAGATTGTAGAGATCATGCTCCTTGAACATTTAATACTGCCATGTACATTTCCTAAGAACAAAAAACAAAGTTCATTAATAAAACCACCTGAAGTGCAGTTATCAGGTTCAAGAAATTTAGCATTGATATAAAGCTTACAGTCTATATTCCAATTTTTTTCATTTGTTCCAAAAAATGTTCTTTTGGGCCTTTTCTCCTCCATTATTAGATCCTGTCCAGGATCATGTGCTGCATTTAATTGTCATTGTCTCTTTAGTTGTTCATTTTTTTTAAAATTTCAACCATTCCCAAACATACAATTCAGTGGGATTATCATATTTCCACTGTTGCAGTACCCTCACTACCATCCATTACTAAAACTTTCCCATTTCCCCAAACAGAAACCCTACTCCCATTATGCATTAACTCTCCATTCCCCCTGCTCCCTGCCCCTGCTAACCTCTACTCTAATTTCTGTCTCTTTGAGCTTGCACCATATTCTCCAATATTCTCTTTGTAGTTATCATGGGCCTTAGCTTCAATACCCTAAATCTATACCATGCTTGTTTGCTTAGATACAAACTTAACTTCAATGGTATACACAAAGTATGTTCCTATAGCCCTCTGTCCTCCCACCTTTATTCAGTTCTTGTCACAAATTACATGCTTATACATTATGAGTCCAAAACCACTGATTCATCACTACCTTTTATTTATTTGCCCTTTAGATCATGTAGGAAGTAAAATGTGGGGTTACAAACCAAAAATAAAATAGTACTAGCACTTATAGTTAAAATAGTACTAGCATTTATAGCTACCCTCACCAGAGATCTGGTGAAGATCCTTTCCTTCATGTGGCTTTGATCTATTGTCTAGTGTTCTTTCCTTTTAACCTGCAGGACACTCTTTAGCATCTCTAGTAGGGCAAGCTAGTGATGACAAACTCCTTCACCTTTTATTTAGCTGGGCTCCCTCATTTTTGAAAGGCAGTTTTGCTGGATATAGAATTCTTGGTGGGCAATTTTTTGCTTTCAGCACTTTAAATTTGTCATCCCCCTGCCACCTTGCCTCTCTGGTTTCCAATGAGAAATCAGCACTTAATCTTACTGAGACTCCCTTGTATGTGACACAGTGCTTCTCTCTTGCTGCTTTCAGAATTCTCTCTTTATATTTGGCATTTGGCTGTTGGATTATAATGTGTCATGGTGTGGGTCTATTTAGGTTTATCGTGTTCAGAGTTCATTGAGCAACTTGGGTGTGCATATTCATGTCTTTTGTTAAATTTGGGAAGTTTTCAGCCATTATCTCTGAATATTCTCTCTTCCCCTTTCTCTCTTTCTTCTCCTTTGGGGACTCCCATAATGCATATATTGGTATGTTTGATGATATCCCACAGGTTTCTCAGGCTCTGTTTACTTTTCTTCATTCTTTCTTCTTTCTGCTCCTCAAAATGGATGTTTTCAATTGTCTAATTTTCAAGTTTGCTGACTTTTTTCTGCCAACTCCAATCCATTGTTGGGCCTCTCAAAGGAATTTTTAATTTCTGCTACTGTGGTCTTCAGCTCTGTTTGGTTCATTTTCATAACTTCCATCTCTATATTCATCTCTTTGCTTTTCTCTATCATTTTTCTGATTTCCTTTAGTTATTTGTTTTACTTTAGCTTTTTGAGCATATTTAGCATCATTTTTTAAAAAGTCTCTGACTGGTATTTCCCAGATTAGTCCTCCTCATTGATAGTTTTTTTTTTTTTTTTTTTTTTTACCGGGAGGTCCCGGGGATCGAACCCGGGTCCCTCCATATGGGAGACAGATGCCCAACCAGTTGAGCCACATCCGACCCCCATTGATAGTTTTTAATGCTTTAGTTTTCTCCTTTGCTTGGGCCTTCGCTTCCCATTTATTTGTATGTTTTGTAATCTTTTGTTGAAACCTCAACATTTTTTAACAAATCAATTTTATTGATTCCTATTAATAAAGCATAAATCCATCCAAAGTGTACAATCAATGGTATTTGGTATAATTACATAGTTGTCCATTAATTACTTCAATCATTATTAGACCACTTTCATTATTCCAATAATAATAATAGTAATAATGAACAGAAAACAGACAATAAAACAGACAAAAAGCTCAACTCGCAATCTCTCTATGCTTCCCCTGCTGTACATAGCCACTATTCTGTTTCTTTCTCCCTAGTTTATTTGTATTTATATTTTGTAAAAAATAGTCTTATATATGCAATATCACCCATATTCATACTTCACATGAGGTTTCACTATGTTGTACAGTCCTGTGTTACATTTTTTAGTTTTCCTTCTAGTAATATACATGATCTTAGACTTTTCCTTTCAATCACTGTCATATCCATATAATAGCTCTGCTAGTCACAAACACTATGATGTGCTTTCACTATTTCTATTTATTTCCAAAGACCTACAAACAACCTTTTTACCAATTCTGCACAGATTAACCCTCAGCTTTCAATTCTCTACCCTCATTCTATTTTCTGGTGGCCTATATTCTAATTATTAACTCCATGAGTTTACCCAATGTATTTAGTTCATAATAGCACAATCATATAGCATTTGTGCTTCATTCAACATAATGTCCTCCAGGTTCATCCATGTTTTCATATGCTTCATGGCTTCATTTCTTTTTACAGCTGCATAATATTCCATCATGTGTATACACCACAATTTGTTTATTCATTCATCAGTTGATGGACAACTGGGTTGTTTCCATCTTTTGGCAATTGTGAATAAGACTGCTATGAACATGGGTGTGCAGATGTCTTTCATTTCACTGCTTTCAGTTCTTCTGGGTATGTATCTAGTAATGGTATTGCCAGGTCACATGGCAAATCTATATGCAACTTCCTTAGGAACTGCCAAACAGGCCTCCATAGTGGCTGTACCATTCTACATTCCCACCAAAGTGAATAAGTGTTCCTATCTCTCCACATTCTCTCCAACACTTTTAGTTTTCTGACTTTTTACCAATGGCCATTCTAATAGGTGTGAAATGATATCTCATTTTGTAGTTTTGGTTTGCATTTCCCTAATGGTTAGTGATGTTGAACATTTTTTCATGTGTTTTTCTACCATTTGTGTTTCTTCTTTGAACAATTTTCTTTTCAAGTCTTTTGCCCATTTTTTAATTGGGTAGTTTGTCTTTTTATTGTTGAGTTGTAGTATTTCTTTATATATCATGGATATTAAACCCTTATCAGATACATGATTGCCAAATATTTTCTCCCATTGAGTTGGCTGCCTTTTCACCCTTTTGACAAAGTCCCTTGGGGTGCAAAAGTGTTTAATTTTGAGGAAGTCCCATTTATCTATTTTTTTCTTTTGTTGCTCATGCTTTGTGTATAAGATTTAAGAAACTACCACCTACCACAAGATCCTGAAGATGTTTTCCTACATTTTCTTCTAGGAATTTTAAGGTTGTCACTTTTATATTTGAGTCCTTGATCCATTTTGAGTTAATTTTTGGATAAGGTGTGAGATAGGAACCCTCATTCTTTCTTTTGGATGTGGATATCCAGTTCTCCTAGCACCATTTGTTGAATAGACTGTTCTGGCTCAGTTGGGAGGGCTTGACAGCCTTGTCAAAAACCACTTGACCATAGATGTGAGGGTCTATTCTGAATTCTCAATTCGGTTCCATTGGTCAATCTGTCTGTATTTATGTCAGTACCATGCTGTTTTTACCCCTGTAGCTAAGTAGTGTGCTTTAAAGTCCAAAGTAAGAGTCACCCAACTTCGTTCTTTTTTGAGATATTTTTGGCTATTCGGGGCCCCTTACCCTTCCAAATAAATTTAATTATTGGCTTTTCCATTTCTGCAAAAAAAATCTGTTGGGATTTTTATTGGGATTGTGTTGAATCTGTACATCACTTTGGATAGAATTGACATCTTAACAATATTTAGTCTTCCAGTCCGTGAACGTGGAATGTCCTTCCACTTATTTAAGAGTTCTTTGGTTTCTTTTAGCAGTTTTATAGTTTTCTGAATACAGGTCCTTTATGTCCTTGGAAACCTCAACATTTTGATATTTTAATGTTTTATCCCTGGAATTCAAACTCTGATGCATCTGTGTTTTATGTTTGTATCCAGCTAGTATTATGACAGAGATTCCCTTGAATGCCAGGAACTAACCCCCCCAAAAAAGGAAGAAGAAAAGACAATACCTTTCCCAGTCTTTACAGATTGACCTGTGTAAGCACAGGGCAAGTTCTAGGACAGCAAGTCCCTCAGACCACCACTAGACAGATCGGGTCAGACACACATGCTTCCACTATGTGCATGGTGGTTACACTGCTCCTTCTGGAACTGGAACCTGGGATCTGCACTAGGAATAACAGCTGGCTCAGTGCCATGCCACTGAGGGGTGGGGGAGGGGCCGGCCAGGGCACCACAAGATCCTACTGCTGTTAAGTAGTCTTTTTCTCAGTTCAGCCCTGCCCTGTTACTGCAATCCTTTAACTGTTATCTGCAGCTTTAAGAAAGCTGTTTCTGCCCAGTTCTTGCTGGTTGTTCAAAGCTTCTATGGAGGAACAGAGCCCTGAAGCATCTCACTGAGCCATCTTGATCAGGATGGGGATCCTTGCCTTTAATTTTTTTAATAAAGCAGCTTAGACTAGTCAAAAGAGTAGGTATTGAAGTCCCATGGGTATGTGTTCCTCTTGGGTCTCCTGCTTACTAGTTGGGAGACCCTGATAGAAATGTCAGCTTAACCTGGTTGAGCTTCAGCAACTTTGTTTGCAAAAATGATGTGGTAAATTGTTTGCAAAAAATGGCTGCAATTACCCTCCTTCCTGTGTCCATACCCATTTGCAATATGACTTTGGAAAGACATTGGGTCTATTGTTCCACTTCTTAATCCAGGCTGGCCTTGTGACTTGATTTAGGTGATAGACTGTGGCAGAAATGAGATTGTGCCAGTTCTAGGACTAGACCTCAAAAGAGCTTGGATGCTTCCACTCTCCATCACGGAATCCTGCCCAGCCACCATGGGAAGAAGCCAAGTTAGCCTGCTGGAGGATAAGATCAAGTGGTTCAGTTCTCGCCCTCGCCCCAATACAGCTAGTCAATTCCCAAAAGTAGAGCTGCACAACTGATTGGCAGCTAATCGCGAATAAATAACTGAACCCAACTGAAAGTCCTCTAATTCCAGAACCACTCAGCTGAACCCAGCCAAAGTGCCAACCCACCGAATGGTGAGCTAAATGAGAATTATGAGTCATTTTAAGGCACTAAGTTTTGGAGTGTTTGCTCCACATCTAGAGCTAACAGATACAAATATGTAAATGATATTCTCTGGCTCACAGGTATACTGTGAGGATTTGTATGCTAAACTTTGTAAGGCATCTAGTGCAAGGTCTGGCAGGGAAGTTGCACAATAAATGGCTTTGTTTATTAGTCCTGGTTTACCAAAACAGCCTTACTAAGAACTTCCAGCAAGACCTGATGGTCCACCACCCAAGTAATAATTGTTTAAGAATCAATCGTGAAACAATCAGTCTTAAGATTGGTAAAGTAGTAGCTCTCTGAACCAACCTCCATTGAACCAACTTTCCAAATAAGCCATAGCTCTCCAGTTTTTCTAAGAACATTCTGGCAGATGTCCACGGCCTGTTGAAGCTTCATGGCCATAAGGTGTTCTCTCATGTGCTCTCACCTAGAGTTAGTTGTGTTTGTCTCCAGGTCTTTTTATGCTGGTTGATCTTATTATTGAATTACACAACTTAATTAATTAATATGTAAACTGATGGAATAGAAATGTGGAAGAAAGTTAGTGCTATGAAAGCTGAGGTCTTTGGAAATACCCATAAAAGTAAGTTGATTTAAAAATTGCTATTAAATAGGTACCAGCACGTTATTTGTGAAAGGTTGGGGGAATCAATAAAAATCTAGGATTCCGCCATCAGGTTGCTAGGAAAGAATCTCTAAATTCACACTTCACTTAAAGAAAGCACGTCTGGGAATCATAGATGCTGCATCGTGGGTGGGCACAGGAGGTAATGGTATTAAGGTTTATTAAGTGCTTCCTACATGTCAGGTACTTCTCTGAGCATTTTATCTGGATTCATTTATTTGACAAATTTTAAGAAAGATGACATAGAACTCTAATCCGCAGACTCACATTTGAAGAAGCCACATTAACCATTATAACAATAAATGGGCAAAATAATGCAAACTATGTTTTAGATAAAAATGGAACATTTAAGGTTTGCATCTCATTAATTTTTTCACTGAAGTATAACATTCAGAAGAAAAATGCAACAGATCGTTAAGTATAGCCTGGTGGATTTTCACAAACTGCACACTCTTGCCAATCCAGCACTCAGATCAAGAAACTGAACAATACTAGCACCCTAGAAACCCTTCATTATACTTTTCTAGGAGTCCCCGTATTAACCCACATTTTTGGTTAAAATAAGAGTCAGACAGAATATTCCGCTGGGGCTGGGAGAAGGGGCCGCCTGCGCTGCCCCACGACGGGAGGATGCTGCCATCTAGAGGACGTGGAGGGGAACAACCTCTCCACGCTCAGGTCTTCAGGCCTGTGTCACCTTCCTCTATGCGTTCTATGGTCACCTTACATAAATGACCTCCTCAAGGTCCTTTGCCCTGTCACTTCTTGCCCTCCTCCCCTGCCTTATTTTTCACCTTAGCCCTTATAATTATTTACTATTTCATAAACTCTTCCGTACCTGTCTTATTGATCGTCTTTGGAATTCAGGTCCCCCGAAAGCAGGCAGATGGGCCTGTGTTATGCTTTGATGCATCCCCAGCACTGAAAAGTGCCTGGCTCATAACAGGCCGCCAATACATTTGCCGAAACGAGAGGACAGATAGGAGGCCTGCCCTGCCCCTTGGCCCTGCCTCGTGGGCCCTGGGGTTTGCTGCCCTGAATGCACAGCCCCTTTGCAGGGTCCACTCCACCCCACACCCCACACTTCCTCCCCCATCCGAGGGGTGGCCTGGACCCCCCTGGCACTGTTCAAACTGCTCCAGGGCTCTGGAGAGCAGGGGAAGCTGTGGCCAGAGCACCCAGGCACTCTGGTTGGTGTCATGGTCTGGGTCAGTGGTCAGGCCAGCGGGAAAGAAGCTCATGTAGAGGTCAAGCTGGAGAGTGGCAGCACTGATGCCCACGCCACCCCCTCCCAGGACTCCAAAGCGTTTTGTCTTGGCAAGGCTCAGGTTTGACACTCATTAAATGGAGAGAATAAAATGACCTCTGGATATAAGGAGTCTGAAGCACTGGCACACAGTTAGCACTGGACTGTTGGGATTATTACCTTTATTTTTAAATGTTAGTGCTGAGAGGAACACTAGAGCTCAGATGGTCCAGAAGCACTTTTTATTGCTGTTTTTGGAAAACCTTTCTTCCTTACAGTTTTATGTGGTGACACCCTCATCACCGAGCCACGTCGTCCCCACCATGCATACCACACGCTTCTGAGGGATGGCAAAGCCTTTCCAAAGCACCCGAGAACCCCGACGGCCTTCAATGCCCTTATTTTACAGACAAGGGCATCAAGGCCCTGAGAAGAGCAGGGCCTCGCCCCAAGTCACTCGGAGGTTGTGGCCAAGCTCCTCGACTTCTGACTCCATGCCCAGGGCTCGCTCTGGCTCCCCACTACCCGCTAGACCTTTCCTGGGTTCTGTCTCAGCTGGTTAGTGAAGGGCTCAAAAGCCTCATGAGAGAGGCTCTCCTTTCCCCTCACTCAGATCAGAGTGGATTCCAGGTGGAGCAGGAGGAACTGGGAGATCTTAGAAGGAGACTTACTAGCGTATCGGAGGGGTGGAAACAGGTCGGCGAATTTGAGGAGCTCTGCAGGCAAAGCCAGGGCCCACCTGATGGCACACAACAAACACACCAGAGGGAGTCGGGGAATCTTGTCGAGGGGCCTTGGGTGAGTCACAAGCCTTTCTCTACCTGAGCATCCTCCTCTGAAAACAGGTTGCTCAAATCCTGTCCCCGTCCCTCACAGGATTATTGAGAAATGAAAGTCAGATCATCAGTGTAAAGTGCTTTGAAATTGCTAAATGCTAAGTGAACGACAAGATATTTATGGTTATCAATGTCACTGTTATTACTATACTTGATATTGACCCACAGGCTGGGAAGCGATGCCTATCAGATGGAGAAGAATTAATGCGAGGAAAAAACACCACCAATGAAAATCACCTGGCATCCTCTGCAACATGCTGACGGCTGGGCCCACCTCCAGAGAGTCTGATCAGGGGTCCCCAGTGGGGCCTGCCATGGAAGATTAGTGCCACTCGTGCCCTGTCATAAGCAAAATCCCATTCATGCCTTGTTTCTGTTCCGTTACAAAATCAAGAGTTATTCATTTATTGCTTATAATACTATAAATGCCAGGGCATGGCCTCAATATTTCAACTGTTCATAATTGACAAAAGTGCCTCAGAAATGAACAAAGAGGAAGTCCCATCTCTCCTGACAGCCACGGTGGGAGCGAGGACTTGCTTTGACAGATAATTTGACTGGACATGATATGAAATGGAGATGTTTGTGAGAAGGTGAATCTTGTTTTCTGGGCAATGTGCAGACTGGTGGATGTGGGTGATAGTCTGCAAAGTGGAGCCCCATCAACTCCTGCCCTCCCCATGCACACATGCTGCTCCCCACCCTCCACGTTGAGGGACAGAGCCCAGTTTCCCTCACCGTCAGTGGGGGGCGGAGTGGGGCTGCCTTTACTGACTTGCTTGACCAAGAGAATGTAGCGGAAAGCTTCCAGGACTAGGTCCATGGGAAGCCTCCTAGCTTCTGCCCGGGCCCCTTGGAACACAAGGCTTCCGAGCCCTAAAAGGCCAAGCTGCATGGAGAGGCCACGCGTGGGTAGTCGACAGCCCCCTCTGAGCTCCTAGCACGGACAGCACTGACTGCTCTCTGGAACCACCAGCCATTCGAGCCTTCAGGTGGCAGGGGCCTCAGCCACTGTCTATAGGCAACTGTCAGAGATGCCAAGTGAGAAGTGCCCCGCTGAGCCCCACCAACCCACAAAACAGTGAGTGGGAACTACAATGGCTGCTTAAAGTCACAAAGTTTTGGGGTGTTTTGTTACACAGTGATTGATAGCTAAATGTGTCTGTATTTGTGAACCTGTTGCCAGTTTATTCTTTTTCCTGTTTGTCTTAGTTTGCCACAGGGCTGCAGATACAAAGTTCCAGAAGTGGGCTGGCTTTTATAATGGGAATTTTATTTGGGGAAAGTCTTACAGTTCCGAGGCTGTGAAAGGTCCAAATTAAGGCATCAGCACAGATGCTTTCTCACCAAAGTCAGTGACTGGTGATCCTGGCATCCTGCCACGTGGCAAGGCAAGATAGTGCCCAATCTCTGCAGGTCCCTGCCTTCCCCTCCAGGCTGTCTCCTAGAGCACAGCTGTGGGTGATCAGGCATGTGGCTTCTCTCTTTCCAGGCCTCCTCTGTTGGCCTTGGCTGCTCTGCTTTCTTCCTGAGCCCAGCTGTGGGGGATCACACATATGGCTCATCTCTTCAGCCTTGAGCTGCTCCGTGGGCCCAGCCCCTTGGGGTCCTCTTTCTGTGCCTCTGTGCTCTGCTGGTTCCAGACTCTGGGACTTCTCTCAGCCTCTCGTGTCATCTCTGTCTTCCTGCAGTCCCCTCCATCACATGGCAGCTTCTTTTCTCTGTGTCTCTCTGTATGTTCTCAGTTCATATAAGACCCAGCAAGAGGGTGGAGACCTGACCTGTGTCACACCTCACCAATGTAGTCCGATCTCAAGCGATCTAATAGAAAGTGACCTAATTTAAGTGAATCTAATGCAATCAAAAGGTCTCACAGGAATGAATTAGTTCAAAAACATAATCTTTTTTGGGGATTCACCAAATTCAAACTGTCACATTGTTGATCTAAATCTATCTGTAGACATATAATTGGAACAAAATGGGGTTTGTAGATCTCTTAAGACTTTAGAGATTGTTATATTGTACCGTGAAAATAACCTTTAGAGACACTTGTAATTTTGATCAGCAGTTTCTCTAGTAATAATGCTTCAGGAATAAAAATATTCCTAAAGAGTACAGAGATTATACTCTCAGCTGTAGGATGTGCTGTCAAATCAGAACAGGACAGCTGGATTTTCTTCTTCTCCCACACACTAAGGGGGAAAAAAAAAGCCTGTGACTCTAAAGGTTTCTTATTTGAACAAATAAATAGAGGCTTTTTGTCATTGAAATTAACACAGGAAATACACATTTTCCACCAAAGCCCTCAGGTGGAGCTGGTACAAATGGTCCAGGGACCACAGTTTGAGAAATATCAATAACATGCCTGTTACTTGGGACAAGGGTTTGGGCTCTTTTTCATAATCTCCTCCCCCCCTTTCTGGCTAGATCTGCTCCTCAGCACACCACCCCTCTACCTGCACATGTCTCCAACTTTTTCTACCTGTCCTTCAGGAAGCTCTCCTGGATTAGGGAGAGAACCAAGGACTAGACCCCTTTGCTGCCCTGTGGGACCCCAACTCGCACTCTGCCCAGGGCTCTCCCTTCCCTCCACTGCTTGCTGCTGCTGCTGCTGCTACTCTTTGTGTCAATTCTGGGACCACTCTGCCCCTCTTCATCAATAGATCCACCTGCCAATATCCCACTGAATTTAGAGGCTGCGTAGCCTATGGGATGAGACTGAAGTTCTGTCTCTGAGAACAGCTCGCCTGGGATCTCGAGCAAAGCAATTTCCTCCCTTGGGGCCCCTGATTGCCTTAATCAACCTCATAGGGTTTTTGTAAGGGTGAAATGAATTCATATATATAAAAGGTTTAGAACAGCAGCTGTTGCATGGGTCCCAGGACTATTAGTTGTCTCTATAATTATTACTATTGTTGTTTTTTTTTTTTTTTTTTTAAAGACTTTATTTATTTATTAATTTATCCCCCCCTTGCTGCTTGTGCTCGCTGGGTCAGCTAACCACGCCGTGCGGGCAGGCTTGCCTTCACCAGGAGGCCCCGGGAACCGAACCCGGGGCCTCCCATATGGTAAACGGGAGCCCTACTGATTGAGCCACAGCTGCTTCCCTGTTGTTTTTTTTATTAATCAGTTTCCCTGATTATTTTCCCACCATAGCTAGTAACTTTACGGGGTCTGAAGTGATGGTGATAAACATGCATTTTCATGCAAGTCTCTATAGTTTTACCATAAAAAAATTCACATGATTTTGCATTCTCTTCCATCACAGATTTTTCTTGGCCCTGAAATAAAGCGATTTAGATTACACCAGAAGGAGAAATGAAAGTTGGCCCCAGGTTTCTTCTATGACTTCTGCCATTGGAGGCCCAGCACCCTAATTTGCAAAGTGTGGCTTGAAATTGCATATCTCTTTGTAATTTTCTCTATGCTTTCCTACCAATGGTCCCACTTCAGCTCATGGCCTCCTGCTGTTTACAGAGTACACAGCAGTCGACAGGGCAGCACCTGGGTGCAAATCCCACCTACTTACTTAATAGCTGCGGCATGTGGCTTAACTTCTTTTAAGTCTCAGTTTCCTCATCTGTAATATGGTGGGAGGATGGTTAATATTTGGTTTGTTGTGGTATGAGAACTAAATTAAGTAATCTGTGCATAGTGTCTGGCAACCAAATAATGTTAGTTCTAGTTAGCTGTGGTCCTGATGGCAAGTAGCAGGTTCCAGAGGCTGTCTGAGAACCTCTCTATGGGCAGCCTTGTGTTAACTGTCTTGCTCAGTGTGTGGGTCCTGTTCAATGGTTCTCAAGGGCACCTAAGTTTGCCCTCCAGGGGACATTTAGCAATACCTGGAGACATTTTTGGCTGTTACAACTGGGAGAGGGCTTAACTGCTACTGACATCTAGTGGGTAGACCCCAAAATGCTGCTCAACATGCTATACTGCACAGGACAGGCCCCTCACCCTTCAACAAAGAATTATCCAAAATGGCAGTGGGGCTAAAGTTGAGAAACCCTGCCCTAGTTAGGATATAAGGTCCAAGAGGGCAGAGTCTGTGTCTTTTGTTTACAGCTGTAACCCCAACCATAGTAGAGTGCCTGGTTCTCAAGAAATTATTTGTTGAATGAATGAATGAATGAATGAATGAATGCCAGTCTATGTTCTTCAGGGATAGAGATGTCTGTGGAGCTGGGGGAGCACATGGTTTGCCTGCAGACCTTTCCCATCCCTGAGGAATTACCAAACCCTGGAGAGAGGTTTCCAAGGCTGGGCAGGGGGCAGGGGGCAGGGGAGAGGGGAGGGTGAGCTCAGCAATACAGGGTATCTCTGGAACTACAGGGTGGATCCCAGGTCCATGCAGTCCACGGCAGGCATACCATTTTAGGAAAGCAGACAGCGGGAATGGAGGGCGGATATTATCCTCAATGTCTCCCAGAGGCAGAGTGCATGAGAGCTCCCTGGACTGCAGGTACCTGGGCACTTGAGCAGGCTGCCCTGGAAGCGTCAGCCAGGTTACCCACTCAGCAGCAGCTTTTAGCCATTCTGTTGGGGACCAGCAGTGAGACTAGGGTTGCTTTGCCAAGCCTATAGACCAAATCTTCTGGAAGTCTGCCAACTTAAACCATCCTCCTACATCTTCTCTTTAGCGATCACTTCCTGCCCTGGGAAGTACTGCCTCTCGGCGCATTTCTGCCATTTCAGAAGGGGAGAATACACACCAACAAACTAAAGCAATCCCTAACTCTGGCCCAACAGCTCTCTCATGAAACTTGTGGACCAAGGGATTGGGTTCTCCCAGCCCCAGCTTCTACCTTTTTCATCCTCTGCCCTCTTCCTGTGGGGCAGTGGACCCCAGAACAGGGGGAGGTTGCAAAGCAAGGACTAGGGGTGCTTCCTTTGAAGCCAGTAGGGCTCCTGACAAGTACAAGTCGCAGTAACTCATTGAAAGTCCTTGAAGGCGGACCAAGAGCATCCTCCAGCCAAGTAATGGCTGAGGGATTTTCACCCTAGCAATGGGCTCTCACTTGAGGTTTTCCAGGGGTGCAGGTCTTAGTTGATCCCTCCAGATTTTGAGAAGTGGAAAGCAGGCTTCAGGATCAAGATGAGTGTGCTTTATTTTTTTTAATTTAAGAAGTACTAAATTTAATTTTACTTGAAGTTAATAAAAGAAAAAAGAATTGAGGTTAAACTAATGGAATTTCTGAACTTTAGATAAATGCTTTTCTCTATAAGATATTAATTTGAAAGGTTTCTTTAAGCTTTAAAAAAATAGTATGGAAAAATTACAGGATTAGAGTCATTGTAAGCTTTTGTTAAACTACATCTTTCAATTTGAGGCAGAAAAGATTGATGCCTTGCTAAGAGACAGGAGGAAATAAGTATCCTTACTGATTGCCCTACGTTCCTTCTTCAGCCTGTGAATATTATTTTTCCTTTGTCCAAGTTTTAGCTTTGACTTTTTGTTCTGACACCACAGATCCTTTCCTGCCCACCAACCAGGAAACAACTACTTTGGAATTGACATGACCCAGAAATAAAATAGACTTCTATCATGTTTGAGCCCTTATCTATTTGGGGGTTCATTTGTTAAGGTAGTTAACATTACTTTAACCAGTACCTCTGACAATTAAATGGATACAATGGTCAGTACAGTTTCTCCATTTCTTTGTTCTTTATTTTGATTAATCTTTTGCTTGGTTGAATTTTATCCATAAGTGGATTCTGTCAGAAGAGTCTATGTTAATAATGACTAAAATTTCTGAGCTCTTATTATTGACAGGCACTGCGCTAATCACTTCACATGTATATATCTTGTAACATAGATGAGGAAATTGAGGCACAGAGAGATTATTTAAGGTCACATGGCTTATAAATTCCAGGACTGTATTTTAAGTTCAGGTAGCCTGGTTCTGAATTCGTTCTCTTCGCCTCTATGTTAGGAGTTTTATTTTACTTTAATTCCTGCGTGACTGATTGCCTTGCTTTTTACTGCGCACTGATTGTTTGTAATACCCCTTTGTGTGGTAACAAATTTTCTGAATATATGAAATCTCTCGAAAGTCTATTCTTCCATATATCTTCCTCTTGGAATCATCCATTTCCTTCTTTCTGTCTGGACTAATTGCTCTTCAGGCCTGCTCGTACAGCTGGAATCTAGAACTTCCCTTCATCTCTCTTCAAGGTAGTGTGCCATGTTTTTCTCTTTCATGGTTTAGTACTTTGTTTTGCTTTGCTGGAGCACATCCTCAGGTAACTTCCTCAGAAAAAGCATGTGGGGAACAAATGCCCCAAAAAAATCTAATGGGGAGCTGTATACATAACTTGTTGACTGATGGATCTGGTCTCATTGTGATGGGGCAAGGAAATAGTCTTTTTTCTGGAAGACCCCTAAATGCCAGGTTGCAGAGACCACCAACTTGAGAAACAGCCACAGTCCAGGCCTGTTCAATCAGCATGTTCCATCCCACTGGCCACAGTTCTTGGTTCAAGATGGGTACTTGGGCCAATGAGATTAAATTTGGGGACTTTTCTTGAAACAAAATAGGAAAGATAAGCTCTTCCTATTGGGATTACTGGCTGTAAGAACAATGCAAATCTGGGGAGCAGATGTAGCTCAGTCGGTTGAGCGCCTGATTCCAATGTACAAGGTGCTGGGTTCAATCCCTCGTATCTTCTTTAAAAAAAATAGTAAAAAGCAAAAGTTTGTTAAATAAATAAATATATGCATTTTTTAAAAAAAAGAAGAAGAATATAAATCCAAACCTGCCAGTGGTCACCACATAGAGACAGGTCTGCCTAAGACACAAACTCACAGAGGAAAGCAGAACCTAGAGGGAAAGAGAGAGACGGATTCTTGATGACATCGTTTGGATCCCTGGATTCAGCTGAGCCCAAGGTCAGCCCCACTTTTGGTTGCATGAGATACTACATTTGCTTTACTTTGTCTTATCTAGCTGGGGAAATTTTTCTATTACTTGCAGCCAAGAGAGTCCTGAATAGCATAACTGGTTTACTAACTTTTTTTTTTTAAACTTTATTTATTTATTTATTTATTTATTTATTTATTTATTTATCCCCCCACCCCTCGTTTGTGCTCGCTGTCTGCTCTCTGTGACTGTTCATTGTGTGCTCTTTTTGTGTCTGCTCGTCTTCTTTTTTTAAAGGAGGCACTGGGAACTGAACCCGGGACCTCCCATGTGGGTGGGAAGTGCCCAATCACTTGAGCCACTTCCCCTCCCCACTTGTTGTGTCTCTCATGTTTCCTTGTTGGGTCTCCTCATTGCATCATCTTGTTGCATCATCTTGTTGTCTTACTTGTCTTCTCTAGGAGGCACTGGGAACTGAACTCGGGACCTCCCATGTGGTAGGTGGGCACCCAACTGCTTGAGCCACATCTGCTTCCCTCTACTGACTTTGGGCAGGTCCTTCCACCTTTCAGAACCTCATTTGCTCATCCATATAATGAAGATGATGATTCCTGCCTCCCTCAAGGATGGTGGTGAGGACCAAGTAAGCGTGTGATCACCCTTTAAAAATTGTAAGATCTTATAAAATTTAAGCAGTTTCTATTATAATGAACATCTTTTTTAACCCTGTTGGTAGAGTAGAGTTTTCTTTTTTCTAAGATAAGGAATCACTAATTTTTTGTTTCTTTGGAAAATAAGAACTACCTACACTAAACTTAACTAAATTGGGTCTTCCACTCCTGCTGTAAGGAAGAAGTTTTAAGTTAGAGTCTTTGGTAGAGAAGCCTTTCTAGGAGGTCAGTGAAATGGATGGCTTTCTTTCTTAATGTTTGTTTAGTGCTTCGGGCCTATGGGGGACTATGGAGTCTCTAAGTTTAATTGTTATTGATGTTTAGTGAGCCATAAAATCCCTGTTTCCTGCCTGCACCCCCAGCCGTAAAATAACCATTTGTATTAGCCTGTAAAGACCAACCTCTTGGTCACCAGGCTCCGTTCCCAGTGCCTGAGGGGCTGGTTAATGAACATAAAGCAAAGGCCTCCTGGGTGGTATTTCTCTCCCCTCCAGTCTCCGTTGTTGCTCCTTCTGGCTTCCAAGCTTGGCCTCTACAGGCCTGGATTTTCTTTCTTTGCATAGGTCCCAGCATGGTACATAGGCCTCTGACTGCCTAGTGGGCTCAAATTGAACCAAAAGCTCCTACAGGGCCTGGAGCCAGGGGTGAGCAAGGTTGTGGTGTCTTTAGCCGTTCCCCACGGCCCTGACTCCCTGAACTTCCTTTGACTCTGGCATACTGGGCTCTCCCTTTCTCTTCCCTCTTTGCTCTCAAATTCAGCTTGTGTTTCTTGGGGGTGGAAGAGGAAGATCTCTTTATCTAGCATTGTGTGTGTTTGGAGTGGGACAGGAGCTCCAAATGAGAGTCCAGGAGACCATGTTGACCAGACATCTCTCCAGGTCCTATAAAGACTTATTTTATTTATTCCCCCCACCACCACCTTCATTGTTTGTGCTGTCTGCATTCATTGTGCACTCTCTGTGGTCTGCTTGTCTTCTCTTTAGGAGGAACTGGGAACCGAACCTGGGACCCTCCATGTGGGAGAGAGGTGCTCAATAGCCGGAGCCACCTGAGCTCCCCACTTTTTTGTATCTCTCATTGTCTTTCCTCTTTGTGTCTCCTTGTTGCATCATTTCTTGGTGTCAGCTTGCCGCACCTGACCATTGCACAAGCTCGCTGTCTTGCTCTTCTTCTCTAGGAGGCACCGGTAACGGAACCCGGGCCCTCCCATGTGGCAGGCGGGTGCCCGTTTGCTTGAGCCATATCCGCTTCCCCCTCTCTCTTCTAATTAAGGTATAATTTACATACAGGAAAGTCCACCCTTTAGTGTACACTTGCAAAACTTTTGACGAATGCATATAGCTATGTAGCCCTCATCACAGTCAGCATTTCCATCACCCCAAATAACCTCACACACTCCTTTGTCATCAACCACTCCTCCCACTCCCAGTCCCTGGGGAACACTGATCTGCTTTCTGTGCCTATAGTTTTTGCGTTTTCCAGAATGTCATATGAATGGAATCATATAGAATGCCTTCTTTTTTTTTTTAAGATTTATTTATTTATTTGTTTATTCATTTATCCCCCCCTTGCTGCTTGTGCTCGCTGGGTCAGCTAACCACGCCCCGTGCGGGCGGGCTTGCCTTCACCTGGAGGCCCTGGGAACCGAACCCGGGGCCTCCCATATGGTAAACGGGAGTCCTACTGATTGAGCCACAGCCGCTTCCCTAGAATGCCTTCTTTCACTTACCAAAATGCACTTGAGACGTATCCATGTCGTGTATATCAGAAGTTTGTTCCTCTTATTTTATTTATTGTATTTATTTATTTATATACCACAGATTGTTTATTGGTCCATTCATCTGTTAAAGAACATTTGGATTATTTCCAGTTCTTAGTGATTGTGAATAAAACATTCACATACAAAGTTCTGTGTGAACATAAGTTTCCATTTCTCTTGGGTCATGTAAGTCTATATTTAACTTTGTAAGAAACTGTCAAGTTGTTTTCCAGAGTAGCTGCCCAATTTTGCATTCCCCCCAAAAACGAAGGAGTGTCCTAGTTGTTCTGCATCCTCACCAGCACTTGGTATTGTCAACAGAGTGAACTTTTAAAGATGCCAATCTGATCATGTTATTCACTTACCAAAATTACTTAATGTCCTTTTGTTACCTTTGGGCTGAAGATCTCTACATGCCCTAGGAGGCCCTAGGTCTTGCTCTGCCTCCTCTCCAGCCTCCTCTGCCTCTTCCCTTTGCTGCCTGCACTCCAGGCCCACGGCCCTTCCCCCAGCATGTACAGATAGTTCTGGTTCATTTATTTTCACTGGTGTACAACATGTTAGTATTTAAATAGACCATACGTAGCTATTTGTTCTCCTGCTGATGGGCAATGAAGTTGTTTCCAAATTTTGCTTTATTTAATAATGCTGGATTGAGCATTCTTTTACATCTTCCTTTTGCATACCAGCAAGAGTTTCTCTAGAACATACCCAGGAACAGGTGCAATGTTGTAAAGTATAGAGGCCTTAAATTAATGTGACGTGACTGTCACATGAGGTTGCTCCCAAAAACAGTGTATGAAAGTTTCCATTGCTCCTCATCTTTGCCATTGCTTGGTGTAATCTGACTTTTAATTTTTGCTAATAATGGGAGTAAAATGGAAACTCATAGTGAGATTTAATTTGCATGTCCTTTGTCACCTTTTCATAGATGTCTTTCATTTTTTCTTCTAAGAATGTCCTTTTGTGGCTTGTATTAGTCAGGGTTCTCCAGAGAAACAGAACCACTGAGAGATTATACACACACACACATACATATAAAGAGATTTATTATAGGAATTAGCTCATGCAATCATGGTGATTGGCAAGTCAAAATTCCATAGGGAAGGCCACAAACTGGAAACGGATGAAGGTAAAGTTTCATTCCTCAGGAGAACCTGGCTGGCTGAAAAAGAGACAGACATTTTTTCTGACAATTGAAATTCTCAGTTCTGCTTTAAGACCTCTAACTGATTGGATGAGGATACTCCTCTCATTACTGAAGGCAATCTCCTTTGTTGATTGTAGATGCAATCAGCTGTAGATGCATTCAGCTGTAGATGTAATCAACTGACTGTAGATGCTAATCCATCTATGAAATACTTTCACAATAACAATCAGGCCAGTATTGGCTTGACCAAATACCTGAACACCATACCCTAGCCAAGCTGACACGTGAAATTAACCACCACATAAGTTTTTCTCATTCTGTGGTTCAGTTTGTCTTTTTCTTACTGGTTCATAGAAGTTCTTTATATATTACCGATTCTGCTTCTGTGTCTACCACCTGTATGGCAGATCTCCTCTCCCATTAAGTGACTCACATTTCATTTTGTTTTTGGTGACTTTTGGTACACAAACATATTTGCTGTTAAGATAGTTAAATTTATCAATTTTTCCTTCCCAGCTTGTGTTTTTTTGTTGTTGTTGTTGATTGTTTGGTTTTCATTTTTCATTTTGCTTAAGAAACCCTTCCCTACTCTGAAGTAATAAATATATTCTTCTATATCTTATTCTAAAATTTTAGACTTTTGTTTTTCACATTTGGGTCATTAATCTATATGGGATTTATTTTGTGTTTGGTTGGAGATGGGGATCTAATTGTATTTTTTCCATAAACATAATCAGTTGTCTGTACACAATGCATTGTCTAGTCCATCCTTTTCTCACTAATTTGCAGTGCCGCCTATAGCAAGCATAAAATACCCATGTTTGTTTGGGAAGATGAAGCTTTCATGTGTTTATGTGCTCTACTCTAGTCCATTGATCCATGTGTCTATCTCTGTGCCCATACCAAACTATCTTCATTACATTGGCTTTATATTAAACCTTGACATCTGCCAGGTAAGCTCCACTAAGTAGTTTGTTTTTGAAACTGTCTTGGCTATTCTTGGTCTTTTGCTCTTCCATATATATTTTAGAATCTGCTTGTCAAGTTCAATGAAAAATGCTCTGTGGTTCTGATTGGAATTGAACTGACTTTAGAAATTAATTTTGGGGAAATTGACAAATTTATAATGTTGACTCTTCCCATTGATAAACATAGTTTATTTCCCCATTATTGTGGTCTTCTTGAATGTCTCTCAATAAGGTTGTATTGTTTGCTACATAAAGATCTTGTATATCTTTTGTTAGATATATTCTTTGATTCCCTGTTTTTGTTGTTATTGTAAATAGAATCTTTTAAATTAATTTTTATAGATCTACGACGCTAAGACAGAGAACTGTATTTCATTTTTGCTTGATCTTATATATAGCAATCTCACTGAACTCTCTTATCTATAAAAATGTGTCTGTAGATACTGTTGAGGTTTCCATGTAGATAATTTTGTTTCTTCCTGTTTAATCCTTATTTCTTTTATTACTGTGTGACTAGGACCTTCAATTCAATTTTGAATAAAAACAGGGATAGCAGATATTCTTCTCTACTGATGCAATTTTTTAAAGGTTAGAACCATAAAAAGTTTATTTGGGTGTTCTATTTCCTTTTCTCCCCATCTTTATATTTTATTTTATGTTTTCTACAATTGGCATGCATTACATTTAGTTTTCCTTTTATTTCTTCTTAGGAAAAATTCAGGCTTCTCAAAAAGTTGAAAGACTAATATAATGAAGACCCATGTACTTCCTTACCAAGATTCACCAGCTAACGTTTTGCCACAATGGTTCCATGTGTCTCTACATAAGTGAACACATGTGCTTCCCTTTTGCCAAACCGGTCCAAACTAAGCTGGAAACCGCACAGCAGTCACCCCTAAACACATCAGCAAGCATCTTCCAAGAGTAAGGACATTCTCCTGCACAGCCTCATCACCATTGTCACACCTAAGAACACCAACAGGAATTCAATAACCTCATCCAACATACAGCCCATCCTCAAATTTCCCCGATTAACCTCAAAACATATTCTATACCTTTTTAAAAAATTATCTGGGATCCAACCAAATTTCACTCACTGCATTTGGCTATTATGTCTCTTTAGCCTCCCCCAATCTAGAACAGTTTCCCCCATTCTCTTTTGTTCTTCATGACATTGAACTCTATCAAGAGTTAAGACCAGTGGATCAGTATCCCCAAAATATATATATATATTCAGTTTTGCATTTATTTTCAGTTTGCTTTTCTTTGTTTTGCATCATGTTTAGTCTTTCCACTTTCTGTCCTGCCTGCCTCTGATCCATATTGTCCCCCATTTTTCTTTTTGAAATACAGATCTGATCCTCTAGTTCTTTTTTATTAGAGAAGCTGTAGGTTTAAAAAAAAATCATGCATAAAATGCAGAGTTCCCATGTATCACCTTGCATTAGTTTTGCATTTTCTGATCACCAAAATGTTGCCTAGAAGAAGCGATAATGGGCACCCAATGTTTTACTCTTAAGCAATAGTGCATGTATATATTTCAGTATTTGTTTTACAATTTTGGATTATGAACTCATGTTTGTTGTGCAATATTCCACGGTGTATGCAGCCCTGGGAAAATTTACTTTATCTATTCTACTGTTGGTGGACATTTGGATAATTTGTTGAACATATGTATATAGCTAGGAGGGTGTCTTAGTTTTCCAGGGCTTTCAAAACAGCAATTTATTGACTCACAGTTTGGAGACTAGAGTCCCAATATCAGGGTGTCAGCAGGACCAGGCTTTCTCCAAAGGCTGCAGCTTTCTGGTGGTGGCTTGCTGGCAGTCAGTCTCTGCCTCCGTCACATGGCTTATCAGACTTCTCTCTCCTTATCTGGCTTCTACTGACTGACTGCCTGAATTTTCTCTTCTTTTAAGGATTAAGGTCCACTCTGATTCAATTTGGGCTTATCCAAACAGAATCTTCTAAGATCCAATTAGAAATGAGTTCACCCCACAGATCCTGGGGTCAGATTTTGAACATGTCTTTGTGAGGGACATGATTCAATCTAACACGGAGGGGAATTGCTGAATCTTAGGATAGGCACGTCTTCAGCTTTAGTAGAGACCGCCAAACTGTTTTCCAGAGTAGTTCTACCACTTTATTCTCCTACTAGAAATATCTAATGTTCTGGTTCCTCCAGTGAGTATTGCCTATTTTTGAAATTTTGGTTATCTTGGTAGATGAGTTATGGCTTCCTATTGTGCTTCCATTCTGCATTTTCCTGGTGACTAATAGAGTTAAGTATCTTTTCATATGCTGTGGATCAAGTTGTGAAAAACTGACACCTTTGCAATATTTAGATCTTTGTTTCAATATAGTTGTATAGTTTTCAGTGAAAAGGTATTGCACACTACACCGTTTAGCCAATTGCAAAGTTAAAGGGAGCACGGTCCACGTAAGACCATCCTCACTTCAGACATCAATTTCAAGTTCAGAGGGTTCCCAAAACCACCCTTAGGTTTGATAATTGACAGAATGATTCACAGAACTCACTGAAATCTGTTACACTCACACTTAGGATTTATTACAGGGAAAACATGCAGATTAAAATCAGCTAATGAGGTAGGTGCATGGGCAGAGTCCAGGAAAATACCAAATATGGAGCTTCCATTGTCTTCTCCCTGTGGAGTCCTAGACAGCTGAAGTGTTTAGGGGTGAAAGCCATGAAACCTTTAGAGTGAGCATTCCACTAAGTAAGGCAGGAGCTAGATCACTTTTTATGACCCAGCCTTGGAAATCATGCAGCATCACTTCCACTACATTCTGTAGGTTATAAGCTAATATAAAGCCTGCCAAGATTCAAGGGGAAAGAATATATACACCAACTCTTCTGGACGGTGGGTCACGTTGTCAAAAGGCATGTGCAATTGAAGATATTGTTGCAGCCGTCTTTGGAAAATACAATAGCCATAAACAGCTTACCTATGATGTGTCCAGCTGTGGTTTGCTTTGTGTTTATCCTCCTAGAAATTCACTGATCTTCTTGAATCTGCAGGTTAATTTCTTTCATCAGTTTTGGAAAATTCTTGGCCATTATCTCTTCAGATATTTCTTAAGCTCTATTTTATCTCTCCTTAGCTTCTTGGATTCAAATTACATATATATTAGACCTTGGCTGATGTCCCACGAATCTCTTTTGCTCTTTTGTTTCATTATGGTATTTTAAAATTTTTCTATTTCATTTTGTTTCTTTTCTCTCTCTCTCTCTCTTATTCTGTCTTCCATGTCACTACCCAATGTCTCCTCTGTGTCCAGAGTGTTTTTTATACCAATCCATTGAGTTATTAGTTTCAGATATTGTGTTTTTCAGTTCTAGAATATCTATTTTGTTCATTATTTACAGAATATAATTATCTGTTGAAATTTTCCATCTTTTCTCATGTTTTGTTCATATGTCCCTCTTCTCTTGAAATATGGTTAACTATAGTTTTCTATAATTTCAAATCACATGTGGATATGCTTCTCTTGTCTGTTTTTCTCTTGGTTATTGGTCATGTCTAGTAATTTTTATGAATGCAAAAATACTGTGTATTAAGAAACTGTAAAAGGGCCAGATTATTTTTTTTCTTCTATCAGGGAGGTAGATTTTCTAGATTTTCTAGTGTTGAATCAATCTTGTCTTTCTGGAATAAATCCAATTATATTGTTGTTGTTTTACTGTTGAAATTTTTGTGCTAATATTTGTTTAGGATTTTTGCATCCATGTTCATGAAGGAGATTGCCAGCAATATTCCTGTCTCATACTATCCTTGTCCATTTTTGGCATTAAAGTTATATTAGCCTCGTGAAACAAGATGAATAATGTTCATTGGAAGAGTTAGTGTGAAATTAGAATTATCTGTTTGTTGAAGAACTGATAGAACTCATGTTCAAGTGTCAGGAAAAACTGGGAAAGACTTTGAAATGGTCAAAAAAGCATACTGGGTGTCCTGCCCAGTGCATCCTTCCAAGTTATTTGATTCTGTAGGAATCTGTGACTTTCACTGTCTCTGAGATATTTACAGCTGTGTAAGGTATAGAAAACCAATAGTAATTTAAATGATTCTTAACCATAGAAATGCAAATAAATTTTGTCCAGTGAGATGCAGTAGATTATTACTTCATGGATATTTACTGGGCTTACATCTATGAGCAGATACATTTTTCTTTATTGCTTATATATATATGTACGTGTGCTTTGAATTCTCTTTTGAATTGGTTGTAACTCTTTTAAATAAATATTTTTAAATAAAATTGTTGCCATGTTTTTATTTTATATTTGTATGATAACCCTGATTTTACCTTTTAAAAATAATTAATCTTTAATTGTAGCTGGTTGTTTTGTTGTAGGAAAGTTTACAACTCCAGATTTAATTTATTTAATGCCTATAAAACCATTTGGGTTTTTAAATTTTGTAATTTAAGCTTTTTAGAAATTTGTTCATGTTACCATATTTTCAAAATTTACTGACACTGACTTGTCTATAATATTATCTTTTTTTTTTTTTTTTTTTAAAGATTTTTAATTTATTTATTCATTTATCCCCTCCTTGCTGCTTGTGCTCGCTGGGTCAGCCAACCACACCGTGCGGGCGGGCCTGCCCTCACCAGTTCCCGGGGCCTCCCATATGGTAAACGGGAGCCCTACTGATTGAGCCACAGCCGCTTCCCAATATATATAATATTATCTTATGTTAATATTTTCTATATCTGTTTATATGGCCTCCTTTTCATCCTTAACATTGTTTATATGTCTCTTCTGTCTTTAATTCTTGATCAGTTTTGCTAGAGGTTTGTCAGTATTCAAAGTCCTGGTTTTGACTTTGTTAATTTTCTTCATTTATCTTTGTTTTCTATTTCAATTATTTCCACTTATTTCATTTATTGTCTTTGGCTTTATTCTGTTGTTTTCCTAACTTGTTGGGCTGAATTTAAATTTATAATTTTCTTTTCTAAATAAACACTCAGGGCTATAAATTTCTCTCCGAGTATCATTTTACTTATAAATCTTATTAGGAAATATTTTCACATCAAGTCTAAGCATTTTCTCATTAGTTTTTTTTTGTTTTTTTTTTTTTGTTTTTTTTTTTTAATTTCTTCTTTGACTCCTGTCTTATTATGAAGTGTGGTTTCTAAAATTTCCAAACACAAATATTTTAGTTATTTTTTTTATTAACATAATAGTGTGTCCGTAAAATGAGATCTTTATGACATTCAGCCTGTGCCTTTGGCATAGAATACTGTCATATTTTTTAACTTCCAAAAGTGCTTGAAAAATGCTTATTCTACAATTTTTTTACTGCAGAGGTCTAAATATATTCATTTGAGCAAACTTTTTTACAATCCAAGATTTTATTCCCTTATTGAAATAGGAATCCACTATGATGGTGATTTGTTTATTTCTTTTTGCAATTATGTATGACATGCACATACATGTATGCACACAGATAGATCTACCTCTTGTAATGATTTTTGCCTTAAAAGTTATTTTCCCTGGCTTAATAAACCTAAACTAGCTTACTTTTCATTATTATTTCCCTCCTACTTTCTACTTGCAATTCTTCTGGGTCTTCACTTTAGGTGGGTCTTTTCTAAATAAGATTTTAAAAATCCATTCAGCAAGATTTATCATTTAATTGACACACTTACTCCTTTTACATTTATTGTAATTACTGCTATACGAATATTTCATTTTATGCTTTTCATTCATTTCACTTTCTCTGTGATATTTTTTCTTCTTTTTTGCTTTCTTTAGTATTGATTGAGTTCCTCCCTCCATCATTCCATTTTCCCCCCTTTCATGTTGAGAAGTTACATATGTCTCTCTTCTTAATAATTGCTCTAGAAATGTTGTTCTTTGTTTTTTGTTTTTAGGAGGTACCGGGGATTGAACTGGGGACCTCGTACATACAAAGCAGGTACTCAACCACCGAGCCTCACCCACTCCCCCGTGCTCTAAAAAATCTAACATGCAAACTAACAATGTTTAAATTTAATCACCTTCTTTACCTTCCTTCAGAACAACGCTTTAACTCTGATCATCCCCTCCTAATATATTCTATTGTTTGCTAGTATTTTAATTGTACCCTAAATTTGCCAATTGGTCGTTATTGTTTTATGAGATCAATGCTCATTTACTTTGAATAATACTTTTACCAATTTCTATTGCTCCTTGCATTTTAGAATATCTTCTTGGGATAATGTTCCTTCTCCCTGAAATATATTCTTTAGAAATTCTTTTGGAGGTGGTCTTTTAGTATCAAGTGCTCTTTTTTGTTTATTCCTATGTGGTTGACAGATAGTTTCACTGGTTGTAGAACTATAGATTGACAGTTATTTTCTCTCAGTACTTTAAGACATTATTGCACTATCTTCTGGCTTCAATTAGGAATATGGAAAGATTAGATGCCAGTCTAATTGTCATTCTTTTGTAAATGCTATTTTCTATCTGGTTGCCTTTAAGTTATCCTCTTTCTGTTTGCTGTTTGGCAGGCTTACTCTGATAAGCCTAAAAATGAACTTGTTTTTATTTTTCCTGCTTGGTAATTGTTTAGATCAATAATCAAGCATTGGTGTCTTTATTCAACTATGGAAATTGTTAAGCCATTCCCTCTTTGAATATTGCATTTCCTAAATTTATACTATTTTTGATTCTGGGACTCAAATTAGTCCCATGTACAACCTTCTTATTCTATAGTCCACACCTTTTGATCTCTATTTCATTTCTCCATCTGTGCTTTTCTGTACTGAATTCTGAGTGTTTTCTTTATATCTATCTTCCAGTTCATTAAGTTTCTTTTCAACTGTTAGTACTGTTGTTTAACCAATTTCTACTTTCCATTATTATTTTTTTATCTTATAAGTCTATTTTGATTGTTCTTTGAATCAGCCTAATCAATTTTTATAATCTCTTATACCTCTTTTAATGTCCTTTTTTTCCTTTTATTATATTATACATTCTTATTTTATGTGCTGACCTGGTAATTCCAGTATCTTTAGACTTTGTGGGGCTGATTCTGCAGTTTATTGTTTTTGCTTGCTCTCGCTTATGATGGCTCATTTTCTCATATGTTAGGGGTTTGTCTGTTGTTATTTTTAGCAATTGCAAGCTCATATTCCTTAGAAATTCATAAGAATTTTTACAGCTTGTATTCATAGATAATTTTTTCAGAAAGTAATTGCATCTGTTTTGTCAGAGCCTGAGGTTTCTACCAACTCTAAAAAAAAAATTTAAACATATGTCTTTTAGAGCCATATCAGTAGTGTGAGTTTTGGACAAAATCTTCTTGAGTATGGGCTTCTGGTATAATTAGGGATTGTCAGGGCCCCTTTCAGTCTTTTTTCCCAAGATCCATTTAGAACTAATACCAGAGAAAGATAAGCCAGCATCCTAACCATGTCCCCCATGGTGTCGGTTTATTTCTGGTTTATGCCCTCCCTTTTTGGATTCTGCCTCTACCTGGGAGTCTCCACTGTGACCTCCCTTCGGCTTGGGTCCCAGGCTCTGTGTCCTTTCCTCAGCACATCCTTTCGCATTAAAACCCAAGCTCTAGCCATCAGGGAGTAAAAGGTGTCTTTAGAGTAAACACTAGCCTCAGCACTTGCTTATCCTACTGATTAGCATTTTTAAATAATTTCTGCCCTCTGAATGATTCTCTGACCTCATTGCCAACTCAATCATGCTTCTAAAAATACCGGACACTCTCACACATTTCGTATCTTTCTATATGGAGAGAGGGTTTCTCTGAAAACTTGTTTCAAGGTTTTTCTGAAAATGGAAGTCTCTTCTTTGTCTATTCCCCAACTGGGCTATTTGCCATTTTCTTAACGATTGTAGGAGATCTCTCTATATTAGGGATATTACCTTTTTTCTATCATATGTGTTACAAATATTTCCTCCCAGAATAATTTTTGTCTTTTGACTTTGTTTATATAATTTTTTAAAACACAGAAATGGTTAATTTTTATGAAGTTAAATCTGTCCATCTTTTTCTTTATGGCTTTGGGTGTCGTACTTTACCTAATAAGGTATTGCTCATTCCTATATTTTATTTTAGTTTTTGACAGTTTTAAATATTACATCAAGTTTTTAGTCCAGCTGGAATTTATTATACACCATGTACAGAAAGGACCTAACTTTACTCAGACCAGAGGCAGAACCAACTATGCTGGTACCATTTAGTAAAGAAAATACTCAACCCACTGAACAGAAATGTACCTTTATTATGGATTAAGTTCTCACATCTACTTAGGTCTATTTTGGACTCTCTATTCTGGGCCAATGTTATATTCATGTGTTTTGGTGCCAAAATCCGCTTATTTTTATTGTAGTATCTTTAGACCTAAGTTTTAATATTTGTGAGGGTAAGTTCCTCTTCACTATTAGTTTTCAAATATTTTCCTGGTGATTCTTGATCATTTATTCTTCCTTCTAAATTTTAAAATTATCTTTCTTGTTCCCAAAGAGAATTTTTTATGATTCTTATTTGAGCTGCATTATATTTTATATTTATTTGGGAAGCATTTTGCCTTCCACCCCACATCCCTCCTGTTTTTTTTGGCTAAGTACATCTAGTTGAAATTGAAGAATTAATATGCTTCTGTGCATATGATATGCTGACTCCTGTGTAATGGTTTCATTTAGTTCTCACAACAATCTCTGTGAAGGGATCATCAACATGCACATTTGAGGTTAAGAAAGAGAAGTGCAAAGAAATTCAGAAATGTGCTCAAGAGCACTAGTTAAGAGGTGACAGGGATTTCAGCCTGGGCTTCTGTGTGCCATACCTTCAAGGTGATGCAGTGACCTGATTTTTTATTTTCAATGATTCTAGATCCATTTTCAGCCCTGAATTTTCAGGTTTGAGTGCTTGAGTTGTTAAACGAGTGATACTCAAATGTCCGTTCCGTACAGAATTAAAAAATCTGCTTTGACACCTCTTGGTACATGGATTTCATCTCAAATGAAACCATCTATCTTCTGTGTTCCAGACATTCCTCCTTTTCTCCTCTCTCCCCGCAGCTGTGTGGGGAGAGCCCCCTGCGTACAGGTGTCTTTCTGTGTTATTGTCCTGGGCAGCATCAGGGATCAAAGAAGAACCATGCTTTGCCCTGATGAACTCACACTGTAGTTCAGGAGCTATGAACACACATGGAATGGTAAAGACTGAAACACAGACTAAAGCATCAGCCGCAGGCTAGGCTCCTTGGTTTATGTTTCCATCCTCAGGTCCAGGCTACCAGTAGGTAAAGTATCTATTTGTAAAATAAACAAATAACTGAAATAACACAGGAGGTGAAGGGACAAGAGGGATATAAGTCGTCTTATTTTATATGTCGATGTAAAACAATTCTCTCAACTGAAAAAAAAAAAAAAAAAAAAAAAAGAAACTTAATTAGGAACACTCCCTACTGAGGTCAGATTCTTAAAATCATCTCTGAAACAAAGCAAGGACTTTTTACAAAAATGTTCTCCTGAAGATGAAAGGAGGTGACGTTCTGGGGCTCTGGACAGAAACAAAGGCAGCTCTTTGTCTCTCCCATTTGCCTTTTCCAGATTCCTGCCTAAGAAGAAGCCATTGTTCCGGGACAGGATCCCAGGAAAGGGCTTGGGGACATGTGGGTTGGTTCTTGCTCTACGGGGGCTGGTTTTTTCTTACCGCCTCTTTGTTTGCTCTGCTCTGAGGTCTGCACCTCAGAATATATACGCCTTGAATATATACACTGGTTTATTACTGGACCACTTATAGTGAATTAATTTCTAACTAATGAGATAGTATCTCCTAATTTATGGCTCTTAAATTTCCAAAATGTGATGCTTTGAAAGCTTGAAGGGAATTTAGCAATCATTTCATTCATTATTTCCCAAATTAATCCTTTGAAGATTGTATTCTTCATATTAATGGATTTTCCACTTACACACACACACACAAAAATGGAGAGAAGAGTTCTGCAGTCAAGAAAGTTTGGGGGTGCCAGATTTCTTTTTTTCACTAAAGAATTATCTTTAATGGAGGGCTTTTCAGGGCTCTTAATGCCGTAAGATACATTTGAATTGCATAGAGAGGGCTGCAGTCAGAATTTCCTTATTTAACCCTGGGAATTTTTTTCTTTTCTTTTTTTTTAGTTTCACTATCTTCTTGGAGTAGTGTTACACAGGACCCAGTTTGGAAAATCTGATCCAGTCCAATCCTCTCGTTTTGCAAATGAAAGATCTGAACCCCAGATCAGGAAAGGACTTGCTCAAAGTTTTCCAATTAATCGGCTAAGTCTGGAATTCCTGGCTCTGAATGTGGGGCTCTTTCAATCAAATAGACTGTTCTTTCTGAGTCAGAGCAGGATCAAAGGTGGACCCAGTTAATATCTGGGTGATATGTGAAATAAACAGAAGATCATGAATGGGTTTGCAAAACAGGACAATGGGAGGATTGGATGGCTGTTGTGAGCCTAGGAGCAGGATTTGCCAGCCTGGATGGTGGGGGCGGGGGCTGTGGGCTCACCTTCTCTCGGAGTCCCCTCCCCCGCCCTTAAGAGCCCTCTGTGTCTGTGACACAGCTCTGTGACTCTGTGACGCGGGCCCGGAACCCCAGTCCCCGCGCTCATTCCCAGTGCCCAGCTGCTTGAGGACACAGTGCACCTGAGATCATAGAAAACGTCTCCTGTTCTGAGAAGGCTTAGTGCCCCCATGGCTGAATTCAAGCTTGACTTCCTAGAACATCAATTTGGTCTTCTATTTCCCTTGGGCATGGGGCTTCTGCTTCTGTTTTTCTATGTCCTACAAAAGAATTCATTTTTATCTATATTGAAGAAAAATGGAGACATACATCAGGTAAGGAAAGCCTGAGTCTTAATTCTCGTTTTCTTCCTGCCTTTCTAAATCAAATATTTGGTACAGTTCTAATCTGCGATTGGAACTGTAAGGGAAGAATAGAACACCATCCTTTTAGGGGGCAGGCCAGATGGTGCTGGGATTACAGGTAGGGACTAGAACTTTCGAGTAAGGCTCACAGCCTATCTAAGTGTGGCAGAGAGCTCCAAGATAAAATCCCAGATAGGGTGATTCAGCAGCCATGGATTGGATTATTACAAGAGTTTGGGATACCCACTTCTTTTCTTCCTCAATCGCCTTCCATTGCAGGTTTCTCTGGGCCAACCATGTCCTTCTTTTGTGTTAGGGCTCAGCTAGAGAGCAATGCTAAGCCTCTGAAAGCCTCCGATCAGATGTTCCACTAAACATCTCCAAAGGGAAGGCTCGTGGAAGGAGATAAGAACTTGGGGCACTTCAGATTCTCTGTTTGACCCAGCCATGACATTGGAAGGATGGAGCTGGGCAATGGGTCTTACCCACTGGCTGGTATAAGAGGGAGAGTGTGATGGTTTGAAGCTATGTGGACTGCTCAGGCCTGTCCACAGTAGCCTTCTCCTGTGGCAGGTATGTGCCAGCCACCTTCCTACTCACTTCTTTCCATGCAGAGAGCCCTTTCTCTGGGGAGACCTTGCAACCAAGCACATGAAGGCTGGTGGCCTCTTTTTCCTCTGCCCTGATGTCCAGGAGCTCCTGGAGCAATGTGCCATAGAATGGATCCCCGGATTCGGGAGGAAAAAGAAAAGGCAGGACCATTTCCAAAATACTGAGGCCAGACTACAAACAATTCTGGGGATAGCTAAGATCACTTGCTGCTGAACAGGACACCAGAGTCAACACTTCTGGAGCACCAAAGGCAAAGCAGAGGAGCTGCACTGTCCTCAGCAGCCTCAAATCCCAAGACCATGGGGAGAAGAGGGAGATCCATTTGCAGCAGAAATGGAGCCAACTCTTCTGGGGTCCCCCCCCACCTATGCATTGTGAGTCTCTGGTGTCTACTGACCTGGCTTCTGATTCCAATCCCCACCCCCACCCCCACCCCTAATATTCCTTTATTCAAAGGAATCTCTAATGCCTCCCAGTCCAACTGCAGGCTAAAGAATCGCCACTGTTTCTCCAGTCCCAGCCTCTACTCCACCTGCCTCCCTAAGGCCCAGCTCCAGCCCTTGCATGGACCCCTGCACCAATAACAGCCTTATTTCACGTTCAGGTCCAGCCCTGGCCCACATTCAATCCTCTTAGCCACTCCCACTGTATTCACTTCCATCCCAGATTAAGAGTCAATGGAGTGGCCTTCCTCAGAGCTCAGAATGAAGTACAGTCTCTCACCTAGACTGAAATTCAGCACCTGCAATGGGATTGGTTGCAAAAGTAGCTGGAAAGTTTGTGGGGTTCACCGTCTGTGGTCTCAAGACCTCAATAAGCCTTGTCCTCCAGCCTCAACCTCCTCCAGTGTAACCTGACCTGTGTGCCAGTCTCCATCCTTCCTGGAGAATTTCCTATCAGCAGTGAGATCTGGAAGTACCCGGAGCACCACCTTCAAAAGAGAGTCACCCAACACTGTATGTGCCAGGTCCACAGGAACTGAGAGCCTTGGGCCCTGATGCATCAGCAAGACGTAATCTGGCACATCAAGGTCAAGACGTGGCCTGGCATGGTCCTCTGTGCTTATGGGCCAAAAAAGGAGAATCTAGTGTCTTCTGAATTCTGTAGTTTCTGTTGAGAAATTAGCTGTTAATCTTGTTGAAAATTCCTTGTACATGACAAGTCACTTCTCTCTTGCCAGTTTTAAGATTCTGTCTTTGGCTTTACACAGTATGATTATATTGTCTCTCTGTGCATCTCTTTGAGTGTACCCTTCTTGGAGTTCATTGAGCTTCTTGGATGTGTAGATTCATGTCTTTCTTCAAATTTGGAAGTGTTTGGCCATTATTTCTCCAATTATTCTTTCTTACCTTTTCTCTCTCTCTTCTCCTTCTAGGACTCCCATTATATGTATATTGTTATGCTTGATGGTGACCTACAGGTCCCTTAGGCTCTGTTCACTTTTCCTCATTCTTTTCTCCTCTCTGCTCTTCACACTGGATAATTTCAATGGACTTATCTTCAAATTCATTGACTCTTCTGCCTGCTCAAGTCTGCTGGTGAATGCCTTTAATGAATTTTTCATTTCAGTTATACTTTTCAGCTCTAAATTTTCTATTTGGTTCCTTTTTATAATTTCTACCTCTATTTTTTTTACAAAGAAAATATTTTTATTTGTATATCAAAGACTCTAAGAAATGATGACGTAAGGTTAACAAAGTTGATGTCAAGACAAGTGTCTTATTTAGGTTTGAAAGCTACAGATGATCCTCACTGAATCTTAAGCATGATATGTCCACTTGAGTTTCAATTATGGTTCCCTTCCACTAGTCCTCATTATCTTATTCTCTATCTGGTGAGACGTCATTCCCTTGGTTTCCTTTAGTTATTTGTCCATGGTTTCCTTGAACTCCTTGAGCATATTTATGACAGTTGATTTGAAATCTTTGTCTATTAAGTCCAATGTCTGGACTTCCTCAGGGACAGTTTCTATTAATTTCTTTTTCTTGTGACTGGACCATGCTATCTCATTTATATGATTGAAAACTGGACATTTTGAATAATTTGGTAAGTCTGGATATCATTCTCCCCTTCCCCAGAATTTATTTTTGCTGCTTATTGTGGGTTATAGTTTTGTTTGGTGACTTTTCCAAACTGTTTTTAAAGACTGTATGCTTTGTCAGATTTTTCTTTCAACACTTTAAATGTGCCTTCCTACTACCTTCTGTTTTCTATGGTTTCGATCGAGAAATCAGCTGTTAATCTTATTGAAACCATGAGTCACTTCTCTTTTTTCAGAGTATTTGATATACTCTGAAGTCTCTGTTCCATTATCTTAGTAATAGGTAGCAATTTTGACAGAGCCAAAAAAAAAAAAAGTTAAAAAAAACCTCTCCCAGTCTTTACAGATTGGTTGTGTGTTGGGCCACTCCTTCAATGCTTCAGTGCTTAGTCAAGCCATTTACAACTCTGTCTTAGCCTTTCCTTCCTGTTTGCGTGGAGCCTAAAGATCAGCCAGAGGTGAAAGCGTAGGGTCTTCTCAGGTCTTTTCTGAGCATATGTCCTGTCCTGGGCATGCATATGGGGTTCTAGATTCCCGATAACACCGGAGCTTCTCAAAGCCCTTCTTCTCCAAAATGTCTCAATCCCCAGCTTTTCCTTCCAGGCTTTTCAGCATGTCTGTTGTTTGCCCCACTGATATCCTTTGTCCCAGGTGGCAGGGGCAAGTTCATTTTTGTTTCAGTGCTTTTGAGACACGCCCTCTGCCCTCCATGCAGCAACCACTCCACCTTGACAGAGCTTCAAGTTAAGTGAAACAAAGGGAGGCCCTTTGCATTTAAGTTAAAACACCACAAAGCTCTCCTGCCATCCATGTTGTAGTCACCTTTCTCTTAATGAAGCATTTGTTTGGTTGCTTTAAACATTTGACTTTGTTCCAGAGACTTATGATGAGGTTGATTCTGATAGTTTTTGCAAGGTTTTTTGTTTGTTTGTTTTTGCATGCTTTTTGGTGTGTGTGTATTTGTGTGTGTGTGTTGTTTCTGTGGAGGAACAGGCCCCCGGAGTTCCCTACTCTGACACTTTTGCTGATGTCACTCTGGAAAAAGTTTAAGTATATTTGGAACAACTTGGGTATGTTAATCTAGACTTTCAACTAAATGTTATGAAACCTTAATACAGATCAAGTATTTCTGATAAATATTTAGTGCTTGAAATGAAATGTGCCCTAAGTGTAAAATGCACGCTAAATTTTTGAGGACTTAGTAAGAAAAAAACAAGTAGAATATCTCTTTAATACTTTTATACTGAATCCTTGTTGAAATAATATTTTGTATATATTCTCCTCCTGCAGGCCTCACCAGTGCCAGAAGGAGCCCACGAAGTCTCAAGCAGAGATGCCGTCTGAGAGCCCAGCACCCCTGAATTCACCTCAGGCTCCAGCGCTGTGGAGGTCACAGTCAGCGCCCTGCCCGTATTCCCTCAACCCCTTTATCTTTTGGGGCACATTGGCCTGGACCCTGTGGACATTCACTCCCAGCTGCCATGCACTGCATCTCTGTCAAGGGCTGCCCCGCGGCTGCAGGAGCCCACTTTGCCTGGATGTGTGTCCCGGGACTCGCCTGCCCAACAGAGGACAGTCTAGGAGAACAAATCAGCCAGCTCCCTGGCTTCTTGTGGTTTGTCTCTGAGGTAGGATCCAGAGCTCTAAAATTGTGCTCGGTGGGACTCAAAGTTCTCTGTAGGCCTGAGCCTGCCCTCACAGCCTAGCTTGAATTCTTCCACTTCTGCTCCTGCTTCTCCACTCCCCTACCAGTTTTTTTTCCCCCTAGGAATGGGAATAAATCACATTCATGGAAATTCTTGTCTCAAGGTCTGCTTCCAGGGAACCAACCTGGCCACTCGTTATTCTTCCTAGTAGTGGTGGAATCACAAGAGGCTCTGTTTAGCACTAGCCGTGTCCCGCGTAGCGCCGAATACCTAAAGGGTGGGCCCTGCTATCATACCCATTTTACAGCTGAGAAAATCGAGGCCCTGAGGGTCAGGGTAGGAACCAGACATCCTTGTCCTCCCTCTTCCCACTGCACTGTGGTGAGGTCTGGAAGCCAGTGCCACCTCCCTCAGCTTCCCCTGCCTCCTTGCCCTGCTCCTTGGGACCCAGGCCATCCTTTTCTATTCTTTCTCCAACCACACACCCCTAACATTTTTATCTACCCACCAGGCTCTGCTCAAAACCAACTCTCAGGAAGTGGCTGTGGCTCAATCAGTAGGGCTCCCGTTTACCATATGGGAGGCCCCGGGTTCGGTTCCCGGGGCCTCCTGGTGAAGGCAAGCCCGCCCGCACGGCGTGGTTAGCTGACCCAGCGAGCACAAGCAGCAAGGGGGGTGGATAAATGAATAAATAAATAAAATCTTTAAAAAAAAAAAAAAAAAAAACCAACTCTCATACCGGGTGAAGCCAGTCTCCTTTCTTTTCAGTGAGACTCTACCTTGACCTTGAAACCTGGTGCCCCACATCACCCAGTGAGGCCGGGCCAGCTTTGGCCTGAGATCAAATGAGATGATGACACAGTAGGGAGCATTTGTCACTGGCGTTTCTCCCGCTCCTGCCAGCCAGGCTGTTTTGTAACTTGCTCCCCTGGACCTCTGACCTGCTGTCAACTGGAGCCTGGTTTTAGTGAAGCAAAATACAGACTTGGCAATAACGGACAGTTTCTGTAAAAAGCCTGTTTGGAACAGAGAGAAATGGTGGGATGTCAAAGCTGAAACAAGTTGGGTCAGGCTGGGAAATGCAGCACGGCAAGTTGGATCACAGCCTCGGAAACAATGCAGGGAAAGGGTGACCCACCTTTCTAGGCTAGATGTTTTTGTCCTGGTGTCTGACAGGTTTCCACGGTTCAATCTCAAGTACAGCCTCCATGTGCATTAAAAACAGCTCTTGTCAACCAAGCGAATAGCGTGGCTTAACTTACTTGGTCTCTGCAGTGAGCTGGATGGTGGCCTCCAAAAGATGGAAGCACATTCTAATCCCCGGAGCCTGGTTATGTGACCTTATTTGAAAAAGGGCTTGGGAAGCGGCTGTGGCTCAATCAGTAGGGCTCCCGTTTACCATATGGGAGGCCCCGGGTTCGGTTCCCGGGGCCTCCTGGTGAAGGCAGGCCTGCCCACACGGCGTGGTTAGCTGACCCAGCGAGCACAAGCAGCAAGGGGGGGATAAATGAATAAATAAAATCTTTAAAAAAAAAAAAAATTAAAAAAAAAAAAGAAAAAAAAAGAAAAAGGGCTCTTTGCAGATGTAATTAAATTACAATTCTCGAGGTGATATCATTTTGCATTATTGGGGTGGGCCCTAAATCCAATGACCCACAGAGGAGAGACACATGGAGGAGAAGGCCATGTGAGGATGGAGATTGGATACAGCCACCAGCCAAGGAATGCCCAGAGCCATGAGAAAATAGAGCATCAAGGAAGTTTCCTCCCCTAGAGCCTTCAGAGGAAGCCCCGCTCTGCTGACACCTTGATTTCAGACTTCCTGGAAAATAAAATTTCTATTGTAAGTCACTCATTTTGTGGTAGTTTGTTACAGCAGCCACACAAAGCCAATACAGTCCCCCAAAACCCTGGGAAGGAGGCTGTTATCTCCCATTTTGTAGAGGAAGAAACTGAGGCATAGAGAGATTGGATAAACTAAGGTCCCAAAAGGTAGGAAAAGGCGGTGCCAAGACAGAAGACCAGGAGAACTGGCAGCTGCCTGGGCTGGCCCCTGCTCTGGTGGATGGCTAGAATGCACCTGAAATGAAATTCTAATCCCATTTTGCAGATGGATAAATTGAAGTAACTGTGGAGGAATTGTCAGGGGGAAAATCCAAAAACTTGAATGGCACATTCAGATTCATGAGCTGCTCCTGGGCACTTTATTTTAACTCATGCTCACAACCAGCTAGAGAAGTAGCTGCAGTGATGCCCATTTTCCAGATGTGAACATTGAGATGGTAGCTCTTAGAGGGTAGAGGCTGTTCACCATTGCTACCTCGAGACACACCCAGAGCCTGCACAAGCTCAACAAATACTTGGAGATGAGAGTAGCTCAGAGAAGTGCAGTGACATGCTCCAGGCACCAAAGTCCAGAAATGTAGGACCAAGGACTCAAGCCTAGGTTTCTAATACAGTGCCTGTGTTTTTCTCGTGCTGAATAAATGCTAAGCTCTATTGTACAGACCGTGAGAATAAGTCAAGGTTAGGGAGACACCGGAGAGAGTGTTGAGGCAGCTTTGGGATGGTGGGGCTTATGCCAGGCCTTGAAGGGTGGAAGAGTTTAGATAGAAGAGACAGGCAGAAGATATGAACTGATGCCCAGTATGGCATTGCAAGGGTCTAGGGACAGAAAGTAGGCCGAGAGCAGGGCCGGGGAAGGGGACCAGATCGGCTCTGCAGCCTCCCACCCGCTGATACTCTCTGTGCACCCTTCTACCCCCCCGGGTTGACAACACCAGCAGGCCTGAACCAAACACATGGCCTGCTGTTCCAGGCCTTTTTCATCAAAAGTCAGAAGGTAACTCCACAAGGTAGACCTGTTAGCAGGGCAGGTCATGCTAGTGCATGCTATTTCACACATTTCCCAGGAGCCCAGGAATGTTGGCTCGATTTGCAAAGCCAGCCCTCTGCTTGGAGGCAGTGCTCAGGAGGCGGAGATGTGCTTTCTTTCCTTCTCCTGAGTCTGTTTTTACCGTAGAAGAGCTGCTGTTCTCATGAGAGCTGTTTTTGAAAGGGGACAACGTGAGTTTTGAAATTTCTCTTCCTAGCCTTTGATAATCTCTTTCGAGAAAAAGCTTTTCCTCTCTGCTGTTTACCCCTTTGCCCCTGCCCTTCACGGAAAGGATGCTTTTCTGAACATCAAGAGCAGGAGATGGTCCGGGGGAGAATCCTTGCCAAGAGGCAGGATCTTGGGGTTCTAGTCTAATTTTGCCTTGGTTTGGACTTGTGAGGACAAGCTTGGGTGCTGAAGTCAGGGTCAAGCACCAAGGTCAAGTCCCAGCTAGGCTCTTTCCTGGCTCGTGGTCTGGGCCAAGTGGCTTAACCCCTCTGTAAAACGCTTTCACCAGTCCTTGGCAGTTTCCTCGTCTGTAAAATGGGGATAAGAGTACATGAATCATAGATCCTTTTGAGGAAACAATGAGCTAGCGCACCTAACAGGGCTTGGTACATATAGTGAATGCTGAGTGCTTGGTCGTTAGCGCCTGCCTCACCGTTGGGGAGAAGGGAAGGAAGGCACCCCTCCCTCCTTCACTTGCTCCACCCAGCCACGTGGCCAGGCCTCCAGGTTCCAGCCCAGGTCAATCTCACTCCCTCATGCAGTCTCTTATTGCTGGAATTCTCATCGCTCTACTCCCTGCAAGCCTGGCTGCTTTACATCTTTGGATTTGGATGAAATGCACTTTGCTTGTCCTGACCCTCACTGCACCCCTACCCCCCAATCTCTGATGATCTAGTTGATCTGATTACTTCTACTGTCCTTGTCCACCACTAGATGGCATGTTCCATGTGGGCAGGGATCCCGGATCTCCAGTCCATTTTCGATCCTCCACCACATACCCAGTGATTATTTGGTAACAGGTATTAACTCAATGAATATTCAATTAGTATTTATTGACTTAATGCTACCCCATTTCTGACTCTGGGGAAGTGATCCGACCCTTATGAGATTCCATCTAATCCATAAGAAATTTGATGTTTTCCCCATACCAGTGAATGATCAATGACCAGGGTTGATGGGAAAGCAAAGGCAGCAAGCTGCGATGGAAAAATGGCCTCTTGCTGCCCTCTTGTGGCCAAAATGACAAATGGCACCTCATCATTTGTTCTGTTTCTAGTTCTGGCGAAAGCAGTCCATTTTAGCAGAATAAAACTTCAAGAGGAAAAAGAAATATCGTCTGCTCTTCCAGGATCTCATTGCAAGTATTCAGTGGCTGAAAAAAAAGGCCACGTCTAATAAGAATGAATACATTGGAGTACACCCAGTGCTAAATTCTGGCATGTGGGAGGTAGCAAAGGCCTGGGTGGGACCGATGCCACCACCTACTCCCTCGGTGAACTTGGGCATGGTACAACCCTCACTGAGCCTCCATTTCCACGTCTGTGAAGTGGGCATAATATCTTCCTCCCAACTGTTGTAAAGATTAAATAATGTAAAGTGCCTGGCATATAGGGGGATCTCAGTAACTTTATATAAATGAAATGTACTTAGAGACATGAAGGAAAGTGTTGCAGCCCAGAAGAGAGAGGACCATACATTGTGTGTGAATGAGAAGTGCTATATCCTGGAAAAAATAAATAAATAAAATCCTGAACTTGGAGTCGGGGCCTGGAATCTAGATTTAGTTCTGACATTAACTAGCTGTGTGACCCTGGCCAAGTCATGTCATCTCTCTGGCCTCAATTTTGTCATCTGTGATATGGGAGGTGGGATAACAGAATCATCTAGAAAGCACTCAGCTTCCAGTAACAGAAATCCCAAAAGACAGTGACTTAATCCTGGGGTCAGCAAACCACGACCCCATGGCCAAATGCAGCCTGCCACTCTTTTTGTACAGCACATGAATGGTTTCTACAGTTCAAATAATTGAATAAAATGTAAAAAGGGAAATATTTCTTGACATGTGAAAACTATAAGAAATTAAAATCTCGTGGTCTATAAATAAATTCTGTTGGAGCACAGCCATGATCATTCATTCATGCATTGCCTATGGCTGTTTTCTCGCCACAATGGCAGGTTGGGCAGTTGTGACAGAGACCGGCCAAAGATATTAATCTGGCTAATTACAGAAAAAGGTTGCAGACTCTGAAGAAGCTCAAAATGACAGGGTTCTGTGACTATATTCCTGCCATTCTCTTGGCCTCACCTTCTTGCCCACAAGATGGCAGCCTCAGTCCCATGAGTCACACCTGCCCACATCCCAAATTCAAGACAGGAAGGAAAATGCAGAGACAAAAGACTTCTTCCCACCAAAGCTCTTTAATCCAGGAAGAAAATATTTCCCAGAAGCCCCGCAGGCGCCTTCCCCTATCCCATTGGCCAGAGCTAGGTCACATGGCTAACCCTGGACCAATCACTGGGCAGGGTCTTTAGCTGCACTTCCCTCTGGGATTGGAAAGAACCTTCCTTTCCTGAGATAAAGCCGTTTTACACAAACAAAATCCGGGTTCTGTTGGCAGGGAAGAAAAGGGGCAGTGGATATTGGTTAGGCCACCCAGAATGTCTGCCCAAACCACTAAGAGCCTTTGCGCTGCTAACATCTCCAGTTTCCACATATGTGATCCACGTTAAATGTGAATGCTTTTTGGTGACACATTTCATTGGCTCGAATGAACTCCCTGGAACTCAGGATGTAGTTGTGAACTGTTTTCTTCATTTAGAATTTTTTGATCCGCCCTTAAGTTTTCCTTGGTTTGAGGGTTTGCAGTTAACGATGTTTCTCAACGTCAGTCCTTCATTCCGGCCCCTCCTCTGCCTACATGGTGGCGAACTAGGCAAGAGACAGAATTTCCCGGGGCATCTGCCTGCTCATGGCAAAACCAAAACAGAATAAAGAGTTCAACAGGGGGGTTTACACTGAAGCCCTGTTTGGCCTGTGAGGAGAGAAGGCGCAAGCTCTTGAATTGTTTTTCAGCCCTATACTGTTCTGAAGAAATTGAATGAAACGTAGAGAGGCCTCCTGCAATGCAGCTACAGTTTGCTATAGTTGGTGGGAGAGGGAGCTGTCTTCAAGTACCAAATGGAGACACTTCTCTATGTGAATCGAGAAGTAATTTCATAAGGACTCCAATCTGAAGTTATATCCTCCTCGTTGTTAGAAAGATGGAGAGTGCAGTTACAGATAAAAAGGAAATGCCATGGAAATGGAAGGGAAGCCAAAAGAGCCCGCACAGCAAATAAAATATGGGGTCCGAGGTCCCAAGAGAGGACCGCAGTCCTAATACACATTCTCTAGCCAGAAGGCAGATAGTGGCTTAGAAAGAAAATGGAGAAAATGGGTGGCAGGCTACAATGCTGCTGAGAAGCCATGTCCTGAACCTCATCTACGTTTGGGAGTGGGTTTTCTGATGGAGGAGGTTTTTTGAGCATTATATACCTGGTGTTTTTTTGTTTTGTTTTGTTTTTTGTTTTTTTACATGCTAAGGGAAAACTGGTGAATCCAAGTTCCCCCAGATGAGAGGGGTGGGGCTCACTCCTAACTGTCAGGATTCAAAGAGAATGAAAGGATGGATATATTGTTCTGTGATTCCTGTGCCTTGGTTTCTTCATCTGTAAAATGGAGACTTTAGTGCATGTGTGGCTGGCTTAATGCCCATTCCAATTCCCCACTAGACTGCCTCCTGGATTGTAGAAGCTGGAAAGCTGAAAACCAAGTTTCTCAGATTCCTTTGCAGCTTGGAGTGTAGTCATGTGGCCTGGCTTCTGCCTACCAGTTGCCCTCACTTAGGACTCACATGTGGATATGAGCAGTGTAAGAAGATGGCCGCCTGCTGGGCATCTGGAACTTCTGGAAAGCACAGAGGCAGAGGTGTTGCGTCTTCTGGGGACCACTGTGAGGAATTTTGCACATCCAGTCTCGAGCATCATGGTGGCTGAGTGGCAGGTGTCCACGGCAAAGGGATTTCTGTTAGAACTATCTGCGATGAGTTTGGGCATTTTCAGGTTCTCTTTGACCCAGGAATTTTCCAGTCCTATTCTAGGTGTGATACCAAACTCAATTCTTGGGTCCTCCCAGAAAGTCCCTAAGGTACCTAATAAACTTTAATAAATCTCTCTTGGCATGAACTCAGTAACATGGGCTCTGTTGACTGCAACTAAGGGCCTTGGCCTTGACCACACAGGAAGTGTCAGATCAGTGTCTGACACGTGGGATGTCCTCACTCTGAGTTAGCAAACCTCCTGTATTATTGGAATAGTCTGCAAAGGGAATCACATGTGTGTTCTTGTTTAGCAAACATGAGTTTTAGAGCCCATCAGTTTCTCTCCATCTGAACTCTCAAAACCCTTCTCCGCGGGTGGAAAGCTTAATCTTGCCAATTCAAGGTAAACTGTCACTGACAGGTTTTCTCAAACTCAGTCAATTAAGGCTCCTTCCTCTCTCCCTGCTCTTTGGGGGCTGAGATCTGACGTCCTCCTGACATCTGGCGCCTGCTTCTCCCCATCATCTGGTTCCATCTGTCTAGGGCAGCCAGGCTGATGTAGTTTGCCTGGTCCGTGCACTGACCCTGACATCTAATGCTTCTGCATTCACGGCTGTCAAATGTGCTGCCACTCTGGGCTCCCTTCACCGAGTCCCCAAATGCCACTCTACATTCCTTCTCCCAGTCACCAGACCTGACAAGTTCCCTGCCAGCTCTTTACCATTTTTGTGCTCTTCCTTGAGATTCTATAACATCCTCAGATCCTCTTCCCTGTCACTCCAGGGTAAAGGTTTGGGGACAGAGGAGTCTCCAGTCCTCTCAGTGGTGGCTCCATCATGGGACTGCTCCCAGTACAGTGCTTCCCCCTGGGGGGGAGGGGGGGACTTCACTTGGGGAGAGAGGCATGGGTCCCCTCTGCTCTAGGGCCTCCAACCTTCCCCCAACCCAGCCCTTCTCACAGGTCTGCTGCCATCTAAGTTCTAGCCCCATACTATCCAATCCTCTTCCTCCCACCTTCAACTTGAACACTTGTCTCCTCTGGAGCTGGAACATTGCTCTCTGACCATCAAACATTCTTTCCTACCTACTCCATGATATACAGTATAAAGCCTATGTTCTGAGTCCTTTAGATTCTTGGTGTTTTGTGGCTTTAAAAAATGCTTCCTTCTCACAAAAAAAAAGCCGGACTTTTTCAACTTTGTTCAAGAATTTCTATATCAAACTCTTTTGAAATACTCACTAAGGACCAAGCACTTTGTGTGTGTGTGTGTGTGTGTGTGTGGTGGGGAATCAGTGCACAACAGCCTGACAGACAAGCTTGCATTCTAGTTGGGGGTGGTTGAGTAATACATGTATACTTCTAATGCTTATGCATTTCCAGATAATGATAATCCTTGCATAATCCCCAAAGGGGTAAGGAGATTGAGTGGATAGTGCTTCGTTGAAGAGGATGTTCAGGAAGGCCTTGAGGGGCACTTGAACCTAGAAGAATCCCATCAGGAAAGGGGTCAGGTCAAGGTCTCCAAAGGAAGGAACAGCAAGTGCCAAGGTCCTGAGGCAGGAATAAGTTTGGCAAGGTCGAGAGGCAGAAAAAAGGCCAGTGGGTCTATAGAATTGTGAAAAGAGGGAGAGTGGGGGAAGATGACGTCAACAGATTACTAGATCAGATCTTTTAAGACTCTGTAGACCACACAGAAGGTTCTAGATTAGTTTCTTAAACCTTTGAGAGTTTAAGCACAGAAGAGATTTGCATTTTAAGATCATCCTAATTGCTGTAGAAGAATGGTTGATTATCAAAGGATGAGAGAGCATGAGAAAGCAGGGAGAAGGTCACTGCAGCAGTCCAAGTGAGTGATGGGGGTGGCCAGCACATGGAAGATGAAGATGGTAAGAAGTGGATGGATTCTTGGGGAAAGGCTGCAGGGATTGCTGCTGGACTGATTGAGAGGGACATGAAGGAGGGCGATCGAAGTTGATGGCCATGTATTTGACTTAAACCCCCAAGTGGCCCCTGGGAAGCAGGACCAGTTTTACAGAAGAGGCCATTCTTCAGCTGGGGCATGAGTTTGCTCAATGGGGAAGAGATGGGCAGAAGAACCAGCCCAAATGCTCTTATATAAAGAGCGTCTGTGTGTGTGTGTATGAGTGTGAGTATGTGTGTGTGCTGGGATCACTTGGCAGACCTACCTCCCTCTCCCTCCCTAAAACACTCCAGTGCCCAGCAGGCTCGGCTGGGAGCACTAACCACCGGCCACATCAGCCTGGCTTGCTCATCACAGCTAATTGCTAATGCCTGCACCCACAGCTTGCTCACCAATCGTCAGGCACAGCTCTAAATGTTCTACTAATATTGAGATCAGTGCTCCTTATGAATATCCACATTCTACAGATGAGGACATTGCGGTTCAGAAAGGGGAGGTGAGTTGCCCAAGGTCACCCAGCTAGCGGGCAGCAGAGCCACAATTTGAACCTGGGTCATCTGATTTGTGAGTTTAGGCTTATCACCACCTTATTCCGGACATGGTGAGGGAAGGCAGAGTGGTGGGGCAGGATGGAACAGGGAGCTGAGGGAAGAAGGGTGCTGAGGGAAAGCACTAGGGCGATAGGGACGGGATAGTCAGCTCTGTGTAAACCTGCCCCTGACAGAGGAAAGTCCCACCCACAAGGGAGGAGTCAACCACCCAAGACCGAATACCTGCAGGCAATAGATAAAGAGAAGCCCATTTGTGCCCCCACCCCTGACCCCCACCCAGGCCAGCAGACACTCAGAACCAACGAAAATGTTGTGTTTCCAATCCTCCTTCTGCATACTCAGAACCAATGAGAATATTGTAACTCACAAGCCTTCATTTACATGGAGGAAGGAACGGGGGCAGGGCAAGGCCAGCCTTAAATAAGGCTCATCTCCCCTTGAGCACCCTGCACCCAAGCCTTGGGTGCCTGCTCTCACTTTCCTTCATCTCTCATTAAACCCTTTACTTGCTTGCCTACCCTGTGGCACATCTCTGAGTTCTTTCTTGCTACATAGCCAAGAACCTGGAGACCCCCCCCCCCCGCCAGTGACAGCGGGACAGAGGGCTCCACAGCTTGTTTACTTTTCAATGCCTCTAAATGTAAACACCCTTAGCAAATTGCCTGGCACATATTAAGTGCTCAATAAATTATAATAATTATTTTTGTCAATGCCCAGGAACCAGGCAGGCTACAGTGCTCCCGAACTCCGAAGCTTTTGCAGAGGACGCAAGTTGGGAGAAAATTGATTTGTATCAGATGCCAACCTGTCAAACATAACTGGCAAGAGAAGAGAGAACAGACAGAGTGTGTAAGTCTGTCTAATTCTCTTCACTTGTCACACTATTTCAGTTTGAGAGTGAAAACTCAGCAAAAAAAAGAGGATGTTGTCTGCCCACAATTTTGTAGTTTACATTCTTTTCACTTATTGGAAAGGAAAAAAAAAAAAAGACCAAATGTTAAAGGTGTGAAAGAAACCAAAAGACAAGAACCAATGGGGGGAGGGTGCTGTCAGGAACCAGATTGTCAGTTACGTGGAAATTGAGAAATGCAAATGACGTGGAGCCTTTTTCAACTACCTGGCACCCCACATTGGACCTGATTACTGCTTTGGGGAGGAGAAAATGGGATGTGAGAAATCTGCAAAGCATGATCACTAAAACTTTGGAGGGAAATGCAACCCCAACACAAAATGAGCCTGGGGCAGGGCTGGCGGGTGGGGAGTGACTAAATCCCCCCTCTCCCCAGGAGAGGGACCATCTGGGGACTGGTGTCTCTGTAATAACAAGGATTCAGAGGAAATATTACCCGCTCTATGGGGCCACAGACGGCCTGCACAGGGAAGTTGTGGCTACAGGGCCAGGCGTGAGAAAGTTAGAGGGACAGGGTTGGAGCTGCACGGAGCAGGGAGTCAGCTCAGCAGCCCCAGAGGGGGCAGCTCAGGCCCAGTTCCAGCTGCCCCAGCGATGCTCTCTTCACTCAGCAGGATCTTGAGCAAGGCCAGCTGGAATCCACACCAAACCAGGGAAGAGCAACCAGAGAAAGAAAAAGAAAGCGGCCGGTTAGGGGCAGAAGTAACCACACTTCAACCCAGCGACCCCAGGAGGGAGTTTTTCATCAGCAAGTGGGGCCCATAAGAATCGCCCCTCTGGGAATGATACGCTCACTAAGAAGGGGGTGGAGACGATGTCCTAAATCAGGACAAGTAATAGACGTTCTAGGCTTTGCAGATCCTCAGCTGTGCCCGTGTAGTGCAAAATTAGCCACGGATGATACTCAAGCAAACGAGCGTTTCTGTACTCCAGTACAGGTTTGTTTAAGGACACTTGTATCAGTCAGGATTCTCTAGGGGAAGAGAACAGGATACAGTATATACCTAAAGAGATTTATTTTCAGAAATTGGCTCATGCAATAGTGGGGGCTGGCAAGTCTAACATCCATAAGGGAGGCCAGCAGGCTGGAAACTCAGGCAAGAGTTGATGTAGCAGAATTTCTTCTTCTCTGGGAAACCTCAGTCTGGTAGGTTGAATTATGTACCACCGAAAAACAGGTTCTTAGCCCTAATTCCCATGGGTGTGAGCCCCTCTTAAGTAGGACCTTTTAGCGGTGGCCCACTGAATCAGGATGGGTCTGAATCCTATTACTGGAGGCCGTCTAGACAAGGCCAGAGGGAGAAAGACCCCAAGGAGTGGAAGAAGCTGGAAGTCAATGGAACCCAGAAGAGAAAGAAGATGTCGCCATGTGATGGAAAAGCTAAGGATCCAAGGATCACCAGCAGCCTGCCCTAGAATGCCACAGTCTCCTAACCTCAAAACCACGAGCCCATAAATTCCTTTTGTTAAGCCAATCCGTTTTATGGTGTTTGTTTTGGTAGTTAGGATACTAAGAAACTCAATTTTCTGCTTTTAGGGCCTTAACTGATTAGATGAGCCCCAAGGGTTATCAAGGGTCATCTCCTTCACTTAAAGTCAACTGATTGCAGATGCTAATCCCATCTACAAAATACCTCCAGTATTTGACCAATGGCCAGTGTTTGACTAAATAACTGGACACCAAAGCCTGGCCACGTAGACACACAAAATTTTTTTTTTTTTCTTTATTTATTTTTTGTTTCTTTATTTAACACACAAAACTAAAATTGGAATTTCTTAAGATTTTCATGTGTCATGAAATACTATAATTCTTTTAATTGCTTTCCAGTCATTTAAAAATGTAAACACCATTCTTAGCTCACAAGCCTCACAAAAACAGGCGTGGGTAGATTTGGCTCAGAGGTGGAAGTCTGCCAACCCCTTCCCTTGAAGGTTCAGGGACACAGAGGGCAAGGGAGGGAGCCAACACCACAAGGAAGGGGAGAGAAGGCCTGGGGGCTTCTTGGGGGCTCCTCAAGGGCCCTCCATGCGCCTGGCTTTAGGGAAGTTGTTCCTTTCATGGCCACAGCCACCCTCCAGGCTGAGAGTCCTTCCTGCACATGAGGGTGGTACTGACACAGAGTGACAAGAGCCTGCCGGGTAGAATGGGGTGCAAGCAGGACTTTGGAGCCCTTCAATTCCGTCTCTGCCACTTGCTGGCTCTGTGACCTTAAGCAGGTCACTTAACCTCTCGGTGTGGCATTTCCATATGCATAAAATGCAGATGACAGTGATAAGACCTATCCCTCAGGATTGTTGAGAACAGCAGATAGTTTCCTACTAGGCCCACAGCAAGTGCACAAGAGGAGTTAGCTACTGTTATTTTTAAACATACATACTTCCCATTTAATAAAAAACATACACACTCTACCTGGCCTCTGAGGCACTATGCTTGCTTCTCCAGCCTCAGCTTATGCCTCACTTCCCCTCATTCCCTCCACTCTTTCAATTCCTCAAAGTGCCAAAATCTCTCTCAGCTTTTCCTCTGGCTAGAATCTACCCCCCACCTGCAGCATGCCCCCCATACACTCAAGCTCAATCTCATTGCTCCCTCTTCAGAGAGATCTTCCCTGACCACACACTCTAAACAGTCCTTCGTTATTCTCTGTCCCAGAATCCCGTTTGTTTCCTCCAAACCACTTACCACAAATTGCAATTATTTCACATATTTGCTACTTTTGTAGTCTGGTTTCCATACAAATGGCAGGAACCATGCCTGGTCTATACACTGTTGTTGTGTCTCCAGCCCTTAGCACAGGGTCTGGCACATAGTCACTGCTCAAATATTTTTGGAAGAAAAGGAGAAAGAAAGGAAGGCTAGAGTAAACTGTATAGGTCAGCTATTTCCCAACAATGCTGTATAACAACCACCCCTAAACTCAGTGGCTTAAAATCACAGTCATTTATTCTCATACCTTAGGTAGCAGTTCAGCTGCAACTTGGCTGGGCTGGGTCACACTCTGGGACCCAAGTTCCAGGCTCCAGTCTGTCCAAGGTACAGGTTGGGTTCACATCTGCTCCACACATCTTTCATCCTCAGACTAATGGCTACGTGGCATAGGTGGTCTGCTCCACAGGTATCACCCTAGAGCCCAGGTGAAGGGGCAGTGGCTACTTTGGCCAACTCTTCTCAGGGCAATAACTGGGGCATAAGAGGACAAGCCCAGTTGCAGAAGCACAGCTCAAGTGTCTGATCATGTCATGTACACTAATTAGTGCTATGTCATGTCATGTCATGTCATGTCCATTGGCTAAAGCAAGTCACATGGCCAGGCCCAAAGTCAAAGGGCGGGGAAGTCACTCTACCCTCCACACAGCCATGGAAAGGGTATGGATGTATAATTCTATTATTGGGACCAATAATTAGATCGACCACAGAAACTGAAACTCCGAGGGTTAGAGTGAGGTGCTGTATTAATCAGCCAAAGGGGTGCTGATGCAAAGTAACAGACATCTGTTCACTTTTTTAAAGGGTATTTATCTAGGGTAAAAGCTTACAATTACAATGCCCTGAAGAATCCAACTGAAGGTTGTTTTCTCACCAAAGTCTGTTGCCATATGTTGAAGCAAGATGGCGGATGACCTCTGTATGGTCTCTCCTTCCTTCTTCCTCTTAAGGCTCCGTGGGCCCAGCTTCTTCTGATCTCAACCGTAGGCTGGCATAGGGCTTGTCTCTCTTCCTGGGGCTTTAGCTATTTGAGCCTTCTCCTTTCTGTGGATCTTCTTCTGGGTGTGTCTGTTTATCTAGCCCACCAAGGGGGGGGGACTTAAACTGAGTTACACCCTACTGATGTGGTAGAATCAAGCCCTAATCTTAGCATAATTTAATCAAAGACATCTCAGCTGACTCTAATGCAATCAAAGGGGATCACACCCAGAGTAAGAGACCAGTTTACAAACATAAGCTTTCTTTTTGGAGTTCATAAATAATCTCAAACTGCCACAGGTACCTAAGACCCCACAGCTAGTACATGAAAAAGATGGACTTGACACCCTGCACTGCCTCGATTTCCAATTTTACACCCAAGAAAGACGTTGGATCCGTTTCCTTAAAAGGATTGTAGGTGAATTTGCAGAGGGTGTCTCCCTGGCATAAATTTATGAGGACTTTCTTCTGCTTTCCTCCAAAGATAGATGAAGAAACCAGATGAATAATTTATTTTCACTTCAGTATCTGTTATAGATTATAGATTCTTACTAATTTTTATAACCACTTCCCAACTTATTAAAAAAGTAATAGGCATCCTAAAAATACCCTGGAGCAGATTTGGAAAATACAGAAAGCAATGGGAGCTAGTGGGGAGAAAGGAAGAGAGACGGAGGTCAGGCCTGTTCGGCAGGTGGCTGAGTATAAAGGTGAGCTTGAGCAAAGGCGGAGGGGCACGGTCCAGGACCTGCCTGCAGCTCTGTGCGGATGGTGCCTGCGGGGCAGGCCCACCTGGTGGTTAGGAACGAGGGTGTTGGAGCCACATGGTCTGGGTCCACATTCTGGCTCTGCTGTTTTCTAGTTAGCGTGACCTTGGGAAAGTTAGATAACCATTCTATGCCTCCATTTCCTCACCTGAAAATGGAATCATAAGGTATCATCAACTTTATAGGGCCCTTGTGAGGATTAGCAGAGAGGAGACATGTAAAATGCTTATAATAACGACCGATACACAGAAAAGAACTTAATGTTAGCAAATTTTATAATCAGGATGGAAATTAGGTACAGCAAGAGGGTAAGGTTTGGCAAGGCCAAATTGTGAAGAATGCCATTTGCATACTAAGGAGCTGGGAGGGCTTGCCCTGTAGGTGATTAAGAGCCAAGATCTAATAGTCCAGCGTTATCAGCGTGGCCATGTTCCCAGATGTCGTCCACCTTGGATGGTGCCCAATGGAGGTTTAGCCTTACAGCCAGGCCCAGGTGACCAGAGTCAGATGCTGAGGCGCTAGGCTTCTTGCTGCAGGAAGATAAAGCAGCCCAGATTTGTCTGAACCAGGGTTGAGCTGGCCGTAATGTGCACCAAGCAAGAGGGAAACGATGGCTTTCTGAAACCAAGAAACAAAACAGGCAAGGTGGAAAGGGTAGAGTGATGGAGGTCAGAGGGCTACAGGGAAGCACAGGTGGCATCTGGACTTGGCTCCAGGAACACCGAATGGACACCAGGGGTCAGCCTTTTTGCACAGTCCACTGGCCCAGGAACAGACTCTAATTTATTTTGCATTAAAAATAACATTAATAGAATTTTCTGATTTCAAAAGCAATGCCCAGTCTCTGGAGGAAACTTAGAAAATGCAGGTAAACTAAGAGAGGAGAAAACAAGAACATACCACGATCCTACTAACCAGCAAAAAGCCACTCTTTACACTTGCTCAAATTCATTTGGCCTTTTGCCTTCAACTACATTGAATTCATGTAGTCATTTACAAGAATCGAATCATACAACATGCCCACTATAACCTTTCCTTCTCACTTGGCAATACACCAGTAATATCTTCCCATGTCAATAATCTACAACCTCAGTTTGAAAGACTATAGAGTGTTCCATCGTACGGACATACAGATACCTTAATTATTAATCCCCTGCTGTTGGATATTTAGGCTGCTTCCCAATTTTCCTTGTTGTGAATAACTGTGATGGGCATTTCTGGTAAATTAATTAGTTACCTAATATATTTCTGAAGGTAGAACTACCTGATCAAGGGCTATGCACATTTTAAAGGCTTTGATGCATATTGCTTAACACACCTCAGGAAGTGAAGCAGTAAATTATATCCCAGGGACAGACATTTAAGGGAACCATGCTGATTGTGATACATGGGGTTTAGAGCAAAGCTTTGCATATAGTAGGAGCTTAGTAAATATGCATGACATTTGAGAGCAATAAATCCATATTCTACTCACACTCTTCCAAGCATGCCCTCTGCTGCTGTGCTGCTACCTTCCGTTAGCTCCCGAAGAGAAGTAGCAAAGAACTGCACATTAAAATGAGAGAAAAGGAAGAGGACAGTATCTCAGGGAAGCATGTCATTTAATAATACACTAGGTCATTACACAGTACTTCCACGGAAATACAGGTGTTAGTGGTCCAGCTATGTACTTGGAGCCTCTTCCAACATAAATTAGAGTCTAAATTATTTAAACCAGCCCAAGGTAACTACAGAGAAGTACCAAGGCTCAGAGGCAGAAGACCATGCCGAAAAGAACTATTGCGATGTCCATCTTCCCACTCCACCTGATGGAGTCCCCATTAGGGAGACACATGCTCCCTTCAGTATCCAATGTAAACCGCTTACAGAAAGCACTTCACAGGAGTGTGAGCTCCAAGATAAAGGGGCACTTAGACACACAATCTGAGCTCATCCCTGAGCTTTGATTTCTGACTATTTTTTTAAGACAAAATTTTTATAAACCCTCAGAGGAGAAGGTTTCATTCATTTTCACAGAAAAAGATAATCATTTAAAAAAAAAAAAAAAACAGGAGGTTTGATTTAGCCTTACAATGGTTTCTATGCTAAGCTTCAAAAAGGAAAGTCAGATTAAACTGGATTTATACATCCCTGATATCAAAGAAAGGAGAATAAAGGAGAAATTGTATTAAAACATGCAAAAATAATCTTTCTATAAAACCTGACATTTATGAACATAACTCAAAGAAACACCTTAAATTTAATCTGTGGATTATAGCAATTTGAAATGTACAGAAAGAATACCAAGAATGAAGAGGGGGAAAACAAACAAAATAAAATGTATTGACATTCTGAAGTCTCTTTTCAGTGAACAACAAATATTTTCAAAGAACACAAGGCTCTCTCAGTTATTAAGAATTCATCTTTTTACAATTTTAATCACACACAATAATAGGAAAAATCCTCTTTAGGATTACCTGCACAAAATTGCAAAGAAAAAAACGTTGTAAGATTATAGACAGTTTCAAAGCTGAATTGCAAATGTGTGCATCCAGCAGCAGATAAAAATGAGAAAGAAGAAGGGAATGATTAAGTTTTCAATTCCCCCACAAGGACCTGATGTTAATTTTGATTCACGTACAAGCTGCTTTGAAAAGGATTATTAAAGAAAACAAATAACCTGATGGTTTGCAGATACGAAGGTAGTGGAAAATGATTTCCCTGAGAGAGTGTCACTTGGAAGCTGAATGATTTGGGGTGAGTTTCCCAGTCATTCAGAGCCTCAGTTTCTCATCTGTAATCTGGAAAATGAGAATAGTACCTCCCCAGAAGGATTAATGGGAAGATTTCATGAGATAATGGAATTCAAGTGCTGGGCACACAGTAGGGACTCATTGAAGAACAGCTGCTTTTATGGACATGGGCATGGCAAAAATTTATTCTCAAAGTGCCTGTAATAAAGATCATCAATAAATCTAATATAATATACTTTTCTAAACTTAATCCTTCATTTCCTTTATTTGACACCTACAGCGCAACTAGTAATAGTTTCTACTTAGAGGGCTTTAAGGTGAAAGACATCAATAAATAACAAAAATATTTAGTGAGGACTTACCACCTGACAGGGGTTTTATATTTTCTCAAACAGTCCTCCCAACCACCCTATCCGATTATTGGTACAGTTTGCTGATAAGAAGACTGAGACCTAGATAAGTTAAACTGTTTTCCCAACTGCTAGAAGCTGCAGAGTGTTTAAGAGTGGGCCCTGGAGCCAGGCTCCCTGGCTTCCAAGCCTATTGGATACATGACCTTGGCAAGTTACGTAACATCCCACTGCCTCAGTTGCCCCTCGGAGGGGAGTGGGGGATGGTTGCTGAGAACAGTATCTACTTCCTATGGTCTGGGAAGGTTTAAGTGAGATAATGCATGGGTAGTACCCAGTATGCTTTCAGTAGCCAATATCTTTAGTTCTTCTGAACTGAGAATGGCAAGGAGGAAGCAGCTGATAGGTGTTAGCTGTTAAGTGACAGCTGGGTTGGGATCCAGGTCATTTGCCTCCAGAGCTCATTCTCAACCTCTAAACTCGTGCTGTCCAACACGGTAGCCACCAGAGAGAAGTGGCTACTGAACACTTGCAGTGTGGCTAATTGAAATTTTAAAACTGAAGCAGTGTGGATTTGTGAACACTGCAAAGACAAAACTTTGGATATATTGAGTTTAAAAATATATTATTAAAATTAACTTACCTGTTTGTCTAAAATGTGGCTACTAGAAAATTTAAAATTACACATGTGGCACTCATATTTTTATTGGACAATAATACTCTAAGTGTTGTGCCTTCCCAGTGGTCCTTACCTGTGTACTCAAGGCTGCACAGGACAGGCTAAACAGAAGAAGCATGGCATCACTGCATCTTGATTTTAGTGAGGCTGCTCAAATTCTTTTAAAAAATCCCAACAGCAGCACCAATCACAAAGGAAAAGTCATAATAAATTGGATTTTATTAAAATGAAGAATTTTGTTCATCAAAAGATTATAGTAAGAGTGAAAAGGCAAACCATGGATTTGGAAAACATTTGAAAATCCTATATCTGACAAAGGATTGTATCCAAACTCCTACAAATTAATATGAAAGGAGAATACAACTCAGTAGAAAAATGTGTGAAAGATTTGAAGAGCCATTTGGAAAAGAAGATATCCAAATGGACAATAAACACATGAAATGCAAATTAAAACGATAATGGCTAAAGTGAAAAAGACAGAAATTATCAAATGCTGGCAAGGATATGGAGCAAGTGAGAGTCTCACACAGGCTTGGTGAGAGTGAAACTGGTACAACCATGTTGGAAAACTGGATGGTGATACCTATTAAAGTTGAATACAGGGAAGCGGCTGTGGCTCAATCAGTAGGGCTCCTGTTTACCATATGGGAGGCCCCGGGTTCGGTTCCCGGGGCCTCCTGGTGAAGGCAAGCCCGCCCACACGGCGTGGTTGGCTGACCCAGCGAGCACAAGCAGCAAGGGGGGGATAAATGAATGAATAAATAAATAAAATCTTTAAAAAAAATTAAAAAATAAAAAAATAAAGTTGAATACATTAGGGGGAAACACTTCCTGTTATATTCATACGTGCATGGAAAAATCTGCAGAAATATCAGTCAAGGAGTTTAAGAGAAGTTTTCTTTTGCTCTGGGTGGTGATGGTGGTGGGTTTTCAAAATTTTATTTTATTTTGTTTGCTTATCCATGTTTTCTAATTTTCCTACCAAAACGAGCATACTTTTCTTTTTTAAAAATGTGGTTAAATTTGTCTTTAACTTAAAAAGCCAGCATTTCAAAAGGTATAAAATAATGAGGCAGAGAGAAGAGGGCCTTGGGGCTTGCCACACTGTAAGGAATCATCAGCAGTTAATTGAGCCGTAGGGAGACTCAGAAGAGCGGTGAGCATCACAAATGACAAAATGCAGCGCCTGACCTTTTAAAGCAGACCCCGTGGGTCTCCTTGCAAACTGCAGGGTGTTCTTTGAGGCCGCGAACCAGAGGGGCCCTGCCAGGGGCTTTGGCAAAAGCAAGGCGGGAGTCCGCTGGGGAGCTGCTTTCGCATTAAGCCATAAAACAATTTTCTTTGGAAAAATGTGTCTGTAACAAATGCCCCGCAGAATTAGACTAGAACACTGAAAGTTGTAAATTTGCAAAGCTTTGCTCAGGACTTTGATACCATGCTCTGCCCGAAATCTAAGAGTTATTCTGGCCAGGCATCTGGTTTTGAAGCTCCTTGGTTCCTCACTAAAATCAAGATGCAGTGATGCCACGCTTCTTCTGTTTAGCCTGTCCTGTGCAGCCTTGAGTACACAGGTAAGGACCACTGGGAAGGCACAACACTTAGAGTATTATTGTCCAATAAAATGAAGTGCGGCAACCTTCTGTAGCCAAGCTCCGGCTGTAGCTCCTGATCAGGGAAACCGAGAGATCACTGTTGTCAGCAAAAAGCACGGCCCAGGCCAGCTTCCCGTCTGCCCTCAAAACCAGCGGCTTCCAAGCACCTCCACTCCGCGGCTCTCCTTTCTGGGGAAGTTCTAGTTCAGGGACTCAGCCCGGGGTCCACGGGCCCCTACTGTGTTCCTGAAGGGAATTCATGGTATCAGTAAACTTGGATGGAGAAAAATTATCTTTGTGCCCATTAACTTCTAATTGAAATTTAGCACTTCACTTTGGGAAGTAGGCAACAAAGCATACTAATATTATCAGTCCCTATTGTCATCAATAGAAATCACAAGCATTTTCACATCATATTAGAGTTGTCACAGATAGGTCGAAATAAAGATTCTCTTCCCCTGCACTTCAAAATTGGTTAAAAGATCCAGGACTAGAAATTGTCGTGTAAGGTTTTGATAAAGAAGCATACATGTTACTCTATGACAAATTTTTTTTATACGTATTTTGATTCTGGTATTTGAATACAATTGTAATCCTATGTATCTAAAGCATTTAAAAGCATTTTTCTGAGGTGTCCATAGGCTTCCCCAGACTGCAAAAATGTCCCTGGCATGAATGAGGTTAAGATCTCTGTGGCAGTTAGATATTATTTATGAATTCCAGAAAGAGAGTGATTATGTTTGTAAATTGGTCTGTTCCTCTGGGCGTGATACTCTTTGATTGTATTAGATTCAGCTGAGATGCCTTTGATTAAATTATGTTAAGATTAGGGCTTTGACTCAACCCTGTTATTAGGGCAACTCAGGGTGAGTCCCTGCCCACTTTATGGGCTATATAAAATGGACACTCAATCAAGGAGACACACAGAAGTAGATACACAGGAGAAGATACACAGAAGAAGAGAGACAGCTCAATAGACACGGCAGAGGCCCAGGAAGAGATGAGCCATTCGCCTGATAGTTTACAGCTGACCTTGTGAAGAGAAGAGAGCAGCTGAGCCCAGAAAGAAACGAGTGCCAAGAAGAGAGACGAGCCCTATGCCAGCCTACATCTGAGATTGGAAGAAGCTGGGACCATGGAGCCTTAAGAGGAAAGAGGAAGGCTGAACTCTTGCAGACATCGCCCAACATCTTGCTTCAACACATGGCAACAGACTTTGGGTGAGGAAGTACCTCTTATGGTTCCTTGAGTTGGACTCTTTAGAGCCTTGTAACTCTAATTGCCCCAGTTTCTCCATCTGTAGAATGGTAGCAATATTTTGTTAAAGTTAAATAATTTATTCATAACTATGATGTTGAACAAAGAACGCAAGTTAAAGAATGATACAGATATCCCATTTATGAAAAAAAATTTAAGTGATGCAAAATAATGTTATATACCAATATCAAATTCAAAATAGTGCTTATGTCTGGGAAAGAGAGGGCAATAAGTTTGGGGAGGGATACAAGTGGGGGTAAAATCTGAAACAAATACATATGGCAAAATGTTAAGATTTGATGAAGCTCAGCACTGGGCAGTTCTTTTTTAAGCTTTATTTAGATAGGTGACCTACAATAAAAATTGTTTTTAAAAAAAACATATAATTTGACCGGTTTTGATATATATATACATTCATGAAACCATCACCACCATCAAGACAATGACATATCCATCACCCTCAAACGTTTCCTTAAGCCCTTTGTAATTTCTGTCCCACCTTTCTCATTCAGCCATTCCCAGGAGATCGCTGAGCTGATTTCTGTCAGAGTTTTTAGAATTTTATGTAACTGGAATCATAGAGTATATACTCTTTGGTTTCTTCCATTCAGCACAATTATTTTGAGATCAATCCATGTTAGTGGGCATATAAATAGACCATTCCTTTTTATTACTGAGTAGTATTGCATTATATGGATATACCACAATTAGTTTATCATTCATCTATTGATAGTCAGTTGGGTTGTTTCCACTGTGGGGCTATTTATTACAAATAAATCTGCTCTGAACATTTGTGTACAAAGCTTTGTATGGCCTAATTCTTTCATTTTTCTTGGGTAAGTATCTAGGAGTTTGTGGTGATTTGAAGCTGTATGTACCTAATAAAACATGCTCTTAAATTTAATCCATTTGTCTGGGTGTCAACCCCATTGGTAAGAAGGACTTTTTTTTTTTTTTAAAGATTTATTTATTTACTTTATCCATTTTAAACCCCCCCTTCCCCATTTGCTGTTTTTGTGTCCATTCGCTGGGCAATTCTCTGTGTCTGTTTCCTGCCATCTCTTCTCATCCTCCTCCTCCAGTCTTCACCAGGATTTGATCCTGGAGACCTCCGATGTAGGAGAGAGGTATTCTGCCACCTGTGCCACCTCAGCTTCTGGCTTCTGGAGCTTTTGGAGCATCTCGTCTTGTCTCTCTCCTGTTACATCATCATCTGCTGCATGGCTCTCGGGGCCCGACAGCTCAGCGGCACACAGAGCCTGGCAGCCCATGCGCCTTCGGGAGGTCCTGGGGATAGAACCCAGGTCCCTCCATATGGCAGACGGATGCCCAACCATTTGAGCCACATCCGCCCCCAAGAAGGACTTTTTGATGAGGTTATTTCAGTTAAGGTGTGGCCCAGCCCAATCAGGATGGGTCTAAATCCTATTACTGGAGTCCTTAATAAGCAGAATGAAATTCAGACAGAGAGAGAGAGCCACAGGAAGTAACAGGCTGAAATCAATGAAACCTGGAAGAAAACAGAGAGGCCAGGAGAGGATGTATGTGCATTGCCATTTAGCAAGCTAAGGACCAAGAATCACCAGCAGCCAGCCCCAGAAGGCCACTGTCTTTGGGGAGAAAGCATCATCTTGATGATGCCTTGACTTGGACTTTCTTTTAGCCTCAAAACTGTAAGCAAATAAATTCCAATTGTTTAATCCGACCCATTTCACGGTATTTACTTGATCAGTCTAGGAAACTAAAACAGAATGGAATGACTGGGTTATATTGTAGGTGAATATTTAGCTTTACAAGAAATTGCCAAAATGTTTTCCAAAGTGCTGTACCATTTTACATTCCCATGAGCAATATCTGAGAGTTCTAATTGTTTCACATCCTTTCCAACACTTGGTAGGGTCAGCTATTTCAGTTATAGTCCTTCTAGTGTTTGGAGAAGTCTCATTTTAATTTGTATTTTCCTAATGAATAAGATATTGAGCATCTTTTCATGTCCTTATTTGCCATTTGTGTATCTTTAGTGAAGTGTGTGTCCGCATATTTTGCCCATTTTTATTGGGTTTTGCCTTTTATTATTGAGTTGCAAGAGTTCTCTATATATTTTAGATACAAGTCTTTTGTTAGCTGTATGCTGTGCAACTATTGTCTTCCTGTCTGGCTTGACTTTTCATTTTCTTAACAATGTTTTCTGAAGAGAAAATATTTTAATCTTAATAAAGCCCAAATTATTGAATTTTTCCTTTTATTGCTCATACTATTTGTTTATGTTAAAGAATATTTACCAAACCCAAAGTCACTAAATTTTTCCATTTTCTTGGAAATGTTATAGTTTCACTCTTTATGTTTTGGTCTATGAGCTATTTCAAATTAAGTTTTGTATATGGTTAAGATTCAAGATTTTTTCTTTATTTCTGTATGGTTATCCAATTGTTTCAGCACCTTTTGTTAAACATTATACCTTCCTCCCATTGAATTGCCTTGTAATCTTTATCAATTTACCAAACACATGTGGTCTATTTCTAGAGTCACTGATTCTTTCCATTCACCTATTTGTATATTTTTATGCAAATACAGGCATATCTCATTTCATTGTGCCTCGCTTTATTACGCTTCACAGATACTGTTCTTTTTACAAATTGAAGGTTTGTGTCAACTCTGCATCAGGCAAGTCTGTCGGTGCCATTTTTCCAACACCATGCGCTCATTTCTGGTCCCTGTGTTACATTTTGGTAATTCTTGCAATATTTCAAAACTTTTTCATTATTGTTATATCCGTTATGGCAATCTGTGATCAGTGATGTTTGATGTTAGCATTGTAATTGTTTGGGGATGCCACGAGCTGCACCTACATAAGACTGAACTTAATTGATAAACATTGTATGTGTTCTGATTGCTCCACCAACCAGCCATTCCCTACCCCTCTCCCTCTCCTTGGGTCTCCTTTATTCCCTGAGACACAATACTGAAATTAAGCCAATTAATAACCCTACAATGGCATCTAAGTGCTCAAGTGAAAGGGAGAGTCAATCGATGAGGCAAACTTCACTGTCTTATTTTAAGAAATTGCCACAGCCACCCCAGCCTTCCGCAACCACCTCCCTGCTCAGTCAGCAGCCATCAACACCAAGGCAAGGCCCTCCACCAGCAAAAACACTATTACCAGCTGAAGGCTCAGATGATGGTTAGCATTTTTTAACAATAAAGGATTTTTAAATTAAGGTATGGACATTGGTTTTTCAGATGTAATGCTATTTATTGCACATTTAATGGACTACAGTATAGTGTAAACATAACTTCTATGTGCACTGGGAAACCAAAAAAAAATCGTGTAATTTGTTTTAGTGCATTATATGCTTTATTGTGGTAGTCTGGAACTGAACCTGCAATATCTCTGAGATGCTTGCACCTGGGGACATTTGCTAAAATGTAGATTCCAAGGCCTCAATCTGTAGGTCACAGGTGGACCCAGGAACCTGTTAGATCCTCTTGGTCTTGGGTAAGTTCAGCTGTGGACTGGTCAGCACCAGAGTGCACCAAGAGATTTGTAAAATTATAACTAATGAAGAGTCCATGTTAAGACAGAATTTATTAGATTTCCAGTCACAAGAAGATGTTTTAAGGTGGGAGAAGTAGAGTAATGATACAACATGGAGAACTAATAGCTAGGTGTGGGTGCCAGGACCAGTGGGCTTCAGTGGCTCCAGGCTCTGGTTGTTCACAGGATACAGGCCCATCTACTCTCTCCTGACCCCAGTGGTAAGGGAGACCACTGTCCTATTTCCTTGCATTTCCCTGGGTTTTCAGACATCTTAAGATTACTACGAGGTCATTATCTGGGGATCTACATGACTAAAATCTGCTTGTTCTTCCACCCTTCCTCCTACTCCAACAATTATGTATACTTTCTCCACTCTCCTCAAACCTCTCAGACTCCATCCTTTTCCCTCAATGACCTCACCTCCTATTCCCAAACAGAACACATGCCACGAGAGAGGAAATATCTTAACTTCCCAGCAACAAATATGCCCCACCTGCAGCTGCTATGGCCACTTTACTATCATCTCCCAGGAAGAAGTCAGGGTTACTACTCAAAATTAGGATGATTTTGTGGTCAGTGACACCTCCTAGATTTAGGCAATGCACAACCTGCTCAATGACACCAAGCCTACAAATCTACCTGCACCCTTCCCTATCCTAACTCCCTTTGCCAGGGTTAATGCTGAAGTCAGCTCCTCCACCAGTGCTCTGCCATTTCCTCCTATTTTGCCTTCTTAAAAATCATCCTCATAAATTACTGCCTTGGGTTTGGGTCAATTTGGCCATAATGATCTTCGAAATCCCTGGTTCCTTCCCATCAATATTTAAACAAGTTCATGTCTCTCCAGTCTTTAAAAGAAAATGTTTTTAAACTAATTTAAAAAATATTAACATCTCCCTCTAGTATTTCTCTCATTTCTTCACAGGCAACTTGTTGTAAGGCTTGTCTATGCTTATTTATCTCCATTTTCTCACCTTCACACCTACTTACTCTTCAACTCACCCCAAGCAGACCTTCTCCCACCATTCCAATGAACCTGTTCTAAGCTAATAGCAATACCTGTTTAGTCATGACATTTCTCAGTCCTCACCTCACTGACTTCTCAGCAAAACTGGCCCAGCAGACTACCTCTCCTTGAAGTGTCTTTCCTTGCTTCCTGCAATGCCACATTCTCCTGGTTTTTCTCCAATAGCTGTCTGCCCCTCCTCTTCTCCTTTAGATGGAGGAGCTCTTGGGGCTCTGTCCGGGGCTTCTTTCCTAGATGATACTCCCTCTACTATGAGATCTCATCCATGCCTCTGACCCATTCCTACCCACCTGACTCTAAGATGCAGACCTCCAGTTTCATGCCTCTCTAAAAGATCCCAACAGGCACGTCCAACGACCTTCTCCAATAGAAGGTCCCACAGGCTCAACATGAAAAACAACTGTTCCTGCGAATCTGTTTCTCCTCCTGGGTTCCCTTCCAATATGCTGTACCCCAGCATTCACCCAGCTTAGTCCTGAAGCATGGCAGTCACCCCAACTCTTCACAGCCCACACCCTCAATTCACCACCACGTACCTCCCAAATCTCTCTCCATCCCTCCCTCTTTTAATCTCCACGGCCTCGACCCTAACCCAAGTAAACAATCAAATGCGCCTGGCAGATGCCAAAGACCACTCGGGCCCACGTGCTTCACTCTCCGGGGCTAGAGCACCGTCAGTCACCCCTCAGGGGAGGTCGCGCTAGCAGGTTTGGGCGTCTGCGGGAAAGTGCCAGGTAGGTCCTGTTCACTGAATCCCGGAACACAGCCCAGTGCCTGGCACAGAGAGAGGCCCCAATAAATACTCGTTTAGAGAAGGGGAGAGATTAGCGGCGAGAGGGGGAGGGGGAGAGGGAGGGGGAGGGGGATGGGAAGGGGAGCGGAGAGGGAGGGGGAGGGGAGAGGGAGAGGGGGAGGGAGAGAGAAAAAGACAGCGAGAGCGCGAGAGAACATTCAATCTCTCTGCAGGATAGCTGGAGCGCGGAGTCGGGGGTCGTGGGGGGGGGGTCGAAATCCGCAACCGCCACACATATCATGGCGGCGACTTCGACCCACGCCAGCCTTCCGCTTCCGGTGCTCGGTTACGTCATTTCTCCTCCGGGTGCCCTGGAGCCCCTAGGAAGTTATGGATGTATGTGCCCCCTTCGCCCCCTTGCTCTTTTCTACTCCTCTCTGTTCTGGGGTCCCCTGATAGAGCGATTCCGGGGCTCTGCCGCTAGCGGCTTGTCGGTGAGAGGGGCCGAGGGGAGGAGTCGTTCTGTCGGGATCCTCGAGGGGGAGGGCCCGAGGGGGAAGGGCGGAGAGCCCCGAGGGAAGTCAGGTATATTTACCTTGGAAACCCTACTCAGACCGGGTTAGGATTCTTGGGCCGCCGGAGGTGGAAGGTGCAGCGTGTGGGCAAAGACGATGATGCTTAGTAGCCAGGACGTTAACGTCATGATACTTGTGTGTCCAGGGGGCCCCTGGTACCCGAGTACCAGCTCTAACCCCCTTTCAGCTTGCTTTGTTAAACTGGGCCCAGCCACCGTACCTGCTGTTAAACCTTTCCTCACGTTTCTGAAGCCATGCCCGCCTGAAGAGGCATCTTTATTGGTTTTCATTGCTCTCAGGCACCCTTCTTCACTCTTCTAACCCCTTTATTAAAATGGCATTGAAAACTCAAGTAGGGAAACCTGTGTTAAAGGGGCTGAAACGATAACAGGAGTCCAGAACCATTGAGTTTTATTTTTAAAATGAAGACTTCTGTGGTCGCCTTTACGTGAAGGAAACGAATTAAGGATTTTGGCATCCAAAGAGGTGCTGTGGGGCTTGAAAGCAGCCGAAATTTTGCCACAGATGATAGGAGAGGTCACAGACCTAGTGAGCAGAGCCATGATCTACTTCGGCAACTACCTTAGCATTGGAACATGCTGGAAAGGCCACCCTTCTTTGAACTAACTCTAACATTCAGTTTTGCTTAGTTGTTTTATGTAGTTTCTAGAGTGATTTTTTTTCTTTTCTTGCAGGGTGCAGCAGAAATCCTTGGAGAGCTGAGAAGTTCATGAAATCTTCTTACTTGGTACAACTTTTCACTATTGCTTGTGTATGGGGTCTGGTTAAGGGTGGAAATGCCCTGACGTTTTCCAAGTGCTGTTTACCTACACAGCACATTGCAACTTGACTTCTGAAAGTAAAGAGAAACAAGTCGGAACAATCAGTGAGCGTAACATAGGGCATTTCGTTTGGTAACAGGAACACAGCTGTGGTGTTAATAAAATGCTTTAAAAATTAGCGTGTGCTTTTAGTAATTAGCATATAAATTCTAATTATCAACTGGTTCATAACAAACAGACTAATTAGGTACCCCATTTAGTCATTTATCTAAATGAAAAGTTCTGCCAAATTGTACTTATGGGCATTGATCAAAGCTAATGGGAAAAGAGATTAAGATGAAAATCATGGGATTAAATTTTTAATTAGTTTGCCCCCTGAACAATTGCTTGGTGTGACATGGTGATTGATTGGCTACTTATGCCTGCCTAGGGGATATAGCTCTCCTACCAAACCTCTGAACATAAGAGTGCTTTACCAAAGACTTATATTTTATTCAGTTATCTTTCTCTTTATCCCTGCTTAACAGGAAATTGAAAAGGAAGGCAAAGTCTGGGATCTCATAGTCCCTTTTCTGGTGAAACATGAAGTGTAAGATGGGGATTTCAGTCAGCATATTAATAGGTATTTCAAACTTAACATGTCTAAAAGAAAACTTCTTATTGCCACCCTCTTCTTCTCCCAGAATTCTTTATTTCAGCAAGTGGCACCACCACACATCAGTGTGCTCAAAGCAGAAATCTGATAGCAATCCTGATCACCTCTTTCCTTCATTCCTCACAGCTTGTTCATCTACAAGTCCCATTGGCTTTTCTTCCAGAACATATCCTAAATCCATCCACTGTTTTCATCTCTGCCACCCTAACCCAGGTCACCATCATCCTTTACCTGGTTAACTGCCCCACTCTCTCAATCTTGTCTCCTTGCTTCTAATTTTGTGACATACTCCCCCTACCCTACCCAGCCCATTCTCTACACAGCAACCAAAATGTTTAAAACATGAGTTAGAGTCTGTATCACCCTTTTGTCTAGGACCAGCCAGTGTCTTCCCACACTAATTACTGTGGCCTACAAGGCCCTACATGATCTGGCCTCATATGGGACCACACTCTACCCCTCCACTTGTAATCTAGCAAGCTGTCTTTTTCTTTTCAACATGTCAGGCTTAGTTCTGCCTTAGGGCCTTTGCAATAGTTTTTACCTTTGCATGGACCTCTCTTCCCCAGGTATTTACAAGCAATGTCCCTCTCTTGTTTAGGCCTAAAGCAGGGGTTCTTAACCATTTTTGGTTCATGGACCCCTTTGCCAGTCAAGTGAAAACCACGGACCCCTTACTAAATCCACACTTTACTGTGGATTATTTAAGAAATATATCACACCTGCATCAACATGTCCCCATAAGAATAATGTTTTTTTTCTGAATTTCAATTCAAGCTCACGGACCACTCTTTAAGAACCCCTGGCCTAAAGCCTTTCTTGTTTAGATCTAAGCTTAAATGTTACTCCTCAAAGATGCCCTTCCTTAACCACTCAAGCTAAAGTAGTCCCCCCTGCTCCTCTCTATCATATCATCCTGGTTCAGTTTCATCACAACACTCATCCTACTGCTATTTTCTTATGTCTTTCTTTCTTTGGTTATTGATTGTCTCCCCCGACTAATCTGTAAACTCCACAAGAGAAGAGATCTTGTTTTTTAGTGTGTGTTGCTGTCCTGAGGGCCCCAAATAGTTTCCATGTATGAATGAATGAATGTATGAATGAATGGATTCTGCTGTCACAAAGGCTGTCTCTTCTCAGATATGTTGAAACAGAAAGGCTGGGAAAGGTCAGGGAATTAAATACTACATAGAGTGTAAGAGAAAAAAAAAATACTACATAGAGTAGATCCTGAAGCACGAGATGTGGGCAAGGGCAGAGAGTGGAGATTGGGAAGAGAAATATTTGAGTGAGGGGCAGGGGGACAATGAAAAAAAAAAGAAATGATACAGTACAACCCTAGAAATCTGAAAACTTGCCTCTGTGTGTCTACACACACACACACGTTCCAGCTTGAAGAATAATGGCTTTTAATGCTTGCTGTGTATCTGAGTCTTCTAGAAAACTTTTCCTGGTATAGATGCCCAGTTTGCCCGTCTGATTCAGAGGTCTAGGTAGGGTGCAGAGTCTGCTGCTATGTAATATTTGTAAGCTGGTCTCATTCTTGGTCAGCATGTCTGTGGCTACAGTAAATTCTAGCAGCCTGGAGAAGGCAGTATGGTGGCCTGCAGTGGTTGTTACACACCACATGGGGTGAGCTTGAGAAACGGCCCCTCCTTGGGCTGCAGTTTTCCTCAAATATAAAGCAAAAGCCTTACTTGGACTCTTGGGCTTCTTCAAAACTCAAACTTAACTGTAATTGGGTGTGTGGGGTCTCTGCCTCCCTGAGGAGCAAGGAACCTACTTTTTAGAAAATCCTGAACCTAATGCTACATCTCAATTTGGTTCTTCCACTTAAATGACCTATTTTGTCTAAACAGTGTTTGACCATGTTATACCATCAAGTGTTTATATTGATAACTGAAGAAAATGTCAAGTGCAAATTATGCTGGTGGGAAACTCTGATAAAGCTGCTCAGATTTATTCTTTCACTCTTGGTTGGATTTGAGGGACTGGATGAGGGAGAGGAAGTGACTACTATTGGTGCTTAGGTTAAAAAGAAAAAAAGATCCAAAATTTTAGAGACTTTAATACTTTCATAGATTGTTTTCATCCCCAGTTGGACAAATTCCTGGGATGAGCATTCTTGCCTTCCGTGTACTCCCTTGGTTGCCATTTATCACTTTTTTCCCTTTAAGGCTCCTTTAACAATTTCTTTTCAAAAACCAAACCCTATTCAAACCTTATTCAGATCCACCCAAGTGTCCCACATTGCGTTTAGTTTTTTCTACTTAGTCTTCTCCAATTCCTCAGTCTTTCCTTGTCTTTTATGACCTTGACACTTTTGAAGAGTACTGGCCAGTTTTTGTAGACTATCCCTCAATTTGGGGTTGTCTGATGTTTTCTCATGATTAGACAGGGAGTTTGCAGTTTTTGGAAGAACACCCCAGAAGTGGTGTCCCTTCTCTACACATCATATTAGGGGGTACATGATGTCAGTGTGTTATTACCAGTGATGGTAACCTTGATCACTTCCGTAAGGTAAGGGCCATCTGTTGGGTTTCCCCACTGTAAGGCGACTATTTTTCCATTTATAACTAATTCGTATCTTGGGGGAGGTGCTGTGAGACTGCCTCAGCACAGTATGTAACCATGTTTGCCTTATATAAATGTGTTGGGATGGAGCTGGGGGGTGGGCAGTGTGATTTGCTCACAGTATACATCCAAGTACAGATCAGAGCTGCACGAAGGCAGAGCTGAAAGGAACCTTTATCATGATAAGAAATAGCTGTAGCTAGATTGTGTTAGACAAAGAAAAGTGTGATGTGGCATGTTTTCATTGTGTGTGTGGGAGGGGGTGTATGTTGTTAAATGGAATGTTTTTATCCATCAGTTCATTCAGCAAATGTTTATTAAGAAAGGGTAAGATTTTTGAGTGCTTACAGTGTGCCAGCCACTGCAGTAGTCTCCGTATGTCTATTACTCAGTTCATCCTCACAACAACCCTTTGGAGTAGATATTATCAGCCATTTTATAGATAAGAATACTGAGGCTTAGAGAAGTAAGTTGCCCAAAGGCAAGTGGCAGACCTGGAATTTGAACCCGTGCCTAATCTAACTCAAAACGTATTCTATTTCCAGGCACCGCGCTTGCTCACCTACTGTGTGTCAAGCATGGCAATACGTGCTAAGGATACTGAGACGTAAGACACAGTCCCTAGATTCACGAAGCTCACATTCGGCAGCACAAGAGAACCTTGGAAGAGGCACAGAAGGCCTGGGGAAGCAATTCCCTGTGTCTGTAGAATCATTGAGCTGGTTTTTCGCAGGCCTTTAATGAGTCAGGGTGGGTTTGCCAGGTTGCCTTCGGCTGTAAATAGTTGAGCAGAGAAGGGAACGCCCATTGTGAGATGCTTGCCCTGCTTGTTGCTGGCCGTGTCCTAGTTATTCATCTCAGCCACCCTGTGACATAGGCATGTTATATCCACTTTGCCCATGAGGAAACCAAGTCTTAAAGAGGCTAAATAACATGGCCAGAGTCACCAGCTAGTAAGTGGCTCCAGCTGATTCCAAAGCCTGTACCCAGTCTTCAGTACTCCTGGACTTGGCAGGGGTACAGGTTCCAGCCTCCCATCTCTGCTTTCCCCTCACCACTGATATGACAGTGCACCTGTTATCTTCCAATTAGTAAATAGGATGATTATGTTAACATGTGCCTGGTGGATGTTGATAGTGATTTGTTTGTATCAGGCACTTTTTGCTTAAACCAAAGATCTCTGTGCAGTTTTTCCTTTTTTTTTTTTTTAACCCCCTCTCACAGTCAAGCCATGTCAAAAGAAGGAAAATGGAAAGTGATGATTCTGAATCATTTGTGGCATATAAAATGCTACTCTATAAACAAGCATACATCCCTAGGAGATGTGGCATACGGCAAGGCAGGTCTCTTTTTTTTTTTATTTTTTTATTATGGGTAAAAATCAAAATTTTCACAATACATACAAACATTTGCAAAATGATATATAAATATATATGCATATATGTGTATTTGCTTACAAAAATGTTATTTATATATATATATATATATATATATATATATATATATATATTTTAAGAGGTGCTTAGATTACCCAAAATATTACACGGAACCCACTGGGATTCCCATTGTGGGCCACACTGTGGGAGATGTTTGTGTGGGATGTGGTGGGAGGTGTGGGAGGTGGCCAAGTCAGGTCTCTTTGCCCCCGGCTCATGATGAGAGTTTAGCTCTTTGTACGGCCAGTGCTTGATAAATATCATTTGCTGCTGCTGCACTCAGCTTGTGGCCTTCATGTCTCAGAGCATTTGCTGAGCTGTTCAGCGAAGGCGGGGACAGAAAAGGTCCTTCAGCCTCCTGTCTCGTCCATATTGCCCACTCTCTAGTTCCTCGTGGATCATTGTCTCTTCCTTGTTAGTTTTGAAAATGTAAAAGTGGGGTTGGGAAGCTACACTTACTGGTTCAAAAAGAAAAGGGAAAATGACTATTAGCAGGCCCAGGGATTAGGATGGGGAGATCACTTGGCAATCTTGTTTTTGAAAAATACTCCATTTTGTTCTCTCCATATTTAAATGAGTTTTATTGATTAGCTTGACTCTGCTACTATTGTTCTGAAAGGCAGTGAAAAGAATGACTAAAAGGTGAGATGAGCAGTGGGGTATAAGGAATTAGAATTTTCCAATTCCAAATCAATTGGAATTGATTTTCCTGTTTTAGTTTGTATTCCCCCAGACTAGACCCTGAGACAGAGGAAATTGCTGGAACCATCAGTAGAAAATTGGGAAAAAAATGAGTAAGGAAGGGGAAAAGACCAATAAAGGATGTGTTATCAAGCTAGCTACCACCTTGGGGGACTTAATCCCACTGGGGAGCCCTGGGGAATGGTGTAGAGTATATCCCACAGAGTTAGCCAGTGTATCCCCACCCCCACCCAGGGGACAGAGCTGGAGCATTTATATACCAGTGTCTCAGTGTCATTGATTGAAGGTTGCTCCCATTTGATGTGCTGGGCACACAGGCAGAGTGGTTTTCTGCAGCTTGGGGGGAAAATGCTGAAGCGAAAAATGCCGATGCTGGCAGTTGGAAGTCATTCTGTGTACACTAATGTAAGACCTGAGGGATCTGTCTGGGCTAGATACCAGCAGTGTCTGCTGTGTCCCCCAGACAAAAACATGCTCTTCCCACAGTGTTCCCCAACTCATCAACTAGTCCCACCAATCACTCAGTTTCTCATGCTAAAGCCCTTGGAATGTTCCTTGACACACACCCCCCCCCCCCGCTTTTTTTTGCTCTTGCCTCATATTCATTCCATTTCCAAATCCTGTATATCCCATTTTCAAAATATGTCTTTATTTCTCCTACCACTCACCATCTCCATCATCATCTTTCACTAAATTTCAGGAACAGCTTCCTTACTTGAATTCTTTATACTCTTACCCCAACACGGTAACCAGACTGATCTTTTAACCTAACTCAGTTCCCCTGTTCTGAATAGTCCAATGGCCTCTCATACTCTTGGAGTAAAATCTGAAGTCCTTACCTTGGCCTAAAAGACTGTACGTGAGCAGGCTTGGGTTACATCGCTGGCTTCATTTTGTCTATTCTCCTTGCTCACAGTTCTCCAGCCAGAAAAAGATCTTTCTTGGTTTTCTTGCTGTGCTCCTGCCTCAAGGACTTTGCACTTATTCTTTCAACAAGAAACACTACTTCTCCAGATATTTATATCACTTACTTTATTCAGGTCTCTGCTGAAATGTCACCTCCTTAGGGAGGACTTTTCTTAATATTCTATCCAAAAAAGAGCCTTCAGAGCCTTCTATCACTCTTCCTTTAGTCTTTTTTTTTTTTTTTTTTTTTTTCTTATAGCAGTGATCACAGCCTGACTGATATTAGTTTATATTTTTGTTTGCTTATTGCCTGACCCTGCATTAGAAAGTAAGGACCATGACAGCAAGGATTTGTTTGATTCACTGTGTTACCGCCAGCTCCTTGAATAGTGCTAGCACATATTAGGTACCAATAAATATTTGTTGAATGGATGGGTTAATGACTTTACCATTCAGTCAAGTACTTTCAGAACAGGCAGCAGAAATGGCTAACCTTAATTTGATAACTGTCTGGCTGCATCTTATCCTAGAGCTGGCTCTAATGAAGCGCCCTCTCAGCAGAGTCCATAAAAGGTCCTGGGGTTACTTCCAACATGTTTTCTTGATAGTGCAAATCTCAACTTGTTCATTTTCCTTTTTGTTTGCCTCGTGAGAACAATAGAAAGAAAATCAAGGTAATCAATATGCTATAAGTAATACATGATGGTGGAGACAAAGCGTAGTGTTTTTCTTAATAAACTAGTTGAAGTTAGTCATTTTTCTGGCATGTAATAGGTACATAGTAAACGTTGAATGGATTGACACTATCAAGCTTTCTTTGTGTGCTAATCACTCTGTAGAATGTTTTGCACAATATGGTGCACATTCTTAGAGACACCAGAGAGTGAGGGGATTTTCTCTGTCACCCACTCACGCACCCAGAAAACCTCTAGCTTTATCCATGTCTCTCTCTTCTCATGCATCCCATTTCATGATCCTAAAAGAAAGTCAGTAGAATCAATTCTATCTTTTGTAAATGGTTTAAGACTACTTAATTTATTCCTTTTTAAAAATAATTCAGGTTCATTTTAGAAAAATTTTATCCATCAATAAATGAATGCATAAACCAAATGTGGTACATATACACAATGGGATATTATTCAGCCAGGAGAAAAAATGAAGTTATGAGATATGTTACAACATGGAAGAGCCTTGAAAACATACTCAGTGAAATAAGCAAAATGCATAAGGACAAAAATTATATGATATAACTTAGATGACTAGAAAGAGCAAATTCATAGAGATAGAAAGTATATTAGAGGTTACAGGAGAGGGAGAGGATGGGGAGAGAGAAGGGGGAATGTTTGTAAAATAATAAAATGTTGAGTTAGAGAGTAAGTAAAATTTCCTGGCAACTATAGATGCCCAATAAATGTTGATTACTTTTTTGTCATTACTTAATTTAAAAAAAAGTTTTGGTAATGGATGGTACTGATGCTAACATAACATTGTGAATGTAATTAATGCCATTGATACACTTAAAATGGTTAAAATGGGAAATTTTTTGTTGTATATGTTACCATAATACAATTTTATAAAATAAAAAAAGTAACAGTCTCCGCCCTCCTCCCCCCTGCAAGAAGGCAATAACAACTGATGCTGGGTTACATGCAGAGAATTTGGGTTTTTCAAGAAAGAGAGAGAGAAAGAGAGAATGAGAATTTTTCAATTCCAGAAAAGTAAAAGAGAAGAAAAACAATACCTGGTTCTATCACCCAGAGATAACCACGGTTAATATTTTGTTGTTTTCTTTTTTTTTTTTTTTTAAAGATTTATTTATTTATCCTCCGCTTGCTGCTTGTACTCGCTTTGTCCATTTGCTTTGCATTTGTTTTTTTTTCTGTGTCTGCTTGTCTCCCTTTGTTGCATCATCTTGCTGCGCCAGCTCACCGTGCAGCGGGCTGTCAGCTTGCTTGCCTTCACCAGGAGGCCCCGGGAATCAAACCCGGGGCCTCCCATAGAGTAAACGGGAGCCCAACCAATCGAGCCACAGCCACTTCCCCTTTTGTTGTTTTCTTTATGTAGTTTTACATAGTTTTGAGGTACAATTTTATACCCCCCCCCTTTTTTTTTTACTTATCATAATCTAAGCATTTGATTTTGTTATTCAACACATTGTAAATATCTTTTTAAATAGTTGTGTACTTTACATTTCCCTGTTGTAGACCACTTAGCTTGTTTTCTGTCTTTCAAAATTATAAGTAATGCTGGGATAAACATCCTTATGCACGCATCTTTGCTGGCATTGCTGATTATTTCTTTAGGACAGAGTCCCAGAAATAGAATACCTCGTTCTAAAGGATACAACTCTTAATATATTTTGTGAGATTTCATTTTGATTTCTAAAACTGCTCAATTGTGACTTCCATAAAAGAGCTCTAGAAAAGCAGTTTGCCTTGAAGAATTTAAATTCCAGTTTTGAAACGTTTCAGACTCAGAGTGTTTTAGCATTCAGTTTAAATGAGTGCAGAAATCTTCTGTAGCCTGTATCCTCTTCAGGCTTCCTCCCTCTCTAATAAACTGCAGCAAAGGCATTATAAAAATCTTTCTTGAGTAAATGTCTTTTTGTGTTCTCAAAAAAGGATTGTTTTCTTAAGTCTTTCTGGGGGATATTGGGTTTATGCCTAGAATTATGCATAGTATTTTTTGCATGCCTGTTTTATGATGTTGTAAGGGTTTAGTTGTGCTTTATACACACACACACACACACACATATTTTTTTTTCCATTGCCAAATGAAAGTCTAGACTTCATGGCAGTGAGACCTGCTTTTATAAGGCTGTCTCAGTCCTCCAAGGCCTGGTCTGGTCCTGAAAGGCCAGGCCCACCTTGGGCCTGGGAGGGGCTTTGCTGAAGAGGGGTCAGCTTGGGTGTGACATAGTTATCTAGGGATATAGGATAGTCTGGCAAGTTAGGGTATAGCCATACTATACTTTGTTATATGATATGTGCAACATTATTAATAAGAATGAGTCAGGCTTCTTGATAGTGTCCTGAGAAGATGCCCATGATATTTTATTAAAATAGAGCGAACTGTGATCCCATATTTGTTATTTTTTTATTTTTATTTTTATTTTTATTTATTTTTTTACCGGGAGGTCCTGGGGATCGAACCCAGGTCCCTCCATATGGGAGACGGATGCCCAACCAGTTGAGCTACATCCCACCCCTGTTATTTTTTTTAAAAAGGCAAAACTTGGGTTTAGGGGAGCCTTTAATATCTACATGAGCAAAAAGAAATGTATGAAAGGACATACATCTGCTTTTGGTAACCTGGTTCACTCAGGAGTGTGAAATTGGGGAAGAGGAGGATGATGGAGGAGAATGAGAAGACTTTTGCTTTCTATAGCTCAATCAAGTAACATGTTACCATGAACATGTATTACTTTGTAACAACAAAAACAGGAGGAACATTTAAAAAAAAAAAAAAGTATTCAAGAGGAATGGAATGAGGAGCGAGGTTTCAGAGCTGGTCTGTGGGCAGGGCCTGGGCTGGGGGGTGACCTTTTTTGGCAAGGTTGGAGCCTGCACCCTAGGGAAGCACCCTAGGGAAGGTTGGAGCCTACCTAGAAGAATGGTACTGGGCTGGGCCTGCCCGTCCCTGGCAGCTGTTAGGAAAAGCGGATGTGCTGACACACACCTGAGACATGGCCCTTGGAAAGACTTCCAGAAAAAAAAATCTGGGATGATCCAGACAGAGTCAGCAGTTGCTCCCCTTCCTCTGTGAGCTTGAGAGAGGGTGGCCAGTGGCAGAGACAGGGGCATACTTTAAAAGCCCGGAATGGAAAAGATTGCTTCAGCCTCAGAGTCAGGGTGCACTTCTAAGCCATCTGTGAGACAGCCCAGGTGGCAGGTCCCAGGTCTGGCACCGGAGAGACTGCCCAAGGCTTTTATTAACCTCCTTCCCTTGGGAGTGGATTCTGTGGTGTGCATCTTTGAAGAGCAATGGCTCAGAAGCTCCACGACTTTCAAACACAATTTGCTTTGTATTATATTTGTGATTAGGGTGTGTTTACAGTGAAAGGATGATTTAGATGTTGATGAATCTGCTGGAAATATAAAGGGATAATTGAATCTCAAAGTCGATTAAAGACCGTTGTCTTACATCTTGTGGGATGACATTTTAATACAGGGGCCAGCTTGGCTCTTGTATTCAGTTTCTTTACCCTTCCTCCTTTTCTTCATTATGTTTCAAAAACTAGATATTTTTTTTTCCCTCCTCCAATCAGAAGTTGGAAAAAAGCCTCTTGAGGAAAGTCAGGATGCCATAGTCGAGTAGCTGGGGAGGTGGCACTGCCTGTTGGTTTGACATAGTGGCTCTGGAAATGGCCCCTCACCGTGAGACTGCCAGCAGCCAGCTTACCTCCTCAAGGCCTCTTGCCTCATCTGGTAAGTGGGGGGAATAGTATTTGCTCCTTAGTCGTTATGAAGACTAAGGAAGAGTCTGCTTAGCATGGTGCCTTAGAATCAGAATTTGTTATTCCCAGCTCTGCCACAAATTTGCTATTTTCTTGGGCAAATCATTTCACGTCTGTGGTCCTCTTGTTCCTTAGCTGCAGATTGAACTCTTAACAGTTAATTACTCCAGGGAAGCCCTAAAAAGCAGTGAAAGTGGATGAAGAGCAACAATTCAGAAAAACCAGCTGGATTCCTTTTTCTAAGGGCACTGTCGGGGATGGGCCTCTTCTCTCAGAACAGCCTGGGATCTGCTCCTCAGGGCTCTAAAACTTTCCCGTCCTGGGGTCTGATCTGCTGGCCACCTCTGCCTGCACACTTCTGAAACTGGCTAGGGGCCCTGGCACAGCCACATGGCCCAGCCCTCCAAATCGAAAGGCCCTTTCTTCTGAGCAAATAGCATCACACACGTTGCCATCAAGGAAATGAAAGCATTCGCAGTGGCGTGGCGTCCAGATGCTCTCTGTGGTGTTTAGAAACAATTTTGTGACCAGAGAATGGCTGGAGACAAAGGACTGTCTATCTAATCTGCTCACCAGGCTGGCGTTGGGCCATGGGGGGCTGTGTTCTTCTTTCCCCGGTACCACGCAGCTTGTTATCACCACATTTGTCACCTCTCTTTGAGTAGGACAAGGCAGGCAGGCAAGCAGAGGGATATATTTCAGCTGCCCTTGACTCTGTTTATAATCACAAACATGAAAGGAAAGGAAAGAGATTGAGTTTATAGGACTGGTTCTTTGTGTAGCCTAATTTATCTCTCTCAGGCAGCAGTGGGCTGAGCGAGTTTCCTTTTTGTTTCCGATGCAGAAAACTGAAATATGAATCTATGTTGATGAGAGAATAAAGGAATTGAAAGAGGCATAAATCTTATCTTCTCGCAACCCTAGAAGATCAGCTTCTCGTGAAAAAGGGGATTATACTTCTGTAATTAACTGCTTTGCAGCTCCTGGTGATGGCTCAAGGCTGAATAATAGCACCCAGCAAAGTTGGATAAAAGGCATGCGGGTGGGTGTAGCGTCTGATCATGAACAATGGTCTCAGGGCTTGACATCCTCTCCCAGTGCCCAGCTCTCCAAGAAACTGACTTGAGTCAAGCCAGGAGATATTTGTCCCCCACCTATCAATATTCACAGCAGAGAAAATAGAATTCCAGAACAAATAGCTCAAATACCTGTTCCTCTTGTAGCTTCATTGAGGTGCCTGGAAGGCACAAGCTATGTTTTACATCTCCTTGTCTTCCACTCAGTGCCCAGTACCTCTTCGTTGCTTATTAAAGGCTCATTGGAGGTGACAGCTACTTACCAGATAGGAGATCTTAGGAAAGTTGTTTAACTTCTCTGATTGTCAGTGTTGCCATCCCTAAAATGCAGGGGGTCTCATAGAATTCTTGTGAGGAAGAAATCAGATCAGGAGTAGAAACAAATTACTTGTCACAGTGCCAGGCACATGGCAGGTGATACATAAATGGTAGCTATTATCACGTTGTGGAATAAAAATTGATACTTCACCCATAGTCATTCAAATAGTCACCATTTATTGAGGTTCATGTCCAGGCACCGGCATGCCTCCCACCAGCTTGTCCAATAGGCAGGGCCTTTCTTCCCCATTGTGTTGATGAGAAAACAGTCTCAGAGGGGAACAGTGACCTGCTCAAGGTAGAGACCCCCGGCCCAGTGGTCTTCCTTCTCCTGTCCCTTCCCCATCACACCCCTCCCCTCAGTACCAGACTCCCAGGTGCTCAGCCTGTTGCCCCTCATCTGTCACTGGATCTCTCACTCTCTGGACCTCACCAGCCCCAGGATCAACCTCTGAGCCATCTTTGCTTTCCTTTTTCCTCCCTGCCCTGTGCTGGCATCTCCAAGTCCTGGAGATTCTTCTTTTGAAATGTCTCCAAAATTTCTGCCTTCACTTCCACTGCCACTCATGCTGGCTCCAACCCTTGTCATATGACAGCCAGGCTGCCTGCCTGGAGCCAGCGCCTGGTGGTGTCTTGGGGCTAGGTTGTGTTTCCATCACCCCCCACACCAGCACCAGGTGAGGGTTGCCAACCCACAAGAGAACAGCAACCACTTCCCACTGCATATTGAATCAGTTCCACTTTCTTTTTCTTCAGGTTGACCCACCCAAAACCATCTCCCTATTTGTAGTCAAATACCCCATTACCACCCTGAGGGCTCCACATATCAGACCCTTAATAAAGACCCAAATACCTGACATAGGATGACCCCACTTAATGCACAGGAAGTGCTTGACAGAGTCGTGGGGCAGAGACATCATCTATCCCACCCACCCACCCATTCTACAGATAGAACCTGAGGTCCAGAGAAGCTCAGTGCCTTGACCAATGTCACACAGTGAATTAGTTTCAGAGCCAGTATGCAAACCTAGGTCTTCTAGCTTAGAATTCATTGCTCTTCCATTGGACCAGCAGACCATTCTACCCTCAGTAATAACTAGCAGCCACTGGCCAGGACGGGCAGCTTATTTAGTATTAAGTCTACACGTGGGCCTCAGACCTCTGTAGCTCACCAACAGGACAGCCTGAAAGCCTGCTGAGGGAAAAAGACTGAGCTAGGGGACAGGGGTGTGGTGGGCAGAGGTTGGGGTTGGAGCGGCAGGGGATTGGAGGTGGGAGACAATGGAAGACAGCAATCTCAAGGCAGATAAAAACAGGGCTGAATACAAGTCTGAGCAATGTGCTATGGGAATACTGCAGTTAACTTCTGATGGGAGATCAGATCCAGGAGGGCTTGGGGGAGGAAATAGCCTATGACATGGATCCGAAGAAACAGAAGAATTATGCTCAGTGGCAATCGGGCAAGGCATTCTAGATTATGGGAACAGCATGGACAAATTCAGGCAGGCCAGGGTGCTGGGGTGTGGGCGGGACGCAGTACAGCTGGCAGCAAGGGAGCCTGAGAAAAGCAGAGAGACCTGGATTCAAGTTCATGCTGTCTTATCAGCTCTGGGATTGGGCAAGTCACCTTACCTTTTTGAACCTGTTTCCTATCTGTGAAATGGACATAATGATGTCTCCTGGGGTTATTGTGAGGATCAAATTAGAAGGGTACTTGTGAGGATTAACCAAAACAGGAAGACACTTCTGTGAAGCCCTGGATATAGGGCTGGGCACAAAGTAGGTACTAGACAAGAGACCCAGGGTGGCGGGAGCTCAGGCACTACTCTTGGGCCACAGGGACAAGTAAGGGTTTGGGTGATGCTGTATTTTCTTTTGCCTACTTCCAGGAGCTCGCCCCAGCTGGCCTGGGAGGGATGCTTGCCTGCTCATGGTTGCCAGGATGTTTGGCCATTTCCTGGAACTTCTGATCCTGTTATCATCCTTGAGCCCTTTCCAGCCTGAACACAACTGGGGTAGTGTTCCAGGTCTGGTAACGTTTGTTAGCAGAGCCCATGTTTGGGAGCGAGAGCTTTGTTTAGGTAGAAACAGACACTGAAAACAGCTGCTGGCTTCTCTGCCTTAGTAAACATGGAGTAAATCCAGCCACTTTGGGCTTTGGGGGTTTGGGTTGTACTAATGGGCCCCACCCACTGCAGCTTGTGGGGTAGGGGAAGGCCATTTGTTCAGGTAGTGGGTCAGCCCCATCCCATCAGGCTGCAGGGAGAGGTTAGAGGCCCTTCCCTTCCCCTGGGCTCCTGGTTGTTTGAGGAGTCTACATTCATCCTCTGCCACTTAGTATCTGGAGGACTTTGGGTCAATTCCTCAACCTCTCTGGATGGGCCATTCAGCAAAAGCAATCTGGCACATCCCTGCATCCCTCTGTATGCGCTTCCTTTTTTTTTTTTTTTTTCCCCCAGCGGAGCTATATTTAAAGAAATGCTACAGGAAGTATTTCAGGCTGAAGAGGAATGACACCAGATACAAATTCAGATTTAAGCAAAGGAATGAAGAACACTGGAATTGGCAAATACATGGAAAAAAATAAAAGATTATGTTTTCTTAATTTATGAAAAATAAAGTTGTACAAAGCAAAAATAATAATGTATTGTGATAAAATTCAGAACTCTAGTTGCCTGTGGGGAGGTGGGAATTCACTGAAAGGGGCATGAGAGAATTTTCTGGGGATGATGGAAATATTCTATAAGATTTTTGGTTGCATGAGTTTATACATTTATAAAACTCATTGAATTTTATCCTTAAGATCTGTGCATTTCTCACTGCAGATAAATTTTGCCTCAATAAAACTAACCAGTAGAAGAAGGAAAAATCTCCTAGATAATGATTGGGTCAAAAAGGAAATCAAAACCTAATACAGGGAAGCGGCTGTGGCTCAATCAGTAGGGCTCCCGTTTACCATATGGGAGGCCCCGGGTTCGGTTCCCGGGACCTCCTGGTGAAGGCAAGCCCGCCCGCACAGCGTGGTTAGCTGACCCAGTGAGCACAAGCAGCAAGGGGGGGATAAATGAATAAATAAATAAAATCTTAAAAAAAAAAAAAAAAAAAACCTAATACAGATTATTTAGAAAATAATGGGATATACCAAAGTTGAACTTAGAGGTGAATTCAAAGTTTAAGTATTCTCATTAAGGAAAGTAAGGTCTATCAAGGAAATATGTTAGCTATATTTTAAAAATAAAACAAGAAAGCAGAATTAAGTCCAAAATATAATGCCAAAATTCACAAATAATATGATTGGCTTAGAATCCTCTATAAAAAGATAGAGACATTAGATTTTGCTCTTCCTCTTCAATGAGTAGTTCCCTGATGGTGCTGAATAAAAATTCAGACTCCCAGATCCCATGCCAGACCCCTGAATCGGAATCTCTGTAGGTAGTGCCCAGAAACCTACATTTTAACAAACTCTCCAGGTGGAACTACAGCTTGAGAACCACTGTCTGATTTCCAACAACCTCCTTTCACATTGCTCACCCTCAGTTATGCTTTCTGACTTGGATTTGGAAACAGATGTTCTTAGTGTCTGCCATCTTGGAAAAAGATGCCCTCCCTGTTCTAGGATATAAAGAGTGATTTCCCATCTCCTATACTTTCCTCATTTGCCATCCGTCCGTCCATCCATCCATCCAGAGTCTCCTCTCTGTGTCTGGCTCTGGGCTGGCTTCGAAGACACAGGGAAAAATAAGGTCTAGTTCCTATCAGAGCTCTCCCATCTAGACAAATCACTACAATACAGTGGGATCCAGCCAATGATTGATGTCTTTAGATAACGATGGTGGCGCAAGGCAGAAACTATTGACTCTAATGGTTTGGAAAGGGGGTTAAAGGTGGCTTTGCAAGAGAACAATTTGAGAGATGGATCATGAAGGGTGAGTAGGAATTTGCCAGGTGGATAGGGTTGGTGTGAAGAGGTGTAGGGAGGTAGGTGAGTCCTGTGGACTAAATCCCTTCACATGCACAGCAGGAGCACTGGCCTCTCCTGGGTTCCATGGAGCCCACGCTCTGATGCTCACATGGAGCTGCATACTCTAAATTCAGCCCCACCTCCTGGCCCTTCTGAGAGGAACTACTCGTGTGTGTGTTGTAGGCAAGTGGTGGTGTCTCTTATGCACTAAAGTTATTGTGGAATTAATGGGTTAACAGCCATCAAAGTGAAGAGGGAGGGGGTGCTTCAAGAGCCTGGGTTCAAGTCCTAGATCTGCCTCCAGCTCACTGTGTAACTGTGGACAAGTCTCTGAGCCTCAGAATCCCCATTTCTAAGACAGGAGATGGGCTTCCAGCTCTGCCAGCTTCCTGCCTGGAGTGTCATCCTGACATCCTGACTGCAATACACTTATTGTCTTCATTCTTTCTTTCCACCACAAGCTTGCTTGTCTGAGCACATTCGCAACACAACATCTCGCAGGTTGGGTGGACTTGATTTGAACTCCTACCCCCACCCCTCCACCTATTATTATCTGTGGGATGTGAAGTGGCCTTTGGAAGAGAAGATGCAAGGCAGAAGTAAGCCTGAAGGTGGTGCTGTGGCTCCAGTGCCAAGCGTCTCTGGAGCAGGGCTGTTTTCACAGATCTGTCTATGAAGATGGCAAGGCTGGGGGCAGGTTCTGCTCCTTCTTGGGCCCCTCACAGTCCAGCCGATCCAGCTTGTTTCCAGGGAGCAGCCAGGCTGGCCCACTCAGGCCTTCCCACCTCCTGTGCCCTTTCATATGTCTCCAGGGCTCTCTGTTTTTCCTTTGGGTTCTTCCACTCAAGAGAGGAGGAGGAGTTGAATGGCACAGCCTGTTGGTGGGGCAGGAGCTTGTGCTCATGTTTCTTGTTTTCTGATGCTCATTGCAGGCAGGGGGCCTTGGCGGGGAGCTGCAGTTGAACCTGTAACATACTGTCTTTGGGGCTCAGCCTCTTTGACCTCCACCCCCACCATGGGTTCCACACCTGGGCTGACGCACTTGATATTTCAAAAGCACTCCATGCTCTTCCTGCTGCCTTCTCTCCATTCATTTGGGCTTGGTTTTCAGCTGAGTCATCTGATAAAGAATCCAGTGGGGGAAATGATAGGGGAGGGCGGGCAAGAAGAAGGAAAGAGGAAAGTGCTATTATTTATTAGGGGCCCACTGGGTGCCAAGCACTTCCGCAATAACTACAGAGTGATTTTTATCCTTTCTTTCAGCTGCAGAACCCTTTGCTCCATCCCAAGTAGACTGAACTCTGCCACCTACCAGACACCATGGGACATGGCAGGCCTGGGGGACTCAAGGCCAGCCTCTCACCATCCCAGCATCTTCTCTTCCCACCCAGCAGCCCCTATGGAGCTTCCATGAAGCACTAGATCTGAAAGCACTTGTGCTTATCTCATCTGTATGGGACTCTAGAGGAAATACTGTCCCCATTTTTATAAAAGCTAAAGCCCGGAGAGGTGAGGTGACCTACCCAGGGTCACGTGATTAATAGAGGGCAGAAAGCCAGGGTGTGGGCCCTAGCTCCAAAGCCTGTGCTGCCCCCCAACTCTGCCCAGAAGGCAGTGGGTGCTCTGCTTGCTAAGCAGAGGCTGACCTCAGGCAGGAGGGCCTGGCTCAGGGGTAATGCCTGCTGCATGGAGGACCAGGCCAGATACTCTTGAACCAGTTTGGTGCTCGGCTGTGTGGTAAACTGCCTGTAAACAAGCAACCCAGACAGGATAAGAGAACTGTTGAGCATGGGAGATATATGGATTCGGGGCTACCATCAGTGAAATGATCATTTCACTTGCCATTTAGGGCAGCTCGTTGTGCGGCAGCATCAGACCAGCTCCAGCTTTGCTCCAACCCCTTCATTTTAGAGATGGGGAAAGTAATTTGCCCAAGGTCACACATCAGCTTAGTGGCGGAGCTGGGCAGGAACCTACATCTGCTCACTCCCAGTCCATGGCTCTGCCATCCCCGGTGAGAAGGAGCCTTGTAGGGCATGGGAAGGAAGGAGCACTAGGATGTTCTTCGCTATCGCTTCTGGCCCATGATTCCTACATGTGTGCAAAGGATGGAGTGGGAGCCTACCAAGGGAGGTCCTCTCTGACCCCTGACCCCCATCTTGGGGAGGTCATATGTTGGGAGCAGTTGGGGCCTCCATTATAGGACTGAGATTGCAGGGGCCAGGAATAGTCCCATCAACACCCAGAGCCAGAAGCAGGGCAGGGTCCAACCACAGCATCCAGGTGTCATGGGATCAGTCATGACACCTGGTCCCATACCTGCCTCTCACCAGCTGTGTGACCTGAGCAGGGAATTTTTCTCCGTGAGCCTGTTTCCTCCCCGAGGAGAATGAAATGACATACCTCTTGAGTTATTGTGAAGGTAAAATAAGTTAATGTAATAAGAATAGCCAATACTTAATGACCATATATACCTGCCAGCTTGAGTTCTAAAGTCTGCATATATTTCCTCATTTAATCCTTACAACTCGAATTTCACTGCTGAGGAAGCAGAAGCTCAAAATGGTTAAGCACAGCACAAGGACACAATTGGAGAGGATGGTGCCAAATTTTGAACCCAGGTGGACTGGCTCATCACCATTTTTTTTTTTTTTTTTTTTTGAGGTACGGGGCCCGGGATTGAACCCAGGACCTCGTATGTGAGAATCTGGTGCTCAAACACTGAGCCACATCAGCTTCCCTGAGTTGGTTTTTTCATTTGTTTTGCTTGTTGTTTTTTCAGGAGGCACCGGGAACGAAACCCGGGACCTCCCATTAAGCCACATCCACTCCCTCATCACCACTTTTAACCACTGTGCTCTCTGGCCTCTCCAGTGCCTGGCACATATGTGCTCCAAAATGTCCATCTTTCCCTCACGCTCTTTTCCCTCCCACCTGGACGGGGCTCCAGATGCAGTGTGCTGGAGTTTCTCAGACACTGAGAGTCTACCCAGCATAACTGCTTTGCCTTGAAGCACTTTCCTTCTCAGTTTTGTGTTTGGATTTTATTTGTTGTTGTTTTAATCAAAAGCATGTCACCCTGCCTACCGAAGCAGACAGGCCTCTTGGTCTTGTACTCATGGGCACCAGGTGGAGCTCCTAATGCCAGCCAGTGGCAGGGCATTGTTGCTTGGCTTCTAATTACATGTGTAATTAGCCCAAAGACCAGCTTCCTGGATACAGCTGACCAATTTGGGAGAAAATATGCCTTCTTGTTTGAATGTGGGTTCCTGGTGACACTTGTTCCTGGTTTCTATAGAGACCTTGTCAGCACATCCAAACACTCTTCTTAGCACAGAAATTTGTCCCCCCCACCCCCACCCCCAGTCTCCACGGAGTCCCTAAAGAACACAGGGTCTCAGGAAGCACCAGGAAAGGCTAAGTGCATGGCCTTCCTTAGCCCTGCCTGCTCCCCTACCCCCCTGCCCCCAGGCTCTGGTTCCTTTCCAGCTCCTTGCAGGCCTTGGGCCTACAGAGGACAAAATGAAAGAAAAGGGTCACTGCTTGCGTAGGACCAAGCTGCAGGCAAATAAAGGAATGTTCATCAGCAACATAGAGAATCTGGGCAAGATATTTAAATGTCCAATTTTATTTCTTCTTCTGAAGCAAAGGCAGTCTGCCCTGGGAATCCTGGGGTCTCACACTACAGCTGGAAGGAATTTTGGAGTTGGAATTCCCGAGTAGACTGGATGTTAAAGCCAGGTGTCAGACCTGCTTCTGAGCCCTGTGATAACAGCAGCACCTGTATATTTATGCAAGAGGTTGACAGAGTCCCCAAGATGGCTCTTGTCCTCCCCCATCTCTGCTGTTGAAACACTATCCATGCCTAGGACCCCTCTCCAATGTCCCCACCTCCAAAAAGACTTATAATCCATTTTCTCTTCCTCCTACCTCTGATTATAATCTCATCCCTCATCACCAGCGACCTGGCTTTATGGTTGCTTATACACCTGCCTTTAATCCAGAGATACTCATCGAACTCTAATTATGTGGCAGCTCAGAGCTAGTCGCTGGTGCTAAGAAAGGTACAATCCCTCTCCTTGCTTCAGGGGCTCATGTGCTCACAGTCTAGCAGATAGGGACAAATGAACCTGTAATTAAAACAGTGGAGACGTTCAGACTGCTTTGAGCATCAGCCCGCAGGTGGGGCTGGGCAGAGCGGGGAAGACTTCCCAAAGGGGTGATGCCTGGCCCCCATCTTGGAGGATGAATTCCAAAGAATGACAAGGCATTGGGGAGGGGGACAGTTCAGATGGAATAGCATATGCAAAGCCATGGAGGTGTGGTAGAGCAATTCTCAGGGAGGGAGCCCCAAGGAGCATAGATGGCTGTCACTCATGGAGGGTGTCCCGAGGGACAGTGGTAGCAGGTGGGATTGGGTAGTAACTGTCACATCACGGAAGGTCTAATAAATCCTACATAGCAGTTTGGATTTAATTCTGAAGGCAAGGGGGGAGTTATGGAAAGGGTTTTAGGAGGGGAGGAACCTGACCAGATTTGTATTTTATTTAAAAGATGACTTGAGCTCCCAGGTAAAGAATGGACAGTTGGGAGGCAAGAGGTGAAGTAGGGAGACCAGGTGGGGTGGGGCAGGAGCATTAGTCCAGGTGAGAGATGATAGCTTGGCCTAGGGTGGTAGCAGTGGAGGTACGAGAAGTAGAAAATTCAAGGTGTGTTTAGGGGATAGGATTGGGAAGACATAGTTGTTGAAAGGATGGGGAAGGGCAAGAGCCAGTGGAAGGGGGAGGACCAGGTGTGGGGAGGAAAATGGGTATGTGTGGTTTGGGAAGTTCCAATCCACCATGCCTAGGGGATTCCTGGAGGTGTATCTAGTAGCAACTCTCAGCCTTCTCCTGCTCCCCCAGGCCTGCCCTCTTTGGGGATCCTCCTCAGACCTATTGCCTAACCCACCCTAAGAGGGTAGCCTGAATTTAGGCCAACTTTTTTTCACCTCCAAGTGCCAGAAACATTCCCCCAAAAAGTCACCAGATAAATGCACTGAAGATGTTGGAGTTAGACCTCAATCCACCATACCTCCCTGCAGTGCTGGTACCTTAAGGAGAAATCCAGGAGAGAACAGATTCAAAAGGAGGAATTCCAAGATTGTTAGGAGAGAGATTTAGCAAAAGTCCTTTTCCAGGGGACTGTTCTCAGTTATTTACCTGTTCACTCCAACTCTGCAGCCTTCAGTCCCTGCACCCAACGTTCCCCCTCTCCTTGTCCACACAGAATCCACATTGACAGGCAGGTGGTCCCAGGAAAGTTCTTTGTCCTTTCTGGTTCTGCTTCCTTATTCATAAACTGGCAGGATTGTGCATCTTCCCTTCCACCCCCATTTCTCTCCTTCCTTGGTGGTTAAGAAAAAGGGCTTCAGAATCAGGCAGATCTGGGACTGAATTTCAGCTCCACCACTTTCTACCTGTGTAGTAAATTACTTTGCCAGAACCATAGTTTCCTGGCCTGTAATTTGAGATAGTAATAGTACATGTGTCACATGATTGTTGTGAAGTCAATGAGATGGTGCATGGGAAGCTCTCAGCTCACTGCCTAGCACCCAGGAAGTACCCAGCACTCGCTAAGGCCATGGTCATCAGAGCATCGTCATTCCCTCCCTGATCTTCTTTGCAAATGTTCCCAATACAAGGTTCCCTCTGGCTTCGGCTGCCAGCTGTCCAGTCTGGACTGGATGACCCCTCTAGGCTCCTTTTGGATCAGGAGTCTCCGATCTTGAAGGCTCGGGACCATTCTTCCTGAACCTTCCTCACCTTGGTTCTGGTGGCAATTTGGGAGCCACCAAATCGAGGGTCTCTGTGGGTCTCTGTCTCTATGAGTTTTTTCAAACTCTCCAGAGGCTCCCACCCCCACCCCCCCACTCCCACTTTTAGCATGCCTTCTTGCATCCAGACAAGTTAAGACATATCCTCTCAATCTGCTGTCATGGCCTACCCCTGGCTCCTCAGTTATGGGGTTCTGGCTTAGCCTCATTCTGCATTTCCCCAGAATGTTCTGAGGAACTTCATGTATGCTCCCCACCTGCCAGCACACCACGTTTCTGAAGCTGATTTCAGAGCAGGGGGAAACGGCTTTGGCAGAATGGGTTTTCACATTCTCTGTGCTTCCTGTCTGCTGGGCAGTTGCTGGTGCCCAGAGAGCTTGGCCTTGTGTGTTTCCTCTAGACTGCCTCAGCCCATCTCCCTGTTATTGGCAGACACACCAGAGAAACCTCCCAGGCCTCAGGGATGTCTCCCCTGGCCTTTCCTGGTGTTCCAGGCCCAGAAGATATCAAGACTTTTGGTTCCCGGAACCCCAGGGGATCATGATGGAAATGGACCAGCCACCAGGGGTAACCTCTAGCCTCAGTCAGTGCAGGTCTGGGTCTGGGCCTGGGCCTGGGCCTGGGCCTGGGGCTGAGGGGCTGAGAGGCACAGAGCATCTCTGTAATGTGCGGAATGAGAGGGCTGGAGGGAGGGGAGAGGGACTTTACTGTTTCCCATAACTCCATAAACTGTGATTCTCAAGTCTGGCTGCATAGCAAAATCACCTTAGAATGCAGATTCCCAGACCCTACCATCAGGGGGAAATTCCTCATTCAGAAGCCAGGGCGTCTGAAATTTTAGCAAGTAATTAATACATTGCCATAGAAAATTTCAGAACAAGAATGGAGTTATGAGTGTCAAATGGAGGCCAGACATTCTCCTCATCTCTCCGAGGTGAGGCACCTGGTCCCACCCATCATTTCAAGCAGAGTCACCTTTCACCATCTCACTTGAATGCCTCACTCTCCAAGGCCGTCTGTTGTATTTTAAGAGGAGAAACATAAAGTCTGTCTTGCTGTACCTTCCAGCTGCTGGTCCTCACTCCAGCTCTCAGAACCAGAAGGAATCTGTCTAATTGCTCATCCACTGGAGAGCCCTTGAGGTACTGATGACAGTTCTCATTTCCCACTGTGTCTTCTCAGGGCTAAAACTCCCCCAGCTCCTCCAACCATTCTTCACATGCATGACTCACAGCCCTTCGCTAGACAATGTCCCTCTCAGCATGAGGCCCCGGGAGTGGGCCCCCGCTCAGCCTGTTGTCTGCGCCCTGCAGAGTGATCACCTCCCTGCCCTGGGCAGTCCACCCCACTCACACCTCTTGTGTTAGCCCCATCACACTGTTCTGAGATCCCCCAAGTCCAAACCCCCATCCTGGCTCCTTATCCTCCTCCCTTCTTGCCTTGACTGCTCCACTTAGAAGAAAAGAATGTTCTGTGGGTCCCAGAGAAAACATAGGATTGGCTGCCCTTCTGGATTGGCCACCTCTGAGGCCAAGGCCTGACCTGGGTTCTGGTTCCCTACACTGGAGGAGGAACTGTAGTGATACAGTAGAAAGGTTGAAGCCTTTGGGCCAGCAGGCCTGGGTTCAAATTTCAGCTCTACCAGCTGTGGGATTCTGGGCAACTGAGCCTCAGTTTCTTCATCTGTAAGTAGTACCTACTTCCTAGGACTGTGCTGAGGATTCCAGATAAAGTATCAAAACAGCTGGCCCAGGGCCCAACAGGTAGTAGGTATACCCTAAGTCTCTTGTCAAGGTACTTAGATTTCTCCCTCCTTCCTTCCCTCCAAATCTCCCCAATGATTCCCCAATTCTAGCCCTACTGTTGAAAAACCTTATTTAGTAAACAGACCTGAGGCACAGTCTAATCTTGGGTTGTGTGACCTTGGATGAGCCACTTTCTTTCCTCTGTTCTGCTTTGGGTTTCCCCACAAGCCTCCAAGTCATTTGGGGCCCTGGACCCTGGAAGGGAGTCGGGCAGATGTGAACATATCTAACAAATACCCTAAGAGAAGGGTGGGCTGTTCCTCCTCACCACTCAGCCCTGATTTCCAAGCACCCACTCATTCCCTCATTCGTTCTTCAGACATCCACCAGAGCCTCCTCTGTTGGCCAGGCACCAGGTCATGGAAGTGAGAAATAAGGGGTCTTTCATCTCAAGAGACTAACAGTCCAGCAGGGAAGACAGGCAAGTAAACAGATAACTGTAATTGAGGGTGTCGAGAGATGTCATGGAGACAGTATGCATGGAAAGTACAGCGGGAGCCTGGAGGGGGAAGCCAACATGAGCACCAGGAAGAGGGGTGGGTGATGGCTCAGCAAAGCTAGCAAGAAGCCAGCACTGGAGTTCAGGCTTGAAGCATGGGTGGGAGTTGCTATAGACAAGGGCAGGGGGGACACTCCAGGCCAAGGGCACAACACGGGCAAAGGTCCAGGGATTGGAAAGTCCCAACCAGATTAGAATGATCCAAGTTCGACAAAGCTTGAGGAAGTGGCTAGGAGACAAGAGTGGAGGCTGGGAGACCATTTGGGAGTCTGTTGTGGTGATCCAGACTGGAGGCCACAAGGACATGAACCAGGACAGTGCCTTGGTCCTTACTAGGCAATTTGAGGACACAAAGACCAGCCAGATGTAGAGCCTCCTCTCCAGGGTCTGACCGTCCATCTAATCATTCACTCAAAAATAATTGTTTATTGGGCACCTATCCTGTGCGGTTGCTGTGCTACAACCATCCACAGGAGAGAGGTGGCCAGAATCCAAGTAACCAGAGTGCGTGGTAGGACTGCCTTCAAGGAGTTGAGAGTGGGCTGTGGCAGTTTAGAGTAAAGAGAACTCTTGCCAGCCAGGGAACCCAGGGTGACTTCCTGGAGGAGGTGGCCTTTCAGCCAAACACTGTTAAGCAGGATTTAGACATGCAGTTACAGAGGAGGAAGTGTATTCCAGACAGAGGGTGGCACCTGATCGACGCATGGAGGAGGGAATCGCAGGGCAGTGGCCACATCACTCCAGGTATAACCAGTGCTCAGAAGGCCTTCTTTTCTCACCTTTTTGCGTGCCCCTTGCATATCATGCAACCCAGCCTTACTCCGCTGCATCCCATCCTGCTTTGGTGTGGGGTTTGGAGAAAGCCCACTGCCCGGAATCATCATGACATCCCTATTCATGTCCAAACCTGGGTTTGTTTTTCCTGAGCTACAGTTAAGGAAAAAAAAAAAAAAAAAAAAAAAATCAACTCTGTATTTATCAAACAGCAAACCAGTAGGAAATTATAACCTTTTAAAATAAATATGTATCTAATTATAGGAAAGCACAGTTTACTTCTGCAGCACTGTCAGGATTTCCCCTGCTAGCCAAGTTCACAGACAATGTTCCAACCCCCCACCCCCCTTCAAATCCCATCTCTGCTGGCCTCTCAGCAAACAGTGATCCAGGCTGTGCTGAAATGCCCTGCACCTGGGTCCCCAGGTGCTCCTTGTAGAGCCAGAGGCCCAGCCCCTTGGTTAGCTCCCAGCCACAAAGCCACAGTCCCCCCAGACCTCCTGGCCTGCCCACAGGTCTCTGCCCAGTGTTGATATCTGTGGTTGGCAGTTTTCTCCCTTACGGAAAAGTTGGAAGCCCCAGGGAGTGCAGAATTGAGTCATCTCGGGGGAGGAGCCCATGTCCAGGGCCCATTTCCTGCCAGGCGCCGTGCTAGGTAGGCTTCCCTTCATGCCTGCGTTCTTTCCATCTCTAAGTCAGCAAACGGTTACTGAGCGCCAGTGTGCCCACCTGCACCGTGAGGAAAGAGTAAGCCACGGGAGGAAAGTCTGTAAATGATGAGTGGCACATGGGCACATACTGCATGCTCGGGCCTGGCCGCTGCCCTTATTTATGGACAGTATCCCAATTACCGCCTACATGGGGGGCCGTTATTAGATCATCCTTTCAGCAGATAGTTATTAAGCACCTATTATTTATAAGCACCAGGTGCTGCTGTTCCCTGGCTCAGTCCTGCACTTCCTTTGCTGAAATGTCACTTTCTCACTGGGGCCTCCCTTGTCCCTTTAATACCTCTCCCTCTGCCACCCCACCCCTGGCTCGCCCAGTCCCCTTAACCCTGCTCTAGTGTTTCTTTTCCTTTTTTTTTTTTTTTTTTTTTTTTTTACTGGGAGGTCCCGGGGATCGAACCCTGGCCCCTCCATATGGGAGACGGACGCCCAACCATTTGAGCCACATCCGTGCCCCTGTTTCTTTTCCTTTAGTACGTATCACCTTCTAATATGCTAGGTGGTTACTTTTTGTCTATTGTTTTTGTCTGTTTCCTCCCCAGTAGAGGATAAGCTCCAGAATGTTCTGAGGAACTTCAGGTACCCCTCCGACCTAAGTAGAGGATAAGCTTTGGAGGGTGGGTCTTGGTTTTGTTCTCTGATGTAGCCTCCCCCCACCCCCGGGCACCAAGTAGGTGCTCAATTGAACTCTGATCATTATCTTTGGAGATGGATAAACCCAGGTTAAATTCCTGCTCCTTACTAGCTGTGTGATGTTGGGCCTGTGAGCTAACTTCACCAAGCTTATGTTTCCACTTCTGTAAACTGGACCCACGGAGACCTGAGCAGGTGTGAGACCTGTGAAGCCCAGAGCAGTGCCTGGCACAAAGACGCGTCTCCCACACCGGTAGGTAGGCTTCTGAGGTCAGCTAGGGAGCAGGACTCGATGGTTCCATAGAGCCCTCAAGTGTCAGGCAAGCCTGGGGTTTGAATTCTGCACTGCCATGTCCTAGCTCTGTAGTCCTAAGCAAATCACTTAACCTCTCTGAACCGCAGTTTCTTTCTTATAAAATGGGGCTCAGCCCCCTCCCCAACTCAGTTAATCTTTGTGACATTGTCTGGGGCTCTGTCCATAAAGTAAGGTATGGTGCCTGGCACTTAGTAGGCATCCAGGGCTTATTGGTCCCTCCTGCAAAGCCCCAGAGCCCTGGAGGGAGCCGGGGTGGTGGGTAAGGCACTCTGTCATCAGAAGCGCTATCAGCCCCTCACCCACCCATCCACCAGCCTGGCCGTGCAGAATGTGCTCCCTGAGAATGTTCTCCCCTCCCACCTTGCCAACCCCTGCAGCTACCTCCCCATAGCCTCAACTCCCCCGAGGTACCGTCTCTCTGCTCACTTTGCACTAATAGGCTCTACCTGCCTCCAAAATGGGACGAGGGATCCCCCTAGGGTGCCACAGGAAGTGCCAGAGGAAGGGGGGTCTCCTGGGAAGCAGAAGGGCTCCCCAGGGTTGGGGGGATTGCTGTTTTCCAGAGAAGGCTGCAGACACCTTTGCTCTTATGAGCAGAGGATGGTGAAGGGGCTGCTGCTTGCCTCCAGTTGACTCTGCAGCTGCCAGTCAAGGACAGGGTGGGCTTCAGAGCAGGGAATCAGAGCAGGGAGGTCGTCATGGCAACCTTTTCCTGACACTCCAAAATAGGAGGTGCCCCTCTGCTTTCCCTGTCTAGACTGAGGCCCAGAGGGAGTCAGTGGGGCCAAAGGCACCCAGAAGTCCCCAATCACTGCTCCAGCCTCACTCACTATTGCCTTTGAGGACCACTGTGGGGCCCATTCCCCCCCACCACTTCCAGAGCCCACAGGAGCCTTATGCACGGGGTCCCTCAGCAGAAACGGGCGTTGGGAGAGGCAGTGACACTATAGCATTCTGTGTGAGAGCCGGAAACTTACTGATGATCCTCAAGGTGGCACATCCACCCAAGGCAGAGACATGCCCATCGCCACTTGGGCCCGTGTCTGGCTTCCCTGCCGCAGCTGCTTGGTGGGTGTTGATTTGGAAGGGCCCCGGAGCAGCCCCAGCCTGGAGACCAGTGTGTCCTGAGGTCCAGGGAGCTGGTGGGAGGCAACGGGCCGGGAGGGAAGATACACCCCTGCCCAGCATTTGCGGTCTGGGCCTTCAACTCTGCCTGTCACGCTGGGCAGGCTGGGCAGGTTGCCAGGGGCCACGTTCCTCCTGGGGGTGACAGTGGATTAACATTGAGCCGGGCGCTTTGCCTGCACTGTCATCCCAGCCTTGGAACAGCACAGAAGGAAGGTGCCGTCAGGCTCCCCATCCTCCAGCCAGTCAACCGCGGCTTGGCGAGGCCGGGTCACTTCTCCAAGGCGACGCTCAAGCGGCAGGGCAGCTTTCAAATCCAGCTCAGCCCACCTTCAAAGCCCATTTTGCCCATGAAGAAACTAAGGCCAGGGGAGGCCAAAGCCACCCCGCTAGTAACTATCAGAGCTGGACTAGAGCCCAGCTCCACCAGGCTCAGAGGCCTGGTCCGTAAGCTGGAATCTGTGAGCGCGGAAGGGCAAAAAGTACAATTTTATGCCCACTCACCTCTAACAAATTTAGCATTTCCTTCGGGAGTGAATGGCAGCAACTCTCTACAGTTACATTAGCAGCACCTGTGACTGTCACCTCTAGAAACACAGATATTTTCCCGTCACACTATAGTCGTGGCCGGTATCTTGAAATATCATTGATGTTCCTCACTACATTGAAATTGCTGTAGTTGTTAGAGCTGATGTTAGACCTCGTAATTTAATGCATTAATAAAGAAGCATGTATATTCTTATATCATGGTTTAAGTTTTTTGATAACTGTTTTTTACATATAATTGCCTTGCTTTGTCTCATGCATAGTCTATGCATTTAAAAACATTCTTAGGAGAGAGGGTCTGCAGTCCTTACCAGATGGCCAAAGGGGTCCAGAAGAGGTTAAGACTTCCTGCTCTGAAGCCTGTGCTTCTGCCCCCAGACCCCACTCCCCGACCCACCACCATTCCACCACCTGAGCTAAACAGACTAGCCGCTTGGACTAGCCTCAGGGGACGTGGCCCAACGGGGTGGGATGTGCCCTCTCCCTCTCTGATTCTCACATGCTCTTTCCCATCCTCAGCCACGTCGGAGTTAAAATGCCAAATTCTCTGGAGAGCCCAGTCTTCCGTTTTACAACCAAGTCAGGTTTGTGCCGATTTCCAGGCACCAATTATGGGCCAGCTCTCTTGGACCAATTAAAATGTGCAGGTGCAATAAAGTCGACATCAACAGTCTGAGGTTATCTTGGCAGATCTTTTTCATGAAATATTTATAAGACACTCTGGGAATTTTAACCCGTTCCGTGGGAGTGCTTCCCCTCTCTGTCAGGGCTGCTCACCAGTGCATGGAGAGCTTGCACGGAGGGCAGGGAGGTGGACAGAATACTGACGTGCGGTGGGAGGACGGGGGTGGTGGCTGAGAAAAGCCCAGGAGTGGGAATGCAGGTGGTGGGAGGGGGCAGAGAAGATAGTACTTCTTGGAAGAATCTGTAGAAGTAGACTAATCAGGAGGCTAGTATTGTAGAAAGAGCCCATGGAGATTTCAGAAGACCCAGGTTTTAGTCCAGACTCTACCATACACTTGCTGTGTGTCCTCAGACAAGCTGACCAGCTTCTCTGGGCTTCAGTGTCCTTGTTTGTAAAAGGGAGGAAATGTGCCTGCCCTGTCCATCTCCCAGGCCTAGGGTGGGGGATTAAATGGCAGTGTGAATGGGAGAGGGCTTTGCAAAGGGTTCAGCTCTGCCCACAAGGAAAGTGCTCTCAGCAAAACAGCTCTGGCCCCAGAAGCAGATGATTTGGGCTTTTCAGCTACTGAGAGTGGATCAGCTCTCGAGCCCCAGCCCCTTGCACTGTGCTTGGCACTGTGGGAGCATTGGTTAAGTGTTTGTTAAATGAATGAGTGACCAGACTCGACCACTCTATAGCTTTGTTAATATCTGTCAGCTTCATTCTCTTCACCTTTTATAGGGATTCATGGTCCCAACCTCTCAGGGCTGTGCTGAGGATGAATTCAGACACATTGTAAAGCGCATGTGCATTTCCATGCCTCTCCTGGTCCTCTGCCGTCATCATGAGAATGTGCCTGGACTAGTTTACTGGAGGGATGCAGGAGACACATCGAGAAGAGTCAGCACATCCCAGACCAGCCTATACCCAGGCAACTTACCATCCTGCAGCTCATCAGAGATGCATGAGTGAGACCAGCTGGGGACCAAAAGAATCCCTCAGCCAACATGTAGATTGTGAGCAATAATAAATGATTATTGTTTTAAGCCACTAGGTTTTGGGTTGTTATGCAGCAATAGCTAACTGATACAGTGATGGTAACCACCCCAAAGCCTCCTTGATCTTCATCCTTCGATTGAAGAGAAAAAGCACCCTCAGTATTGTCTTCCCTGGGGGCCAGAGAGGCAATTTGCTTAGTAGTGGAGGGTATGACCTGCAAAGTCCTGGAATCCCATCCCAGCTGTGTGACCTGTGTCACACAGCACACTGTGTGCAGTTAGTTACTTAACCTCTCTGTGCTTCCATGTTCCCATTTGCAAAAGGCCTAATTTCTCTCATCTTTTGGTGAGGATTCCAAAAGATATTGAATGTCATGTACATGGCACAGAAGACTTGCTTTCAATGACCCCTTCTCTTTCTCCCTCTCTCTCTCCTTCTTTTTCTCCTTCTTCTTCTTTAAAACTTTTTGGTGGTTGATGTTTAGTCCTTTCCAAAAAAGTCTCTGTTATCTTTCTCAGCCCAGATTGCCTGCAGCCCTTGCCAGGACACCTCCTCAGTAGGGGGGGAGACAAGCTTGACTCTGTAGCCACATGCATTTGGCTGGTGCAGATTTCATAAACTTTGCAAACTTTGCAAATTTTGGTGGACAGGGCCTGCCAATTGCATGGGAATGAGACCCACAGGTCTTTGCCCCCAGGCTTATATATGATAGCCACTCAAGGATCCTGGGAGGTGGGCCCAGCAGGGCCCAGCAGTCCCATTTTTCAGGTGAGGACACTGAAGCTCAGAGAGATTCCCTGACTTGTGGGAGTTAGGATGTAGGCCCAGGTTATCTGGTCACAGAGGAGACCTGCTCCTTTCTTGAACCCCTCAACCTTTTCCACAGGGGCAGGTCTTGAATGAAGAGGCTACACCCTCCCCTTCCAGAATCCAGAAGGAACCTCTGTGGGAATATGATCTTATTCCCTGAAGGAATATCCCCTTCCTCTTCCTGAGCCATTGGAGTAGTTAAGAATTGTGGGAGATTCCTTCGGTATTTAGTGAAATCAGGGTTTTTAAGTGAAAGCAATTAGGCGCTGCCCTCCTGCACTCTGTCACCCAGCAGATCAAACCCTTCAGGGACAAGGCTGGGCCCGTGGATATCTGTGCCCTGGCACCCTGGCCACATGACACCCATGGAGCCTGGTTAGGGACGCAGCCAGCTGCCTGCCTGCCTCTGCTTCAGGATCTTAGCTTCCCACCAGCTCACCGGGTGCCAACAGGAGGTGGAGGAGTTCTCGTCAATTTATGCATTTATTCACTCATCTCTTCAGCTGCTTCTCTACTGAAACGCAGCTCCTGCCCCCTTTTCATCTCTTCTTCCCAAAAGTTACTTTCAGAGTTTGCAAAGGAGGCCAGAAGGTTGCTCTGACTTCAGGAGGGCCCCAAATACAACTTAAAACAAGAACAAAAACACAGAGCAGCAACAACTTTAAAGAACATCGAGGGAAAGAAACACCCGGTAAAACAACTTTTGTGTTGGCCAGTTCCCTCTGGCGAGTGGGCAGACATTAAGTGGGTGCAGCGAGGGTGAAGCACCACTCTGCCGTCTGCTCTCTTCCCTCACTGTCCTGTCATAAGCATTTTCCTTGTTGCAGAACATTAAACTATAGTGTAGGCACCAGCAGAACTTCAGACAGTCACGAAAGAAATGATTATGATGAAGACCAGACTGCACCATCCTGATGACGTAGCACCCTTCCTCGTTCTGTGGTTTGTGAAAATCACAACCTGGCTCCCAGGCCTCAGGTGTGCCCTGGACCATCCTGCCCGAGAGCAGTGGCAGGTACAGATTGTCTCAAACTGGGCTAAGCCCAGTGGTCTGTAGTCTCAAACACGGGCGTAGTGTATGGAAGCCCAAGGAAAGGCCCTGTGCCCAGCCCTTTTTCATGCTGATTTCAGGGCTGGTGCTGCTTCCAGTTTTTATTTCTGAGCTAGCACTCTCCTAGAACGTAAGTGCAGGAAGTCAGGAATCTAAACTCCCAGGTGTCCCCCATTTTCGCCCTACAGTGTTATTTGCAGAAAAGATGGTGGCGATGATGGAAGCATAGTGTCAGGTAAAACACTTTGAGACCCACAGACTGGGGCTAGGATCTCAGGTCTCTCATATACCATCTTACTTTCGTGCTCTTGACATCGGCTTGCACATACATCATCTCATTTAATCCCCACAACTGCCTTGAGATGGTCGGATCATCATCATCATCTTCCCTATTTTTGAAGTTGAAGAAACTGAGGCACAGATTAAGTCATTGCCTCAAATGCAATTTGGTGACAGTGAGAGTTAGAGAAAGCTGGCTCTGAATCCTGCCTTTGGCAATGACTGTCTGATCTTGGCGAGTTCTGAACCTCTCTGAGCCTCCTTGTCCTTACAGTGCCCGACCTTGCAGGTACTCAGTAAATGGTAACTGCTTCCCACGTGCCATGAGCAACTGGGTGCTTCGGCCAAGAAGCTGTCTGGGCTCTGGGTTGGGAGTCGCTTAGCTTGTCACTCGGAGCTTCTTGTCCTCGGTGGGCACCCCACGGGTGGCTGTCCACGTGGGCCTCTGAGGGCTCCTCCCCCGGCCCCCGTGGCCTCCTCTCTAGCTCCAGTCTCATGCCCCTTCCACCTCATGTCCTCTGCTCCCTGGCCATCTGGCCTCAGCTGCCATCCATGTTCTTGTCCCCCTCATAATGGGCTCTCAGGGGGTGTCTACCCTTGGCCCTTCATTGCCGAGAGAGTCAGACTGGAGATCCCAAAGGAGGCCTTGACCGGAAGTTGTCCAGGAGAGAGAACCTGGAGGCCAAGAGAAGGTAATGGCAGCATGGAGGTCAGAAGGGTGATGAGGCAACAGAACCCACGGGGCTTCACAGGAGACTGGAGCGAGGGAGGTGCCTGTGGCGACTGCAAAGGTATGCCTTGAGCCCAGGAGGACGAGGTCCGGGTGGCAGTGTCAGGTCTGATCTCTTACACATGGTGGGCAGGGGTAGGAGCAGGTATCTAATGAGCAGGCGTGGAGCTCAGGAGAGAGGCCTGGACTGAAGAGAGAGCTTGAGTGTCCCCTGCCAAGCGATGTCCTGGAAGCCTGGGTGCCGTGAGGCTGTGGGGGGGATGATGGTGGGAGGGGCAGAAGGGCGGTCTGGTCTGGAGAACACTGCCCGGTCCTGTTCCCTCCTTTAGCCCCTGCAGCTGCCCCAGAGCCCCTGGGGCTGGTTAGGTGGGACAGCAGTCAGGTCCCTCACCTCATAACCTCCTTTGGCCAGAGATCTCTTTAGTCTGTTTACACCTGTTCTGATCCACGACAGGCAAATATTGGTTTCTAGAAACTGCCCATTTGCCTTTCTGCTTCTGTGGTGACCAGAGCTTAGAGAGGTCCACCCACAGGTAGGCTTGTGCCCACGGGCCTGAGACCTACTTCTCCTGACAGGACGCTGGGGGCGGGAAACCTGGGGACTCTGCTGGCTAGCCTTCCTGCCAGCAAGAGGAGAGAGGGGCTTATCGTGGGAGTGAGGGGGGTGGGGGAGAGGGTAGCATGAGAGGGGCAGAGGGCTCTGGACTAGGACTCTCCAGAGCTGGGTCTCCACGTTGCTCTGGAACCTCTGACAAGTCCTTTGACCTTTAGGCCATCACTTTGCTGCTCTACAGAATTCAGACGTCAAGTATTTTTCGAGTGACTCCCAGGTGACGGGACTACCCCAGGTGTTCGGCAAACAGCAGAGGATGCAGGGCCCCCCTCTGGGAACTTAAATTCCAGTAAAGAGAAAACAGGTGTACTGCTGCTCGCCCTACTTACCCCAAAGCCCCTAAAATGATCATCTCATGCAGCTCTTTCATTTTATGGCTAAGGGGACTCCCAAGGGAGGGGGGGACCTGGCCATGCAGCAAGGAAGGGGCAGAGCCAGGGGCCCTGAACTAGGGGGTCCTGGCACCTCCCCAGCAGGGCCCCCTAACCCTGGCTGCTCAGAGGAGTTAAAGCAGGTGGAAGAGCCTGGTTTTCAGGCTGTTAATCTTGGAATCAGAGGAAGGAGGCAGGTTCTAAAGCTCTGGCAGCAGTTGCTGGGTGCTTTCACCACGGACCGTGGGGCGAGGAGCTGTTGTCCCCGGGGAGTCCAGGCTCCCCGCCTCCCTCTCATCAGTGGTCTGTGGGCTGGAAGAGGCCTGGGGATCAGTGATGGAAGGCATGAGGGGCTGAAAGTCTACCTTTTGGCTTGAAGGGCCCTCAGCAAGGAGGCAGGAGCAGGTCTTAAAGCAAGGCCCAGACTTCCGGGCCTGGCTCCCTGGGCCGGGGCTGAGCCTGGCTGGTTCTGGTGGGAACATCACAGACCAGCTCCCAAAAGGCCTCCTTAAGACCCTGAGAGCTTATCTCTACGGGGCTCTGTTACTAGAAGAGGCCATTAGCAGTATTCTCCCCACCCCCCACCCCCCAGCTATTGCCTTTTACTGCCCACAGCTCCTCCAGATAGCATTTTCCCAGTTAAATCAGATGTTTTGGGGGGAAAAAAGGAAAAAAAAAAAAAAAAAAAGAAACCAGAAATCATAATCATAACCATAAATCATAAGTCATGTTCTTGTACATGGATGGTTTCCTGGCTTCCTGGGATCTATGAATTGGAGGCAGTGTGTGGGAAAGCTTGCTATAATGAGGCGACGGGGGAGGCCAGGTTTTCCCAGGGGATGTCTTACACCAGCCCAATATTTCATAGATCTTTGCTTCTGGATGAATTCTGCCTCATGGAGGGGGAAGCAGATGTACTGGGAGGCTGGGGGAGGTGGGGGAGGCCCGCCAGGGAAAAACGAAGTGAGAGAGAATGATGCTCATTGCCCCAAATCCTACCTGATGTTTCTATGGTGAGGTGGAGTTCTGTCCAGGAGCCACAGTCAGGCCTCTGACAGATGCTGAGTCCTTGGACAGGACGGTGCCACAGATCTGTGGGTGCTGAGAAAGCGTGTGGGTGCCCATGCCCATTGTGCTTGCTTAAGAGCCAGAATTCTTTATGGATGGGTAACTCACATGGGCACACATTCAGAGCTCTCAGACTCCGCCAGCAGCTTCTCTGTGATCTGGCCAGCACTCCTCTGAGTGTAAATAAATCAGCTGCAGAAGGACTTAGGAAAACTCAAGGAGGAGAATTATAAAGAAGGCTTTGGGTAAATGTAAAGTGCTCGAGCACATGGGAAAGGGGTCAGGCTGTGACAAAGGGGAGGAAAGGGATAGTTAAATGTTTATAAGCAAGTAGCAGATCTTATTACTCAGATCTAGGAGAGGAAGTGAACACAGAGACTTTCAGGGACTTGCCCAAGGCCACACAGCAGCCCTTTGCAGAGCCAGGTCTGAAGAGCCCTCATTCAGGCAATCAGGGATCTTTCATCCTTCAGTGGCTCCATCAAGGAGGAGTTATTGAATTCTGTGGGGACCAGGCCCTGAGCTCGGGGCTGGGGATATAGAGAATTAAGTTAAAGCCCTGCCCTTTAGAAACTCATTGGAGGGCAAGGGAGAACGACATATAGCAATATAACCCCAGGTAAGGAGAGTTAGGATTTGTTTTAGATTTATTGCCATAGTTCATTCCCTTAGGGATTTGAGGCAGCAGAATAAAATGATGTACCAAAGGCAAGAACAAAGATTTTGGGGGGCAACTGTGGGAGAGATGGTTTCTGTATGTGTTGGGGGCAGGGGAGTTGTGGTAGAAGGAGAACTAAGGAAATCTACCCCTAAGTCTTGTTTTGACTTTGTCTTGAAAGACTAGTGGATGTTTTCCTGGAACCAAGGGCTCAGAAGGGCATTCCAGGAGGGGGAGAAGTCTGTGCAAAGGTCCTGAGGTGGGGCTGAAGAGGGAAGATGGAGGAGGCAAGAGGGGGCTGGGGTGATAAGCAGGCCAGCTAGGGGGAGGGCAGCACAGACCAGGATGGGATGGGTTTTGATGCCAAGGAGTTTGGACTTTATCCAAATCCAGTGGGAAGGAGGAGTGTCATCATGAAGTAGGTATTATAGAAAGATCTCTCCTGCTATTGTTTTTTTTTTTTTTTTTTTTTTTTTTTTTTAAGTTTTTTTTTTTTTTTTCTTTTATCCCCCCCTTGCTGCTTGTGCTCGCTGGGTCAGCTAACCACGCCGTGCGGGCGGGCTTGCCTTCACCAGGAGGCCCCGGGAACCGAATCCGGGGCCTCCCATATGGTAAACGGGAGCCCTACTGATTGAGCCACAGCCGCTTCCCTCTCCTGCTATTGTGAGGCAGATGGAGGTCAGAAGCCAGCCTGGGGGAGGGCCTGGTCCAGGGCACTGGCATTGGAGATGGAGGATGGAGGGATGGTTTCACAAAGACATTTCAAAGAAAGAGGAAGGAATTGCTAGGGCTTTTGTACCTGTGGGTGTGGGGGTGAGGAAGGTGAGCTTCCCAGCAGCCTCTCGGGTTCCCAGCTTGGGGAGAACACAGATAAGCAATGGCAGTGCTAACTTGTGTGCTTTCTAACCCCAGCCTGGTCCACCATTGCTGAACCACACTGTCTCTCTTACTAGGAAACCAGAGTAATGCAAAGATCACAGATTTGAGAGTCAAGCCAGATGTAGGTTCTAACCCCAGCTCCTCCATGTACCAGCTGTGCAACCTTGGGCAAGTCACTTCCCTTCTCTAAGCTTCTGGCTTCAGCGTCCTTACCTGGAAATGGGATAACCTGGAGGCAGGGATGTCTTGAACAAACCATATGTTTGTTTCAGGTGGGTCCCAGCAGGAAACAGAGGGCTCACTCAAACTACTTCCTTTGAGGGGAGTTTAATAATTCTTTGCAAAGATATGGGTGGGATGTAGGGAAATCTCAAGGGCCAGTGCAGTGCCCCAGGCTGGTGACAGGGGACACAGTTATCCCCCTGAGGCCTGTATGGGGAGGGTCGCCCAGCAAGAGCTTCCCTTCAGTCCAGGGAGGCAGTGCCTCCCCTATCCCTACTCACATCCCAAGCCTTGGTTCCCTGCATCCTTGGCAGTCAGGAGACCCCGGGGTGGGGGCGTCTCTCCTCGGGGATGAGAAGAGCAGGGGGCAGCTCCAGACATCAGTCAGCCGAACGTGGGGCCAGCATGGACTTCACATTCTTGACCCCAGCCTGCCTTGATCCAGACAAAATCTGAAGGGAGAGGCCAAGGCAAGCTGCTGACTGAAAATTCAAATTTACTCAGTTCACCCAGGACCTTAAATTAGCTTTTTCTCCTTCTACGCCCATCTCTTTTCATCTTCCTTCTTTTCTTCCCTCCGTCTCTCTCCCTTTCCTCCCTGTACTGGGTTGAATAGTGTTCCCCCAAAATTCATGTCTACTTGGAACCTCAAAATGTGACCTTATTTGGAAATAGAGTCTTTGCAGATGCAACTAGTTAAGTATCTTGAGATGAAATCATCCTGGATTTACGATGGGCCCTAAACCCAATGTCTTAAGAGAAAGTGGAGGGAGATTTCCACCCGGAGGCACAGAGCAAGGCCCGTGAAGGCAGAGGCAGAGGCTGGAGCGACCCAGCTACAAGCCGAGAACGCCAAGGATTGCCGCAAGCACCGGAGCCAGGGAGTGTGGCCTCCAGATGCCTTGACTGCAGACTTATGGCTGCCAAGGCTGCGAGAGGATGCATTTCTGCTGCTTCAAGCCACCCCCTGCGTGATCATTTGTATGGCAACCTGAGGAAGCCAATGCAGTCCCCTGGTTATACCTCCTTTCCCCCTTTCTCCTCTTCCTCTATCATCTTCTCTCTCCCTCTCCCCCTCCCCAATTTCTGACCTTCCTTAACAGCTATGGCAGATCTACCTGATGAAAAGGGCCGCTCTCCAGTCAGGCTCGCTCTCACTTTTCAACCTAACACTTGTGGGCTTCTGCCCAAGGGAGGGAGGTGTGGAGCCTAGTGTGATGGTTTGAAGCTTCATGGACCCCGGAAAAGGTTGTTCTTAAAGTTAACCCATTCCTGTGGGTGTGGACCATTGTAAGTAGGATCTTAACTTAAGATGTGACCCCCACATCATTCAGGGTGGGTCTTAATCCTTTTGCTGGAGTCCTTTATGAGAGGATGAAATTCAAACAAAGAGAAAGTGATGGAAGTAAGAAATCAAGGAAACCAGAGGAGAAGGGCGAGACCAGCAGATGCCGCCATGTGCCCGAGGGGCCTGGGATTGGCAGCAGCCCGTCTTGGGGAGAAAGCATCACCTGATGATGCCTTGCTTCATTTTTCTCAGCCTCAAAGTTTGTCAACTAATAAATTCCCACTGTTAAAAGCCAACCCAGTGCTTGCTTCGGCAGCACATACACTAAAATTGGAACGATACAGAGAAGATTAGCATGGCCCCTGCGCAAGGATGACACGCAAATTCGTGAAGCGTTCCATATTTATAAAAAAAAAAAAAAAAAAAAAAAAGCCTACCCATTTTATGCTGCTTTGAGGAGCTTATCAAACTAAAACACTTAGGTATGTTCTTCCTAAGACCATCACTCAGCCATCTAACAAACAGAGGCTCTCCAGGGCCGGGGAGGGAGAGGGGCTGTGCATCTCTGGTCCACCTGGAGTTCTTGGCCACCCATAGTAAGTGGCCAGGCTCAGAGCCTGCCTGCCCCAAACCATCTCAACCAACCCGTGGGATGGGGTGAGTTCTGGGACTGGCGAAGCTGCTCTGTGTGTGAGTGGTGACTGTGTGTGGGGTGGGGTGGGGGTGTTGGATTCAGCCAGAACACAGGCCCTATTAAAGTGACCAATGAAGAAGGACCAGGAAAAATAAGAGCCAACTAGATTGAACCCAGTACGTGCCAGGCACTGGGCAAGGAGCTTTCACATATTTTGTCTTACTCTCACATGGACCCTGCAGTGTACATATTCTCCCCATTTTATAGATAAGCAAAGCAACGTTGAGGACCAGCAAAGAGCTCAGGTCTGTGCTAGGTACTGTGAGGAACATGGGACAGGTATACAAGTCAACTTTATTAGTTAGACATTTATTCTCCAGGCTCCAGGCTAAATTCTGAGGAGATGAACCAACAGTTCCAGAACCAAGTGAAATGAAGCTGGTTATCAGAACCCTGGGATGTCGGGGCTGGAGATGACCTTGGCATTTCCTAGAAGTCCACCTTCTCCATTGACAGGTGGGCAACTGAGGCCCAGCAGGAGGAAGTGGCTTCTCCCAGGCCATATGGCAAGTCTTCTCATTTCTACCTCTCAACATTGCTTCTCAAGGATGTTCTTTCTGCTTCTAGGCTCCCCCTGTTTTAAAGTTGATTTTTATTCCCCCACTTAACCAATTAAGCTTTAATACACCAAAAACAAATCATTATCCTCCTAAGGCTTAAAAAGCAAGATTACTATTTGTAACACAAGCAATTAGCTACCTTCTGGTGTTTCCTAACTTCTCTCTTTCCCAAAGGACTTGGCTTTATTTTGGGTTATCAAGGACCCAGAAATTAGGGGTATTGGCCAAAGCTGTTGCCCTGGAGCTGGCAGAGAGGGTACTGGGATTTTGGGAACTGGGAGAGCAGGAACTGGAAATGCTCTAGGAAAGGAGGGAAGGGGCTGCGGTTGGCAGTGGGGGTCATGAAGTTGTGGAGTCTTCTTTAGGGGTACTGGCTTGGTTCTCTCTTAGCACTGGGACATCCCATCCACATTGCTCCCTGGGTCATAGCCCTTCTCTGGTGGGAATAAAGATGCCCCTCCCCAGGGGGTGTTTGGGTCAACTGTAGCACTTGCATCAACTCTTTCTGTGGAGGATCTTGAAGGGATCCATGAAGCCCCTACGTTGATAGGATCGTTTGGATGCGTTTTAATTGACTCGCTTCTCTAGCACCACATGGCATTTTTGAGATCCATCCCTGAGATGTGTGAAACTATGGTTTGCTCTTTTTCCCTGCTGTATAGTCTTGTGTTACCTGACTCAACTACAGTACACCAGGTCCTGGATATTTGGGCTGTCTCCAGGTTTTAACTTATGAACGGTGCCCTGAGGACATTCTCATATACATATGCAAGAGTGTCTCTAAGCAAAATACCTGGGAGCAATGCTAAACTCTTTTCCAGGGCGTTTCTATCAATTTACAATACTGTCAGCAATGGATGAGAGTTCCAGTTCCTCCATATCCCCGCCCCCCATGTTGATGTTATCAGATGTTTTAATTTTTGCCTGTCTGCTTGGCAGGGATGATTGCTGGTGGTATGTTTTAATTTGCATTTTTTCAATGATTAGTGAGGTTGAGCACCTTTTGATTGGCCATTAGGGTTTCCACTCTGTAGAGTGTCTGTTCAAGTCCATTGCCCATTTTTCTATTGAGTTGTATGTTTTTTATGGATGGATTCATAGAATTTTTATTGTTTTTTAAAACATATTCTAGAAATTAATCCTTTGCAGTTACATGAGCAGCAAATATCTTCACACCCCATGTCTTTTCTTTTGATTTGTATTCATTGCATTTTCAAAGAGTGTATAACCCCAGGAAAGGAAGACAACAATTTACATTCTAGGTTCTATAAACAGGAGGCCCATGAGCCAGAAACCCCAAACTTTTGGTAAGCCCCACAGTATTACAGACAATTGAGCCAGAGATCAAGACATTTCACACTGAAAGTCAGGATTTTTAGCTTCTTTTGAAACATCAGAATATATGGGCCTGCAGCAACTCCACAGCAGTGGTGGGCTGGGCGGAGTGGGGGCCACCAGCTGGACACGGGGCACGTGCTCCCCTTCGCCCCTGTCCCCTTTGCTTCCCAGACTCTGCCGCTGATCATGCTCAGGCTGCACTGATGGTTTCCTTACGTCTGCCTGCTTTAATTGTGTGTGCTACCTGCTGCGTACCTGTAGGCATTTACATTTTGTTAGCACTCTGCCCTCTGTCCCTCATCACACTATTTAGAGCTGTATCTACTCCTGTGGTTGTAATAAATTCTGTTGTCATGTGGCTGCTTCTCATAGGCCTACCACTTGAAGCTGGGCTCAGTCACCGAGTCCCAAGCAAAAGGGAATTTCAACTTATCTTCCAAGTGTGTTTAGATCAAGGCCCGTGGATTAGTTTCCTAGGACTGCTGTGACCAGGTACCACACTGGGTGGGGCTTAAAACAAGAGGAACCCATTATTTCACAGGTCTGGAGCCCAGAAGTCTGGGGTCAAGGTGTCAGCAGGCCTCGGAAGGCTCAAGGGAAGAATCCTTCCTTGCTTCTGCCTAGCTGCTAGTGGCCCCTGGCACTCCTTGGCTTGTACATGCACCACTCCAATCTCTGCCTCTGCCATCACCTGGCATTCTCCTTGGGTCTGTGTCTCTGTGTCCAGTTTTCCCTCTTCTTATAAGGATGCCAGTCACTGGAGTTAGCCCCACTCTAATCCAGGAGGCCCTCGTCTTAACTTGATCACTCATGCAAATGCCCCGTTTCCACATAAGGCCCCGTTCATAGGTACTGGGGGTTAGGACTTAAACCTGTCTTTTGGGGGGTGGGGCACAATTCAACCCACATCAGCCAGTGAGGCCCTGGCTCCATAAGGGAGCAGCCCTGGGGGAAGGACAGAGAGTGAAGGCACCCAGGATCGGGTGTGGGGGCCCCTGAGGCACCTCTCCCGTGATAACTGATTGACAAGGGCTTTGTTTGCTTGGGAGAACTGGTGGTCACCAATAAATGAGACAGACTTGACCATTGAATTGTCTTCGGAGAGTCCAACCACTTGATCTCCAGAAGGAGAGAGCTATAGTCAGGGATACTTAGTTTCCTGTTTGGGGACAGCTTGATTTGCATCTCATCACATTGATTTGTGTGCTGTAGCTTGAAGGTCCAGACTCTGGGTGTCTAAGATAAAATAAAATGATGCAACCTGCTACAACCAGATTCACACCCCATATGGGAGGTTGGACACGCCTGGCACCAAGGGAAGTTCTCAGCAGCTGCCTCCGTGGGCTCTTCCGTGCAGCTCATTTCTTGAGTGCTTTACTATGTACCAGATGCTATGCTAGGAACACCACGGACCGTGTTTTATTTCACCGGTAACACTATTCTGCGTGGCGTAGCAACTTAGACCTCGCCTTCAGATGCAGAAATGAAAACATCAGGTGGCCTCACCTAGTGGAATAGCAGTAGTGGTTACCTGCTGAGGCACTGGCTCTGTGTTTGGATCCCAGCTCTTGCCGCCTGGGTGTTCCTGTACAGGCTACTGTTTCGGAGCCTCAGTTTCTCCATCAGTAAAATGGGAATAGTAAAGTGCCAATCTCCTAAGGTTTTTAGGACAATGAAATGAGTCATGTGGTAAAGCATTTCTTGCAGTGCCCCCAAAGAACTGAGATGAGAAGGAGCCAGCTTGGAGAGCCAGGCTAATTCTTGCTTTTCTGAGGTTCCACCATGCCTCTCACTAAAATGCTCTCTTTCACCATTAGCCACATTCCCCCGAAATAATCACAACACCTATTCCTGGTCTGCCAAGTACCAAATCCTGTCCCCCTTCCCAATGCCCTCCAGAGTCCCTCTGCCTGGCAAGAACACGCAGGCGCCTGTGGGCTGGATGGGATTGCAGCCAGTGGGAGGTTCTGGGAGCGGGTTTCCTTCCTGGTGTTAGTCTCTGCCTGTCCCCCTGGGCAAAAAGCCCAGGCAAGGTGTCCACATTCAAGCTTCTCTTACTGTTTCCCATTATTTTTGCCTCCTCTCTCTGTGAACTGCCGCCCGGTCAGCCTGAGGCCTCCCATGAAGGCGAGGGGCGCTCACGCTCCTATAAACCGCCCGAAGTATATAAAATCTGCCCACCAGCCCACAGGGGTCACCTGCAGTGATGCTGCAGAACTTCTGGAGTTGTCCCAGACTGGTGATGGGAATGCCTTTTTCAGGCCTTTCCCCCTTTGCTCCCACATTTGAGATGCTCACTGTGGTCAGCTGGGCTGCTTCCTGTTCCCGGAACCTGCCTTCTCTTTGGAGTCCTCCCAGCCTTCCCCGTGGAGTGGAGTGGTGAGAGTGGGCTTTGCTGTCTCTCACCACTGCCTGGTGACTGCCTGGATTTGAACCCGAGTCCTGCCACTCACTAACTGTGTGACCTCGGGAAAGCCACTGAACTTTTCTGTGCTTATTTCATTATCTGTCAAATGGGGATGATAATAATAGCACTTAGATTGGTTTTGTGCAATGAAACATGGCTAGGTTTTAGAAAACTGCTGGCTTGGAGTGAGCACTCAGTGTCAGCTATTACTATTATTAGAGTGAAGTGTTGTGCAAGAGGTGTGGGCTTTACCTGGGCCCAAATCCTGGTTCCTCCACTGAGTCATCCTTCGGTGAGCTTAGGCATCTCTCTTAGCCCCATCAAGCCTCCAAGTCCTCATCTGGGTTGCCTACCCCGAAGGGTGGGTACCAGCCAGCTTCATGGGTGTGCGACCCATGCATTTGCACAAGACCCTGCGCTCAGCAGGGACCTGCGCTTGGTTCAGTGCTCTCTTAGTCTCTTGCGGCCATCCTGAAATCCCTGTCGAGCAAGGGGCCTCCCGTTTTCATTTAGCACTGGGCCCTGCATATTATATAAGCCATCCTGGGGGGCTAGGACAATGAGAGGGGATGGTGTGTAAAACGTGTCAGATGGACAGGGTAGGTGTGCTCCCCACCCCACCCCGTCCCTGCATCTCCCCTGAAGCCTCAGCTTCTGCTTTCTCATCTAGAGCCCCCACCTGGCGCTCATTCTCCTTTGCAATGTCTCTTGCACTCCCAGTTTTCATTATTCAGCTCTTGTGTTTAACTTTCTTCTCTCCGTGATTAGATTGCAAGCTGCAGGAGGAGGCAGGGCCTCTACACATTTCTCTCTTCCATCTGCGCCTCACCCAGTGCTGGGTGGACACAGGGTCCCAGTAATGGTTTGTTACCGTGCAGAATTCAGGAGGCTCCTTCTGCTTTCCCCCACCCCACCCCAGCAGAGGCCAGCTCCTCCTTGGGTTCACCAGGCTGCTTTGGGCCCCCAAGGGGCACGGGGAGGGGGGGAACCCCCCCCACCAGTGACACATGGAACTGTATTCAGTGGCAACTTTATCTGGCTTGGGATTCTGACCTTAGTCAGAGTGGGCTGATTTAGGCTATTTGCCACTTGGAACTGACTATATATTTTCTGTGTATTAGATGGTTTCAAGGAAAACAGATCAATTTTAATAGCAACAACCCAAACTGGAGAAACTGATCCCCAGTCCTGCTTTACACCTGGGTTTATGGAACATAAAGGTGAAGAACCAGGGGCCCCACTCGCTGCTACCTCCCTGCCAAGTCGGGGGTGGGGAGTGGACAGGTGGGAGGAACTCATCAGAGCAGATGGATGTCCTCCCTGAAAGCAGCTCTCCAGCTCACAAAGCACATTCCGTGTAAAAGCTGGCTAATTTTTAGGTAGGAATCTTGTTCTTTATTTTAAATTCATTTTTAATGGTCATGATTAATTGTTTCATACAGTCAATACATTCTCATGGCTGGAAATTGAAAAGGCCACAAAGGACATAGAGCAAAATTCTCCCTCCACCCTTGTTCCTTTGTTCTCCTTCCTGGAGGCAGCCAATGTTACCGGTTTCTTGAATGTCCCTGACAGAGATAGTTCATTTATATGCAAGGAAAAATATATACATTTATATATTTGTATATTTGTATTCATATAGTTTCCATTTTAACACAAATGGTTGCATACAAGGCCCACTGCTTTGAACTTAGCTTTTTCATTTAACAATACTACTTAGAGACACTTCCCTTATCAATCTGTAAAGAGGTGCTTTGTTCTTTTATATGGTTACAGAGTACTCTGTTAGAGAGAGACCCCATAATTTATTTAACCATTTCCCTATTGATGGATGTGTAAATTGTTTCCATTCTCTATAGGCCTGGATCTTTAACAAATTCTATTCTCCCCCCTCCCTCTAATGACAGCACTTAAAGGGACAAATGGTCTCCTTCACTTACAACGAAGCCCAGACATTCAGCTTTCCTTATACCATCTGCTATAGCTCCAAATGATTTCCAGGTAAGGTTCTTGAAGACACCGACCTTCTTCTCTTGTACCCTTCTTTTTTCCTCTTCCAGAAACTTCCAGGAGTCAACCCTGATGCGTCCATCTCTCTCAACTCCACTTCCAGTACCTCCACGACACATCACTGGCCACCTCTCTCCTTCCCCATTGCCACTTCTTGAGACAAGTTTTCATGACATTTTGCTTGGACACTGCAGTCACCTAGGCACTGCTCTCCCTACTGATGGAAACCACATCAGTTCACTCCTCTACCTTAAAAAAGCCCCTGGTTGGCTGCCTGGCATTCAGGAGATAAAATCCCAAATCCTCATCAATGCCCTGCCCCAACTCTTGATGTTCCTGCTCATTACCTTCTATCTTAGTTTGCCAAAGGGCTGCCAGTGCAAACTGCCAGAAATGGGTTGAGTTTTATAAAGGGAAAGTTATTGGGGGTAAAAGGCTACAGTTCCAAGGTTGAGAAATGTCCAAATCAAGGCACCATCAGAGATGCTTTTTCACCAAGGTCAGCTAATTTTGATCCTGCATCCTGCCATGTAGCAACGATGGCTTCTGGTCTCTGCCTTCCCCTCTAGAATCTACCATCTCCTGGAGCTCAGCTGAGGGCAACCAGGCATAGGACTTGTCTCTTTCTGGGCCTCTTTCTCAGTCTCAGCCGCTCTGTTCTCTTCCCAAGTTCATATGTGATCTACCAAGCATATGGCTGGTCTCTCCCTGGGCCTCAGCTCTTTGAACCTCTCAGGGCTTCTCTCCTTTGAGCTCAGCTGTGGGCAAACTTGGAGTCCTTTCTCTCACATTGCAGGAGCAAATATGGCAGCTTCCTTTCTTTCTATCTTTTTCACTCTGTGTGTCTCCATTTATATCAGAAACAGCAAGAGGGTGGACACCCAAGCTGGCTCATCCCTCACTGACATAGTCCAATCAAAAGCAATCTAATCAAGTGCTCTAAGGTGAATCTAATGCAATCAAAGGGTGCCATACCCACATGAATAGAATAGTTTAAGAACATAATCTTTTTGGATTCATAAAGAACTTCAAACTGTCACACCCTCCAACCACACATCAAGCTCCTTCCTTCCCTGAGCATTTGCACTTTGAACCCCAGCCCCACCCCGGGTCCCCTCCTTCATCTCCCTAACTCCCACTCCCCTGAAGTCTCAGCTTAAATGGCACTTCCACAGAAAGGACTGCCCTGATCACCACCCAAAAGCAGGTCACCCATCCAACACTATCACCACACCTTGTCCATTCCATGACACAAGCCATTCACCACCATGTAAAATTATATATTTGCTTGCAAGTTTGTCTAATGTCTGTTTTCCCTGCTGGAAGTAAACTACCTGAGGACAAGACATGTGTCTCTCATCCTTAGTATGGGGCCTGATCAGGGTTTGTTGAATGAATGAAGGTTTTTGAGCACTTGCTCCAAGCCAGGCCGTGTGCTCAGTGCTCAGCATTCAAAGTTTAATAGGACCTTCTGGAGGTGCCCAGACAAAAAGAGAGGGGTGTGCACCTTCCTGGTAATATGACCAGACTCAAAACTGTTAACTCTACAAAGGAAGCCTAGAAGGATGAGGGGCATTTCACCAGAGGAAGATCGGAACGACATTCCAGTGGTGTTTGGGAGAGAGGGTGTTGGTCCAGCGAGGCTGGAACACGGGGTATGTAGAGAGATGGGAATGGGACGAGATGAGCTGGAAAGTTCCACTGAGGATCCCTGGGTTGGGTCAAGGAGCTCAAATATTTTTATTGTTTTCTATTTCTTTGTTTTCCTAGCCCTTCTCTCAGTGCTGTAAATATGGTGGACCGTCATTGAAAATTTTCTAGATGGAAACTGATAGTGCTAGATGTTACCTCTTTTTCACAGAAGGGGAAATCAAGCTCTGAGATTCAAAAGTGACTTGCCTTGTATCTTCTTATTCTCTTCGGTCATATTTATTGGAAACCTCTTTTGTTAGTTAGGGTAAGCTATGTTGCTGTGACAAGGAGAATCCCTGAAGTCTAGTACCTTAAAGAACAAAGAAATTTATTTCTCTTTTTTTGGTAATAGCTTTGGGTGGGTGGCTCTGCCTCACACAGTCATTTGGAGACTCAGGTTCCTTCCATCTTGTTCTTCTCCATTCTATGGAGTGCGTAATCATCTTTATGGGAAAATCTGGGTCTCAGCCATGTCCTGGTTGGAGATAGGGGGAAGGGGAAAGAGTTGTAGAGGAGGCAGGCCCTTTGTTTTAAAAGTTCTGGCTCAGATGCACACACATCACTTTTGCTCATATCCCATTGGCAAGAATTTGACCTAAAACTGCAAGGGAGGCTGGAATGTGTAGTCCAGCCAGGCAACCAGGCGCCCACCTAGAATTCTACTCTGGAGGAAGCCAAGAATGGATTTTGGCAGGCAGCTAGCAGTCTTTGCCACACTTTTGCAGAGTCGCCGTCATGGCAACTGCCAGCTCACTGTCTGGGAGGAGCCAGTCATGGATGCTTGGCTGGTGGGTGACTCCAGGTCCTCCATGCTTTTGTCACCCAGGCAGTGGCGCCATGAGCACTGTTCCCTGGCCCCAGCTGCCAAAGAGAGGGTGCTGGGGTTCCCCTAACCTCAGCCTGCCCCTTCCTCTCAACAGTGTGCTCAGTGGTCAGCCTCTCCTTGGCTCCTCAAGGCTCTTTCATTCCTGGCTGGGATGGCTCCAAGTCAGACCTGCCCCTTGGCCCTGCTGCTAAGTAAGGAGCCTTGTTCAGCAAATAAACATGGCCATCCACATTCCGGTGGCTCATCTGGACTTAGGTGAGAGGAGAAACTCTTTTAAGTACTGAGAAGCACTTTTTAAAGTTGCAGAAACAAGTCTTTCATTATAAGCCATGATCACCAAGTGTTTGAAAGATGTCCAAAGTCTCTTCCTACCAACATTGTGTTAGCCCAGTAGGGGTCACTGTATGTACCTGAAAGTCATAAAACTGCACTTAAAAATTCTGTAATATAAATCCAAACTGGTCTTTTGTTACAAATAGCATAAAGCATCCATTAATATTAAAATGAACAATAGCTCGTATTTATCGAGCACTTACAGTGGCAGGCACTGGGGAGCTCCTTACAAGCCATCTCTCCCTTAAGTCTTACTACTCCAAGAGTGGGATGCTTGTCTTAAGTGTTTTTAGATGAGGAGACTGAAGCTTAGAGAGGTGAGGTGACTTGACCAAGGCCACACAGTCAATATTGAGCAAAGCAAGGGTTTGATCCCAAGTCTGCCTGACCCCAGAAACTTAGTGCATAATGAAGCTGCTAGCCTGAGCGGCAATGAAACAACATACTGAATACCTAGCAGACAGCATGTGGCTTTTCTAATCCTTGCAGCACTCCTGCTTTATCTCTAGTCCATTTCAGTTAAGGAAATGGAGGTACAGGAGGTAAAGTACAGCCAGCTAGGCCTCCTGCCCTTTGGGAATGGCTCTCCTGTGGGGGCAGCTTTCTCAGACCTTTGGGACTCTCCCCATCACTGGTAACCACTGGCCTTTTCCTTCCTGGGGAAAGCCTGCAGGACCCTGCTGCCCATAGAGAGGCTGTCAAATGTTCCCCCCATCTGGCTTCTGGCAACGGCCATGGCCACCACCCTGCCTTGCCTGTCTCACCTCCCCTTGCTGATCCAGGGCTGCAGCCTTTCTTCCTCACTTGCTGCCTCATCTTGCTCTTGCACACCTTCCTCTTCAGGCAGCCCCTGAGTCTTTCTAAAATGTTAGCAAATCTGATAATGTCACCTTCTGCCTAGAAAGCTTTTAGGTTCCTATCACCTGCAGAGTAAAGCTGCTACCTGGCACCTGGCACCTGAGGTCCTCCACTCCTTTCCAGGCTTTTGCCCATTACCTCCTCTGCCTCCCTCCACTCCAATACAGAGGATGCTCCATAGCCCAATGGGTGCTCCCCTAGCTGCAAATAAAAAGGGACACGGCAGAGCGAGGGTCTGTGGACAAATACATTTGGCAATTCATGATACCTATTAGTAAAGACCCTTAGAAATCCCTCCCGTAAAATGTTCAATAGTGTTTCCCATACCTCTTTGACCACAGAGGAAGTAGGAGCTGTGATGGACTGACTCATGTACCCCACCTAAAGATTTGCTCTTAATCTTAACCTGAGTTCCTGTAGTTGTAGAACCGTTTGAAGAAGTGTTACCAGTTAAGGTGTGGACTCCTTTGTGAATAGGATCCTCTTTAGGTGTGGCCAGACTGAGCCAGGATGGGCCCTAATCCATGCAACTGGAGGCTTTACAAAGAAAGCCAGAAGTCAGCGGAAACCAGAGGAGCAGACATAAGGAGAGAGATGGGAGGCAGAGATGCAAGCCAAGGAGCCCCAAGGATTGTGGCAGCAGCAAAATACCACGGACTTTGGGGAGAAAACATAGCCTTGCTGCTGCCTTGATTTTATACTGCTAGCCTCCAAAACCGTGAGATAAGAAATTCCTCTTAAGCCAACCAGTGGGTGGTGTGTGCCATAGCAGCCCTGGCAAACTAAGACAGGAGCCCATGTCAATGTCCTGCTATCAGCCAATTTGAAAATGCTCCTGTGGCCAGAAGAGGCCCTATTCCCTGGTCCACACTTGCTCACCCCCATGCCATTGCTTCTGCCCACCCCTGCCACCAGAACATACTCTCCGACCTCCCCCACCCCATTGAAACACTTCAAGGCCCAATTCAAAAAACATGTCATCCAAGAAATCTTCTGGATTTCACCCCAACTGGAAGTTATCTCCTCAATCTTCAGCATTAGGTTGATCCTTTTCCTGACCTTGAACTCTAAAGCCCACAAGGATATGTGGTCACACACAGTCTTTTACCTCTTTGCTGAACCCCAGGTTTCTTAAGGATGGGTAGCGCATCTTATTCTCCTTTCCATATCTGGTACAGGGCCTGACACGTTACAGGTGCTCTAGAAACGTTCATTGACCAAATCAATGAAGGCAATAAAAGAGGAGATCCAGCCTGCAAAGGGCCAAGACTCACCTTCCTCCACCCTCCCCTGCTCCCCTCTGGCTCCTGTGGCGACCACTGTGGAGGGCCAGCCTGGCGCAGAAGCCCCAGAGCAGCCTGGCCTGACTCTCGGAGCATGATCAACAGGCCAAGAGGTCTCCCTGGCAGCTCAGGAGCAGGTGACAGGAACTCCCTTTGCCACCCCGACAGGCTCTGTGTGTTGGAGAAATACATCTTCTGTCATCTGTAGAAGGGCAGAGATGCACAGGCCTGGACTTCAAGGCTTCCTAGCATCCTGCCTCTGTCCTATCTGGGAAGTTGCTGAGTATTTGTCAAGAACCAAAATTAGAAAGTAGGTTTGGAGCACAGAAGAATGTCCCAGACCAGTCCTAACTGCCCAGGGCTTGCAGAGCCAGGTGGACAGTGGGCATGGGAGAAGTGGACAGGGGCAGAGTGCATGGTCAAGCAGGAGAGCCCTGCCCTGCCTGGAAGGGGTGCTGCTGCTCAGCTCCTGAGGCCCATGAATCTTCCACTAATCTGGTGGGAATCCCTGGAAAGCCAGATCTTCTGATTTTTCAAAAACTGGAAATCTGGATTTGTATGTGAATCTCCTGATTTTGAAAAACTGGTTCAAAAAGCTTTTAACATTATAAAAGGCAAATAAAGGCTGCTAGCCTGATCCATCTAAGGGGCTGTGGGTTTGACCTTCGGGTTAGATTGGCTTCCGTCCCAAGCTCAGCACATAGTTCAAATGAGATGCCATGCATGAGTCCCAGGATGGCAGACATTTCAAAGCCATCGTGGGCTGGGTGAATACGTGAAAGCCACAGATCAGCCATGGGTTAAATGAACAGCGTTGAATGTCAGGAGCATGTGTTGAGTTTTGTTCTTGGGAGCAGGTCAGAGTCAGGGGCAGCCTGCTCACGTTGGAGCCGGGTGTCAGGTACACGTCAGTCACATGCTAGAAACTTGGACTGCAGTTGTATGTGAGGTGTTTGTATTCGAGCCCCATGTTAGGAGCCATTATGTGTTACACATATGATACATATATCAGAGTTATGCATAGGTCACACTTCACATGTTCCTGCAAGGAGCACACCCCAACGACCTGTCTGGCACCCAGCCCCTCCTCTGGGCACCCTATTCCCCTCTAACAGGGATGACACCTTCCCCCTCTCAGAGTCTGTCTAGGTGGCACCACGGAAGCCCCCACTTCCATTTCCCTAAGGTTGGGGGCCCAAAGCTCATCCTGGCACAGGGTGAAACGGGGCTCCCCCCGTTGGGAGCTATAGCACAGACCCCTCCCATGCTCAGCCAGCCCCATCATGTCTATCGACATGCGCTTCTGGCCAAGCTCGGTGTGACTCACGCTCCCTGGAGAAAATGCCCGGCACAGGCTGCTCTGCAAGCCGTCAGAGGAGGGGCTGAGACGGGCCTGCTGCTCTTACAAATTACACTTCATCAGGCTTCCAGGGGCTGGGAAGGAGGCAACTCCGCTGCCGTGAGGGTCGGCTCTGTCATTTGTCTCCTCTCCCCGTGCACTCTGCCGCTCTCAAGCAGCCTTGGAGCTGAGTGAAGTGGGACAGGGACATCCCACCCCCAAATCCATACTTGGAGACCTGAGAGAAACAGAGAGCCTGGAGCCATGGGAAATGTGGAGTGTGACGGTCCTGGTTCAAGTCCTGGCTCTTCCACTAACCAGCCGTGTGACCCTGAGCAAAATGCTTAACCTCTCTATGCCCCAGTGTGCTTTGCTGGAAAATGGGGTGGGGTGATTGTGATGAGAGAAGGGAGCACGTCTGTGACCATGCCCAGCCCCGACACATGGTAGGCTCAATTAATGTTCTCTTCTGTCTTTCCTGGCTGTCCACTGGCCAGCACTGGGAGTGGGGTGGGGGGAGTGCAGGCAGGAAGAAGTGGGAAAGACAGTGGTTCTCTCTCTCTGTCTTCCCCTCCTCCCCTTTCCTTAGAGCAACAGAATTTTTCCATCTTTCGAAATGGACTCTGGGCACAGTGAGCTACATTCCTGACCTGTCTCTAAAAGGCTAGCTCTGGAGGGCAGGTCCCTGTAGCAGGCCCCTGAACCCCCTCCTCCCTCCACCTTCTTTACCTTTGGGCTCAGACTAAGACTCCACCCTCACCTGATGGCCCTTACTCTGAGCCTCATCTCCAGCTACAGAAGGATTAAGAAAAGCACAGGCCGAGAATCAACCCTGCTCACCAGCCAGGTGGATCTGACACATTTCCTGCAGGAGCCTCTGTTTACTCATCTTTAAAACAGGAATAATACCCGTCACATCACTATTAGGACAATCAAAGGAAATGACATTCCTGAAGCCCCTAGTTCAGGGGCCCTTTGTCCTTGTCCTTCAGCCCCAATCAATGCCTTGTTGCCCGTCAGGCAGAGTGCAGAGGGAATCCGGAGCCAGGGCTCAGGCAGTCGCATCAGAGCCTCTCGACTTCGCTGGGGGCTGCCACAGCACCCCTCGTTCCTCCTGCGTGGAGAACGTGCCCTGGTCTGCATGCGTGTCTGGCCCTTTCTGGATTCCCCTTCCCCTGCCCTTCTCCCCCTCCAGGCCCCGTTACTAGGCCCGGGTGGTTTGCGCTGATTTTCTCGCTCACACCCCACCCCCTCGCTACCCCTCCTCTCCTTGGGAACCTGCTGTGTCGCAGGGAAAGACAGCGCCAGATGTCAAAGCTGCTGTGTTCCCTTCTGACACGTTCATCCCGTTGGGTTGTTTGATCTCTGGCTTAACAAGTTCAGCCATTTTTCTTAGGAGAGTGAGAGAGAGATTCAGACAGAGAAAGAGGAATGGAGACAAAGAATGAGAGAGACAATAAGATAAAATGAGCCAGAAACTCAAGTGAAGATAGAAAGAGAAAGAGAAAGCAAGAGAGAGAGAGAGAGGCCCCCAACAGGGAGTGCCCGCCTCCTGGAAGCCCCTCCAGCCTCCTACCTCACTTCCAGCCCCACTGGCTGGCAGCCACATCAACTCTGAGTGACCGCGCCCTCCCTGGGAAGGTGACAGCCTCCTGCGCAGTGACAGGGCATCTGCTTAAGACCCCTGACGTGAAGGAGGCTTCTCTCCAAGTGGGGTCAGCAGCCCTGCGGCAGAGGGGGCTGGCGGGGGGGTACAAAAGGCTGCTGCTGGGAAGCCAGAACCGCTCCTTCCTCGCTCCTGGGGCTGAGCAGCCTCTCAGAGGCACCTGGGGAGCCCAGAAGTCCTCACTTAAGCATTAACTCCGCATTTATTCCTCTATTCCTCGCTCTGTGTCTCCCTTCCCCCTTCCCTCTCCCCTCCTTCGCCTCCCTGGTCTTCGATTTCCTATTTGAGGACAGTTCCAGCCTGTGCCATTGCTGAAATCTCAGGCTCTGTAACCATGGAAGGCTGTTTTGAGCCTGTGACTCAGAGACCAACGGTGGTTTTTATTAAAGGCGAAAGGAAAATAATCTGATTTTATAACAGCAAAGCACCTTCTCATAAGCCAAGTGTTGCATTGGACACCTAACTGCCCAAGATAACAGTTTAAAAACATGTGTGATAGCCCCACCCCCTCCCCAGCCTCTGGTGGGAGTGTCAAACCTGAGTGTTTGTGGATTTCCACCTCCGCCCCCCCAAGGCTAAATGTTTCTAGGTCACTTCCATCCTCCCGCACTGCTCGCCCCCACGCAGCAAACAGCGTGGATTTCATTCTAGTCCCTGGGCGGCCATAATTAATGGGATTACCAGCAACTGACCAGGAAGGCAGCTGGGCAAGGGGTCTTAGCCCTCTGGTCTCCAGGCAGAGAAGCTTCTAGCGGGATAAGGAGCTGAGCCCATTCATGCTCTACGGTGTCCAGCCCTGTCCCCCTATTAATCCACCTGGGGCTGGCAGCCCCGGTCCTCTTTCTCTCCCTCCCCCTCCACCCTCTGGAGCTGTCTCTTTCTATCATTCTCTTCTCGTCGAGTTTATTAGCGTTCTCCGGCAAGCTCTGCCAAGTTCAGCTGAATCTCCTTGTGTAGTTTATATTAGAAGAGAAGGCTCTGGCATGTTTCCCCCTCACCTGAGGAAAGAGACGCTTCTCTTTTTGAAGACACTCACAGTCTTTGATGAAACCAAGAAATGAAATGCCATCATTTCAGGACGAGATTGCCCATGAGCGCTGCAGCAGCCATGCGCCTCCTGCCTGCCCCCCCATCCCCCATCCCCACCTGGCCTCCTGGCCTCCTGGTCACCTCACCTCTCGGCTTTGATTCTTCCTGCTCCCTTCACATCACTTCCCTCCTCAGAAGCCCTCAGGGGCTCCCTAAATTCCCGGCCCAAATGCCCTCTCCCTTGCTCCACAAACTCCCCCCAACACCTTCCAGGTGGAACAGATCATCTTCCCAGCCTCCCTATGATGGTATCTGTAGCCCAGTAAACTCACACACACACACACTTCAGCCTTTCTGCCTGCAATTGTTGTTATTTGTATATGTGATAGAAGAGAAATAAAACCACCACCACGAATGAAAGCCCGCCAGGTGCTAGGTACAGGTGTAAAGCTACCTTGGGGCCACACAGACCTGGGTTTAAGCCCTTGCTCTGCCCTTATTAGCTGAGCACCTGAGGGTGAGTTGATTCACCTCCTGGAGCTGGCTTCCCTATGCAGCAAATGGGACTCATCACCCCGACCCGACAGGTCAGGGCAGAGGATAAAGAAGATGCAGAGTGCTGGGCACAGGGTCCTGCTCAGGAAATGGTAGTCATTCTGCCTTGTTTTTCATTCCTCTGAATGAGAAAGGCATTATTAGCCTGGCTTTATGGATAATGGAGTGAGTCTCCACCTGGGCTGTGTTTCAAAAACACCTGGGGAGCTTTTTAAACCATAAGTGCCGAGGACCCACCCCCCCACCAAGCCTCTCCTGGGGTATAGCACAGGTGTATTTATGGTCGAAGGCTCCCTGATTGGACAGGATAGGAACTGCTGCACGAGGTGCTAAAGAAGCAGATGCCCAGGTGGAGACCTGGATGACTTTAAAAAGCCCAGGGAGGGGCGTTTGTAGAGGTCATGAGTGGGAGTGGGCAGGGGTCAGGCACTTTGAAGGGAGTCCAGGTCAGCCCCTTGCTGTCAGACCCCTGGTCTGCAGGGGTGGATTGAGAGGGGTCATGGTGCCTTCTTGCCATTGCCCCAGGGCATACCCAGGCCAGGGAGTGCCTGCTGCGCCTGGTGGGGCCGGGGGGCCCGGAAGAGTCTTCAGGGGAGGCCAGACTATCTTGCTTGCCCAGAGACAGGCAGGCAACCCCAGCACTGGCTTAGTGGGGGTGGGGGGAGCTCAGGAGAAGCAGGAGCTAATTGAGGTTGTCAGGAACAAAGGCTAGCTTTTCACAGCTCAGAACAGAAGGGAAAAACGCCCCAGAGTTAATTAACTTCCTGCAATATGGCTGGTGCCACGGGGATTACAGCTGTACAGGGTCTCGCTCCGTCTTCCAGGAAGGAGATGATGGTGGCCCAAAGAAAAACACCCTCCACCCATCGGGACCACCCCTTCCCTCTTCTAGTCACACATGCATTCATTAACCAAGATGCATTCAAAGCCGGGCTCTGGGCTGGGGGCTAGAAATGAGGCAGCGATGACCAAAATATGTCCTCATGGAGCCCAAAATCATTCATTCACTCACTTATTCTTTCAAAGAGCACACAATAAACAACTCTCAAGTGGGCTCTCTGTGCTATCTGCAATCCTGCAATCACCTTACTAATTTTTCCTGGTATATTCAGCAACCCTCTCATAGACGAGCCTTTTCCTCTGGCCTCAAACCTCCAGCCCTTCCTCCCCCAGCCCCACCAAAGGTTTCCTTAGAAGATAGAAGCAGTCAGAAGAGACCTTCAGCAAGCTGGAAGGGCTGGAGGTCTGTTCAGAATCCCACCAATCCTCACCCCCACCCTCCTGCCCCCTGGTCTGAGCTAGCATCTCTCACCTGGACTCCCCACCCCTGGTGTTCTCTGTTCCATCCTCTGCTCAAACCCCCACCTGCTCCCAACTCAGAGGAGCAGTGCTCCCCGGGGCCCTCCAGGACCTGGTCCCATTAGGTTGGTACTGCCTCTGCCCCTCACTCCACCTCTCCAGTCTCCCTAGCCTCCTTGCTTCTCTTCCAGCCTGCCAGGCATGCTCTCTCCTCTGGGCTCTTTTATTTGCTATTCCCTCTCCCTAGAACACTTTCCATCCCAATCCCTACCTGGCTTTTCCTGTCACCGCCTTCAGGTCTTTGCTCAAAAGTTACTTTCACAGTGAGGCCCTCCCTACATAACCCATTTAGGACTGCAATGCCTGCCCCCACATAGTCCCTCTTCTTTTTGGCCCGGGGCATGTAACATTCATTACCATTTGACATGCTATAGATTTATTTGTTGTTCGTCTTCCTCCATTGGAATGTGGGTCAGTGCAGTGGGTCATGCCCCCAAAAGATACGTTGAAATCCTGACCCCCAGTACCTGTGAATGTGAGCGTATTTGGTAATAGGGTCTTTGGAGATGGAAGAAGGATCTCAAGACAAGCTCGTTCTGGAGCTCGTGGGGCCCTAAGCCCAAGGACTGGTGTCCTTGTAAGAGAAAGGAGAGGGGTATTTGAGACCTGGGCCACAGGGAAGAGGCCCAGACTGGAGGGAGGCAGCTGCGAGCCAAGGGGCACCGGGAGCCACCAGAAGCCGGAAGGGGCAGGGAAGGAGCCTTCCCTGGAGACTTGGGTGGAACGCGGCTCGACTGACTCCTTGATTTCCGACTTCTGGCCTCCAGAACTGTGGGAGGATACATTTCTGTGGTTTTAAAGCCACGGATTTGGTGGTGATTTGTTGCAGCAATCCTAGGAAACTGAGGCAGTCAGACCTTGGTTTTGTTCACTGCCACCTCCCAGGTCTAGCCTGGTGCCAAGCAGGGTGGGCGCTCTGTGCTTACCTGTTGAATGGACGGATGCTCTTCTGCTTGGTTTGGTGCCAGGTGTTCTGAAGGAGACAAAGGAAGTCAGCCATGGTTTGCCCCACCCTCAGCTCTGGGAGGTGGCAGGGAGCAGAGACCCCTGGAGATCCAGGCTCAAGTCCTGAGCAGCTCTCACCTGCCTCCCTCCGTCCACTCATTTGCAAAATGAAGGCTGGTTGTGAGAACTGGATATCATGTGGTAGGTGCTGAACGAATGTTAAGCATTCTAGCGTCCTCCCCCATACCTTAGTTGCCTTCTCATCACTGGAACAGGGTAAACACCCCATGCTCGTCTGCCTCGGAGAATTTTTTATCAAACACCACTTAGATATCCATGTTATGTTGTTAAGTGGGAAAAAAGCTAGTTACAAAATAGCATGTGCATTAGCCACACTTGTAACAAGTGGGCATGAAAGTACAGTCCATTACCAGAAAGAAAATCTTATTCCAAGGCTGAGTCCAGAATCCAAATCGTTCTTTGCTTTTTCCATGGACTTTTAACTTGGCCACAGAGTCCACGAGATGTGAGGTTCTCTTCTTGCGTACTTTCTCTCTCTTTCTCGTTTTCCATAGTCCCCTCAGTCTTTTCAGGTTTTCCTTTATTTCCTTCTTTAAAGCTTTATAAATTTCTTTAAAAAATCAGGCACATTTTTACTAGGTTTATTCCTAAGTATCTTTTAGATTGCTTGGCTGTTGCTAGTGAGTCAGAACACAATGGGTGTCTATATTGACCCTCTTATTGGGCAACCTGATGAATGCTCTTATTCGTTATAGTAGATTATGGATTCTTTGTGATGTCCTATATAGAAAGGCAAATAAAGGCCATTTTGTTTCTTTATTTCCAATTCTTACACCATTTTATCTATTTTCCTTTCTTTATTGCATTGCTTAGGACCTCTAGTTCAATGTTGAACAGAATTAAAGAGAGATGGAAACTCTTTTTTCCTGCCTTTAGCAGAATCATCCTTGAGTATAAAGTTCCCTCAAATTTTGTAACAGATAAACTTTATCAGATTAAGAAAATTTCCTCCTTTCCCTACTTTGCCAAGAGTTCCTGTTCATTTTAATCATGACTACGTGTTGAATTTTATTAAATATGTTTCCTGCATCTTTTGAGGTGATCCTATCCTCTCCTTTAACGTGCTAAGATAATATATTACATGATAAATTTTCTAAAATTGAACTAACCCTGCATTCCTGGGTTAAACATTCCTTGGCCATGATGTATTTCTAAAAATGTATTGCTGAATTTCATTTGCTAATATCTTATTTAGAATTCCCCCCCTCAAGTCCCTAAGTGAGATAGGTCTCTAATTTCCTTTTTTTGGTATGGGGTCTATTTTGAGGATCCAGTGAAATCATTCTTTGAACATCATGTAGTACTCTAAGATTTTAGATACTTATTAATTACCTCAAAAAAAAAACAAAAAAAAAAACCCACCTGAGTTCCTGGCTCAGGGAGGAGACTCTCCCTGACAGGGAGGTGTATTAGACTGTCAGCATGGCATGAGGTGAGAGAGGCCTGCTGGCACAGTGTGTGGAATTCCACAATTCAGGTTGCTTGAAGGCTTTTGGTTCTCAAGAGTGCCCTTTAAGACCCAAGAAGCCCTGAGAGTGGCTCACAACTGAAACTAATTTCAGCTAACAGCTTGATGCGGGCTTAGCTGCCAGCCCTGAGACAGGGTGGAGAAGGGCTAATTCACCCACTTTACCTGTACCAGGGTCACTCCTGCTGGGGAGATAAATTAGATGGCGGTATCCTTGGCAACCGAAGAGGCCTCTATGCCCATGTTCTTCACCCTCATGTGGAGTAGGGCTGGGGGGCAATGGTTGAACTCTTTAAACTGATAAACAGAACTTTTTTCTAGCCAAGCTGCTCTTTGAAACAACTACAACAACAATTAGATAAACAGCTTTATACCTAGGAGGCATTTTCAGTCCAGAATCTTGGCACAGTTCCAGCTTTTGTCCCAAAGCTGCAGTTTGTGTACACCTTGGAAATGAGAAGGGGTCTTCTTCTGAGGACGCCCAGAAGGTTGGGCTCTGTTATATGGCAGTACAAAGCCCCTGTGGGTGTCTGAGCTGGGGAGGAGGCTCCCTGATGACACGGCATATTAGGTGAGTGCTAACCAGCTTGTGGGTTTGGGATGAAGGGACAATAGGGAGAGGGGCTTTGCTAAGCTCTGGATGCTGAATGTGTATATCTTTGGGTCCCCAAGTCTTGAGAATGAGCTCCCAAAGGAGCATAATTGGCAAGGCTAGGAGAAAGGCCAAAGGGAGGGATGTTCACCTGAGGGTTTCTCAAAGCCATTTGGAATTTCTAAAGCAATCGACGATTTCCTGAAAGTCCAGCTGGTCCACCTCTGGGAGCCTGGAGACCGAGTACCTGTTCTCACACACTCCCACACCCGACACCACTGGCCAGCCTCACTGGCCACCGAGTCAGACGACCTGGGTCCTTGTCTAGTTCTGCCACTCGGTGACCCCAGTTCCTCTATCTGTAAACAAGGGGCAATACTCCCTCTGCCACCTCTCAGGGTCGTAAGAGACAAAGAGTACAGATAGGCTTTGCCAATGGATATGATGTTAATGGGAGGGGTATGTTTTGATACAACAATTGGGGATGGGGGAGAGCCAGAGCTCTCAGGGTCAACCTCAATGAATCCCCAGGAATCGGTCAGAGGAGAGAGACTGCCCTTAGGTGGCAGCATGGAATTGTAGAATGAGCCTTGGCAATAGGAGTCAGGAGACTTGGGTTCAAATCCTCACTCTTCCGCTTGCTCAGTGTGATTCTGAGCACTCAGCTTCTTTTTGTGTAGAAATGGGGATTTACTCTCTACCTTTAAGGGCTGTTATGAGGATTAAAGATAAGTGCCAGGCAGCTGGTGCTCAATAGGCGCTCTTACTAGGTACTCAGTCAATTCTCTCTGTTTCCTAGATGAGGGCAATTACATATCCTAAAAGGAATAAGGAGAGATAGAAAGAAAGCTGTGTCCTGCTTCCTCAAGGAAGCACTGAAAGCCCAAGCCCAAACTTGGACACCCAACAGATTCAGATAAGGCCCAGTGGGATGTCAGCACCTAGGAGGGTCTGTCTGGGTTGTGGGACATAGCTCTACGAGAGCGGGGCACAGGCTGAGTTTAGCTGGTTGGTTCTGGGAGGACCCTCAGAGAAGATTTGTGAACTGTCAAGACCACACCAGGGGCAGGCCCTGGGTGTTTGGGAGGGAAGAATCCAATAGGATTTCCCACTGGGAACCAGAGACCTGGATGTATGTAGAGGAGGAAGCAGGCAGCAGTCTCTGATGCCTCGGGTGAGAGGTGGGTTCAGGGAAGAGCTACCCGTGCAATAGCTCCATATTGCTACCCTTGACACAGAGAAGCCATTCCTAAAGCCATCCCACTTTCCATTCTCCTCCATCCATCCATTAACTCACCTGTATATGCATTAGCTCACTCATCTATCCATTTTCCCATCAAATCATCCATCCATCTAGCCATCTGCCTAAACATCTATCCATCTATCCACCCATCTACTCACTTCTCCATTTTTAAATAGCAACGACGATGACAAAAATGATAGTGGCTAACAGTTATTCAGTCTGTCGTTGTGTCAGCCACCATTCTAAATGTTTCACATGTATAATTTAATCCTCACAATAACCTTAGGAGGAAATTTCTGTCATTATTTCCATCTTACAGATACGAAAACTGAAGCCCAGAGAGAATGAATGATTTGCCCAGGGTCATACAGCCAGGAAATGCCAGAACTGAGGTTAAGTCCAAGTCATGCTAAACGGCCTTCAAAATAGTTACCCACCCACTATCCACTCAACCATGCATCCGTCTCTTTGTCCACCCTTCCATCTACTACCCACCTACCTTCCTAGTCCGTCCACCCAATCTGGTCCATCCCCCCACTCATCCTTCTACCCTCAAGTCCATCTATCCACTTAGCTGCCCTTTTTTCACTATCTACCTAACACATCCACCCAACAAAACATTTCCTAAGCACCTTCCACACTACGTGCTAAGTCTCTGCCACCAAAAGTGTTCACTCTTTCATCAGGGGAACTAGGAAATAAGCCAGTGCATGTAATCCAATGCTGTATGTGCTAAAGAAGAAGCAGGCCCAGGATGCTATGGGTGCATAGAGGAAGGACCCTTTACCTAGCCCAGGGAGGTCCAGGAAGATATCCCTGAGCATTTGTCTTGGATAGTGCAAAATGTCTCAGTTGGAGATGGTGAGAAATGATATTCTAGAGAGAAGACTCCCATGCAAGGGCACAAACCAGCTATTTCCCAACTCCATGGTCACCTCCTCTCTGATAGATTATGCAGGAGAGTACTGAGCCATGGGCAGCCCCCTCTGAGTTCCCCAGCAGGGTTGGGGACAGATCCATTCAGGGCCCATCCAGAACAGGAGTCTGCATCTGAGCTCAGACTCAGGATGCTCTCTGGAAGAGAAATCGGAGTCCAGGGTTCCTTTAAGACCCACTGTTTGACTTCACCCAGAGCCATTCTGTATTTGCTATTCTGTGCACTTTCTGTGTATTTGCAAGTTCTGATTTGAACAAACACTGACTGGGGCACAGTGAACCCAAATAATTGTGTGCCTGTCAACGGTACATGTTAATTGGAGAGTTGTAAGAGTCCGCAGGACGGGTCACCAGGGAGAAGCCAATTATTCCTTGTACCTGTTTGAAAGGCTCCCGCTCCTAGATTCCTGACTGGCATTAGAACTCTCTGTATTGGCCCGTGTTATTGATTTTCCTCCTCCCTCAGTTGATGGGCTCGTTAATTGACAATTACCTTTTCCCCATGTAGGGAGAATTGACAACAACAACCTGAAGTGTTCAAGTTTCATTTGGGCTGAGCTAAGCCCATACTTGTTTAACCTAGAACAAGTCCCAATAGGCCACTCTGGGGAGCTGCAGCCTCTCAGCAGGAACCAGGGATTTGGGGATGAGCTTGGGTCCTATGGGAGCAGACTCGAGCAGGGAGCATGCTGGGGTCTCGGCAACAAGGGCCAAAGACTGAGGGTGGGGCTGGGACTCATTGGCGACTGAGGCTGATACACAAAATCCCCCAGTGGGACTGTGAAGATGGTGAAGGGAGGGACTGGCCATTTACTGAGCTTCTACTATGTGTTGGGCATCTTTTTCCTAATTGCCACCCCCCTGTAATATTTTATATACTACAGATATACTGTATATCTGTTTATGTGCTGTGTATATATCTATGCTTTATAGATTCAAAGAGTAAGATTTTTGCCCCCCCCCCAAAAAAAAAACAATCTTTACCCCTTTGGGAGCAATGTCACCCCCAGTGAGAATGCATAATGTAGAGAAACCAGGACAGGAGCCCCGGCATATGGACTTGATGGAGGGCAGGGTGGGGGGATCCCACTTACTCCAGATACACTGGATCTGGACAGTGAAGTTTGGTCAAGGGTAAAACCTTGTGCCTAAGACCTAGGCTCAAGTCTCCACTCTGCCGCTTAGTGTTTGACTTAACCTCTCTGAACCTCAGTCTCTTCATCTGTTAAATGTAGCTAGAAGCAGGACTTGTGATGATAATTCAATGAGGTAAGCGCTCAGGAAATTGTAGTGGCTACTGTCATCATTACTTCCAGAACCTACTGGCTGAGTGGTGAGGGAGGGGGATGGTAGAGGTTCTTGGCATGTCCCCTGATCCTCAAGGGCACAAACCAGGTCTTATTTAGCCCAGGGCCTGGCCTTGGTCCTGGCACTTCGTGGGTGCCCAGCAATGTTTGCTGCACTGTGAACCATTAGCTCAAATTCGCCCTGGATCTGAGCAAGCCGTGCAGCAGGACAGTCAGAGACAACGGGGCTGCCCACGAACGCCCGGGGGCCACATATTCCTCTGGAATACCACATGCAGCCACCAAAAGGAAATTGCTGTTTTAGCCTCTGCAGATGTCAGAGTGACTTCAGAGAATTCCTTAAACTTCTGCCTCTCCCTGAAGTTGCCCTGCCAGACCATCCGCCTGAGGCTAACACAAGGGCCCAAGGACTCTTAAGGGTTTTTTCCTGGGTGAGGGAAAATCTTGTTGCCCAATGCCTGAGGGTCAGGATTCAGAGGCTAGGTAGGTGCCGCCCAGTGCCAGCCTCTGCCTCTCAGCCCAGGGGACGGGAGGCACCAGCATGCTGTCAGGGGTTGACCTCCAGATGGGGATATGCCCCTTGGGTCAGGACCAAACCTTCCCCAAAGCTCTGTTCTGGGAGGTGACCACTAGGGACTTGTCAATATCAAGGGGACAATGAACTATTTTTCAATAGCTAAAGGTTTTTTTTAAAATTAAGTTCAGCGAAGAGGCATTGCGCCCTGCCCCACTCGCCTATTAGTCTCCTTCACCCTGCCGCCCCTTCTAGATTCATATGTTTTCATTGCACTCTGGCACAGAAAGCCTGCCCATCAAAAACCAACCCAGCAGGTGCAAGCTGCAGACTCTACTTGCTTTGGTGCACTGGTTTTCAATTATTTTTCAGCTGTTTAGCCCTTTCTTCAAATGAAATCTTATGTGGAAGCCCAATTTATAGGTAACAGAAGCAGATATCCCTAATATGTAACAGGAGCAAAAATGAACCTGTGTAAATATCCACAGTCTCCTCCCATGCCATGCCTCTTGCCTTCTGGACCGCCCTCCACGCGCTCCACTTTGTGTGCGCTGTCACTGCCGCCAGCGAGTGGAGAGAAATGTAGAAGAGGCCTTCAGCCTGCTTGCTCTGTATTCCTGCACTGCTCCAGCCCACCTCCACAGCACCCCCAAACGCACACGGCTATTTGCTGGTGAGATGGGTTCAAATCCCGGCCTTGCATTCAGCGGCTGGGTGACCGGGACAAGCCACTTCATCTCTCCAGGCCACCATGTCGTCACCTATCAAACAAGAAAAAGAATCATAAGCCCGCCTCACAGCACTGCCATGAGGGCAGAGTGGATTTGCAAATGTGAAAGCAAATTCTGAAGAGCTATCCTGGAAACAAAAACAAAAACACCTCGTTGAGTGTCCTGTTCTTCGGACCCTTAAAGATCACAGGGGGCAGACAGAGACCCTCCAATAATTGTTCAGGAGGGCAAGCCCAGGGAAATCCAAAATGCTTCCACGTCCTTTCCTCTATGGAGCTCTGTTCTGAACATTTAGTTCTCTGGGCTTCTGACAACTCTGAGTTTTCAAACAGTGGCCTGCTCTGGAAGCCCAGTTCTGCAGAGGAACAATTTCCACCACTAGGCTGCAGCCGAGGCCCCTCAGGAGCAGTGCTGGGCTTCAGAGCAGGATGGGGGATGCCCGACCTCCACCACCAGTGTCCAAGGTGCCCCTCCGTCCCCTCCCTCGGGATCGTCCTCTCCTGGGTGCCCTTCCATGACCCGAGCCTTGAGGAAGTGGCAGCAGGGAGGCCAAGGGGATTCACTGGGGCAAGAGGTGACCTGCGGAGGCATTGACCAGTCCCTCTGGCAGGGGACCTAGGGACACCGGCATTGGGCCTGGTCAAGTGCTAATCCCGCTTCCAGTGTAAGGGGCGAGGGGGGTGGGTGGCTCCCAAAGCACTGGCTTGGAACCCTGCACTGCCTGGAAACGAGAGGGACAATAGCAAGTATTTACTTTTGGCAATTTAGAAGGAAAGATCTGGAAAGGGAACCAGTGACTCCCAAGGGCCTCCTTTTGCCAGCCCCTGGGCGAGGCTCCTTCTAAATGGCAGCTCATCATATTCTCAAACGATTCTGTAAGGTAAATGCAATTATGTTCTTCTATAGATGAGGAAACTGAGGCTCTGAGGAGTCAAGTGACTTGCTAAGTCCCCAAGTCTATGAAATGTGGTGGGTCTAGGATGGACAGAAACAAGGAGGAGCCTATTGTTTAATGAGGTGGAGAGGCAGTTCAGGGGCCAGGCCAGGTCTCAAAGTTCACAGGCCCTGCAGGTCAAGGTGATCTGAACCAGTTTATTAGCAGGGAGTCTCATCCATGCAGCCAACCATGGTTCCTTGAGGACCTACTAAGTTCATGCTCTGGACTAGGCCTGGGGCAGCAGGGATGAGTGAGACCAATTGGGGGAGCACGGTCTGCAGTACAACACTGGCTGGGCAGCAGGAAATAAGCAAAATGCAGTGTGGAAAGTGCCATTACAGAGGCAGGGTGGGGGTGGGGGTGGGGGGCCGTGGGCGAGAGGAGCACTGCCCGAGGCACCAGAGCAGGCAGTCTGAGGCTAGCCATGGAGGAGGAGGGGCAGGAACATTCTGAAAAGCACCAGGCTATGGAATCTCTGACCACATGGTCTGTTATTGTTTGTGTTCCATGACTGCCCCACTTCAAGTAGGTTCTTTCATGTCCCACCTTGGCCAGGGTGTGGTCTTCCCCTTTGTGCCACCCACATCCATCATGCTGCATGTCCAGGGCACCTCCTTCTGGTTGGAATGTTGGACTTAGAACTGCCCATTGAGGGGTGGGTTAGAAGAGGACTGGGGAGTCTCCAGGCCCCAACGGGCATCACTGCAGACTGGATGCTTGACCAGTGACCTACTTACCCAGCCCCTGGTAGTCCATGTGGACCAGTAATGGGAAAGGAACCTAGTACCCTTGTGGCTCCCTCAAGGCCCCCTGATGCTGGTGACAGGCCTCCCTGCTCCAGCTGGGGCTCACGCTGTCTCCATCTCCCAGTCTCCTTGGCCTTTTTTTTTCCCCTATTTTCTCTCATCTTTAGGGGGGATCCTCTCTGCGAGGGTACATCCCAAAGTGCTTTGGAGCCTGGACTCTGGAGCCAGCCTGCTGGGTTTGAGTCCAGCTCTTAAACTGGTTCCTTGACTTAACCTCTCTGTGCCCCAGTGTCCTTATTTGTAGTATGGGGGCAGTACTAGGACCCAGCTCATAGGGTTTCTGTGAGGATTAGGCACCAATGCAGGGCTTCTTCTGGGGCCTCACGCTGTCCGCTGGGTGATGAAGAGACCCAGGTATTGTCCTCGGGGAACTCTCAGTGTGGGTGGAGCACTGAAGTGGACCGGGCAGATGACGGTCACTGCAAAGAAGGGGTCCAGAGTGCAGGCAGGGCAGACAGAGGAGAGGGCAGCCCTCTTGGGGGGCTTAGAACCTCAGTACCAGAATGGAGAAGATGCAAAGGAGTAAAAAGCAATGGGCCAGCGCCTAACCCAGCATCAGAGCAAATCAGGTAAGACTGGACAGGGAGGGGTGGCAAGGAGGGACCAGATCGGGCCACAGCGTGGGGGGCAGGAAAGCCTGGACTAAATGCAAGGGGCAGCAAGAGAGTGGGTCTGCGAAGGGCGTAGGTCGTGCTGGGGCCTTCCCTAGAGGGGCGCATGGGATTCCCACTCAACCTGTGAGTCTTGTTATGACCCACATGTTACAGATGAGGAAACTGAGCTTCGGAGGGTAATTTCCCTGCCCAGATCACTCCTTAAGTCGAGTCCAACTGTCTGTCTGCGGCACCTTCCCAGGGGCCCATCCTGAAGCCCAGGCCAGGACAGAAGAGTCCCAGAGGATGAAGAGGGAGCTAGTTCAGGGCCAGACCCTGGGATTTGGAGAGCTGGAGAGAGGAGTTTCGACCACACCCTCCCCACCACTAACGAGGCCTCACACATTTGGAGTGTCCCCAAATATTAATTGGCAGCCTGGAAATCTAGATTCTCAGCCACGGGTCTGCGAGACTTTGTCAGAGGCTGAAGTCTATGTAGCTGCTCTCTGCTCAGCCCCCTAAGCTCTTGGCTCCCCAGAAGGAAGTATTTTCCGTGGACCCATTTTCTCATCTGCCCAGCTGTCGACACGTCAGGCACCACCCTGTGGATTCCAGTATAATCAAGGCTCGAATATGTTCTAATGTCCAGCTGCTTTTCCCCAGTGTGGCCATCATCTTCTGGAATGACAGTTCTTAATGCTGACTGCCAATGAAAATTAACTGGGGGGCTTTAAAAAATACTGCCTCCCAGGCCCTGCTGGTCTGTGTGCAGGCCCAGGCGTGAGGGATTTTAAAAGCTCTCCAGGTATTCAAATATGCAGCCAGGGTTGAGGAGCCACTGCTTTAGGGGAATCCATTGGAGGCATCGGTGGACCCTCTAAGCACTGCGGGAGGAAGTTTCTTTTCCTCTCACATCAGCGTATTCCATCCTATTAAAGCCCACGAAGCACAAATCAAAAATTTCCCGCTGGCAAGAGAATGGGTCTTTGGAAGACAGCCGAGCCTTGGGGACTTGCGTCTTGGGGCAGGTTCAGCATCTGTGGCTTCAGAGTCACCCTGTCCCAGCATTATTCCTTTGCCATCTCTTGATATCCAAAGCCCCACGGAGACTTTTATTGTCCATTTTATATTGTCGAACCCGGAGTCCTTAGATGCTTGTGGTCATAATTTCCAAATATTAAATTACACTGAGCATTAAGGGCTATGTTTTCTGTTAGAAGACAGGTTAATTGGCACTCTTCATCTTTAATTTTGAGATTTAAGCCGGTTTCCCATTTAGCTCTAATTGGTAGTGTTCCAGCAGTTCTCTCTGACCTCAGAAGCCTTTGATAGGGCTTAGAAATCCTTTTATGGAAGCCCCTTTTTTTCTTTTGCCCTGTACATTTAATAGATTTGTATTTCCTCAGTCATCTTTCCCTCTGTGGAGATATTTCAAAATCGCACCATGTGTCTGCAGGGAATAAATGCCTCCTCTCCGGCACATTTTTTTCTTTTAACAGCGATTGGCAAAAGAAGATTAATTGCCCCCATTCACACACACCTCTTACTTGCTGTGCTCCATTTTCACACGAGATTTTTAATCCTTTCTTCTGTATCCAGGCTGGATTTGTCTGAAAATGCTTGTGCTCTCAAAGTGATGTTCTGGAATGATCCTTAAGAGAGTATCTACTCCAATCACTCTATTTCACAGATAATAATATCACCATAATAATGCTTTATGTGTCAGGGGAGAGCAGTCATTGTGGGGAGAGGTATGGGTGTGGCAATGAGCTCCCTGTCCCTGAAGTGCAGTTTGGAAACAGTTTGTCAGGCACATTTTAGAGGCAAAAATAGCATAAGAACTAAAAGGTTTTTGAGTCAGAAAGACCTGGATTTAAATCCCTTCCACCTACTGGTCCTGTGGCCTTGGGCAACTCATGTACCATTTTGAACCTCTATTTCCTAGTCTATAAAATGCAGTAATAATAATACTTTTCACATAAACTTACAGTGGAACCGAGTGAAATAATACCTGGCCCTCAGTAAGCGCTTAATAAATGTGGATTACTATTATTAAATATTATATATGGCAGCTAGGCTTTAGAAGGGGAGAAGAGTTGGATATAGGGAAGAAATCAACATAACTTTTCAGTTATCATCAGTTTCCAGAACTCAGTAGCCCATTAGCATTTATAAAGTGCTTTCCCCATCTATAATATTAATTTATCTTCCCAGCAGCCTACAACAAAACAGTCCTACCCTCACAATAGTCTGGGTAGAGGACTGTTGTGTCTAAATAACAATGTGGAAAAACAGAGGCTCAGAGAGGTGAAGTGACTTGCCTAAAGTCACACAGCATACTCATAGAGCCTCTAGAACCCAGATTCATGCATACCCCTCCTTTCCATTGCTCCCCCAAAACCAATACTGTCTTTTATCTGTTCTGTTATCCTCCAGCTTTTTCATAAGTATATTTTGTAATACCTAAGACTCTTCCTTTGCTGGGTGGGCGTGCTCCTAGCATGCCCAGATTCTCGTTCTGAGGGTGATGCTTGCCACTTCAAATGCAGGACTTGAAGCTGTTTCTTTTATTCCCAAGTATGTAGGGCAATCAAGCAGTCCAATAATAATAATACATAATGTCGGATACTCATAATGCACTTGTTTCCTATGGCAGCCTTAGAATTTTTAATTTGATACAAGAAACGTTATTACTCTATATTCATTAAATCACATGTTAACCTCTTTTAAAAATCTTTTTCCAGCAATAATAGAAGACAATTTTACATGAGGAAAGTCATTTGGGAAAGAGGCTCTACTCAATAGATTTTCCCATGCATCATTATGGGCTGGGCTGACCCCACATCATCCCTCCCGCAGCTCTAGCCTCCGCTGTCACGGTTTAACAATAGAAAGAGCCTGCTGGTCCACGCGCATCTGTCACAGGATACCCTTTCTCTAGGAAGCCATTTTCACAGGGGGGTGGAGGCAGGGGGCTCGTGAACACATTTGTAGGTGGGGGAGGGTTCCCATCATAGCATAGCTCCCAAGTGAGCCCCCCTGACAAAAGGAAGGCCTGGGTAATCAGCCTTTTGAGCCAATGTTACGCTATGGGGAATCTTTAAGTCATAATCATAAGAGATTCAACCATCAGAGAAAAGAGGGGAACTGACCAAATGGGGAGGAGGAGGAAACTCTGATGTTCCTTATACAACTATAAGGATAGTTGCCGGACACAGGAGGGCTCAAAATACTCCAATGCAGTTACCTTCGGGACCCAGACTGGAAGCCTGGAGACACTGCACTCGCCCCTCCTCCCCACCCACCCAGGCTCCTGTGGTTAACTCCTTACACCAAGGGTCCAACCCGGCCCTCACTCTCTGGCACTGACCTCTGTTATACCAGCTGGTCCGACCAGAAACTCCTTAGGGGTCAGGGTAAGGGACAAACAGGAGGGGCCCCAGGCCCTCAACCTATCTCTGACCTAGGCCGCCTGCTTTTGTTGTTCCGATTGCTTCCGGGAAGAAGGTGTCCTGAGCCCATGCACACTCGTGCTGCCCAGTCCTCTCTCTTTGCAGAACAGGAATCCCAAGTCCAGAGGGCAGTGTTGTCTGAGCATGTGGCCGAGTTGGAGCGAGAACCCAATTCTAACTCCACTGGAGCACACTCGATTGACTTAGCTCTGCCAGAACACCAATTCCACTGAGGGGAGAATAGCTTCAGTTCACTGTGTTCCTCCAACGTGCCAGAAACGTGTTCCAAACAGTATGCACTATCTCATGGAAGCCTAACGGCAGTTCTCTAAGGTTGCTCTCCCGGCCTGCCTTCTATGAAGTCACTGGGCTCGGAGAGGTCAGGCTCTTGGGCCAGGTCCGACGGCAGCGGCAGAGCTGGGCTTGAACTCGGGGCCCCCGCCAGGCTCCCCAGCCTCTGCCTGGAATCAACCGCTGGGGCCTCCGGTTACTTCTCTGCTAAAAGAAGCACCTCCTTCCTTGCCTAACTTAACACTTGAAGTTCAAGTCAAAATGATATAAAAATTATTGGAAACATCAAACGTGCTATAAAAATGAAAGACCCCGTACTATTGCCATTATAAAATTTGGATGATTTATTTCCTGGTTTGGAGCCTTTGTAGAATTCCACAAGAAAAAAGGCCCCACAACAATGTATGGGGCCTTATGGCTTAGGGACAGGTTCATTCAAAAACTTTTCTCGGGAACCTTTCCTAGGCTGGGCACTGGCTGATGGTTCTAGGGATTCAGAGGTAAAGAAAGCCCATCCCGGCCCACAAAGCACTCAGGGTCCTGTGGAGGATGAGGCAGCAGTCACATGCCAGGGGAAAGTGCCAGAAGGAGGAAGGGTCCTGCACCCACAGGGGGTGGGCCTCACCAGCTGCTGACCAGAGAGCAGGCTCTGGTCTAGACTGCCTTGAGTGCAAATCCTTGCTCTTCACTTACTGGCTGTGTGCCTTTGGGCAATTTTCTTGACCTCTCCATGCCCGTGCTCTCATCTGTATGATTGATGGGAATCATAATAGACGAGAATGGACTCCCATCTCATGGGGGTATTGTAAATATTTCACGAGCCAGGGACCCTTTGGAAGACTGGTGAAGTCTATGGATCCCTTCTCAAATATTATTTTTCAACACACACAATAAAAATACACAGGGCTGCAAAGTGTACCGATTCTATTAAAAATAGTATCAAAATATTAAAAACACAAATTTATAATCTAGCAATATAATCTAGCAATAAATCCCTTCCTTATTAAGGCAATACATAATGAGATCTAATAAGCACCATCCTTTCTGAGTGGTGATAGGCATAAATGGTATTTTGAAGTGTCAGCAACTATTAAAATGTGATAGGAATTTATCTGTTACTTCCATTGGTGCCAAATACACAACTAGAGGAAACGCTCAATTTTGGTTAAGGTTAGTGAAAACAGAGGGGGATAATTTTTCCCTTCCAAGTTCTTGGACCCCCTGAATTCTATCCACAGGACCTGATGGTGGCCCGTGGATCCAGGTGGACGAGTCTCACCCCAGGAAGAGCCTCCGGTGAAGAGGGGCTTGGAAAGGAGCCTGGCCTCCAGGGGCTGCGGGGAGGGGCTGTGAGTTCCCCGGCGACTGCACTGCGCGGGCATCTTATGTCGGTTACAGAATACTTGACGTTCCAGGACTAAATGGAAGCAGCTTCAAATATTCCTGAGCCTGCACCCATCCTTGACTTGTAATAACTAGCATGAGGGCTATGGGTGGGCTCTGCCTCAATTCGGAACTCAACCCCACCGCCCACTCTGTGTCCCCTTGGAAGAGGTCCTGGCTATCACTGTATCTCAGTTTCCCCACCTATAAGAGGGAAATAATAGTCCTGGCCTCATAAGGCTGTTGCCAACAACTGGAGGAAAGGCAAGGGCTCAGCAAGGCGTGTCCCACACGCTCACTGCACTACAGCAGTGGATGTTAGTGCTGTTTGAGAGTGGACTGGCTCTGCAAATGCCTTGAGTTTGGAAGGCAAGAATGAGCCACTTTTAGGCATTATCACCCGCTGACTAAGAGACCCCTGGAGTTTAAATCCCTGCCCTGCCACTTACCAGCTGGATAACTTGTGCATGTTGCACAACCTCCCTGGGCCTCAGTTCTCTCCTCCGTAAAATGGGAAAAATAATAGTATCAACTTCACAGTGGTGTTATGAGGATTAAATGAACTGATGTATGTAAAGTGCTTAGAGCAGTTCCCAGGACCCGTTACCTGCTCACCCATTAGCACCACTGTCACTAGGATGGATGTTCATTGTCTGGTGAGAGAACCTAGCAGCCTGCCCAGCACCCACACATCATTATTTCCCAAACTCCAATAATCTCCAGTAAGGGCCCTAGGAAGGCACTTAGAAGTCCAATTATTATTGATTTTATGGAAGAAACTATCTACTGGTGCAATGGTCACAGATCTGAGGCCCTAAGGTGTTTTCTGGAGCAGTAGAAGGACCAGGTATATGTGCCACCGATGGTATCTCACTGAATCCTCACAGCAGCCTTTTCAGAGAGTTACTGTTATCTCCATTTTACTGATGAAGAAACGGAGGTTCAGAGAGGCAAGGAGATGGGTCCAGGCTCACAGAACCAGTGAGCAGCAGTGCTAGCGTTTGAACCCAAGTCTGTCCTACCCCCAAAGCCTCAGCTGCAGAGTATTTCCTGCCGAGCCAGAAGGCATGACTAGTTCCTCTTAGAGCAAGGGTTGGGGATCCAGGGAAAACTTTTTCAATGGATGTGCCAGAGAAAAACAAGTGTGTGTTCACCAGGCAGAGAAGTGGAAGCAGTTGAGGATGAAAGGGGGATCGAGACTTAGCTTTCACCATCCAGCACCAGGCAGGTTCTATGTCAGGCATTTTACCTGCTTTATCTCATTTCATCATTACAGCAATCCTATGGGACAGGACTCAGCATCTTCATTAACAGTGGAAGAGATGAGGCCCAGAAAAGCTAAGAGACTTGCCCAAAGGCACACAGCTGGGAGTGGTGGGGCCAGGGGGCCCCCCAGGACTGCTGACTCAGGGCTTGGGTTCTTGTCCACATCTGAGCCCTGCCACAGGAGGCTGGAGGACAGAGAATACTTCAAGGGTGGAAGGGTGTGGGGACTAGAAGACAAAGGCTTTGAGTGGCACAGCCTGGAGAATGTTCTGTGTTGCTGTGGTAGATTGCTATAGCAGGGGCCCCCCAGTGAATCACCTCTCCCTGATTCCACCCCCTTTGCAATGTGGATTGCCCTCCTCCCTTCCAGAGTTGGAGTCTATTTCCCCAGCCCTAGAATCCAAGCTGAACTGTGACTGTTTTGACCAACACAATGTGGCAAGAGTGATGCTGTTAGAGTCCTAGAGGGTTGCAGCTTCCAATCTCAAACTTTCTGCCACGAGACGCCGTGTAAAGAAGCCTGGTCTAGTGTCTGTGAAGATGAGAGCCCCATGGAGAGAAGGGTACATGCCAGCCACCAAGCCATCTCAGCTGAAGCACCAGGCTCGCACGTGAGCCCATACTGGACCAGCTGGGGGTGGCTCCACAAGGGTGACTCCAGCTGACCCCATGAGCAGCAGAGAAAAGCCCCCCAGCTGAGCCCAGCCCAGAATCTCAGAATCGGGAGCAAATAAATGGTTGTCCCTGTTTCAAGTCACTAAGTCTGGGGGCAGCTTGTTACTCAGCAATAGTTTCTGAAACAGCTTCCTCTTGGAGTATGAATGGATGGGATTTAGCACAGCAACCTGAACTCCTCCCAGCCCAGTTATTCTGGAAACATCCCCCCATGTTGAAGGCAGGCATGGGAAGGCTGGACCGGAATCTGGGGACCCATCGCATCTCAATCACCGGGAAAGCTGGGTTCTCCTTGGGAAGCTGGGACCAAACAGACTCCCACCCTTGGTTGGTGCATTTGTTTTACTGCCATTTCTGTTTCCTTTCTCTCTCCATCACTGATGGTGGAGGCAGCTGCCAAAATAAACTGGGGCAGTCCTCGCAGCCAGGAAGGACCAACTGCCAGGAGGCCTTTGCTTTTGTGTTTGCTGCTTTTATTTGTATTCAGGTAGGATCTTCCTATTGGGGAGCCGGGGTCACTGCGGAGTGGACACTGGCCGAGTCCTTAATAGATACGAGAAACTTTATGTTTATTATTGTGATTATGCACTTATCATTATTTATGGATTCCTACTGTGGGCCTGTCTTGTTTACATACTTTACCTTTAATCTTCACAATAGTGCAAGATTAGTGCCATTACCCCACTTCACAGAGGATAATATTGAGGCTCAGAGGGACTAAGTGACTTGTTTGTTCATAGGTGGCAGAGCTAGACTTTGGACCCCAGCCATCCAGCTCTGGAGCTGAAGCTATTTCCATGCTACCATGCTGAACCCTGACATTCAACAGTCCAAATCATGGTGACCTATTACCTAGGTAGGACTGAGCAGGATTGAGCAGAAAATGGACATGCAATAAGTGGTCTGTGTATGGCAAAAGTGAGACTCTTTTCAATGAATTGGTAACAAAAGAGGCTTAAGTTTTACTCCATGATGTCTTGCTGCACCAGAGGATTTTGTGGAGCCTGGGTCCTTCCACCCTTGCCACCACCAACCCTTACTCTCACATAAGCATGCAGGAGATGCTCCTTGCCGTACTCTCTGCCCTTGCACTGCAATCTGTGGCAGAAGGACCTGGAAGGAGTGTGTCAGATGGGCATCCTATACACCCTGGGCAGTTCTGAGCAGAGACCCTGCTTGCCAGGACCGGGAGAGGAAGCCAGAGCTCTCTATACAGCTGCGGCTGTGAGGCCCACCCTCGGTGTTGGCTCTGGGGCCTGGGATCCTGGCTTCCCACCTGGGCACATCACTGCCCAGAGCTGAATCACCTGAAAGAAAGACCAAGCTGGGGCTTCAGGCACTGGCCAAAGAGGAGCATAACCACCAAATGCCTTATATATTTCAAAAATATGGATGGAAATAGACCTCAAAGGGGGGAATCAGAACTTTGTTTTGATTTCTTATGCCTACTTTACAGACCGTTTCATGCTGCTGTTCCTTTGAATTATTATGAGGAAGGGGGCACTGTAAGCTTCTCAGTATAGGGCTTTAAGGGTATCGTGGCCCCTCTATATGCCCGTCTCCAGGCCTCAGGTTCCCCATCCACAAACTAAAACAGCTGGGGACTACTGCCCTGGTGGTTCTGAGTGAGTCAGTGCCCAGGAATCCGTGTCTCTACAAATGCTCCAAAGTGATTCAAATAAGGCAGGGCTATAAAACCCTGAGTTTGAGGACCACCACAACTGGATACCAAGTATCCCGGCTGGCTCTGCATTCAGAGGTTGCTGGGGATGTGGGGCTTTCAGTGCTAAAACCAGGAAAGCCCTGGGCAAGGCAGGACGAGTCGGTAGCCTCACCTGTACCTGATGCCCACCCATGGCCTTCTGGCTTGACTGGCTATGGCTCTGCAGCACCAATCAGACAAGATACATCTGTCTCCCTTAGAGCTGCTCAAGTGGCAGTTTCCTGTTTCTAATCAATCTAAAATGAAATAAGAAGTTGTCTGATTTGAGGGCTGGGAAGCCTCTTAACTGGTGTCCTGGCTGACTGCCACGGAGTTGCCAGGGTCTGAAAACTTCTATTTCCACACACCACACTCCACCCAGACACCCCCAGCTCATTTAAGCACTGGCTCCTGAGGACCTCTGGTTCTGAGTGTTCACTGATATGTCCATGTGAAAGGGGAACTGGGACAGGCAGCAAGTTTTAGGGGGTCCCCCTTCATCACTCTTTGATTTTTAAAAAACAAAATTTATTAAGGCCAAATGCACATACCATAGAATTAACTATTTTAAAGTGAGCAATTCAGTGGCAGTTAGCACCTTCATAGTGTTGCACAACCACCACCTTTCTCTACTTTCAAAATATTTCCATCATTCCAATTAAGCAGTTTCTCCCCAACCCCTCCCATCCCCTGTCCAGCCCTTGGCAGCCACCAATCTACTTTGTCTCTATGGATTTATCTAATCTGGATATTTCACATAAATGGAATCATGCAATGTGCGAACTTTTGGGTCTGGCTTCTTTTGCTTAGCATCTTATTTTCGAGGTTCATCCAAGTTGTATCAGTACTTCATTCTTTTTATAGCTGAGTAATATTTCATTGTGTGTGTAAACCACAATTTGTTGACCCATACATCCATCGATGGACATTTGGGCTGCTTCCACCTCTTGGCGGTTAGGAGCTCTCTTTGATTTTGAATTTTGTCTTTAAAAAAAAAAATGTCAGTGTATGTTCTTTCATTTACTCCTCATAACAACCCTTCCAGGTAGGATTCATTTTAATTTTATAAATAATTAATCTAAGATCCAAATTCTTCCATCAGGGAATAGCAAAGTAGGTTGGGAGGCACAGTTTCTTCTCCTCCTTGGAAAATACCAAACTTCCAACTTGCCAAGCTTCAGTAAGGGCAATGGTTATAAGGATGCACATGGAATAAGGGGAAGATTTTAGAATCCAAGAGCAGAATCACTTGCCGATGCTGTTATTTGATTCCTCTAAGTCAGCACTGTCCAATAGAAATATAATGCAAGCCACAAATGTCATTTTACATTTTCTAGTGGCCGCGTTAAAAATGTGAAGCCAAACAGGTTGAAATTAATTTTGGCAATAATTTGTTTAACCTAATATATACAAATAATCAATTAAAAACTATTAATGAAATAATTTACATTCTATTTTTTTGGACAGTCTTTGGAATCTGGCATCTATGTTTAACATTTACAGCTCATCTCAGTTCAACTAGCCACTGTCCAAGTGCTCACTAGCCATATGTGCTACCAAGGTGGACAGCATAGCTTTAAGTTCTTACTTTTTTTTTTTTTTTTTTCTTTATTGGGTCTATCTAATTCTGGAAAGAGTGTACTGAAATCTTAAACTTAAATTGTGTTTTTTGGAAATTCTCCTTCCATTTCTGGTACTTTTTGCCCCTTGTATTTTGTTGCTATGTTGTTTGGTACATGCACCTTTATGACTGTTACTGTCTTTGTAAAAAATGTCCTGTTCTATCTCATGTGATGTCCCTCTTTTTCTTGTGTATAGTGTTTTCTGTTGTAAATTCCTCTTTGTCTTCTATCAACATCATCCTATCTGCTTGCTGGCTTGTTTTTGTTTGTTTGTTTTTTATGTTTGACTGATATCATCTACCTTCCCTGTGAGGCTCCTCCATTGATATGACTCATCTTCTCTCAATCTCTTCTTTTTGTGGGCCTATTTCTTCTTTCATGATTAACTGGTTTTTTCACCCCACCTTCTACTCTTTTTTTTCTACCTCAAGATGTTTGCTTATTCATGGGTTCTCCTTCCTTATAAATTTGGCTCCTCCTGACCTCTCAGAAGGTAAATCAACTTCATATCTCCTCCGATGCATCATTTATATCATAATATACCAAACTTCCCACACTTACCTGGGGCAAATGTTCAAAATACTGATTGTCTGGCCTGTTTCCTTGGAAGTTCTATTCCTATGGAGTTAGGCTTTGGGAATCAGTGTTTTTAGCAAGCACCTCAAGTGATTCTTGTGGCCCAGTAATTGGGGGCTCTGCTTACTACCAAGTCACTTCCCTTCCACCATTTGGAAAAGTCTTCTTGGCATCAACTCAGACTGGCAGAGGATATGACTAACTCCAAGGAGCAAAGCAGGGCTATTCCACTGTGTAAGATTATTTCAATTAGTTCCACTGCTCAATGACTTAGAGCAGAAGGTGACAGGTGTGTTTTTCCTAATAAAACACATATAGGTATGTGTAAATGCCCTTTTACCCAAAGCCCATCCACCTCTCCTTAAGAATTGTTTTGTTTTTAAAATTGTCTTTTATTTTTCTTCCTTTTTTGGATGGCTGAAAATAAGGCTCTGTTTGCTAAAGAAATGGAGGGGAATGTTTCCAGTTCTCTTTAATTGAAATGATCTCATAAGCAAACAACAAAAAAAATAAGCCTCAAATACGCCTCTGTGGAATTGAGGGGTAATGACCCCAGCTTAAGATAGAAGGCGATGATCCGTTTCATTGTCTAAAACCATAAGCATCTGTCATGTGCAGAAGGTTCACTGGGGGAGCTGCCAAGCAGGGTGAGGGGCTCTTTTCCTTCCTTCCTCCATCCTCCCTCCCTCCCCTCCTCCCTCCCCTCCTTCCTTTCTTTTGTCTTTCCATTCTATTTCCTCTCCCTTGTTAGAGATGGAAGAGGCCAAAGGCGGGTAAAATGGAGAAAGTCAGACATGCTCCCAAGGATGACCCTGCACTAGGGTACAAGCTGCCACTTCATTTCTTTCTATCTTAAGGAATCTTTGTGGGCCTGGGTCTCAGCTCAGTCTCCTCACCTCCCTCTCCTGTGGGCATGGCCTACTCAGCAGCTTCTCTTGCAGGAGGGTTGAGTATGTGTGTGTATGTGTGTGTGACATAGAGTCGCCTCTGTCACTCCCAATGAGGAAGGCATTGCAGCCCCTAACATCTGGCAGAGATGCAGCTTGACACCATAAGAGCAGAGGAAGAGCTCATTGGGGAGGGAGTGGGTTGGTGCCATCCAGCCCTCTCTCTCATCTACATAAGAGTTGGAAAATTGTATAAATAAAGTTTTATTGGAACACAACCATGCCCGCTTGTTTATGTATTGTCTCTGGCTGCTTTTGTGCTGCAATGACAGAGGTGAGTCACTGCAATAGAGACCATATGACCCACAACGTCCCAAATAGTCACTATCTGGCCCTTTCCAGGAATATTTCATTCTAAACAGCATTAATACTTGAGTTGCAGGGTGAAAAGGGCCAGGCACCTGAACAAAAGCAGGAGGGAAATGGCTACCGGCACCACGAGCTTCTGAGGCAAAGGCCTACTTGACTGGGCTCCTGCCTTTATCACTCACCTCATCTTAGACGCCTCTCCCCATTTCTCATGAGACTCCTCCACTCTGGCCATCAGGCTGCTTTTCAAACACAATGACGTTGTTCCTCCCTCAGAACCTTTGCAGTGGCTTTTCCCTCTGCCTCTAATACTCATTCCTCAAATATCCTCATGGTTGGATCTTTCTTTTCATTCAGAGCTTTGTTCAAGAGATTTCACTTTAAAGAGGCCTTCCCCAATGTCTAGGCTTGTTCTCGTCCTCAGCTCTCCCTTCCCTCCAGAAGAGAGGCTGGCACATAGTACACTCAATAAATCGTTGAATGAATGAGTAAACAAATGAATGAGCACATTCTAGGAATAGTGGTTAAGCTTCCAGGCTTTGCAGTCAGGCTGCCTGGATTAAAATCCCAGCCCCAAGCTTGGAAGCTGTGTGACCTTGGGCAGGTTACTTGACCTCCCAGTGCCTCCATTTCTCCATCTGTAAAATGAGTCATGTCTTTATCCATCTAGCTCATGGGGCTGTTGGGAAGATTGTATGGGATCATGCTTAGCATAGAAAGGTGCTAAATTGCTGTGAACTATTAAAATAGAGTTCTGGGGCAGGTTAGATAAGATGGCATGTGTGCCTGAAACTTTACTTGTAAAACTGTGGTTTTCAGCCCCCTAGGGCTGTGGGAGAGGATTTTAGTCCCAGGTGAGACCCTGGGTGTCGGTGTGTCTTCACACAGGTCTGTTCACCTCTCTGCACCTCAGCTCCCGCTCTGAAAGATGGATTTGGTCCTTTTCCTCACAGGGATGCTGGAGAGATCAAATGAGGCAATGCAGGCCAACGTGTTCAAGATAATGCAGTTCACCACCTCCTGTGCCTGCTTTGTTCAGGACCTGCACAGAAAGTAAGGGAACAGGCTCTGGGGTCCAGCAGAGTCCACCTCTGGAGTCCACCTATTAGCTATGTGGCCTTAGCCAGCATCCTTGGTCCTCTGAGCCTCAGTCTCCTTATCTGTAAAATGGGGGGCAGTGATATGCCCTTCAGAGTGTCACTGCGGTGATTAGATGTCATGTGCATGGCTTCTGGCACAAAACAACACTCATTAAACAGTGGCTGCTGCTTTTCCTGCCTACTGGACCTTATGTAAACAAAAACTACCATATGAATGCCCAGGTCTCAGGGTCTGGGGCCTCCAGGGCAAGTCAACTCCTCCCCCAGCTTCAGGCAAAGGGGCACCACAGTGGGGAGTCGGAGAACTCAGCTGCCTTGGTCCACATGCAAGGCAGGCCTGGGGCCTGGGAGAGGCTGCGGGAGACGTGAGCAGGAGGAAGGAGAGTGGAGCTGCCATGTGGCCAGCTGACCACCATCCTTCAGTATTACCTTGGTGCAGAGGTTTGGAGGTGATTTAGACTGAGGGCAAGCATAGAGCAATCCTTCACCTTCGACAGCTCCATTTATCCTGGTCCCTCCCAGGCCGACCTGGGAACCGGCTGCCATTTTAAAACCAAGTCGGTGCTGCAGAGGGGAGCAAGGGGACTGAAAATTGCTGGAGCATGTGTAGCTGCAATGATCCCCTTTTCTGACAGGCATGGGATTTTTTAAATTTTCTTTCCTTTTTTAGCAAAATTACATCCGGCTCTAATCAATAACATTTGCAAAAACGGCCGTTTTAAAGAAATAAGCCAAGAAAGTACAGTGATAGTCTTCTTCCCCAGATGTAGGCAGAGGAAATGCCCAGCTTGGAGAAGATCCAATCAAGATGTGAGCAAGGAGCGAGGGGGACATAAGGGAGGTTTCAAATGGAATGTTGGGACAAGAATATGGAAAACTTTCCATTCCCAGTGATAGATGGATTGGGGGGCATTTATGATTCCACCTCTCCTTGCCCGTTCTAGCAGATATTGTATGTGCTCAGCTCAGATCTCTTGGGTCCTTTTACCAAGTTTATGCAGGGGAAGGGAGAGTTGGGGGTGGGTGGGTAGCAGTGGTGGTGATGGGCTTCAGCGCAATTTACCTTCCAATAGCCAGTGCCTGTGACACTTTTTTCAGGGGACTACCCTTAGGCTACTCAAACCATTTTACCTGCAAGAGCAGACAGCCGGAAGTGCCTACAAATTTACATCCTCCACCTGCTCAGTCTTGGGCTCCCCCTCCAGCGGCAATGAACTGATGACTGATGGGTTTGGGGGTATGAAAGCCCTAGTACCCTTCCCTCAGGCCCGGACAAACTCGGAGGTGTAATTGACACTCAGCACTCCCCTGCAGGATGGAGCTAATGCCACCCTCTGCAGGCTTTGCCTGCCATCTCACCCTCGGCTTCCTCAAATCCTCTGCCAGTTTTCCCAACTCCCTCACTAGTTTACCTGGGAGCACTTCCTTAGTACACTGCTTGCACAAGAGCCCTTGTTTCAGGGTCTGATTCTGGGGGACCTGGCCTAGGACACTCCACACACGGAATGTCACTCAAATCCTCCCACAGCCCTTTTGTTTCAGTGACACTGGCAGCCACCTCTGGGGTATGATTTAAAGGGCTGAGAGCCCCGTAATCCCTCCCATGCTGCCTTTGCTGAGCCTGAAGTCCCACCATGTGAGATGCATTCCCTTGGAATGTGTCCCTCACTCCCCTTAAAATGGAGTTGCTCCTGGGAGACCAGGTTTATCACCGGCATTAATAGTGCTCCTTGGAGTGGGGTTTCCCAGTAAATCAGAAGCATTTTGCTGCTGCAGCTGCTATGGCTGCCTCGGTCGGCTGGATTCATTCTGCTGGAGTCGGGCCTGGGCAAAATCATGAAGCAGAACCCCATGCCTTTGCCTTCCATGCCTCCCATGGCAGTGCCCTCCTCCCCCACCCCTCCGCTAGATGAAGGCTAACCCTCTCAAGGTTTAGAATAATAGCGATAATGATCATAAAAATGATGATAAGGTGTTATTATTTCTAGGACAGTATTATTCCTGATGATGCTCCATTTGAAATAGGATTTCTGGAACCTGGAAAATGGCCAGAGGACCCAAGGGGAGGCTTAATGGTGGAATTCAGGCCCAGCGGCCCCTAGATGTGAGACAGTGTTAGAGCCCTGCCCTACGCACCTCAAATTACAGAGCTAGAGGAGCGGGCACTACCTCCACCCCAAGGTAAGGCACAGTCAGGGCACACGAGGCTGCAGCTTCCCCACACAGAACCTCTGCACAAATTGGGGGAAGATGCTCTCTGGGTAGATGAATTTTAAAAACTGCATCTCCTCCGGACAGCCGCAGCTCTAAGGGAACATAGTTTGGGCATGAGCACAGGCTGAACTTGAGCCCCCTTTGCCCCTTCTCCAGGTACCTTTGTGCAGTGCACAAATTGCACAGTCATCCAAGGCAGGCCTGAGGACCCTGACTAGTAGTAGTAATGGCTAACATTTAGGGTACTGTGGCCAGCACTGTGCTAAATACGCTGTTCCCACTGTCTCAACTAACATCATGTCAACCTATGAGATAAAATCTGTATCAACTCCATTTTACAGATGAAGAAACTGAGGCTCAGAGAAGTAAAGTAAATTGTCCAATGTCACACAGCAAATAAGTGAGGGGACCCAGGGCTTGAGCTCCCATAACCTGGTGCCATAGGAAATGTCTCCTGCTCTAAAGGGAGGAAGGTGGCAGAGAGCAATGAAACATCACCAGCAAATCTAATTAGTGGAAAAGAGAAAGCATCCTGGCTGGGTTACTGAGGAGTGAGGTAGAGTGGGCCAGTGGACAAAGCAGTGGCCTGGGCTCAAGAAGTCCAGGTTAAACTCTCAAATCTGCCTTTTGCCAGCTGCATACCCCTGGGCAAATCTCTCAACCCCTCTGGCCTCAGCATCCTCATTTGTGAAAACAGGGTGGGGAGGTAGATCTCCAGGGGTCCTTTAGGGCCATCTTGGATTTCCATTCCTACCACCACCCCTAAGAGTGGCTGCAGAGGAGCCACAAACAGGCTGCATGGTCTCAGGGTGGTGGGTGCTAGGAGGGCAGGGCAGGGCATCCCCCCAGCCAGGACCCCGCACTCCCAATCTTCTTCACAGCCCTTTCCATCCTGACTCATGTCTGCAGCTGCCTCGCTGAAAGGATCCAGCCCAGCCATTTGTCAAACACACACAATTAAGGCTGTGGTTGCCAAGATCAGCTGAGCAGATCTATTCCAGGAGTGGAGCAGAGCCAGAGGAGCTGGGGTGAAGAGGGGAGGGGAGGGGACGTGGGGAGGGGGTGAGCTCTGCGCTGTGCTGAGCACAAGCGAGGAGTTGCTGTCGGAGAACCAGAGTAAGGCTTGGCAAGCCCCGACCCTGTGCCAGGCAGTTCTGCATGCATTTCTGGAGCCTGTGAGGTTGTCATGACCCCATTTTACAGATGAGGCAAGTGATGAAGAGATGTCCTGTAACCCGGCCAGGGTCCCACCTTGGGGGTGGAGCTAGCATTTGCACTGAGCTGGCGTGGCTTCGGCATCCTCGCTATCCTGTGCTATTCTGGGGCGCCGGAGTGTTAAGACAAAAGCTTGATGGAGCATCGGCCTGGGGCCCACTGAGACTAAAGATATTAGACACCAGAGAGAGTGAGGCCAATTGCCACGTGCAGATCTTACAGAGGACAGTTTTGAGACCTGGTTCCATGGTTCTTGGAGTCCTTAGCAGATCAAGGGGATAAAAGAGGCAGTGGAGAGGGGGAAGTTTATGGAGATTTCTTTGGAGAGCAGATGCTGTGCTAGGATACCCCCTTCTTAGGAAGAGGGGCCTGGTGAGGGGTTTTTATGGGACTATGTGGAAAGCGTGGACTGTGGTCCTCAGAGCTGGGATACTTAGAGGCCGCGGCCTGCCGCAGTCTGAGATGGCTAAAGCGTACTGGACTAAGTGACAAAAGGGCGTGGGAGCACTTCCTGTGGTCCTGACTGCACCGCAGGGAGGGGAGGGCCACATGAGTCCTGTCCAACAGGGCTGCCTAGTGACAGAGTTCTGGCAACAAGAAGCTGGAGGAAGGCCCTGGTTCCTGGGACCCGTGGAATGAGACAGCGATGAAATGCAGGTCAAGGTGCCCAGCCATGGGTCCAAAATAGCCCATGTTTACACCCCATAGAGGAGGCTGGTTTAACCTTAACATGGTGCATCCAAAATAGCAGCTAGTGAGTGGGGATGGGTGAGCAGAGTGGAGAAAATGGGAGCCAGCTCCATGCCTCCTGTGGCCAGCCCTGGCACTGAGAAGGGAGAAGGGAACGCACTCCTGTGAACAAAGAGGAAGCGGAGATTTATAGGGTGGCTGGCACACAGGCCAGTCACTAAATCCAGATGGTCTGGGAACTTCCAGTGCCCATTACCTAAGGGTGAGCAGAAAGGCCGTGGGATCAGCCCAAGTGCCCACCTAGGAGCCAGGGACAGTGGCACCCACTGAGGGCATTCCAAAGGGAAGGTGGAGAGGAAAGTAAAGTCAGGTTGGGATCACGTCTTGCTAGAGGGCATTTGCACTTGGGTGTAGGGGCACAGGGGGTGAGAGGCCCAGCAGGATCCAGATGAGATGGTTGAAGAAGCCACCTCACATTCCTCCTGGACCAGCCTGGATCAGTCCCTTGATTCCCACTCAGGGCTGCTCCATCCAGGTCTTCAGACAGCTCCTGTCAGTTTGGGCAGGGGGCACCCTGCCTTCAAGGCCCCTCTGGCCTTCTCCAGGAGCAAACATGCCCGGGGCAGGAAAGGAGAATTCTAGCCCAGCCTGTGTGTGCAAGTGTGTGTTCATGTGGGCGTGTAGTGGACGTTGTGGCCTGCTGTCCAAACCCCCTCTTCCAGGACCCAGAAACCCATTCCCCCAACTACCCAGAGTGGGAGCTGCTGGGCATTGCCCTTGGCTGGAGGGACCCACCTTGCCCAAATGTAGCCCTCCCTCCCTGAAGCAGCCTCCAGTGACTGGTGGGTGTGGGACACAAAGGCCCAGCCCCTTTGCCTCAATTCTGAAGCCATCCCAGCTTCAGAGCTCCCTGCAGGGTCGGCTGAGGCCTCATTGTGACTGCACTGCAGCTCAACTTTTCCTTCAGCTTAATCTTTCTTCCCTCACTCCTTACACGTTTTGCTCCCATGAGCACTCCCCAGAAAGCCTCCTGCAGGCAAATCACCATCTCAGAGTCTGTTTCCCAGAACCCAACCTAAGACAGGCTTTACATGACCATGTGCATCTGTGCACGTGTACGTTCATGCATGTGTGTGTGTGCTATATGGGGGCAGTCGTGTGTGTGCAAGGGGGAGAGTGTGAGCGTAGATGCGGGTGGACCAGCGCATAGACAGTGAATATTGGGTGGCACTGCATGTGATTATGTCAGAACACGAGTGGGTGAGCATTTGTGCGAGGGCTGATGTTTGAGCACGTGTGAGCAGGAGAGTGTGTGTATGTGTGTGTGTGTGTGCACGTGCAGCTCTGGTGGAGCCCAGCAGGAGCTGACGTTTGGGCTGTGGGAGGTCCAGCTGTCTGGTTCCCCCCAGTCTCTTCCTTGCTCTCACTAATTGGCCGCATGTCGCCAGGAGGAGAGGAAGCTTTCTTCCTGGGCCACTGGGCACGTCAGCCCGCAGGCTAGCCGGGCAGATTCCTCTCCCTCTCCTGGTCCTTCTCTCTGCTGTTCACCCTCCCGCTCCCTTACCCCACCAAAGGACCATCCCCTTAGCACAGAGAAAGCTCCCACGGAAGCGGAAGCAAGAGGCAGTGTCTTGACAGAAGGGGGTCGGGGAGGCTCAGGACTCTGGAGTCCTATGGCGCAGTCTCTGCTTCAGGCTAGACTCTGCTCCACCTGGCTTCGGCTTGCTCGCCCCCCAAGATGGGAAGCTCACTACCGCAACACACAGCCCATCCTCCAGCAGCCAACCCCACCTGTCAGAACGCCCCTCCCACTAGAGACCCCAAATCAGATGCTCTCTTACTTCCACCATCATCTCAGGTCTCAGTTACTCCCTCCCTCCCAGCTGGTCCCCTGTCATTCCAAGGCTGCCAGATTGTCCCTGCTCAGCCTTCTCTTCTGTCTCCAGGCTGGTTGATCTGAGATTCCTTTCCCCATTCTTCACGTGAGGACATTAGGCAATGCTGTCCCCTCCTGGGTACCCCCTCTGGACACTCCATACCTATAATGTGTGGGGTCCAGATTTGAACCTGTGGCTCCAGCTGCAGCGGACCATGGCAGAGAACAGAAGAGTGGGCAGTCTCTCCCACCATCTGGGCACTCTGTGAAAGGAACCTACATCTGGGCCCACGGTTTTAGTAGCCACATCACGTTATTGTGCTTACATGGACCTTGGGGGTCAAGTAAAAACGACCAGATCATTTCAGGTGGAATTCTGCCCAACCGGCCCCATCCAACACCCTGGGCTCGTTCCTTGGGTCATTGATTTTTTTTTTTTTATCTGAAAGTGCCTGGCTTTTCATTGATTACTATTAAATTTCTTCTTGTTGATTTTGGCCCAGCATTCAGCCTGGAAAGAGAGTTTTGGATCATAAATCAGCTATATAAAAAGAACTTGTGCTTTCGAGGATTGGATGAACTTGTCTTTTGTGTCCCCTTCAAAGTCTCTGGTGAAATTACTGGACGGGTTGAAGCTAGGGAAATGTTTGGCATTAGAAATCCCTCCTCCCACTTCATTCCCCATCACACAAACTCCTTGAGTGGGCCTGTTCAATCCACCATGAACCTGCCCTCTATTCTAATCTGCTAAGCTGGCCATTCTATGAAAAAGGGGGAAATGCTTAATTAGACTTTGGTGAGCCTAGGCTGGCCCTCAGACCATTCCATGGTCTTTTCCAGATGCTCCCAGACTTTCTGTCTGGAAAACCAAGGCAACTTTGCCCTTCTCTGTGATTCTTGGGCATCCCATAGGAACTTGGAAGTCCCTCCTGTATAGAATAACCATATAATTTTTTCAACCAAAAGGGATACTTTGAGTGTATTTGTTATCTGTTGCTGTGTAACAAATTACCCCCAACCTTAGTGGCTTAAAACAAATGTTAGTAATCTCACAGTTTCTGTGGGTCAGGATTGTGGGAGTGGCTTAGCTGGGAGGTTCTGGGGCAGGGATTCTCACAAAGTTGCCCACAATATGCTGTCTGCAGGGAAGCTGATGTGGCTCAAGCAGTTGGGTGCCCGCCTACCACATGGGAAGTCCCAGGTTTGGTTCCCGGTGCCCTCTAAAGAAGATGAGCAAGACAGTGAGCTGACGTGGTGAGCTGACATGACAAGATGATGCCCCGAGATGACATAGCAATGAAACACAATGAGAGACACAACAAGCAGGGAGCACAGGTGGCTCAAGGGATTAGGTGCCTCTCACATGGGAGGTCCCGGGTTCGGTTCCTGGTGCCTCCTAAAAAGAAGACAAACACACAACAAACAGACACAAAGAGCACACGACGAGCAGACAGTGAGTACAAACGGTGGGGCAGGGAATAAATAAAATAAATCTAAAAAAAAAAAAAAGATGCTGGCTGCACCTGCAGCCACCTGAGGGCAGGGCTGAGGCCAGAGGATCTACTTCCAAGAAGGCTTGGGTCTCCCCTCATGGGCTTGAATTTCCTCATGAGGCAGCAGCAGGCTTTCCCAGCCTGAGTGATCCAAGCAAGAGAGCAAGGAGGAGGCCACTGGGTCTTTTATGACATAGTCCTGAAAGCGACCCACTGTTACGTCTGCTGTATTCCATTCATTAGCAGAAGTAAGTCCCTGAGTCCAACCCACAGGCAAGGGGAGGGAAAGGAGGCTTCACCTTTTGGAGAGAAGAGTATGATAAAATCTGTGGATATATTTTAAACCACCACAGGGAGTGAAAGGACACGCTATGTAATTACACCAGGACAACAGGTGTGAACCAGGACTGTCCTGAGCAAACTGCATTTGGTCACCCCTCTCCTTCACGGCAAGAGAAGCAACTTTGGGATGCGACCCACACCAAGAAGGAATCCACCCATCCTCCTGTCCATATCCACCCCCACTGGATGGAATCAAGGCCTGGAGTCCCCTTGGCCCCCCACTGCCCCTAAGCAGGCACAGGCTGGGGCCCCATGGTAGTTTCCTGTGACTGCAGCTCTCTACTCTTGCCGACTGCTCGCCCCTGGTGCCAGCCAATGCAGCAGCTTAGAGACAGGGAGGAGCAAAACCAAGGGGAGTCCCGGGCAACTTCCAGTTACTATGCTGTGGGGAGGCTGCTATTTCTGGGGTAGCCCAGGGTGCTACAGGGGCCCACTTAGCCCAGAGGAGGTTATTCCTGATCTGCCTCTTTAAAGACAAAGCCAGGCACGGAAGGTTTGGAAGGATGGGCGGCTTCTTCCATAGTCAGGGAAGAGCAGAAGCAAAGGCACCGGGGCCTAAGAGAGCAGTGGGTTAGGGGAATCCAGGCCGCTTGATATTGTTGGAGGCTGTACCATAAGCCTGGAGCAGGGGCTCTTGACCTTTTTCGTTCCCCAGACCCCTTTGCCAGTCAGGTGAAAACCACAGACCCCTTACGAAGCCCCCACTATACTGTGTATTATTTAATAAATATATCACACCTGCACCAACACGTCCCCACAAGAATAATGTTTTGAATTTCAGTTCAAGCTCACAGACCCCTTGTTAAGAACCTCTGGCCTGGAGGGAATGGCAGGTGATGAGCTGCTACTCTTGTACAGCTTACATTCTAGGAAATGAGGGAGATTAAAAAGAAAATAAACATTTACACAGAAAACACACCAGGTGGTGACAGGAGCAAAAGGGGGAAATAAAGCAGGGGAGGGGATGGAGCTGGGAGGCTGCTTGCAGATGGGGGACCAGAGAAGGCCTCTCTGAGAAAGGAGCATGTGAGAACCTGGAAGACAGAGGCTCGCCATTATTCTAGCTTCGGAAATGCCCGGTACTTTAGAATCTTGGGAAGAGGAGCTCCATACCTGGCACCCCCCATACCTGGAGATTGGCTCCTAGCCCCTCCTCCCCTGTTTCCCAGATCGCCCTCTCACTGCCACCTTCCCCTCTGCCCCTCTACTCCACCCACACCCACAGCGGCATCACTCACCTCCTTCAGGTAACTGCCAAGTTCACCTGGCTGCCCAGCCTGGCCCCTTCCAGCTCAGCCCCACCGTCCCCGCTGCTGGTGGGATGTCTGCACATGCTGCCGGGCACTCGGGAACACTCGGGCTTCTGAAGCTGAACACAATCCCTTGCCCCAAGCCCCGCTCCTCCTCCTGGCCACCGGCTGCTGCCAATGGCACTGGGCTCCTCAGCTGTCCGGGCTCCACACTTGGCCGTGTCCTCCACTCCTCTCCCCTGCTCAGCTGCCAACTCTCTCGCCTCTGTCTCCTCTCCCTTCCCACAGCCACTGGCCTCTCCCTCTTCTGCCTCTTCTGTTTTGAAACCATCTTGGCAGGCATTTGCTGAGAACTTACTACACACAAGACACTAAGTGCTTTGTGTTTATGAACGCAATCATTCATTGTGCCGGCCCTCTGAGGAAGAATCATTATCGTCACCCCTGATTTTATAGAAAAGGAAACTGAAGCAGGGAGAGGCGAAGGAGTTCACTGAAGGCCACCTAGCTAAGCAGTGGTTGCCTTATTCCGGGTGCCCCAGAAACTGACCCCAAGAAAAGGATTCAAGTGTAAGAAGCCTATTCTGGAGGTGATTCCAGGAAACACCAGCGGGGCAGGGTATGTTTCCAGGGCTGCCGTAGCAAAGGCCAGGAATCAGGTGGCTTAAATCAGCAGAAACGTACCACTGCCCGGTTCTGGCGGAGAGAAGTCTGGAATGAGGTGAAATGAGGTGTCGGTAGGGCCACGCTCCATCAGAAACAAGTAGAGACGCTCCTTCTTTGACTCTTTCGCCAGCAGTCCTTGGTGTGCATGGCCTCAGGCTCCAGTCTTTGCCTCCAGCTCACCGGGCCTTCTTCCCCTGTGCCGGTGTCCCCTCCCCCCGTGTCATGACAACCCCAGCCATGCTGGATTCAGGGCCTGTCCGATCCAGCATGGCCTAACCTTAACTGATTCCATCTGCAGGGACCCTCTTTCCAAAGGCCACCTTTTGAAGTACTGGGGGTTAGCACTTCAACAGATCTTTTCGGGGTCCACCATCCAGCCCGTAACAGGGAGTGAGGCGGTCAGACAGGGACGAGAAGGCAGCCGCCAGTACAGGGTGTGCGGCCCACTGTGAGAACGGGAGCTCGTGGTTTACCCTGCAGTGAAGGCCATCCCAGAAGGACCGCTGCCTCTGTGACCAGCCTCGTCTCCACTCCTCTTGGCAGCACAGCTGGGCTCACTAAGCCTCCACCCTCCCCACCTTTGCTCGTGGTGCCACTCCTTGACATGTCCCTCTCCATCATTGCCACCTACGCGACTGAAAGGCTGCTTGGTCCACACAGCCTCTCCTGAGCCCAGGAGCCGGACGGAAGCCCTCCCCTCTCTGAGCTCAGCAGCGCCTGTCTGCCCCATTTCTAAGGACACTTGCCTCTGCTTTGTGCTACAGCTGATCGGAGGCACCAGGTGTCAGACTGTCAGACGCCGAACCCCCACCTACTGTGTGGCCTTGAGCAAGTGACTTGATGGCTCTAGGCCTCGGTTTACTCTTCTGCAAAATGGGTATTTTTCTCAAGGGATTGCTGGGGGTGGGTTAAATGAGATGATCCATGTAAAGGACTTAGCACAAGGCCTAGTATATAACTGGCTCTCATTAAAAGGTACCCATCAAATGTGGGCAAGAATCACTCCCCTCCAACTGGGCTGCACATCCTGTGCATCTTAGTCCCCCCTTTATCCCCCACAGTGCTTGGCACAGCTTTTCCACCCAGCCGCTGAGGGAGCCTGTTAAAATGTGAATCAGACGCTGTCAACCCCCAGCCCTGATTGAAACTTCCAGTGCATTTTCATCAATCAGGACAAAACCCAGAGCTTTCCACCCGCCTACAAGACCCCACAGGCTCTGGGCCCTGCCTGCCTCTCCATCCTCACCACTCTCCTCTTTTGGGCTCCAGCCACACCTGCCTCCTTACTGTTCTCCCTGCTTTTGTGTGCAAGGGCTGCCAGGGTTATCCCACACCGTGGGCTGGCTAAATGAGGGGAATTTATCATCTCATGAGTTCAGAGGCTACGAGTCCAGAACCAAGGCTTCGACAAGGCCATTCCTTCTCCCGGAAGTCTGTAGCGTTCCAGTGCTGGCTTGCCACAATCCTCGGGCCATGTGGCAATCTCTTGCTTTCGCCTTGGGTCTGCTCTTCTGGTTTCTGCTGACTTCTGCCTCCCGCCTGTGGCCTTCTCTGACTTCTAGCATCTGGTTTCTTCTCTTTATAAGGCCTCCTGTAATAAGGATTAACGCTTACTCAGTTGGCCACAACTTAACTAAAAATAACATCTTCAAAAGGTCCTCCTTACAAAGAGTTTCACACTATGGGAACCCAAATGAAGATTTTTAAGGATCTGCCTTTCATTGGCATACATAATTCATTCTACCACACTCCCCCAACCACACAGGCTCCTACCACAGGGCTTTTGCACCTGCAGTTCCCTCTACCTGGAATCCTTTTAGCCCAGATATCCCCAAGGTCCATTTCTCCATGTGGCCATGACTCTGCTCACATGCTCAGAAACTCCTCCACCGAATGACTTGTTGAATCTAAGATACCCTTTCTTTTGCCTGATGCTTCTTCACTTTCTTCTTTGTTAAAAAGATACTCCATTTTGCTTCTTAATATTTGTCACTTACTGACATTATATTTATTTCTTTGTTCACTTATTGGCTGTCTCCCCTGCCAGAATTTAAATTCCCTAGCAACAGAGACTAGAGATGTTTTGTTCACTGTAGTATGTCCGGCACCTAGAACACGACAGGCTCATAGTAAGCCTTTGATAAATATTGGTTGAATGAGTGAATGAATGAATGAATGACTTGAGCTAATGCTCAATAAATGTTCAATGCCACAAGCAGTCTCTCCAAGAGAGCCTGTGTACTTTCTTCCAGGTCAATCCTGCAGAAAGTCCAGAGATAGGTCCATTTCCTCACCCATCCCAACCAGGGCTTGGAGTTGCTTTGCCTTGAGCTCAGCTGCGGAAGTTTCTCCTTTGAACCTGGGCCTCCTCCCTCCAGGCCGATGCAAAGGGACCCTATCCTTGTTCCTGGAGTGGCTTGTGGCTCTGGTCCGGGCCCTGAAGGAGACCACAGGAGAGGAAGAGAGATACATCTATCAGAACAGGCTTCTGGGCCCCAGACTGGGCCAGGTCCACACTGGCCACCCTTTCTGCATGGCCCTGTTCCTCATCCCAGCCCTGCCTCACTTCCTTTCAGGAAATTGACACCGGGATCAGAATCCCAAGGGATTTGAGCTCCTGGGTGCCATGTGCAGTGATGATTCAATTGTCCCCCACCCTCGGGTGCTGGTGGTTTGGGGAGAGTGGGAGATGGTAGAATATGGGAGTGACTCAGTGTAGAGGCCCAGCCAAAGCAGCAGCTGCTTGAGTGACTCAGCTAACAGCTGGGTGGGACTGCTGAGGGCTGGCGTGGGCCGGGTGAGTGGGAGTCAGGGAGTGGTGACACACCTCGTCCCGCACACTGGACGGCAGCCAGCTGGACTCTGGCTCGGAGGGAAAACACACAGGGACCGTGCATCCAATGGGCTCCATCCACATTTACTTTCTGTGCACTTGTTGACTGCCCCAAAGCAAAGCCAGCCTCATTCAGAGTCCTCCAGGATTCGGCCCCCATCCTCCTCCAGCCTCAGGTCCTGCAGCTCCCCTTGGCTCTGCTCCAGCTCCATGGGACCGTTTGAGTTCCCGAAGAGCTCCTGGCCCTCCTTAGCTGCCAGTACTGTGCCCGTGCGGTTCCCTCTGCTTGGATGGGTCTCCGCTGCCTCCCGGATCCAGCTGATACAGCTCCAACCCCGGCCTCTTCCAGACTCCAGACTCCAGGTCTGAGTTTGATGCCCCTGCCCCGTGTCACCTCTGCACCTTGGGCCGGTCTTCGCCCTCATGGCCTTCCCTTCCCAGCATGTAACTGATGGCTTACCTGCCAATCTCTTCTGCTCAACCGAGAGCCCCTGAAGGCAGCAACAGACAGACCCTTGGAGGGGGCGCGGTTCTCGGTGACTGTTAGATGGATGAGGGTCTGCTTTGTGCGAAGTGCAGTGGCAGGCACTTAGGGACATGGCAGTGGACAGAAAGGGCAAGGTCCCTGCACTAGTGGAGTATAACTTCCAATGGGCTTGGTGGACAGCAAACAAGACAACTTCATTACCGGTAAGTGTGGGAGGGGAAAACACTGGGATATAATAGTTTCAGGGGGATCAGAGGAGAGCGCTCTGTTAGAAAGGGAGGTCAGGCAGCCCTCTGAGGAGTGACATTTGGGGCGAGACCTGAGCACTGAGGAGGAGTCAGCCATGCAAAGATTCAGGGCAGAATATTCTATCAGATGAATAAATGAATGAACAAAAAAAAAATGAAAGAACAAATTCATCCTTCTGTCTGGATATCCCACCACTTGGCTGCTGCCTGCAGTGCATTTTGAGGCTTGAAGGACATTAGTGCCAGAATCCCTCATATTAAAATAACAGGAACATTCCATGGGGTGACCCTGGGCCCTGGGAGTAGGCACCATTTTAAGCATCTTTGTTCTTTGAACCCTCATCCCACTCATACTGAAGCTAGCAACCTCCTTGCCAAACTTGTTCCTGATGAGAACAAAAGTGATTGATTTATGGCTCTGGACAGTGGTGCTTCTCACAGGGCAGGAAAGGGCAACTCTTGCTCAGTTATTGAGCTGCTGTCTGGCCATTGGATACTCAAGCCAAGCCCAGGGCCCAGATTCCAGGCCAGGCTCCCTGGGCGGCCCAGCACGTTCCAGCAAGGCTCCTTTGACAACTAGGCTGCGAGCTGAGCAGCGGGGAGCAGCCGCAGCCGGTCCCTCTGGGGTTCTTAGTAAATTTGCAGGCTTTCCTGGGACAGCCAGCTGCCCAACCAAGCCACGCACCCACTCTTGGAGGGTTTTGGTGGGGGCAGGGGTGGTGGGGAGGGTGGGGTGTTGTACAAGTGTGGTTGGAGAATGAAAGTCAATGGGAGGAGGCAGCTGATTATGCTGTCAGTCGGCAGGCGGGATATAAATAGTTTTAACAGGCCCCCTCTCCCGCTCGCGGTGCTGGAGAAGACATCTTGGGATGTTCGTCACGCTGCCTGGAGGGGTGGTTTCAGCGACTGTTTGGGCTCCCCGCAGGCTGCAGGCCTCCCCCCATGCATCAGTCACAGCCACGTGTTTATTTCCTCTCCATTGGGAAGGCCCCAGCTGCCTGTCTGGGTTCCAGAAGGGTCTGAGCTGCCCGATTCAACAACAGACCTAGAAAAACAGATCGTTTGAAAGAAAGAGTGTTTGGAATGGGTGAGAAGGACAGGAAAGGGAAAAATATTCCTGAGCACCTACTATCTGCTCAGAGAAGTTAAGCACCTTCCCAAGGTGTTGGACTTGAACCTGTCTTTCTTGCTTTTAACCATCATAAGCATGTTGCTATTGACACCTTCTTTTCATTCATTCAGTCCTTGGTTCATCTTTCAAACATTTCGTGAACCCCATTTGGAGTGAGGAAAGCACAGATTTCAGAGCCAAGACACCCCTGGTTCAAATCCAGCCACTTCCTAGCCAAGGGGCCCAGGGCAGATTGCTTTGTCTCAGTGTCCTTGCTAGTGGAAAAGGATAATGACACCTGAATCTTGCCAGGTTCCTCTTAAGTTCAGCGTGAATGTGTGTGGATCAGCTTGGCACACAGTAGGGCCCTTGCCCAGGTGTCTGGCCCTGGCTTAGCTAATGCAGAGAACCAGAAATGGATGCCACAAAGATGTGCCCTCAAAATGTCCAAAGATTGATGAGGGACAGAAGTGTCACAACTCATCTACTACTAGGCAAAATGGAATGATAAATGCTCCATAGAAGCATAAGTAACATTCTGCAGGTAATTACATTTGGATGCAGTGATGGGGAAGTTTTCATGGGAATTGTGGCATTTGACCCCACAGATGAGCTGAAGGAGAAGGAAAGCAATGTCCAGATGGGGAGGACAGCATCAGCAAAGGCTTGGAGACCCAAAAGCTATTTGGGGACAGTGAGTAGAACAATGTCACTTGGGCAAGGGGACTGAGAGAATGATTGGCAGAGTCTGATAAAGTAGGTTAAAACCAGATCCCGGTCGGCCTTACTTGCTACGTTAAAGAAATTGAACTTTGTTCTCTGGGCTTGGGGCAGTGTGGAGCAGGGGGAGAGGATTGGAAGGAGGGTTGTGACATATCTAGCCAGGATGTTAGGAAGAGTATTCTGGGGTCGGTGTGGAGGATGAATTCAAGGGGCTGAATCTGGAGGCAGAAACCAGCTCGGAGGTTCTGCCAGGAGCTAGAGGAGAAGGGTTTGGAAAGAAATCCGATAACTTAACTGAGCACTTACTATGTGCCAAGCACTTTCCATATATTTTCCGGTTCACCTCTTTTGATAGTGCTCTGAGTTAGGTGTGCTTGCTCCCACTTTACAGATGAGGAAACTGAGGTGCAAGGAGGTCAAGTAATTTTCTCAAGATCACATAGCCAGTGAGATGCAGAGTTATAATTCATATCTTTGGTCTGAGTCCATAGTCCTGTGCTGGGACAGGCAGGGAAGGACCAGCGGCGGGGAGGGGGGGAGGGGGACAGCAAGCTTGACAGATGTTGGTTACTTCTTCCATTTGCCCCTCTGCCCCTCCCCACACCCTGCTCTGAGTCCTGGGTGGCTGACCTATAGGGGCCATAACATCCCCCTTCTATCATGCACAGGAACATTCCATGGGGTGACCCTGGGCCCTGGGAGCAAGCTCCGTTTTAAGCATCTTTGTTCTTTGACCACTCATCCCACTCACACTGGAGCCAGCAACCTCCTTGCCAAACTTGGCCCTGATGAGAACAAAAGTGATTGATTTGTGGCCCTGGACGGGGTGTTTCTCCCATCAGCAGGTCCCTTGTCCTGGCACATGTGCTGCTGGCTGGGTTCCATCAGTGGGGCAGGAGAGCAGAAGGGGGCAGGAGAGCGAGCCAGCAGGGAACTCACTCCCCCAGCTCTCGCCCAGCTGCTGGTGAGCTACGTCCCTCTTGTATACACTGCCCTCCAGGTTCTGGAAACCCCTCCTTTCTCTTGCCTTTTCAGGCCTGAGGGTCATGACAGCATCCCAGTTTTTTAATATGGGCCCGTCTCTGGGTCTGGAACTCTGGAGAGAGGTCAATTTGGCAGCAGCAGCTTACAATGTTCATGCCAGAAATCACAGAGGCAGATGAGCTGGCCCAGGGAGCATGTGGATGACGAAGCTCAGGAATGCCTGAAGTTTAGGAGTCACCAGAGGGTGGGAAGGCTAGCTGGGGCTCCAGCCTCCCCATCTCACATCCCCAGCTGGAAATGGTTGGCTACTGATGTGTTCTCCTTTGTCCTAAGTGGGGTGGAGGAGAGTGAATGAGGCGTCAGCCCTGGGAGGCAGCCCCGGCCTCCTGGAGGTCTGCTATCTTCCCTGCATGTTATCCTCCCTGCCTCCTGGACTGTTTCCAGCCCTGAACCCGGCAGCCCGGCTTTGTGCTCAGAAGGCATGTGAGGGCACGTGAGCTACCTCGGACGTTATCAGGAGAAACTCCGCCTGGGAACTGGGTAACCTTTTTGCAAAGCCTCTTCCATCCCCAGGGCCCTGGTTGGCTGAGCCCTTGGTAGCCAGTGCCAGTGAAGGATGCCAGTTTCTGAACACAGCCTATCAGGGAATCAGGACCCCCTCTGCCCTAGGCTGTCTCTGCCAGCTCTGGAAGGTCACCGCCTTCCCCAGCAGTCAGCTAGCCGCAGAGAGAGCATACCTGGCAGAAGGCAGAGGGAGGGCAGGGCTGCAAACTCATATGGCTTGGGTCAGAGCAGGGAAGGAAGGAAGGGCCCGGGAATTTGGTGTGTACATCACGGCTGCACACATCTGCATTTGCTGCCACAGCACAGAGCCACAAACTGGACGGCTTAGGACAGCAGAGCTTTATTCTCCCGGCTCTGGAGGCCAGAAGTTCAAAACCAAGGTGCCAGCTGGGCTGTGCGCCGCCTGAAACCTGGAGGAGAATCCCTCCTTGCCTCTTCTAGCTCCTACTGCCTGCCGGCAATCCTGGGTGCTCTGTGGCTGTAGATTCATCACGTGCCACCTCCGTCTTCACGTGGCCTTTTCCTCAGTGGCCTCAGCTGCCTCCTCTCCCCATCTAATCAGGGCGCAGTCATGTTGAGCCTCATTTTAACAAATCACATCTTTAAGGACCATGTTTCCAAATAGAGTCACAGTCACATGACCGGGAGTTAGGACGTGAACATATCTTTTGGGGAACACAATTAACCTATAACAACATACAATTGAAAATGTCGTCTTCGAGAAAAGGTAGAGCCACTTAGAGTCATAGAGCTTGAGAAGCAGAGAGGACCTTCCAGGGTGCCCACTCTCATCCCACAGGTGAGAAAACAGAGATGCAGACAGAGGAGGTGACCCATAGCCTGAAAGGCCCCCTGGACCAACCCCCACCCCCACCCCCACCCCGCTTCCTGCAGCTTTTGCCAGCCAGACTTGCGACCATGTTAGAGAATTATTATTTCACACTTATCAGTGTCCACACGCCTGCGGCTGGTCCTGATCTGGATTTATACCCACTCTGTCCCCACCATGGAAGCAGCTGGCTGCCCCACGGTGGGTACTGCCTGGGTGCGAGACAACCGCCCTTCACGCCGTGGAAATTAGATCTGCTTCTCGGGGGAGAGGTGTTTGTGAGCCGAAATGCCAGCCGGCTGAGTGCCACATGCTGTCTGCACTCCACGGATTCCAGCTGCGCTGCCGGGAGGAGAGGGTGGAGGGATCCTGGGCTCTCAGGGCTGTTGGAAGGGAACTTGGAGCATGTGCAGGTGGAGAAACTGAGGCACCAAGAGCAAAAAGGCTTGCCAGGGTCGCACAGTGAAGAAGATACTACCCCCAGCCTCTGACTCCCTCTCCAGTGCTCTTTCCCAGTCCCAGGCTCACTCTTCACTCAGTATTTAAACCCTGGAAGACAAAGGGGGCCTAAACCAGCAGTGGTTAAAACGGGCCTCTCCCTATTTATCCTTTCAAGCTGGGGTCTTACAGCCATTATAGATTGCTTTGTTGCACAGTAAATATTCACTAGCTTCCTGTTTTGGACTGAATAGTAACCTCTCCAAAACTCACATCCACTCAGAACCTGTGAATCTGACCTTATCTGGAAATAGAGTTTTTAAAGATACAATCAAGTTAAGATGAGATCATATTGGATTAGGACAGGCCCTAAATCCAATGTGACTATGTCCTTATAAGCAGAGGGACAATCCAAGTGTCCATCAACAAATGAATGGATAAACAAAATGTGCTATGTGCACAAAATGTAATATTATTTGTACAAAAAAAAAATCAAGTTATGAGACATCCTGCAACATGGAAAAACCTTGAAAACCTTACGCTCAGTGAAATAAGCAAGACATGTAAGGGCAAAATTTATATGATATCACTTATAAAAGATAACTAAAAAAAAAAAAAAAAATTGCAGAGATAGAAAGCAGAGTAAAGTTTACCAGGGAATAATTAAAAAAAAAAAAAAAAAAGTTTTCCAAGGGAACGGGAAGTGTTTACTTGTGAAAATGAAAAAGATAAAAAATTTAAAACAGCTCCACAATTGTACTGAAGCCAGGCTCCTTCTTTTCTGTTGTTTTGCTAGGTGACACATGAGCTTCTAAGTCATAGTCCAAAATGGCTACTTGAGCTCCAATAATCATGTCTGTATTCCAGCCAGCAAGAGGGATGAAGGGAAGAAAAAGTGCTTGCCCCATTCTTTAAGAGCACTTTTAGGATGTAATACGTGTTATTTCTCCTCATATTCCATTGGCCAAATTTAATGATATGCCCACACCTAGCTATAAGGAAGGATGGAAATATAAAAAGACAGAGATTTGGACACAGACACACAGCAGAAGCTGGCAAGAGGCAAGGAAGGATCCTCCTCTAGAGCTTTCAGAGAGAGCATGACCCTGCCAACACCTTGATTTGGGACTTCTAGCCCCCAGAACTATAAGTGAATACATTTCTGTTGTTTTAAGTCACCCAGTTTGTGATACTTTGTCACAACAGTCCTAGGAAATAGACACCTCCCCCTCTCACTTTGGACAGGGAACACTCCCCTGCACTATTTAGGTGGGGCTTGGCCGTGTGACTTGCTTTGAGCAAGAAAGAGCAGCAGACATGACACAAGCAGAGTCTTGAAGTGTACTTGCATGGATTGACCTCTCCCTTGCACCCTGGTGTCGACCATAAGAACAACTTCCCCTGGGGTGGCTGCTGCCCTTCAGACTAAGTCATCAAATGGACACATGTGGGTGAACCTGAGCCCAATCTGCAGCCTGAGACAGAGCCGCCCAATTGAGCCCATCCTGGATCAGGAGAACCACAGCAACCTGAAGACCCATGAGCGTGAGAAGAAACACGTGTTGATGTAAGCCACTGAGTTTGGGGATGGTTTGTTGCACAGCACTATGATAATAGCTGACTAATGCACAGGCCCACAACTGGAACCAGGGAAGGGACCAAGAGCTGGGATTTGGAAGAGCCAGGCACTCCATGTTCCTGGAGGCTGATGAGAAGATGATGTGAAGGCTCTCAGTTAAAAGCCACACAGATGGGAGTGGCCAGCATCTCTGTCAGTACTCATATATAATGTGAGGAAACTGAGGTTCCCGAAGACTTCCCCAAGGTTCCAGAACTAGAAAACGAACCCAGGTCTCTTGGCTGCAGTTTCCAATCTACCGGGCAGAGTGCGATTCCCTCATGCTGACGGGGCATTGAGCCAGTTGAGTAATGAGACACGTGAGGGTTGGCCGGGGACTGGCCCGGCCACGAGGGGAGCCGGGAGGAGAGAAGTCACTATCTGCTCTGGGCATGGCGCTGTGGGGGCCTCAGGGGTGTCCCCACTCTCAAGGAAAAGATGAGGTTCACGTGGGGAATCCCCAGTTCCCAGACAGTGCCCCCTTGTGTCAACCTCATAGTAGAGCTTGGACTTCCTCTCAGGCCGAGGGGACCTGACTTGGGCCTGATCTACACTCCCTGGCCGCCGGCTCATCATCTTGGGACCCCGTTGTCACGGAGCGCCAAGTCCAAGGCAGCGTGGTCCGGAGCATGGGCTCTGGAGTCGGACGGAACTGCTTTCAGTTCCCAGCTCTACCCGTCTCTGGCTGCGTGACCTCAGACAGGGTGCTGTCTGTCTCTGCCGCAATTGGCAAGATTGTGAAAGATTTGGGGAGATGATATACACAGAGCACAGAGCAAACACCCTGGCACAAAATTGTCTCCTGAAAAATGGCAGCAGCTTCCTTTGCCATCACGATGTGGCTCAGGATAGCTCTGAATGCTCTCTGTCTCAGAGTCCTGGGTAGCGCTGTCTGCTCCCGCCAAAGCCTTTCTCCCCCTGGGGGATTGCTGACACTTCCAAGAATCCACACTGGAAAAGGGGGGAGGTCAAAGGGGTTTTCTGTCAGCAGAGAGAGCTGGCCTTGGGCCCCCAGATGAGAGCTCTGAGGGTCCTGGGAGCTTGGAGCCCAGCCAGTTCCTACAGAGAAACCACGGAAGCTGTCTTTGAGCTGCCCCATGGTGAGGGACAGCCAGGCCTCACGGCCTGAGTCAGATCAGGAGCAGTGTAGCAGATCACCCTGAAACTGTTGGGGATGATAAGGCTCCTCTGCTGCGGCCTGGAGCAGCTCTGCAGCCCACACCCCCATCCCCACCCCGAGGAGCCAGGCTACAACTGGCACTTAAGGATCAAAGAACCTTTCCCTTGGAAGCAGATCCGCAGGGAGGGTAGAAATTTCCTAAGAGGATTTGGTGACTTGGGAATCTTCAGTCCCTCCCTGACCCTGAAATTCCGGTCAGGTTTTCTGCTGTCCTTACTGTCCTGACTCATCCACTATCACTGCACATTGGGTCAATCAGTCAATCACCAGGAAGCTATTTAATGAGCATTTACTATGTGCCAGGCTCTGTGCTAGACCCTAGGAATCCAGCAAGGAATCAGACACAGAAAGCTCCTGTCCTCCTGGAGTTGACAGTCTGGGAGCCATCTCCCATACCCTCTGCCCGTTACTGTGTGGTCCAGACCAGGCAAAGCTGGGGTGTTTATCAATGTTAAGCCATGGTGAGTGACCAGGGAGCCTGAAGTTCTGCTCCCCATAAACTTGCTGTGTGACCTTGCATAAGTCTCTTCCCCTCTCTGGGCCTAGATTCCTTCCCCCTTTAAAGGGAGGGGCACTGAACCAGGTGAGCCCTGAGCCCCCTTCTCCCTGGGCAAGACCAGGAATGGGCTTTCACATATGGGGTTCACTCCCAGGATGCGATTGCTCTCTCAGCATATCATTGCCATGTCTGCTCCCTGGCCCCCTTCTTCAGGAAGACCCTGATTTAGAGGTTTTAAAAATAAGCAATAAAGAAGATAGTTTGGGATGTCATCAAACTGTGGCCAGTTTTTCTACTGTCCCGTAATTCTCTGTCCTAAACAATATTTCGAGGTCACCACCTTGGCTTCAGCCTATTCAGCACCATATCCTGGGAGAAGGGCACACAGATCTTAGTGGTCAGCTCTGAGTCATGGTTTCTCTATTTCGTTCCCAAGAGCTAAGATAAGAATCATTCATTATATGGTGCATTTGGTGGGGGTTGTAGTGGGGAGGCCTCATGTCTATAAAGGAAAGAGGTCCCTCTTCACTCAGGTTCTCGGTTCTCTTGGGTAGAGGACGAGGGCCCTGAGAGGCAGTTGGCAGGGCACCCTGGCTGAGACCACCCACTCTGAAGCCAGCTGCCTGGGATCAAATTCTGTATGACCTTGGGCAAGTTGCTTAGCCTCTCTGTGCCTCATCTTGCTCAACTCTAAAAATAGATTGAGATTAGTCCCTACCTACCTTGGACGGTTGCTGTGAGGATTAAATAACTTACTGTCTGTAAAGTGCCTGGGACAGTGCTTGGGGTGAGTAGATGCCCCAAGAGTCTGTTGAATAAGCATGAAGCCAGTCCATCCAGCTCAGCCCTCCAAGGTGTGTCTGGGGAGTCCTAGGGGAACAGAAACTTGTGACACCCTGTGCTAATGAAGAAAGCTGAAAAAAGCCAGCACCTATGGAGAACTCAGTGAGACAGTATTCCAAGTAGTTTTTAGGTACATGAACCAAGTTATCCTCCCAACCATCCTAGGGAATGGGTAGGTACTGTTCTTATCACTCCTGTTTGACAGCTAGAGAAACTGAGGCACTGGCGCCAGCTGGGTGAAGAGCAGGGGTGCAGGGATCTCAAGTCCCAGCTCTGCTAGCTGTGAGCAGCTGTTTGGTTTGGGGCAAGGGATTAACCTCTCTGGGTCCTCAGCTGTGAAACTGGGGGCATAGCACGTTCCCCACAGGGGTGTTGGGAAGATTGAATGAGAGAATGTGGGTGGGGCCTAGTACCATGTCTGCCATCTGATGTGGCTCAGGGATGGTGGAAAGGTCACAAGTCAAGGCAAGGAAAAGGGAACTGGTCAGGTGTCCTCACTCCAGTTCAGCCCCTCGCAGCCAGGACCTTTGAGGCCTCTTTCAGCTCCACTGGAGGTATTTGGAAAGAATTTTCCTCTCTCCCCATCTCCTGCCCAGAGCCTCAGGCACCTGTCACAGGTAATAAGGATAAGATGTGGGAGGATCTCAGACCTGCGAGCCAGCCAGTACTGGGTCCCACTCCTGGTCTACCACTTATAAGTCATGCATCCCTGAGCCATCACCCCCCTCTCTAGCCTCGATTTTCTTATCTGTGTGAAGGGGGGAGCAGCTGCCACTTCACGGGAGTGCTGAGGATGGACTAAGACCATTTGGCTCACATTTATTAAGCCCTTGCCACATGCCAGCCCCCCTTTTGTGTACATCATACTTGGCTAATCCACCCCTCGGGGGCTAGGAACTGTTATTATCCCCTTTTCACAGAAGCAGAAACTGAGGTTCAGAGAGGTCAAGGAACCTGCTTAAAAGTCACACAGCACCTGAATGGTAGATGGGAGATGTCAGCCCAAGTGGCCTGTGGCTTTGGTGAACTGCTCCTAAGGATCCCACTCCAGCTCCCTGGATTTAAAAGCAGGAAGATGTGGGCTGTGTTCTGGCTTCCTGCCCTGGGCTGAGATGTCCCTGCTCTTTGTGAACTGTCCTTGACCAAGTCTGGGATTCCAGAAAAGCTGCCTTGGGACAGGCACCTGAGCAGCCAAGCCTCTTGGCCTCAGCTTTTCTCCCAGCCCAGAGGTGACTGCGGTCTCTCCACAGCCAATCACTTTTCCCCAGAGCCTCTTCTTCCTGCTGCCCCAGTTTTGCATCTCCTCGGGCTCAGGGCAGACTGCATGCTTCTCTCTGTTCACAGCAGGGAACAGGCAGCTGCAGAAACCCCATCCCTGTGGCTCCAGAGAAGGCTGGCCTCAGACGACAGCTCATTCCTCATGGCCAGCTGGGGCTGGAAGGGCCCTTGGGATCAGCTTGCCCTACCTCCCCTATCATAGACCAGGAAATGGAGGTGCAGACAGGGGCAGGGCACTGCCCCAAAACACAGGGAACTCATAGCAGAGTCCGGACAAGTCACGAAAACAGCTGCAATTGAAGGGCCCTATGACATGCAAAGAGCTGTGCTAATTGCTTGGCTTTTATTTAGTACTCAGTCCAGCCCCGTGAGGTAGGTGCCATTCCCATTTTACAGATGAGGCAATTGAGGCACAGAGAGGTTACGTTGCTTATTCAAGGTCGGACAGAAAGTGAGGGCCAGGATTTAAACTGAGATCTGTCCTGACTCCTAACCCGAGGTTCTTTTCTCTGTCACGCCCTCCATAACTGTGTACTGCATGTGTGGGTCGGAGATGGTCGTGATTCTTCTCACTACTGCCGCGGCTCAGAAAAGTCGATAAGGGGGCAAGATTTTCTGCTTAACCCCATCCATCTGGGCTCCCTCTCCCGGGCTCCACCCCTCACCCCGTCTTTTTCCAGAAGGTTCACAAGCATTTCAAGCTGCCGGCAATGCAAAAAGAACACCAAGCAGCAGGGCATTCCAGTCACCGGGCTGCAGCAGGAGCCCCAGAGGAAGCACCAAAGTACCTCACCAGCTGGATGGGGCCCGGCCTGGGGCAACTGGTGGGTGGGCAGCAGGTACGCCACCAGGCCTGGTCACCAGGCTGAGGTTTGGGTAAAAGACTAGGAAACAGCCCTTCAGGTAGGTATTGCTATCCCCACTTTACAGGTAAGGAAAGTGAGGCACAGAAAGGTTAAGTTCTGTTCACTGGCTCACCCAGTGAGAAAGTAGCCAAGCCAGGATTGGAACCCAAGCAGTCCAGCTCCAAACTCTTAACCAAATACTCTTGACTCCAGCTAACCACGGGTTTGAACTGAAACACCTACCACGTCATAATTTTACCCACCCTGGTCCCCAGCTGAGCCAGGATGTGGACAGATTCCCAAGGGAAGCAGGAAAACTAGGCTGGGCGCTAGCCAGGCCTCTCCCCCACCAGGCAGCCAAATTCTTCCTCCCTCTGCCCCCAAGCTGGGGCTGCCAGAAAGAAGACTTGGCTCCAGAGACAATTGCTAACAATTGAAAATTAAAGGAGAGGAGACAATTAAATGAGAGCAGGAAGGGGCTGTGGGGCCTTGAACTTGCAGGGCTAGGGCTGGCGGCAGCCCTCAGTGGACTCTGCAACTTGAGCTCTTTTAAAAATAGAGCCTGCAAAGGGATTTGGGGCTGAGTCAGTGCCATCAGCAAGGGCTGGACAACAGGCTGGTGGCTGGACACGGTGCCCTTCTCGGGCTGGGCATGAGAAAGTTTGGGGAGAGGAGGGCACAGGAACCAAAAGGCCTCCCCGGCCCCAGAGACACCGCTAGAGGGCTGTCAGCATCCCTTCTCCTCCCCGCCTTTGCAGAGCAGACTGAGGCCTTTCTCTCGTGCCAGGGCTGGGCTTGGCAGCTCCAGTCACCCTGCCTTCCCCCCTAAAGACCACCCTCACCTCGTCCCAGGATGGCGCCCAAGCCCCTTCCTTCTTGCGCCTGGCTCCCCTCTCAAAAGGAACAGCCCTCCCACCAATAACCTGGTGAGAAGAACCCACAGCTACCTCCTGACTCCTCATTTCTGCTCCCCACCTTCACGCCACAAATTGTGCCCCCTGGAGTTGTGCAATATGGTGGCCTTTCTGCCCTGAGGGTTAGAGGCCTGAGTTGCCCAAAAGAAGAAAAAAAAAATGAAGTTGGGGGAGGTGGAGGGTTTAAGAGAGGGAGAAGACAATGGGGGCAGGCAGTTGGTTCCAGATGCCACATGCCACACTTATTCAGTGAGTGCTGGCCAGGGTTGAGGGCCTCCAACTGTCTTGGGCTGGCGCCGGGCAAGGGTAGACCACCTCCTCCCCCACCCCCAGGCCACATGTCCAGACCTCTTCAACAAAACCAAACCACCCTACTTCCTGGTAATCCTTCCCCTGCCTGCCTGGCCGCAGGCTGGACCAAGTGCCACAGAGGGCAAGTGTGAACCCTTCCGCAGGGCAGTCCCAGGGATGCCTGGAGAAGCCTTGGCTTCAGAGTTGGCCCCAAGCCTTGACTCCTCGTGGCTTTGGGCAAGGGTCTTAGACTTCTGGGCCTTAGTTTGCCCATCTGTAAAGAGGGTGAGAGTCAGAGGGACTTGTGGAGGGGAGAGCACCCTGACGGCAATGAGAACAAGAGCTGACGGAATGGGTGCCTTTCTAAGCACGTCATGGGTGTCATCTCATTTCATTCTCACGTGCGCCTACAAGACAGAGTGCTATTATTTTCTCCACTCAACAGATGGGGAAGTTGAGGTGCAAAGTAGAGCCAGGATTTAACAATGAGCAGTGTCACCCAATCCCACCCCCTTAGCCTTTCCTGATGATCAAGGTGACACTCATGCCACCAGTGTGGAGAGAGAGAGTTGAACCCACAGCTTCTACCTCTCCACCCCCACCCCACCCAGGAGCCCCCAGACTCCTTCTGTGGTTCTACCTAACACGGGATGGTGGGAGACCTGGTCAGTGGGCATGTAGTGGGCCTGGGCTCTGTAGGACAGAGGGGGAGGGGCAATGGAGCCACCCACCCTTTTGTAGAGTGTCTGTCTCTCTGGCCTCTCCACCCCCCTCCACGCCTCACGCCCCACCCCAGTCCCATCTGTTCCCCTCTGCTTTCCTTTCTTCCCCTTTCTTCCCCCTCCCAAGGAGGATTTATGGTTTTAATAATGCAGACAATCTCCACCAGCCTCCCTCGCTGTTTAGTCCCCTCTAAAGATGCTTAAAATTAAAACACTAATCAGAAATTTATTTTCCCATCAATCCTGCCCTTTGGGTTATGAGGCCCAAGTGCTTTCACAGCTGGCTGGCCCGGGGAGGGGACCTGGAGGAGGAGATGGCACAGGAAACAAGGAAGGGGAGAGAAGTGGAGGGAGAGGAAGAGAGCAAGAGACTGCAACAGAAAAAGAGAAAAAAGGCTGGGGGCCAGAGAGAAAGGGAGAAAGACAGAGCAGACAGTGAGGGAGGGACAGAGAGATGGACAGATGCGAGGGTCTGGGAAGGGGCGAGGATGGAGCAGAGGCTAAGGCCAAGAGACACAGAGACAGCCAGAGATGAAACAGAAGGTTGGAGCCAGGAGGGAGCAGAGGCAGCGTGATTAAAAGAAGCAAAGGGAGGAGGGGAGGGAGGGAAGGGGCAGGCGAGTGGGGACCACAGAAGACAGATGAGAAATCAAAGAAAGTAAAAGGGACTTGGGGAGACAGACCAGAGGGGCTGGCTGAGACAACAGGGAGCACAGAGCAGCTGGGCGGTGGAGAACCCTCCCACCTCTCCTTCACCCAACCTACACTTCTACAGATTCACATTTTGGGGGTGATCCTATGACAGGTCTGTCTGCGGTTACCAGACCGCAAGCTCCAGGAGAGCAGGGACCGTAGGTTTCTACCCTTCTGTGTCTGCAGTAATGAACGGGGCAGGATGCTTTCTGGCTCCAGGCTCCGTCTAGATTTCAGATCACTACATATTGCTTATTGAAGCCCTTGGGCAGGCTTCCCTTCCCCTTCCCTGGAGCCACTGAAAGCCTTGCTGGACCCCAGCCACTGCCCTCTCCTTTCTGTACAGACAGCTCCTAAAAAGGTCTCACCTCTTTCCACAAGCCCCCCCGTCTGCAGAGCATGTTTCTCCTGGCCCAGCATCACTGCTCCCCATCTGGAGAAACTTTTGAGATCAATCCAGTCACCCTAAGCACTGAACAGAGAGTCTACCTCCCTCTTTGCCTCTGACTGGCTATGTAATTGTGAACGAGTCACTGGCCTTCTCTGAGCCTCAGTCTCCTCCTCTGTAGAATGAGGGGTTTGGATGATCTCTGTGGCCTCTTGTTGCTTTGACAGGCCACAGTCTTTGACTTGAGCATTTCAGAGGGCCCAGAACTGAGTACTGAAATGGAAAATCTGTGTCTCATTTATTCACTCATTTGACAAAAAGTATCAAGGACCTTCTAAGGTGGAAGGTGCTAGGCCAGGCACTGGGGAAGTCACCCTAAAGAGTCCTGGATCTGACCTTGGTTCACAGCGAGGTCACGCTCTCTTACAGCCTTGGTTGGCTCATCTGTACAATGGGAGGACGTGGCACCATCCTGCCTCAGAGCAATAGTGTGAGGCTTAAATGTTTGGGAAAGGGCTCTGCAAACAGAGAGTGGTCGTGTGGCATTGGAAGCATGCGGAAACCTCACCAGGAACTCATTCTGCCCACTCCGAGGTCTCCCATGCCCTCCAGAGCACTGAGTCCAGCTCAGGTTATGCTGGTGCCAGGGTCAGGCCTTAATCTAATGGACATTCCGGTCCTGGGAAGCCTGAAGGCCAGAGAGCTTCAGTGGGAGCCAGGACACTCTGCCTTGTTTGCAGTGAGGTGTGAGGATTAAGCAACGCAACCCCAGGTAGAAGGGCCAGGCACACAGTAGGTTTGCAGAAAGGGCTTGCTCAGAGCCTGGAGTAAGCCAGAAGAACACCAAGGGAGTGGCGAGCAAGAGTCCTGGAGTATCATGTCACCCCTGCCAGGAGGCCTAGAACTGGGCACAGCCAACCAGAGATGCGGGGCTCCAACCTCCTTGCCAAAAGAGGCCTTCCCTGGGCCAGCATTAGCATGTTCCACGATGACTCAGCAAAACCAGGGGGCTTAGCCAGGCCTCCCCTTTTTGCTGAGAAGTTTGTTCATGCCACAGCCCGGCTTGTCTGCCTGATAGGAAATCAATGTGTTTATGACCCGAGGCCTCTTGCACAAAAACAGGAGAGAATAATTGCTCATCAGAGGATCTGAATAGCAGCGTCTCCAATCTACAGATTTAACTCACTGGGCACCTTCCCAACCCGGTCTTTCCTCCTCCAGTTGGAATATCCAAAACCTGGAGAACCCAGGGTCTTTCAATACCACTCACCGGTTGCTGGGTCCCTCTCCCTGGGACCCAGTGGCTGTCAAACCATGTAAGCTGAGAAAAGGCATGTAGCCGTGTTGCAAGAGGTTTTGAACTCTGAAATAATGGTGACATGATCTCTAACGTACACCTCTATGAGAAATAATATATATGAGAAAGGTAGAGTCTGTTGAGAGGGATAAAATAATGCTACCATAATTCTGTCTGATTCATACTGTAACCAATCATGCAGACTACTACATGGTGCTGCTATACGGTGTAATACGGGAGTCATAGGTAAAATTTATATTATAGAGGCAAAGCGAATCCACAATACTGATACTTATGACCAAATGTATTGGGAGATTGGATCAAAACTCCCTCAAAACGTTATACCTGTGGCAGAGAATTGGCCTGGAGAAAAAATTGTTTTGATTAATGATGGATTGATGACAATTCCTCATCACTCAACGGATGTTTACCATAAAGGGCAGATAGCTATAGATCAGAGAGGTAAAATAACTGTAAAGTTAATACAAAAATATGAGGAAGTTTGTTCCGCTGTTTAAATCCAACCATCCCCTCACTGGTTATTACCAGTGCTTGGAATCTGTTAGTGTTTTAATTGCCATCAATTAAACAGTGAAGGATGGTAGTTTCTGGAAAAAAAAACAAAAAGGCCTTGCCTACAGGACAAGTGGACAGACTGTGCTGGGAGCAGTTTTGCTAATGCTCCTGTGTGACACCCACCTCTGGTCAGAGCGTGGAACATACTGATTAATAGTGTCGCTGTGTAACCGTGGTGGGAGAAGTTTCAGGACAGCTTGGGCCAGCTTGCCATCATTGTCCAGTGGTAACAGTGAGACTGCTGCACCTGAGGGGCTCTGCTGTGTGGCTGCCTACGTAGCAGGAATATGCCTACATGAGCAGCAAAAGATTTTTTTAAAAATCCTAAACTGAGAGTCCTCCCTAGTTCCAAGGCATTCCATGCACATGCCTTCCAAGCCCTTACAGAGGGCCTCCAGCCCCAGCTCTTCCAGAAGGGAGGGTCAGAGGAGCCTGCCCCTGGCCCCTCACCCACCCCCCTGCCGGGAGGCAGCCTTTGCTGCTGTGCATATCCTTGCCTTGATGCTATCCTTAGATTGGATTATTTTCCTATAACAATATAGATTTGTAAGCATTGTCATTGTAGGTCCTGGGAGTCTCTTTAACAATTGAATCCACTTTAACTGCCACTATTAAAGGTTAAAAATCTATCTCCCCTACTTTATAGATGGTGCAGCTGAAACCCAGAGAGGGAAAGTGGCATATCCTCGTTTGAGTAGCAGGTTAGCAGTAGAACTGAAACTGGAACCAAAGGCACAGCTCTCAATCCAGAGCTATTTGTCTGTTATTTCCTGCTCGCCTTGCTCCTTGACGGGCAGTGGACACTTTGCAGGAGGCCTAGGAAAGCCAGCGAGAAGCACAGATGTCCAGCAAAGGCATCAGGGGAGTGGAGGAGGAATTACTCTGGGATGAGGTGAGGGTGGCAAGCAGAAAACAGTGGGGAAAACCTGAGGCTCTGGGGAGGAGCAGATTGAGAAAGCAGCTCAGGATTGAGTCTATGAATGGGGAGAATATCAGAGTGTATCAGTCACAGTAGGGTAACTGTAGAACCAGAAAGTAACAAAGAACCCCCAAATCTAAGGCACTTAATACAAGAAAAATTTATTTCTTGTTCATGTTGTAAGTCCAAGCAGGTTAGTGGAGGAGGGGAAGCTGTGCTCTGTGCCATCACTAAGAGATGCGCATTCCTTCCATCTTGACTATCTGCTCTCCTCTAGGTCCTTGGAGCCCTCTCCATTGGGAGGGAAAATGTAGAAAGAGGGAGAGAGATTGTTCTAGTAGCCAGCCCAGGGGTCACCTGTTTTATGAACATCATTAGTCAGCATGTCAGCCTGCAGCTTGTGATTCTGGGTCCCCAGGAGCTCTTCTGACATCCCAACTTCAACACAGTCCCTCTTTCACATAAGGTCAGCCAACCAAACATGTGGCCCATCCTGGGATGACTGGGACGCTCTCAGCTAATCGAATCTCTGAAAGCCACATGTCAAGCTCATCTAATCACACGCTTTGAGGAGCATGGCAGAGTTCACGCAGATCACTTGTTATTCATCACACCCTTTGAACAAGTCACCACTAGGATGTGATTTGTGAGTTGTTTTTCCCCCGGATGGGCTTTCTACATAAACGCTTGTATTCCTGGAAAAGGCTCTCTTGGAAGTTGATTCCAGTAGCTTAAAAACAGCAAGAAGGGGGTTGGATATAGCTCAACTGGTTGGGCGTCCGTCTCCCATATGGAGGGACCCGGGTTCGATCCCCGGGACCTCCCGGTAAAAAAAAAAAAAAAAAAAAACAGCAAGAAGTGGTCATTTGTATATTACCCAAGAGAGAAGCTTTGCTGGATTTTTCTACCCGGGCTGGCAGTGGGAAGCAGGCAGGCAGAGTCTGGAGCCTGGCTGGGGAATGGCTCCAGGACAAGATTCCCCAGGACACAGGGGGTGTGGGATGGGAGGGGCACAGGTCTCGGGGCTAGACAGCCCTGGATTCTACCCCATACTGCAAAGCTCTGTGACCTTGGGCAAGGCAGCTCACCTCTTTGGGTTTGTTTACTCATCTGTAAAATGGGGCTAATCATAGTACCTTTCTCTCATGGAGACTGTGAGGTTGCACTAAATCACCATGCCTGGCACCAGGAGGCTTTCAGTGACTCTCCTCTCCAGTCCTCTCGCCTCCCTCCCTCTTGAACATTTTGTGAAGAAGAGAAGGTCCAGGTAGCATTCGGGTGAGCCTTTAAGTGCCTAGAAGCAGCAGGAATGTGCTGTCTTTCCAGGGGCTGAGATGTTATCTGGCTACAGGAGGGTGGGAGATGAAGCTTCTAGGCTTGATCCCGGTGGCTGGATGTCAAGGGGGGCAAGCGCTGGAAGCTCAGCTTTGCCATCTCTGAACTATTTTTTTCCACCCAGCCCAGGAGAGACTGGGCTTGTAAAATGCACTTATTAGTCGAAATGATCTAAATCTAATCTAATTCTCCCGTGGAAACAATGTAATGATGTTCCTCACCGAAGGCCCGATGCTCAACATTTCATAAAATGACCACAAACATCTTTGTTAATCACCTTTAAATGGCCTACCTGTGCTCTGGGCAGCGGCAAGCTTTCAGGAGTGCCTCTAAATCAATTAAAGAGGGCGACATGGTAAGTACTCATGTAAAACGCCGTTTAATATGAAATAGTCATGGGAAAAGGGACAAAAGGTCCCTGTCAAAGTTCTTGCTCATTTCTGCCTCATTTTCTCCGCAGTGAATAATGGCACCTGACGTTTATTGGAGGCGTACAATGCGCCAGGTACTCTCTCATGGCACTAAGTCCAACCTGACAACAGAAAAGAAGCCTGAGGCCCAGAGAGGTTAAATATCCTCCCCACAGACACACAGGAAGGAAGTGACAGAGCCAGACTTTTAACCTAGATACTGAAGTGCTGATTAAGAACACATGTTCTTAACCAAATCAGGAATCCGTGGCAGAAGGGCCTCTTTCAGAAGGCCCTTTTCCGCAAGTTTTGACAGATGTCTTGAGAAGATGTTTGGGTACCTGGATCCCTGCTGGTGGGAGTTATCAGCGGTCACATTTGTTTAGCGCCTTCCCCAGCCCCACCCTAGGTGCCAGGAGCTGAGTGAAGCATGGGCGATAACCAGTCATTTGTCTCTTCCCTCTAGGGTAGACAGGCACACACACAAGCTCTCCAATCAAGGAGAAGAGCACAGTAGAAACACACCCCCTGTTTGATGGCTATGGTGGAGGAAATGGCTGGTCTGGGGGAGTCTAGAGAAAAGAAAAAAAGTGATTTCTGAGAAGGAGCTAAGACAAAGAGTTTTCCAGGCAGGCAAAGAGGAAAAGTTAACCTAGAGAAAGGCATGCCTGGAGGCACAGAGACGGGGTGAGCCTAGAACGAGTGTGGGCTCCATGAGTGTTTGGTGTGGCTGAACTGCAAAGCATGTATTGTCGGGAGTAGGGAGGGGGAGTGCTGAACCAGAGTGCCCAGTCCTGCAAAGCTTCGCAGACCATTCTAAGGAGCCTGGACTTCTCTACTCCAGGCAAGAGAAGTTGTACTGGTCAGGGCACTGTAGCAAACAACAGAAACCCAATTCAAATGGTCCTGGACTTCAAAAGTTTCAACTCACATAACTGAAGCCAATAGGGTTTGTGGCTTTCAGGTATGGCTGGATCCAGGTGCTCAAAGTATATCAACAGAATTCTCCATCTCTTAGTGGTGCTTTCTTCTGGCTTAATCCTCAAGTAGGGTCTTTTCAAGTAGTGACAAAGATGAGCTCTGACAGCTCCAGAGTTATATCCTACCAGCTTAGCAATCCCAGGGGAAAGAGAGTAACTTGTTCTGATAGTCCCAACCAAAGTCCCAATGGCTAGGGTTAATTAGCTTTGATGGCCTGGTCTGGCTTATATGCCCACCTTAGAGATATGGAAAGGAGGTGGTAGAAGAGAGTTCCCCAAAGGTATAGCATTCCCCTAAAGGAAAATTAGCAAGCTATTTTTAAAAAGGGTTATTGGGGACTTCTGGGAAGATGGAAGACTAGTAAGACACGGGAATCTCTTCTCCAGAAAAATAGCTAGAGGACAGGCTGAAAGAGCCCTAAATAAGATCTTCTGGGGTTTAGGACAGCAGGTGAAGGCTGCACACCACCCAGAGGAGAGAGGGACAAAAGAGGGAAATCCCAATGACAGAACTGTGAGTTGGAACCAGCTGCAGCTGCTGCTGCCGGCACCCTCCCCCATTCTTTAGACTCATTAGAATTCTCAGGCCTCTGGGCCAGCTACTACAGACAAAGGGGGCTCCAGGGATCTACCACCCCAGGAAAGGGGAGAGAGAGGGACACAGCCTAAGGCTGACTCAGGTTCTGACCCACAAATTTGGGCTGCTGTGCCCCACGGGCCCTGCCAGGCCAGGTGGGACCACACAGTGGTTTGCCCTGGGAGCTGGCGAAGGACTGGAGAGATCCCAATGCTGGCAATCTCCCTCTCTTCTAGCCTGGACTAATTGTTGAGGACTCCACAGGAGAGGGGAGAGAGAGGGACTGCAGCCTGGGGCTGATTCAGCTTTTGACTGGCAGGTTTGATCTGCTGTGTCCCAGGAGACCTTCCAGGCTGGGTGGGGCTAGGCCATTGTTTGCCTTGGAGCCTGCAAGGTGCTAAAGATATACAACCCTGATGATCTCCTCCTCTGCTAACAGAGACTGATTGTTGAAGACTCCGAGGGGAGTGGAAATATTTCCTAGCCGGGAAAAGGGAGGGGGATGCCAGAGAAGGCTGGAAAACTGTCTCAGAGGAAGTTTGGATTACAAAGCTCCTAGCCTCCAGACAGGAAGCTCTATCACATTGATCTGATCTGTGTTACAACAAACACACTCAGACCAGGCATTGAATTGCAAGCTGCCAAAGAGCGCCATCTTCTGGCAGACCAAAGAAGTGCACATAAGAAAATTAAAAATAAGTAGGAGAGGCTTTTCCTGGCCTCTATAGCCTCCCTGCCCTAGGAAGCGACTCTACAACCAATTACTGGGTCCAGTGCTCAGCTTTGAGCAACCAGCAGGACAATTCTAACAATCCAGGTCAAGCCAAAAATCAAACAGCCTTCTGCCACTAAATCCCTATAAAAAAGAAAGTGATTGAGCATCTGAGTAAACCACATTTTAACCAGATGCCTAAACACCAGCAAAAAATTACGAACCATACTAAGAAAATAGAAGACATGGCTCAAGAAAAGGACTACATCAAAGTCCCAAAGAAATGCAGAATTGGAGAGAACTAATCAGCGAGATGAGCACAAATTTCCAAAATCAAATTAATGAGTTGAAAGACAGTATAGTTAAAGAGATAAATGACATCAAGAAAACACTGAGTGAACGCAAAGAAGAATTTGAAATCCTGAACAGAAAAGTAACAGAGCTCATGGGAATGAAACACACAATAGGTGAGATCAAAAACACATTTGAGGCATACAACAGCAGACTTGAAATGACAGAAGAAAGAATAAGTGATACCGAAGACAGAACAGCTAAAATTGAAGAGAGAAAAGAATGGAAAAAATTGAGCAGGGCCTCAGAGAGTTGAATGACAACACAAAATGCAACAACATACATGTCATGGGAGTTCCAGAAGGAGAAGAGAAGGGAAAAGTGGCCGAAAGAGTATTTGAGGAAATAATAGCTGAAAATTTCCCAACTCTCACGAAAGAAATGAACTTACATGTCCAAGAAGCACACCGTACCCCAATGAGAATAAATCCAAACAGACCTACGCCAAGACACATACTATTCAGAATGTCAAATGTAAAAGATAAAGAAAAAATTCTCAGAGCAGCAAGAGAGAAGCAAATGATCATGTACAAAGGATGTCCAGTAAGACTTAGTGCAGATTTCTCTTCAGAAACCATGGAGGCAAGAAGACAGTGGTATGATACGATTGGGAAACTGAAAGAGAAAAACTGCCAGCCGAGGATTCTTTATCCAGCAAAACTGTCCTTCAAATATGAAGGTGAGTATAAAATATTCACAAACAGAAACTAAGAGAGTTTGCAAAAAAGAATCCACCTTTGCAAGAAATATTAAAGGAAGCCTTAGAACCTGAAAGAAAAAGACAGGAGAGGCTTGAAGGAGAGTATAGGAGAAAAAATAGCAGAAAGGTAACCAAAAGAGTAAAGAGAGAGTCAAAAACAAGATGACATATGAAAACCAAAGAATAAAATGGAGCAAGTAAATAGTGCATTTACATTAATATCATTGAATGTGAATGGATTAAACTCCCCAATCAAAAGATACAGGCTGACAGAATGGATAAAAAAACATGAGTCATTCATATGCTGCTTACAAGAAACTCACCTTAGACCCAGGGATACAAACCCTGGGCAAAGTAAAAGCTTGGAAGAAGATACTCCACACAAATAGTAACCAGAAAAGAGCAGGGGTAGCTATACTAATATCAGACAAAACAGACTTTAAATGCAAAAAAGTGATGAGATACAGAAGGCCATTATATATTAATAAAAGGGGCGATCCACCAGGAAGATATAACAGTCATAAGTATCTACGCACCTAACCAGAGTGCCCCAAAATATATGAGACAAACTCTGGCAAAACTGAAGGGAGAAAGAGACATTTCCACAATAATAGTTGGAGACTTCAACACCCCTCTCACATCATTAGATAGCACAACTAGACAGAAGATCAACAAGGAAACAGAGAACTTGAACAATATGATAAACAAGTTAGACCTTTGCAAATGTATGGAGACTGAACAACACACTTCTAAATAATCAATGGGTCAAAGAAGAAATTGCAAGTGAAATCAGTAAATATATTGAGACAAATGAAAACAAGAACACAATGTATCAAAACTTATGGGATACAGCAAAGGCAGTCTTGAGAGGGAAATTTATAGCCCTAAATGCCTGTATTAAAAAACAAGAAAGAGCTAAACTCAAAGATTCAAATGAACAACTAGAAAAACTAGAAAAAGAACAGCAAACCAATCCCAAAGCAAGCAGAAGGAAAGAAATAATAAAGATTAGAGCAGGAATAAATGAAAATGAGAACAGAAAAACAATAGAGAAAATCAACAAAACCAAAAGCTGTTTCTTTGAGAAGATCAATAAAATTGACAAACCCCTCGCTAGACTAACAAAGAAAAAAAGAGAGAAGATGCAAATAAATACAATCAGAAATGAAAGGGGGGAAATTACAAATGACCTCACAGAAATAAAAAGAATCATAAGAGGATATTATGAGAAACGATATGCCAACAAACTAGACAACCTAGATGAAATGGACAAATTTCTAGAAACACAACCAACCTACACTGATGCTACAAGAAATACAAATCACGTTTAAGGAGATTGAATCGGTCATCAAAAATCTCCCAGCAAAGAAAAGTCCAGGACCAGATGGTTTCACAGGTGAATTCTACCAAGCCTTTTGAAAAGAATTAACACCAATCCTCTTTAAACTCTTCCAAAAAATTAAAGAAGAGAGACAATTACCCAACACATTTTATGAAGCCAACATCACCCTGATACCTACTGCACTCAAGCACTATAGTAGTAGCAGGAGTCTTCCTACTGGTACGATTCCATCCAAAGCAATATAAAGATTCTACAAGAAAAGAAAATTACAGACCAAACTTCTAGTGAACATAGATGCAAAAATTCTCAACAAAATACTTGCAAATCGAATCCAACAGCATATCAAAAGACTTATACATCATGACCAAGTGGGATTTATTCCTGGTATGCAAGACTGGTTCAATATTAGAAAATCAATCAATGTAATACACCACATTAACAAATTGAAGGGAAAAAACCACATGATCATCTCAGTCGATGCAGAAAAGGCATTTGACAAAATCCAGCATCCTTTTTGATAAAAACACTTCAAAAGATAGGAATAAAAGGAAAATCCCTCAATATGATAAAAGGCATATATGAAAAACCCACAGCCGACTTCATAGTCAATGGGGAAAGGTTGAAAGCTTTCCCTCTAAGGTCGGGAACAAGACAAGGATGCCCACTGTCACCATCGTTATTCAATATTGTACTAGAAGTTCTAGCTAGGGCAATTAGACAAGAAAAAAAAAATTAAAGGCATCCAAATAGGAAAAGAAGAACTAAAACTCTCACTTTTGCAGATGACATGATCCTGTACTTAGAAAATCCTGAAGTATCCAAAACAAAGCTACTTGAGCTAATAAATGAGTTCAGCAAAGTGGCAGGATACAAGATCAAAATGCAAAAATCAGTAATGTTTTTGTACACTAGTACTGAACAACCTGAGGAGGAAATCAGGGGGAAATTCCATTTTCAATAGCCACAAAAAGACTCAAATACCTAGGAGTTAATTTAACCAAAGAAGTACAGGACCTATATGCAGAAAACTATAAAACAAAGCTAAAAGAAATTTAAAAAAAGACCTAAACAAATGGAAAGACATTCCATGTTCATGGATTGGAAGAATATATATCGTGAAGATGTCACTCTTACCCAAACTGATTTATAGATTCAATGCAATACCAATCAAAATCCCAACAGCTTACTTTACAGAATTAGAGAAGGCAATTGCCAAATTCATCTGGAAGGGTAAGTGCACCCGAATAGCCAAAAGCATTCTAAAAAAGAAGAGCAATGTGGGAGGAATTTCACTGCCTGACCTTGAAACATGTTACAAAGCTACAGTGGTCAAAGCAGCATGGTACTGGCATAAAGATAGACCCATCAATCAGTGGAACAGAATTGAGAACCGAGAAATAAACCCTCACCTATACAGTCAACTGTTGTTTTTTTTTGTTTGTTTGTTTTTTCCCACTTTTAATTTTGAAATATTTTCAAACTGACGTGACAGTTGCAAAAAAATACAAACACCATACAGAGAAATCCAACATACCCTCACCGCAACTCCCACCCAGATACCCAGATCCACACATTTAATAATTTGCCATCTTTGCCATATCATTCTCTTTGTCTCTCTCTCTGTTTTCTAAACATTTGTGAGCAGGTTGCACACGTCATACTCCTTGAACACATAATACTTCCCTGAACATTTCCTATGGACAAGGCTATTCATTTACATAACCACCTTAAGTGTAGTTCTTTTTTTTTTCTTTTCTTTTTTTTTTTAATTTATTTTGTACATTTAATAATTGAAAACATAAGTAATAAAAAACTAAAAAGTAAACACAGATGAATAAATATATACATTTCTCAATTAAATGTAACGGATACATGTAAATTTTTTTGTTGTTTTGTTTTTTGTTTGTTTTTTTGTGTGTGTGAATCAAACAATATATTACACAATATATTTGGTTCATAGTAATGCATTCATACAGTATTTGTCCCTTTGTGTCTGGCTTGCTTCACTCAACATAATGTCCTCCAGATTCATCCATGTTGCCATATGCTTTATGACTTCATTTCTTCTTACAGCTGCATAATATTCCATCATGTGAATAGACCACAGTTTGTTTATCCATTCATCTGTTGATGGACACCTGGGTTGTTTCCAACTTTTGGCAATGATGAATAATGTGGCTATGAACATTGGTGTGCAGATGTCTGTTCGTGTCACTGCTCTCAGTTCTTCTGGGTATATACCCAGTAGTGGTATTGCCGGGTCACGTGGCAAGTCTATATTCAACTTCTTTAGGAACTGCCAAACAGTCCTTCATAGTGGTTGTACCATCCTGCATTCCCACCAACAGTGAAGAAGTGTTCGTAACTCTCCACATCCTCTCCAACACTTGTAGTTCTCTGTCTTTTAAATAGTGGCCATTCTGATAGGTGTGAAATGATATCTCATTGTAGTTTTGATTTGCATTTCCCTAATCATGAGTGATGTTGAGCATTTCTTCATGTGTTTTTTTGCCATTTGTATTTCTTCTTCGGAGAAATGTCTATTCAAGTCTTTGGCCCATTTTTTTAATTGGGTCATTTGTCTTTTTATTGTTGAGCTGTAACATCTCTTTATATATCCTGGATATTAAACCCTTATCAGATATGTGATTTCCAAATATTTTTTCCCATTGAGTTGGCTGCCTTTTCACCCTTCTGACAAAGTCCTGTGAGGTGCAAAAGTGTTTAATTTTGAGGAGGTCCAATTTATCTACTTTTTCTTTTGTTGCACATGCTTTGGGTGTGAAGTCCAAGAAACCACCACCTACTACAAGGTCTTGAAGATGTTTCCCTACATTTTCTTCTAGTAGTTTTATGGTCCTGGCTTTTATATTTAGATCTTTGTTCCATTTTGAGTTGATTCTTGTATAGGGGGTGAGATAGGGGTCCTCTTTCATTCTTTTGGTTATAGATATCCAGTTCTCCCAACACCATTTGTTGAAGAGACTGTTTTTTCCCATCAGCGTGGGCTTGGTAGATTTGTCAAAAACCAGTTGACTGTATAGGTGAGGGTTTATTTCTGGATTCTCAATTCTATTCCACTGATCAATATGTCTATCTTTATGCCAGTACCATGCTGTTTTGACCACTGTAGCTTTGTAATATGTTTCAAGGTCAGGCAGTGAAATTTCTCCCACATTGCTCTTCTTTTTTAGAATACTTTTGGCTATTCGGGTGCACTTACCCTTCCAGATGAATTTGGTAATTGCCTTCTCTAATTCTGTAAAATAAGCTGTTGGGATTTTGATTGGTATTGCATTGAATCTATAAATCAGTTTGGGCAAGATTGACATCTTCACGATATTTATTCTTCCAATCGATGAACACGGAATGTCTTTCCATTTGTTTAGGTCTTTTAAAATTTCTTTTAGCATTGTTTTGTAGTTTTCTGCATATAGGTCCTATACTTCCTGGGTTAAATTAACTCCTAGGTATTTGAGTCTTTTTGTTGCTATTGAAAATGGAATTTTCTTCCTGATTTCCTCCTCAGATTGTTCAGTACTAGTGTACAAAAACTACTGATTTTTGCGTGTTGATCTTATATCCTGCCACTTTGCTGAACTCATTTATTAGTTCAAGTAGCTTTGTTGTGGATACCTCAGGATTTTCTAAATACAGGATCATGTCATCCACAAACAGTGAGAGTTTTACTTCCTCTTTTCCTATTTGGACGCCTTTAATTTTTTTGTCTTGTCTAATTGCCCTAGCTAGAACTTCTAGTACAATGTTGAATAACGATGGTGACAGTGGGCATCCTTGTCTTGTTCCTGATCTTAGGGGGAAAGCTTTCAACCTTTCCCCATTGAGTATGATGTTGGCTGTGGGTTTTTCATATATGCCTTTTATCATATTGAGGAATTTTCCTTTTATTCCTATCTTTTGAAGTATTTTTATCAAAAAAGGATGTTGGATTTTGTCGAATGCCTTTTCTGCATCTATTGAGATGATCATGTGGTTTTTTTTCCTTCAACTTGTTAATGTGGTGTATTACATTGATTGATTTTCTTATGTTGAACCAGCCTTGCATACCAGGAATAAATCCCACTTGGTCGTGATGTATAAGTCTTTTGATATGCTGTTGGATTCGATTTGCAAGTATTTTGTTGAGAATTTTTGCATCTATGTTCATGAGAGAGATTGGTCTGTAATTTTCTTTTGTTGTGGAATCTTTATCTGGCTTTGATATTAGGGTGATGTTGGCTTCATAAAATGTGTTGGGTAATTTTCCCTCCTCTTCAATTTTTTGGAAGAGTTTAAACAAGATTGGTGTTAATTCTTTTAGAAATGCTTGGTAGAACTCACATGTGAAGCCATCTGATCCTGGACTTTTCTTTGCTGGGAAATTTTTAATGACAGATTCAATCTCCTTAATTGTGATTAGTTTGTTAAGTTCTTGTATTTCTTGTTGTGTCAGTGTAGGTTGGTTATGAGTTTCTAGAAATTTGTCCATTTCATCCAGGTTGTCTAGTTTGTTGGCATATCGTTTCTCATAATATCCTCTTATGATTCTTTTTATTTCTGTGAGGTCATTTGTAATTTTCCCCCTTTCATTTCTGATTGTATTTATTTGCATCTTCTCTCTTTTTTTCTTTGTTAGTCTAGCGAGGGGTTTGTCAATTTTATTGATCTTCTCAAAGAAACAGCTTTTGGTGTTGTTGATTTTCTCTATTGCTTTTTTGTTCTCATTTTCATTTATTTCTGCTCTAATCTTTATTATTTCTTTCCTTCTTTTTGCTTTGGGATTGGTTTGCTGTTCTTTCTCTAGTTTCTCAAGTTTTTCAGTTAAATCTTTGAGTTTGGCTCTTTCTTGTTTCTTAATATAGGCATTTAGGGCTATAAATTTCCCTCTCAAGACTGCCTTTGCTGTATCCCATAAGTTTTGATATGTTGTGTTCTCATTTTCATTTGTCTCAATATATTTACTGATTTCACTTGCAATTTCTTCTTTGACCCACTGAATATTTAGGAGTGTGTTGTTCAGTCTCCACACATTTGCAAATTTCCTTTTTTCCTGTCTGTTATTGATTTCTAGTTTCATTCCATTATGATCTGAGAAGGTGCTTTGTATAATTTCAATCCTAATGTGGTCTATCCTGGAGAAAGATCCATGGGCACTTGAGAAGAATGTATAATCTGCTGAGTTTGGATGCAGTGTTCTGTATATGTCTGTTAGGTCTAACTTGTTTATCATATTGTTCAAGTTCTCTGTTTCCTTGTTGATCTTCTGTCTAGTTGTTCTATCTAATGATGTGAGAGGGGTGTTGAAGTCCCCGACGATTATTGTAAAAATGTCTATTTCTCCCTTCAGTTTTGCCAGAGTTTGTCTCATATATTTTGGGGCACCCTGGTTAGGTGCGTAGATATTTATGACTGTTATATCTTCCTGGAGGATCGTCCCTTTTATTAATATATAATGGCTTTCCGCATCTCTTATCAGTTTTTTGCATTTGAAGTCTGTTTTGTCTGATATTAGTATAGCTACCCCTGCTCTTTTCTGTTTACTATTCGCATGGAGTATCCTTTTCCAACCTTTTACTTTCAGCCGGCTTGTATCCTTGTGTCTGAGATGAGTTTCTTGTAAGCAGCATATGGATGGCTCATGTTTTTTTATCCATTCTGTCAGCCTGTATCTTTTGATTGGGGAATTTAATCCATTCACATTCAATGATATTACTGAAAATGCACTATTTATTTCCTCCATTTTATTCTTTGGTTTTCATATGTCATCTTATTTTTGTCTTTCTTTTTACTCTTTTGGTTATCCTTTCTGCTTTTCTTTCTTTTATACTCTCCTCCAAGCCTCTCTTTCCTGTCTTTTTCTTTCAGGTTCTAAGGCTTCCTTTAATATTTCCTGCAAAGGTGGATTCTTTTTTGCAAACTCTCTTAGCTTCTGTTTGTTTGTGAATACTTTATATTCACCTTCATATTTGAAGGACAGTTTTGCTGGGTAAAGAATTCTCGGCTGGCAGTTTTTCTCTTTCAGTTTCCCAATCGTATCATACCACTGTCTTCTCGCCTCCAAGAGAAATCTGCACAAAGTCTTACTGGACGTCCTTTGTACGTGATCGTTTGCTTCTCTCTTGCTGCTCTGAGCATTTTCTCTTTATCTTTTACATTTGACATTCTGAATAATATGTGTCTTGGCATAGGTCTATTTGGATTTATTCTTATTGGGGTACGGTGTGCTTCTTGGACATGAAAGTTCATTTCTTTCGTGAGAGTTGGGAAATTTTCAGCTATTATTTCCTCAAATACTCTTTCTGTCCCTTTTCCTTTCTCTTCTCCTTTTGGAACTCCAATGACATGTATGTTCTTGCATTTTGTGTTGTCATTCAACTCTCTGAGCCCCTGCTCAATTTTTTCCATTCTTTTCTCTCTCTGTTCTTTTCTCTCTTCAATTTTAGCTGCTCTGTCTTCAGTATCACTTATTCTTTCTTCTATCATTTCGAGTCTGCTGTTGTATGCTTCAAATGTATTTTTTACTTCACCTACTGTATCTTTCATTCCCATGAACTCCGTTACTTTTCTGTTCATAATTTCAAATTCTTCTTTATGTTCGCGCAATGACTTCTTGATGTCATTGATCTCTTTAACTATATTCTCTTTCATCTCATTAATTTGATTTTGGAAATGTGTGCTCATCTCACTGATTAGTTCTCTCAAATTCTGCATCTCTTCTGGGACTTTGCTGTACTCCTTTTCTTGGGCCATGTCTTCTATTTTCTTAGTATGGCCCGTAATTTTTTATTGGTGCTTAGGCATCTGGTTAGTTTGTATTTTACTTAGATGCTCTATATCTTTTCTTTTTATGGGGTTTTAGTGGCAGGCAGCTGTGAGTTACCACCGCTCTTTGATTTTTGGCTCAACCTTGATTGTTAGGATTGTTCTGCTGGTTGCTCAGAACTGGGCACTGGACCCAGTAATTGGTTGTAGAGTCGTTTCCTAGGGCCTTGGGCAGGGAGGCTATAGAGGCCAGGAAAAGACTCTCTTACTTATTAATTTTCTTATGTATACTTCCTTGGTCTGCCAGGAGATGGCGCTTGTTGGCTGCTCTCAATTCAATGCCTGGTCGGAGTGTATTTGTTGTGACACAGACCAGATCAATGTGATAGAGCTTCCTGTCTGGGGGCTAGGGGCCCTGCGATTCAAACTTTCCGAACAGTCCTCCAGACCTCTCTCACAGCGCCCCCCTCTTCCCAGCCAGGAAACATTCCACTCCCTTCTGAATCCTCAACAATCAGTCCCTGTTAGTAGAGGATGAGATTGGGAGGTTTGTATATCTTTAGCCCCTTGCAGGCTCCAAGGCAAACAATGGCACAGCCCCACCCAGCCTGGAAGGGCTCTCGGGACAGGGCAGACCAAACCTGGGAGTCCAAAGGAGGGTCAGCCCCAGGCTCTCTCTCCCCTCTCCCGTGGTGTCCTCAAAAATTAGTCCAGGCTAGAAGAGAGGGAGGTTGCGAGGATCGGATTTCTCCAGTCCTTTCTGGGCTCTCAGGGCAAACCGCCGTGTGGAAGGGTCCGTGGGGCTCCGCAGCCCAAATTTCAGGTCTGAACCTGAGTCAGCCTAAGGCTGTGTCCCTCTCTCTCCCCTTTCCGGGAGTGGCAGATCCCTGAAGCCCCCTTTGTCTGTGGTCGCAGGCCCAGGGGCCCGAGAATTCTGAAGAGTGTGGGGGAGGGTGCCGGCAGCAGCAGAAGCTGCTACTTGCAACTCACAGTTCTGTAGTCGCGATTTCCCTCTTCTGTCCCTCTCTCTTCTGGGTGGTGTGCAGCCTTCACCTGGTGACCTAAACCCTAGAAGATCTTTTTCGGGGCTGTTTCAGCTTGTCCTCTAGCTATTTTTTCTCAACTGGTTTTTGACAAACCTACCAAGCCCATGCTGATGGGAAAAAACAGTCTCTTCAACAAACGGTGTTGGGAGAACTGGATATCTATAACCAAAAGAATGAAAGAGGACCCCTATCTCACCCCCTATACAAGAATCAACTCAAAATGGATCAAAGATCTAAATATAAAAGCCAGGACCATAAAACTACTAGAAGAAAATGTAGGGAAACATCTTCATAAAACTACCAGAAGAAAATGTAGGGAAACATCTTCAAGACCTTGTAGTAGGTGGTGGTTTCTTGAACCTTACACCCAAAGCATGTGCAACAAAAGATAAAATAGATAAATGGGACCTCCTCAAAATTCAACACTTTTATATGGAGGGACCTGGGTTCGATTCCTAGGACCTCCCGGAAAAAAAAAAGGGGGGGGGGATGGATGTGGCTCAAACAGTTGGGTGTCGGTCTCCCATATGGAAGGACCTGGGTTCGATTCCCGGGACCTCCCAGTAAAAAAATAAAATAAAGAGTAAAATTAAACACTTTTGAACCTCACAGGACTTTGTCAGAAGGGTGAAAAGGCAGCCAACTCAATGGGAAAAAATATTTGGAAATCACATATCTGATAAGGGTTTAATATCCAGGATATATAAAGAGATGTTACAGCTCAACAATAAAAAGACAAACGACCCAATTAAAAAATGGGCAAAAGACTTGAATAGACATTTCTCCAAAGAAGAAATACAAATGGAAAAAAATACATGAAGAAATGCTCGACATCACTCATGATTAGGGAAATGCAAATCAAAACTACAATGAGATATCATTTCACACCTATCAGAATGGCCACTATTAAAAAGACAGAGAACTACAAGTGTTGGAGAGGATGTGGAGAGATAGGAACACTTCTTCACTGTTGGTGGGAATGCAGAATGGTACAGCCACTGTGGAGGACTGTTTGGCAGCTCCTAAAGAAATTGAATTTAGACTTGTCACGTGACCCGGCAATACCAGTACTGGGAATATACCCAGAAAAACTGAGAGCAGTGACACGAACAGACATCTGCACACCGATGTTCATAGCAACATTATTCACCATTGCCAAAAGCTGGAAACAATCCATCAACAGACAAATGGATAAACAAACTGTGGTCTATTCACACGATGGAATATTATGCAGCTGTAAGAAGAAATGAAGTCATAAAGCATATGGCAACATGGATGAACCTGGAGGACATTATGTTGAGCGAAGCAAGCCAGACACAAAAGGACAAATACTGTATGAATGCGTTTCTATGAACCAAATATATTGTGTAACATATTGTTCGATTAAAAAAACTTTTTATATGTATCCAGTACATTTAATTGAGAAATGTATATATTTATTCATCTGTGTTTACTTTTTAGTTTTTAATTGTTTATATTTTCAATTATTAAATGTACAAAATAAAGTTTTAAAAAAGGGTTATCGGATGCTAGGAAGGCAAGAATGGTAACAAACCCTTATTCAGCCCTTACTATGTGTTAGGCCCAGATCTAAATGATCACAGTAACCCTACGTGTTAGATATTGTTATTTTTATCTCCAGGTTAGTAATGACGATTCTCAAGCACAGAGAGGTTAAATCACTTGCTCAAGCACACACCACAAGAAAGTGGCAGAGCCAGGATTTGAACCTGGGTATTCTATGTGTTTGTCCACTTCATTATGAATTTCTCAAACACAGTGGAATTCCACCATGCAGCATGACCTCTAAGACTGGCGATCGTTTTCAGGCATCAGTATCACATCAGAAAGACTATTTTCCTAAACCTGGCAGGGACACTGCCCCAAAAGCTTGTGCCATGACTGGGGAATGAGCCAGTGTCCAGTTCTAACCCTGACACTTACCGCTGTGGCATTGGGCGAGCCTCTCCAGCCTCTAGGTCCCCCTGTCCCCATCTGGAGAGCAGTGGAGCTGAGCACCTCTGAAGCTCCTACCGGGTCTGACATCAGCCTGCATACTGCCTGCTCTGCGTGACATCCGGCTGGCGTGGTGGTGTCTGCACACGCATCATAAACCCAGTAACTGCGAACTCACAGCTGCCCACAGCAGGGGCAGGCTGGCCTGGCACCCTCGCAGCCTCCTGGCTTTCTCTCCCTGTGACCCGTAGCAGGGGGCTGATTGGAACACGGCCAGACTGGTAGGGAGCAGACAAGCAGAGCCGCTCCTTCCCCAACGACCAGGCATCGTGGGCTTATAGACCAGGGGCATCATGTACTACCCACTGGGAAACCTGCTGCCAGCCTAGGGACCTTGGGTGAGAGATGTTCAAATGCATGGTGATGTAATAAACGCTGGAGGATGACTTTACCAGAAAGTACTACTGCTAAATCCTTAAATTGAATTTTATGTGAATTCCCCCCTTGAATTCTCACGGTACTTAATTTCAGCACTAATCTCCGATCCTGACTCTAATGTGTGAAGCAGCTCAGTCCTATTTTTCCAGGCAGGAGGAAGGCTGCTCCATGTGGACTTGGTGGCCATTCCCCCTCCCATCAGGGGCCTTCCTGCTGGAGACGCTCTGTCTTCCTAGAACGCTGATCTTTCTTCTCCAGGTCCCACCTTTGGCCAGGCCCCATCTCTCATGCTCATTTCCAGTAGCTGGCCCTTCCCAGCGCACTTGAGATCCAGAGGAGGCCTGGCCTTGTTCTTGTGAGCTGGGGAGGGGCCAGGGGCTCTGGACTGGAGAACAATTGCTAATGATGGGCCTCCTGCAGGTGCCAGTTTTGGAGAGTAAAGGGAGGCATCTCTCCCTTCCTGTTCTTGTTTCCGTTTCCCCCACCCTCCCCTCACCCCACTTTGGGCCAGGGACAAGATGCTTTGAGCCTTGTAAAGTGAAGTCCGGTAACGTGGCAAGAGCTAGGAGAACTGGGCACTTTTATTTCTTATTTTCCCTTCCCTCCCTCCCTTCCTTCTTTCCTTTCTTGATTCTGTCTTCTCCTCCTTCCCTTTCTTGCATTCACTCAAATATTTATTGAGCACATACTCCGTGCTGGACCTTGTGCTGTGGATACCACAAACAAGACAGATGAGGGAAGGCTCTGCCCTCCTAAGCTCGCGTTCTAGCAGGGGAGAAAGACAGCAAACCCGTGGATCAGCCATTGTGCCATGGGAACAAATGCGGGAAGTGTCAGCCCTGAGGTGGTAATATCTGAGCTGGGACCTGAATGACAAGAAGGAGTTTTGTGATGAGCTGGGGGAAGGCATTCCAGGCAGTGGGACAGCAAGTGCAAGAGCCCTGGGGCAGAAAAGGTCTTGGCTTGTTGGAGGACCAGAAGGGAGGCCAGTGCCTTGACCAGAAGGTCCAAACACAGCCCTACCCTGAGATCCTCAGCTCTAGCATGAGGGGTGGGACTGAGGCCACTTACTGGCTGTGTGGCCTTGGACATGCTACTTAACCATGTTGTGTCTCAGTTTTTCCATCTGAGCAAATAGGGCGCTCTATCTATCTCAAGGTACTGTTGAAAAGGTGTATGAGCTAATATATACAAAGGCCAGGCACACACTTGGTTGGCGCTCAGTAAAGGTTATTAATAGGCCGGCAGGTGTATAAGGGAAAGGCGGCAGCAGCTTTGCAGCAAGAACACCACGTGCTCTGTGCTCTATGGGAGGGGGAGGCATGAACAGAGTGGTGAAGGAGGGGAGGACATCATTAACTCTGACCTAGGGACCCTGGGGTGGGGGTTGGTAGTCAAGGAAGGCTTCTTGGAGGAAGAGATGTGCTTGTGGGCCTTGAAGGCTGAGCAGAATTTCATCTGCAGAAGGGGAGTGGCATGTGGGCCAGAGGGAAGGGCACAGCAGGGTTTGGGGAAGAGCAAATGGTCCCATGTGATGGGTGAGACTAGCTGCAGGGGAAGAGGGACAGGGCGAGTCAGGGGATGGGAACTGGGACTGCATGGTGTGCACGGAGAATGTCACTGGAAGGAGGTTTGACTTTGGCCTTAGACTATAAAAACTTTCTTCTAAGAGCTGGGAAGTGAGTGACATAATGAGATCAGAGCTGAGCTTTAGAAGCTTTCTCTGGCAGCTGCCTGCAGTAGAGGAGGTGGCTTTAAGCAGGGTGGGATGGGAGCCAGAGGCACATGGAGGAGGCTGCAGCTGCCTTGGGGCAACAAAGAGGGGCAAACCCAGAAATCCAAATGTGCAGACCATGTGCCGAGGAGTGACTGCGTCCCTGGGAGTGCACAACCCAGGCTCTGGTCCCAGATGGATAATTAATTTTCTGGGTGACCTTGGGCAAGTCACTTGCCCACTCTGGGCCTCAGTGTCCTCATCCAGAAAATGAAACTGGACTAGGTCCCTGCTAAGCTGTGCACATCCGGGTTGGAGCTCTGAAACGCAGGCACACAGGGGACAAGCAGGAAATTCTACATAAGGGATGAAGGGAGCATCAGAAAGAGGCGGGAAACTGAAAAGAACTTGTGATGCCCAAAGAGGAGACAGCTGCTCTCCCCCAGCCCACAGTCGCCGTGAAGGGTGTGTGTGACCTGGGGTTGCCAGCCACTCTTCAGGGTTTGTTTGTTTTTTAATAAGAGAAGCTAGAAATCCAATTTTTTCCCCCTAAGAAATCATGTGATTTTAAACACTGGTTCAATTCTTTTGAAAAATCACTGTGAGGGGCATCCCAGACTCATCTACCCACCAGAGCTGACTCACACCCACCAATCCGAGACCCCTGTTCTGGCATTTCTGGAAATGGGAGACAGAGCAGGTTGAGAGGAAGGAACTGGTAAAGAGAGCCAGCCACTACCTAGAGGAGGGGTCCTGGGCCCCCCAAGCCTGAGACAAGCTGGTGCTTCTTTGCCTGATATCAGCTGATATCAGCTCAGCCCCTCCTCCTCAGAGCAAGCTGGGGAACCAAGAGTCTGTCTTCATTAGGAGCTGAACCGGCCCTGAAGGCATGTAAACCAGCTCCCCAGTCCGGGAGGCTTTTAAACATACCTTGTAAACTTGCCTTTCAGACCTGACAGGAGGCAGCCCTGTCAGGAGGCAGACCTGTCAGGAGAGGCTGCTGAGCTCAAGCCTGCAGTCCTGCCCTCGTCAATCAGGCCAGGGGTGGTGGGGGAGGGAGGGACAGAGGCCCCAAGAGGCAGGGAGGATTGCACAGCCTGGAGGTGAGTTCTGCATAATTCCAACCTTAGAGCAGAAGGAACTGGGGTTCTGGAACTTGCCCAGGGTCAATACAGCTTTTTAAAGGCAGAGGTGGGGCTCAAGCCCTCAGCCACTACACCACTTACTGTGCCTCTTCTGGGGCATCGGGCAGGAGGTGAGAAGGGCATTTGGACCAGGAGCCAAAGATGCCTCTGCTGCCTTTGAACTTGTTGGGTGGTCTTGGACAGCCCCTGCTCCTCTCTGGGCTTCAAAAGGGGAATAGCTATTTGATCCTCCCGCTCTGACATTCATTTATTCAACAAGTCCTCATTTAGCACCTATTCTGTGCCAAGGCCCTGGGGAGAGAGTGGGAAGCAAGACAGAAAGACGGACAAGGTTTCTGCCCTCCTGGAGTTTAGCATCAAACAGTCTGGATATTGCGGTGGGAGGAGTGGAAAGACAGGTGCTAAAACCAGGGGCTGATGAAGGGGGATGATGGGAGCAACTTTAGAGAGGCTGGTCACGGTGAGCTGGTCGAGAAGGGGATGTTTAAGTCCACATGTGGGCGGTGAGAAGGAGTCAGCCACGTGGAGACCTACGGAGAACCATTCTGGGCAGAGGGAAGAGTGGGAGCAGGGGCCTCTAGGAGGGAGCAAGCTCGGCAGTCTCGTTCTCAAGAACCAGAGGAGCTGGAATAACTTCAGGAGTCAGCGGGCCCATCCTGCCCTTCTCTTCCCCCAGCCCTCAGGGCCAAGGGGGCAGGCAACCGGAGGGGGAGAAGACGGTCCAGGCCTCGAGAACCCACAAACCGTGGGACTGGCCCTTTAAGGAGCCTGGGTGGACGCTCAAGGGAATTGCAATTTGAAGATCCCAGCCTGCTTAGGATAAGTGGAAAATTACCTTCGCATCTATTCCGTATTGCTTTTTGATCCCAATTTCATCATTCAGATGTACGATGGCGCGTTTGCAACGGGTACAATTTAATTAGGCTCAATTTGTATAACTAAATTATTAAAGACTCATTTGGAAGGAGCTTCATGTCCAAGGTTCACTGGGCTCCACCGTTTGCTTGAAAACATGTTTGGAATAGAGCCGGTTGGCGACCCTGGATGGCGCCGTGCTCTTCTCCTCCGCCTCCAGCACACCCAGCCTGACTTGTCATTTAATTTCCATTTCATTCAATAGAATGTCTTTGGACATCTCTGGGTCCTGGAGCCTCTGATGAGTGTCTCCTGTAATTATGCCAAGGTTCCTCGGGCTCCTTCAGTCAGTCATCAAACATTCATGGGGCACTTTATGGGTCAAAGTCCTGAGCCAGGGACTTGGAGAGGGGATAACAAGGTAGACAAGAGGCAGGATTGCCTGTACAGACCTCCTAGCTGAGGTGGGAGGAGGGAGAAAATGCATGATTCATTCTCATCCCCTTAACAATCTTGTGGGGTGGGCAGGGAGGGGCCGTGCACCTGGTTAACAGGTGAGTCCGGCAGGGCTCAGAGTCTCTTAAGTCAGCTCGAATCCAGGGCTCTGGGTACCTTCTGATTCACCAAGCTCTCTCCAACCTTGTGGGTGGGATGTGTGGAGCTTTTCCAGAGCAGGGGTGGAAGCAGGAAAGGATCTGGGTGGGGACAGACTGCTGGCAGATATTGGACCTGGAGACTCCAGGAACCTCCGAGTCAAAGAACCTGGGGACAGAAGGAGAGAGACAGAGAGGGAGGGAGCAGGAGACACAGAGAGAGATGGAGCTATAGAGATGAGACAGAGAGGAGCTCAAGGTGGGGAGAGAGAGACAGAGAGAATGACAGAGAGTCAGAGACGGAGACTGAAACCAGGCCCTTCCCCTCCATTGTGTGGCTTTGCTTTACTCCCGGATGTGATGTGGGTCAGGGAAATCAGCCTGAGGGCAAGGCCCAAACTACCCCCTTGGGGGCCCCGTTAGGCTGCATTTACTCACTGGGGCATTGCAGATAGCCGTGGAGCCCACTACCGTGTGCCAAACTGCTGTGCCAGAACCAGAGACCAGAGAGGCATGGGGTTTCCAAGGACCAGACAAGGCACACAGCCTCCACCCCACCCTCCAGCAGTGGATCAGAATCACCTGGGGAGTTTTTGAAAATGTAGATTCCTATGCCCCAACCCCATGGTTCTGATTCAGCAGGCTGGGGTCAGCCCAGAAAAGTGCAGTTCTGTTTTGTTTTACTCCATTTCCTTTTTTAAATCACCTAGGTGTGTGCATCAGATGATCTGACAGGTTTACAAATGGGATCACCAGAGAGGGGAAGTGACTTGCCCAAGACCACACAGCAAATTGACCACAAACCCGGGGCTGAAACCCAGAGCTCCTCCACTGGCTCGTGGAGGCCTCTCTGACCTCACTGCTGGGTGTTTCTTTAAAGATTTGGACAAACCATGGCAGAACCCTATACCTGAAAAGGGCGTCTAGCACCAAACGCTGGTGCCCTGTGGTTGCTCCCTATAATGGGACTGCTGTCTTTTGACCGGTCTTTTTATTGAGGAGCCTCCAGCAGGAGCCAAGATCACATTTCCAGAAGCCCTGCTCTTCCCTCTCTTCCACATCTCCCCACCCCACCTGCCAACCCTGTTAGCCACAGCCAAGATGGTGGCAGGGAACTGAAGGGCGTGTGACCTCATTTCATCCTCACAGCCACACTGTGGGATAAGGGTCATCATCCCCATTTTAGAGATGAGGAAACTGAGGCAGAGCTAAGTGATTTACCCCGGGGCTCACAGCTGGCAACACTACGCCATTCTCAAACTGGGCGATCTCTGCATCTGTGGGGACAGGACACAGATGCTGCTGCAGGCCTAGCTCCTAGGTTCGAACTCCCATTTCCTATTGCTGCTTCTGCTCTTCCAGTGTAGATCAGAGTCTGGCTGAATCACTGAATCTCCTTTTTCTAGCCACTGAAGATGTTGAGAGAAAGTAGCATCACGTTCAGTGGAGGCTTCAAGGTCTCCCAGAATCCTCTGCAGCAAAGACGCTGAGAGCTCTGGAGCAGGACACGGGCCCCTGCTGAGTCACTGTGCAGACTTGGACACATCCCCCCACCCCTGGGCCTTAAGCTCCTCAGCAAGAGAACAAGAAAGCAGGACTGAAAGGAGCTGAAGGCCTAGCAGAAACTTCTCAGGGGTCCCATGGCTCCAAGCTGGGGCTGTCCTTTCCTGAAAGTCCCATCAGCCTCTGGGAGCCCCAAATTCATCTGGAGCTGCTCCGACAAGGCCTTCCGTCAGGAGTCCCACTCTTCTCGCTGAAGGAAATTGACCCTGAAGAACCTGCACCACCCCAGGGCCACAAGCAGTGTGGTGGACAAGGAGGTATTGGCTCAGATGCTGGTGAGATGGCCCCCCACACACCCTGGCTTCTGCTTCCCAGGCCACCATATGCATGGCCATGGGACAGCACTTGTCCAAGGACATATGCTTCTCCTCTCTTGTCTACCCTCTGATGAACATTCTGCAGTGCCCACACCCAAGTCAAAACAGCCAGGGCTATGGATTGTGGGGAGAGAAATCAAGTTAGATTAACTGTGATCCAAGAAAGAAATCAAGAGGAGCTTGAAGCTAGCAGGTCTGATGGTAACTAGTGAAAAAGAGAGCTAGACTGACAGAGAATAGGGCCTCCAGGATCCAATCCCAGCCCTACCCTGATTGGCTGTGTGGCCTTGGACAAGTCACTCCCCCTCACACTTCTCATCTATAAAATAGGGACTAATGTAGGTCAAGATTATCTTTAGGATCTCCACAGGTTTGCCTTCCTGCCACTGGGACTTTGCACATGCTGTTTTCCTTCAACCCTCACTTTGCTTCCTCACATTCCTCTGGACAGTTCCTGCTCACAATTCCCATCTCAATGTAAATATCACCTCTACTAGGAAGCCTTCTTGGAATCCCTAGATTATAAGGATATTATCTCCTTATATTATAAGGATATTATCTCTTATAATATCCTCCCCCATCTCCGGAAATATCTCCTTCATAGCTCTTGTCTGGATTGCATTTAGAATAGAATATCATGTGAGAGTGTATTTGTTTAATCTCTCCTTCTAGACTGTCAATGTGAGCAGGCACCATATCTGACCTATTGTGCCTAGAACAAGGCTAGGCAAATAGTAGATGATCGATAAATGTTTGTTGACTGACTGGGTGTATGCCTGAATTCTTGAAAAATATAGGACCTTGGGGATAAAGAAGAAAAGACAAAATAATGCAGAAGCCACCCATGTTCTCCGAGTATTATAAATGCCCAACCATCCTGCAGACCACATCATAAGAGCATCCAATCCTATCACTGAAAAAGGGAAAGCAAGGGAGCTGCTGCATCTCCACCTTTGTTTGCTCCCTCTTTCTCTGTAGCTGCTTCAGAGGAGCTGGGGAAAGGGCTCACACTGAGGAAGGTTCCCTGCTGTGATTCCTTTACTTCAACCCCAACTCCGTGCCTGCCATCTGCAGTGGCTGCCGTGGAAACAATTGTGGCATCCCGAAAGGGGGATAAGGATTTCAGATGGACCATCAGTTTTGGGAATCCACCTGGAGACATAAAAGTTCCCGTGTTGGCCCTGTGTAAATACTTAGTGTAAGAGCAGAAGAAAAGACAGTCCAAGCTGTCAGGAAATCCACACGAGCAGCTTCGCTCCTGAGGAGGGTCTTCCTTTTCCCCCTGGGTCTGACAAATCTCATTCACTGTGGGGAGCTGTCAGCTCCATGGAGCAACTGGAAGAATTAAAAATAAAAATTGCCTCTCAGAGAACAAAATCAGATCTGACAACTCAAGTCATTCTAACCAGCCATGGTTAGTAAATTACAAACGTGTTTGTCAAAAAGGGGTGGCAGACACTGGTGGAGGGAAACTGTCTCAGGGAGGAGTTTGGGGGGATGTGTTTGTCTTGCCCAAGCCGTTGTTTGGAGCATGAGATCTGACCTTGGCTCCTTTTGAGGTTCCCAGCAGTAACATGCCTACCTTGTTGATTGCTTCTCTATCAACTCTTATCCTGGTCTGAGATCTGTCTAGTACCTAAGTTTCTCACCTACTCCCTTTCCTCCCCCAAGACCTGCTGGAGGGGAGGGATGCGTTCTGATTCATCTCTGCATTCCCAGCACCCCTGGAATATAGTAGGTCTTCAGTAAGTGTTTGCTGAATATATTTCTGGCTACAAAGGATGAGAACATTCATTCATTCATTCATTCATTCATTCATTCAGATATTTATTAAGAGTGCATACTATTTGCCAGAAACTGTGCTAGATGCTATAAATAAAGCAGTACAAAACCAGACAAAAGTCCCTACCCTCATGGAGCATTTGCTCTAATTAAGGAAGACATACAAGAAGCAAGACGAATGAAATGTATGGCATGTTCCATAGTAATAATGGCTAAAGATAAGAACTGAAGCAGGGAAGGGGGCTAAAAAAGTATTAGGAGTGGGAGGAGGATAAAATTTTTAGATAAGGATAGGCAGGGAAAGCCTCACTGAGAAGGTTACTTCTGAGAAAGAAGCAGAGAAGGAGCCAGGCATGTAATTATCTCAGAGAACAGTGATCTGGGCATAGGAACAGCAAGTACAGTGGCTAAGGGACAGGAATATGCTTGGGTGTTCAGGGAACAGCAGGGGGGCAATTGGCCAGAGTAGAGTAAACCAGGGCCATGAAGTTGGGTCAAGAGGTAATAGAGGCCCTGCGGGACCATGTAGAACTGACTCTTCTCTGAGTCTGGGTTTATTACAGGAATGCAAGGTTGGTTTAACATTCGGTCTTTATAATTTACCACATTATTAGAATAAAGAAAAAAATTTCATCTTCATTTTAATGCATGTGTTCCTGGAATAAACCAATTCAGTTGTGATATATTATTCATTTTATATATCACTGATTTGATTTGCAATGTTCTTATCAGGTTTGTCAGGTTTTGGTATCAACGTGATGCTGCCTTTATAAGCACTTTTTGTTAACAAGTGCTCTATTTTTATCTATTTCCTGGAAGAATTTGTGATATGTTTGTATCCTTTCTTTCTTAAATCTTTGGAAGAATTCACCAGGGAAGCCATCTAGGCCTATGTTTTTCTTTGTGAAAAGATTTTAAATTATGGGTTCATTTTTTAATGACAATAGTAATATTCAAATTTTCTTTTTCTTCTTGTGCCCATTTTGGTGAATTGAGTTTTCAAGGACTTTTTCCATTTCTTTAAAATTTTTACATTTATCAGCATTAAATTAGTTATAATATCCTCCTATTATTTATTTTTAAGTCCATAGGATATGTAGTGATGTCCCCTTTTTCATCCCAGATAGTGGTAATTTTTGCCTTCTCTCTTTTACTCTTGTTCAATGTTTCTAGGGGTTTATCAATTTAATAACTTTTTCAAAGAACTAAGTTGCTAGGTTTTGTGTTAAAGCAATGGGAATAACAGTTGAACATAACAGTGTCATTGTTCTCATGAATTTTACATATTAGGGAAGAGAAGCAAAAAGCAAGGCAACAATTTAAAAAATAATTTCAATAAGCAGTAAGTTTTATGAAGAAAAAAAGAGAGTGACTGGGAAGTTATTTAAGATTGTCACCTAGATGATAACATTTGAGGAAAGACTTGAAAACAAGAAAGAGTTGGCTGTGCAGAGATATAGGAAAAGAGATTTCTAGTCAGAGAGAACAGCATATGCAAAGGCTTGAAGTAGGAGTGATGGCATTATGTCCAAGGGCTAGACAGATGCTACAGTGGCTGAAGCACTGTGTGTTAGAGAGAGAATGGTACCAGATGAGGTCAGGGAAGCGGGCATATTAGCCCCTGATAATATAGTGCCTTGTAGTCCATGGTTTGGATTTTATTTTAAATACAATGGCAAGTGTATTAGTCAGCTACTGCTGCAATAATGCTGCATAACAACCTCAAAATCTCCATGGCTCTCAACAGCAATTAATTTTCTCTCTCACTAGCCTGCAGTTCAGCTGGGATGGCTGTGTTTCACACTAATGGTTGATTTTAGGTCTTCCCCATATGTCTCTCAGTCCGAGACCAGTGTTTACCAAGGCATGCTCTTCTCATGGAAGATAGTAAATATACAAAAAGCCAAGCCAAACTCCACAAGCACACTTGGAGTCACTGCTTGCATCTCATCCATTAACATTCCACTGGTCAAAGCAAGGCATATAGCCAAGCTCGACATTTGGGACAAGGAAATACACTGTGTTCACTCTAATGGGAGGCATTGATAATTCACATTGCAAAGGGTACATAATTATTACAGGGATGAAATGAAAAATTAGGAGCAGTAGTCCAACTGACCATAGTAAGATTACTGTGACTATTGCATAGAGGATGGATGGAAGGGGAGGGGTGACAATAGAAAAGGAAAGTCTGGTCCAGGTGAGAAATGGTGGCTTGAATTCAGGTGATAGGACTGGAGTTGAAAGTGGACTGATTTGGGATGTATTTTAGAGGCATAAACCACAGAAGCTGCTAACAGATTCCATGGGGTGCCCACTGGTACACTCCCCTTGCCCACTTCATCCAGCCACACTAGCTTTCTTGCCATTCATCAAACACTCCAGGTGTGCTATGATTCCAGGGTCTTTGTAGCTGCTGTTCCCTCTGCCTGGACATTCTTCTCTCCAACATCACCTTGGCCTCACTTCATCTAGGCACTGCTCAAACATCAACTCCTTGGTGAGGCCATTCCTGACAATAACACCTCCCCTTACCCTGATCTATTTTTTCCATAACTTTTATCCCCACCTGACATGTGTTTATTTGTTTATCCATTTCCTACCTCTCCCCCCACGACAATGGAAGCTCCATCCCCCAGAGATTTGGGGCTGGTCTGTTCACTGCTATATACTCAGCAGTTTGAGTACTGCCTGACACATAGCAGGCACTCAAAATTTTTTTGGATTAATAGATGAATTCCCACAGGCCAGCCGTATGGGGCAGATATGTGACCTCTCCTAGAGACCACTGACCCTCCATCTGGTCTTCAGACCACAGAGCCTGGCCCAGTTCTGGTTGAGAAGTCCTTCCTCCCTCCAGGTGGCTGACACACAGGGGTGAGGGGCTGTTTGATGCCTAGGACTATAGAGATGCCTTCCCACCTGATGTTCATTAGAAAGCCCCCCTGGAGAGCCCACAGGCTTGTGGTCCTGCCGTTTCTCTCCTCACTGAAGTTAAAGTGGAGCAGGAAATCAGGAGGCTAGAGGGGCACCCTTCCTGAGCCCCAGGGGTGAGGGCTCCTGAGGCCTCCCATGGCCCCAAGATTCCGCTCCTGAAACAGAGACTGACATCTACAGGCAAGTCTGAGAGAGGGGGTAGAGAAAAAGAATCCTGAGACATTTCTTGGCAGTGGGGAGCAAACCAAGGCACAGATTGTTTGGCAATGAATTTTCTCAGCTTTTGTTTGTCATAAAAAGTCATTATTTCACCTTCAATTTTGAAATATATTTGCACTGGGTATGGTATTCTAGGTTAATTTTTTTTTCTTTCAGTAGTTTAAAGATGCCACTCCATTGCCTTATGGCTTACATTGTTTCTTATGAGAAATTTGTTGTCATTCTTTCTTCATTCCTCTATAAATGATGTGTCTTTTCTTCTGGCTATTTTTTGACATTATTTCTTTATCCCTGGCCTTCAGAAATTTTATTATTGGGTCTTAGAGTGGTTTTCTTTGTTTGCTCTGCCTGGGTTTCCTTGGCTTCTTGAACCTATAGGATTATAGTTTTCAAAAAATTTGGAAATTTTTCAACCCTTACTTTTTCACTTTTTTTTGTTCCACCTCTTTTCCTTCCCTTCATTTCAAAATGTCACTGATGTACCCACTGCCTCCTCCTTCTAGTCTTTTTAAAATCTGTGTTATATTTTGGATAGTTTATATTACTTTTTCTTCAATTCCACTTGTGTAATATAGTTTCTAATCTGCTATTTCATCCAGTGTATTTTTCAATTCATATACTTTATTTTTCATCTTTAGAAGTTTATTTGGGTCTTTTTATATTTTTAACTTCTCTCCTTGTCATGTTCATGTATTTCTCTACCTTCTTGAATATGTGGAACATATTTGTAATAGTTTTTTAAACCCCATTGCCTACTAATTCCATTATTTCTATAATTCCTGGGTCTGTATAAATTGATTGGTTTTTATCTTGGTCTATTGGTTTTATTGGATATTGAGCATGGTGAATTTTATGTTTTGGAGTGCCGGATTTTGTAGTATACCTTTAAAGAGAATTGAACTGTGTTCTGGCAGGCAGTTAAGTCATTTAGAATCAGTTCAATCCTTCGTAGTCTTGTTTCTTAGAGAAGATCCAAAGCAGCCTTTAGTCTAAGGCTAATTTAGCCCCATTACTAAGGCAATATCCTTTTGAGGACTGTATCTGATGCTCTATGTATGGTGAGGTCTATCTGCTTTGGATAGTGGAAACATAAACTAGCCCTGTGTGTATTCTGGAATTGTTCAGCCTACTGTTTTCCAGTGGTAGGTACTTATCCTAGTGGAGTTTCACTCCACACATTCACAAATTAGTATTCAGACAAATATTTGAGGACATCTCTCTGCAGATTTCTGAAGATCTCTCTCTCTCTCTCTCTCTCTCTCTCTCTCTCACACACACACACACACACACACACACACACACACACACACACACAC
>JAKSZT010007815.1:3302347-3345523 GCA_026826555.1 Tolypeutes matacus | reverse complement strand
CACACACACACACACACACACACACACACACACACACACACACACACGTATTCCCTCTGTGTTATGGCCTGCAAATTCTAGCTACCTTAGCTTCCACAAACTCCAATCTCTGCCTCCTCAACTCACTGAGACTACTGGGCTCTGTGTGGACTTCCTCTCCCTGTCTACTTCCTGAAAACTGCCTCCAGTTAGCCCGGGCAATCATAGGTCTCTCCTCATTTGCTTTCCTTCTCTCAGGATTCACAGTCCTGCATTGCCTGTTGTCCAATGTTTGAAAACAGTTGCTTCTTTTTTTTCTAGTTTTCTTGATGTTTCAACCTGAGAATACTCCTTCTTGGATGGAAATGGAAGATGCCCACCCTCCAAGGAATTTTAAATAAGAATCCAAATAAACCTAAGAGAAGACTTCCACTGGCACAAGGACTATAATTCTTGAGGAAGTGGAGAGGAGACTGTCCTCTTCTTCCCTCTGGTCCCACCTTGGCCTGGCATCAGGAAGCAAAAGCTGGGTTAGTTAGACATGTCCAATTAGGGGTTCCCATAAGTCTCAGATATCTGAGTAAGAAGATGCTTGGACAACAGGACATTTGAGGAGGACAGTAGGACTGCTGGGCTGATAATGTGTTCAGCAACACTCCTGGACTATAGTTTAAGATCTGTCTCCAAGAAAAAAAATACATCAATAATACTAGAAAAAAAAGAATTAAAGAAAATATATAAATATGGTGACAAAACCCTTTTTCCAGCTGGAGCTTGTACAGGCTTTTATTTTTTTTCCTAATCAAGTGGCGGTGAAACCTTTATTACACCCCATAGCCTCCTAGCTTCTCTTTTTTATGATACATAATGTGTTTGCAATTCTGTCCATTGCTGTGTCTTCCTATACTTTGTCCTGTAGGAAACCATTGGTTTCCATGGCAACTAGACTGCCAGATCAGGGAGCCAAATAGAAGGACAGAGGTTCTTTGGTGATCTGTGAGGGCTAACACAGGTAGGAAAAGGATATGAAAGTAATTAGACAGGGAACTCACCACTAGCCTGACTGCCCCACCCAGCTTTGCACCCCTCAGTCCCAGTGCAGCTGCAGGTTGGTGCTCCTGGGAGGACTTGTCCACTGTTGATCTCAGTCAACCACCAATATTTACAGGGCACCTGGGATATGACCGTCACTGTGCCAGGTGCTGGGTCACAGAGACAAATTGGACTCAGCCCCTGTCCCCAAAGGGCAAACAGTCTCTCTAGAGACAGAAATGATAGTAAAGAGTGTCTAGAAGGAACTTTTATTAAGTGCTAACTACACACCAGGTACCATCTGAGAATTACATACCTTAAATTTTAAACAGGGAGGGGGAGGGAGGAGTTATTGCATATTTGGCACAAAGTTTCTGTTTGATATGATGAAAAGTTGGGGTAATGGAAGTTGGTAATGGTAGCACAATATTGTGAATGTAATCAATACCACTGACTTAAACACATGAAAGAGGTTAAAACGGGACATTTGGAGTTGTATATATGTTACTACAATTAAAAGATTTTTAAAATTTTAATGCTTTAAAAACCCTATGATTTAATTATTTCCATTTTTTAAATTTCAGAGCTATAGCCTTTGCCTATACAAGGTGGCAGAGCTAGGAAAAGGTAAAGTCAAAATTCCCACGCAGGTCTCTGAGTCTAGACCCTACCTTCTCAGGTGCCATGCTACTTCCAGAGATAATCAGCCTAACAGTACGTGGCAGCAATTCAAATTTACCTATTTGCAAACTGCTGTGGAACATAGAGGCACCGTTTATCTTCTTGGAGCTGTCAAGGAAGACATCACGGAGGAGGAGGTAACATATGAGTTGGGCCTCGAAGGATGTGTAGGAGTTTTCTAGGTGGTCAAGACAGGGGAATGAGCATTCCGGGCAGAAAGAATAGCATGAGCAAAAATACAGAGGCAGGAAAGCACATTGTAAGTTTGGGGGATGGCAGATGGTCCTGAGCAGGGAGTGCATTAGAGGAAGAGAAGAAGGGGAGGCAGCAAGAGAGTTTGAGGCAAGACTGTAAAAGGCCCTGAATGCCATCCTAAGGTTTGGAGTTTGTCTTACTAAAGGTAGCAGGATCACCTTTTCAATTTTGTTTTAAAGTATCATTTTTTCAATTCAGCAGAAAGCCACAATCAGATATATTTTGAGAAAAATAATGCTGTAAACTTTTTGTAGAGAGAAAGGATGGCAGGAAAGTGATGGAGGCAGGGAGCCCAGCTAAGAGGCCACCATAGTAACCCAAGTGAGAGGTGATGAGGCTTAGAACCAAGGGGGCAGCAGAGCAGGAGACGGACCTGATTAAACTGGTTCTTCAGGGGACAAAGGGCAGAGTTTGGAGCTGGTTGCTGGGAGGGGGAAGATGAGGGGAGTCGAGGCCAACGCTCAGGATTCTGGCTTGGCCACTGGGGAGATGGTGTTCTCCATCCCTGGGGAATAGGGGTTATGGCAGATTTTGGGAAAATGGTAACTTCTGAATTGGAGGGTCCAGAGAGTTGGCCCAGGTTTTTGCCCTGAGGCTCAGAGCACCGGCAGTGCTGAGAGTTTGGAGCCAGTTGTGTTGACCCCACCCTCCACCGAGGATGGGAACTGGGGCCCACCTCTGAAGAACCTCCTCAGAGCCTGACAACTCTTGGGGAAACCGAGGCAACCTTTGAGTTTATGGAAACCAAAATGGCAGACAAAAGCAATCAAGGCCAAGATGCACAGCAGGCTCTGCCAACTCCTCTGCTTTTTCAGAACTGAAGCAAAGCAGAGCTCTTGGATAGCTGGTTTTCAGGACTTCTTTTGGGAGAAACATGCTACCTTGGAAGGAAGGGAAAAGGGGAGCCTTTGAGGGATCTTGGCTGTTTGGGTCTGGTGTCGCCCCCTTCCTCTGTCTTTCTTTTCTCTGCCCCTCCTCTCTCTGTCTCTCTTCTAGGTCTCATTGTTTCTCTCCAGTGTAGCTCCTCGGTTCTTTAAACTCCATCACTCTCTGTTTGATTGTAGGTGTCCATCTCTCTTTGGTCTCTGCTCTCTGTTGTATGTCCATCTCTTTCTCGCTGTTTCTTTACTCTGTCTCTGTCGTTCTCTCTCTGTAGTTCTGTCCATAGTGAATGTCTTTCTCTATCAGGACCACCATTTTCTATGACCCTGGAGGGCACCTTTGGCTTCCGACAGGGCGACAGTTCTGGCTTTGCACGTGTCTGCCCCCAGCTGCTGCCTACATGCACAACCCCACCCATATCAGTCTCTCTCTCCCCTTCTCTATTTCTCTTCGTCTGGGTGCCTCGGAGTCCAGAGAGAAGTCTCCCTAAGTCTCTCTCTTTCTCTGTCCCTCTCCCCGCTCTGCTTCTCTCTGGTGCTATGTTTCTCTGCCTCTCTTCTTTCTCCTCCCTCTGCCTCTCTGTCTCTGGAGGAGTCCCTGCCTCGTGAATCTTCCCTTTCGGGAGATAAACATATCATTGAACTGAAGTCCCTGGAACATGAATTAAGCACAGGGACAAATCCCAGTGTGGCCTCCGAGCTGTGTGGCAGTAGCATTAACGGTGGGTCACACAGCTGCATCCCAGTGTAATTCTCTGAAATCCCACCCTCTTTGTCCAGTCAGTGGGAGGAAACAGCCAACCTCAGAAAATTGGAAGACCCTCAGAGAGAGAGGAGCTCTTTAAAAATAGCCATAATGGTGGGAGGGTTTCACCCGGCAGAGCCGTCCCGGGGCAGCCAGCCCGCACTCAGGCCTGGGCAAGCCCTCTCGGGCGGCTCCGGAGAGGGCTTAGCCAAGGGAAGCTCAAGCTTATAAAGCAAAAGCTGCACTGTCGCCAGGGTAACTAAGCCAGCAGAGGCTGAGTTAATCGCCACTGCCTCCACCCAGACTTTGGCCTCTTCCCCTCGGGACCTCCTGGTGGTGCTGGCCGCCCCTTCACGGCTTCCAGAGAGCCAGGCATTCCCCCACCTCCCCGGCTCCTGCTAAGGGGCGTGGTGGGGCCACAGCATAGATAGTGACCTTGGGCAACTCACGTGACCCCTCTGCTGTCTCTGCCATGATATGAGGGAGTCTTGGTGCCCACCTCTTGGGGTGGCTGTGAATCCAGCACCCAGCCAGGTCCTGGCACCTGGCACAGGTTCTACAAACAACCCAAAACACACACCATCCCCACACCAGCCAGGCATCCTGGCAGGCACCGGGGGCTTCTCCGTGGCTCAGAGGGCTCCAAGATCCACCCAGACTGCTGCTCTCGCCAGGCCTTCCCTGTCCAAGTGATTCCTGTTTCTCTCCTGACCCCGGCAGTGGATGCGGAGCCCTTGCTCCAGGTCCTGAGTTGCTGCCACTCTTTATGTACCAGCTGCCTCCCCCCACCCGCCAGGTGACAAACCCTCCTTCGCCCCCAGCGCCACTGCCGCCGTAGCTAACCAACATGGGATGCTTCACATTTGTGAGACTGAATAGGAATCCTAGCTCCTTCCCTTGAGCAAGCCACTTAACCTCTCTGTGCCTCAGTTTCTTCATCTGAAAATTAGGATGACAGTAAGTTGTTTTAAGTGCTCAATAAACATTAGCCCCCGGCAACCACTAATCTACTTGCTGTCTCTGTGGATTTGCCTGCTCTGGACATTTCATATGAATGGAATCATATAATATATGGCCTTTTGTGCCTGGCTTCTTTCATTTAACAGAATATTTTCAAGGTCCATCTATGTTGTAACATGTCTCAATATTCCACTCTCTTTTTTTTTTTTTTAAGATTTTATTTATTTATTCATTTATCCCCCCCTTGCTGCTTGTGCTCGCTGTGTCCATTTGTTGTGCGTTTTTCTGTGTCTGCTTGTCTCCCCTTGCTGGGTCGTCCTGCTGCGTCAGCTCACCGCGACGTGTGGGCCGGCTTGCCTTCACCAGGAGGCCCCGGGAACTGAACCCGGGGCCTCCCACATGGTAAACGGGAGCCCTACTGATTGAGCCACATCCGCTTCCCTCCACTCTCTTTTTATGGCGGAATAACACGCCATTATATATTTTGTTTTTCTGGCCATCACTGGGTGGATACTTAGTTATTATGAATAATGCTGCTATGAATTCTCATGTACAGGTTTTTCTGTGGATGTGTTTTCAGGTCTCTACCTAGGAGTGGAATTGCCAGGTCATATGGTAACTCTATGTTTAATCATTGATCTGCCAGACGAGCAGTGTACGAGGGTTCCAATTTCTTCGCATCAAGGACAGTAGTGATCATCTGTCTTTTTGATTATGGCCATCCTAGTGGATGTGAAGTGGTATCTCATTGTGGTTTTGATTTGCATTTTCCTTATGGTTAACGATGTTGAGAATCTTTTCACGTGCTTATTGGCCATTTATATATCTTCTTGGAGAAATATCTATTCAGATCCTTCATCCATTTTTAATTGGATTAATTGCCTCTTTTTATTGAGTTGTAATCATTCTTTATATATTCTAGACACAAGTCCTTTATCAGATATATGGTTTGTAAATATTTTCTCCCATTCTCCCATTGTCTTTTCACTTTCTTGATGGTGTTCTTTGAAGCACAAAAGTTTTGCACTTTGATGAAGTCCAATTTATCTATTTTTTTCTTTTGTCATGTGCTTTTGGTGACATACCTAAAAAGGCTTTGCCTAACCCAAGACCATGAAAATATACTCCTACATTTTCTTCTAAGAGTTTTACAGTTTTACCTCCTACATTTAAGCCTACAGTTCATTTTGAGTTAATTTTTATGTATAGTATGTGGAAGAAGCTCAGCTTCATACTTTTGCATGTAGATACCCATTTGTCCCAGTACCAATTGCACCTGTTTTTAAGAATACAATTCGATAAGGGTTTTTTTTGTTTTGTTTTGTTTTCAGGAGTTACTGGGGATTAAACCCAGGACCTGGTACCTGGGAAACAAGTGTCCAACCACCAACCACACCCACTCCCTTCTATGAGTTTTAGTAAATGCACGTACCCATGAAGCCACATCCCATTCCACCATCATAAAAAGTGCCCTGTGCCCCTTTGCAGTCCATCCTCCTCAAGCCTGGCCTAGGATGATCTTTTGGTCACTATAAATTAAATCTACCTTTTCTACAATTTCCTATAATGAAATCAACAATACGTACTGTGTGTCGGACATCTGCCATTATTCTTTAATCATTTAATCCTCCTAACAGTCCTGTGAGGTAACATTATTATACCCATTTTGCAGATGAGGAAACTGAGACTCAGACAGGCTAAGTGATGGGTCCTGTGCTCATAAGTGGCAGAGCTAAGACTAAAAGCCAGTGCTGTTTCCACAACCTCACAGTCACCAGTCTCTTGTTCTGATCCATTAGTGGGTCAAGAAGGATTTGTAGTGTCCATCTAGGTCCACATCTTGTCAAACCTGAAGACCCTTCCCCTGGGGTTCACATCACCAGAGTTGACCTTTCTGTGCTTCCCTTTCCCCTGCCATGGGCATGACTTGAAGGAGAAGGGTACACGGCCCAGCACCCCCAACCCCCACTGACCACCCCCACCTGGTCTGCTGTTTCTTGTGTCCATCTAGCTGCAGGCCCGCCAGACCCACATGCTCCTTCCCCTGCCTGCTCCGTTTCTGGGGCAGCAGCGAGGAGAGAAGTGGGGGCTCTCTCACTCCCACTGCAGGTGAGCAGTGCTCCTCCCTGACCCTGATGCGCTGTCTCTCTTTATTTCCTTCCCAGTGGGTAGCCTCTTCTCCCTTCATCCCTCTCGGCCTCCCATCTGGCTGCCATCCCACTGTCCTTTTTACAATTCTGCTGAAAAACAACATCTCTCGATTGTTTTGTCCTCAAGCTCAGAGACCTGGGAAGGGAACAAGTGAAATTGGAGTTTCTCACTGATATTTTTAAAATTTTTTCAGATCAAGCCTGAAAAGGAAGCATTAAGAATGTCCCAAAGGTGGGGGTGGATGTGGCTCAAATGGTTGGGTGTCCGTCTCCCATATGGAGGGAACTGGGTTCGATTCCTGGGACCTCCTGGTAAAAAAAAAAAAAAAAAAAAAAAAGACTCAAAAAAAAAAAAAAGAATGTCCCAAAGGATTCCAAAAGCAAATGATAATGACCAGGCTCTCTAGGAGACCCTTTGAGTGACCAAAATAAACATATACCCTCTCCCCCGTTTAGGAAATAAAACTACATAGCAACATCAGCCTTCCGATCCAACCACTGCCCTCATTCAGATACCAGACCATTTCGGATTCAGATTTCATATAGCCTGGATAAATGTAAAGCCTTGTCCTTCCATCCAAAGAGCCAACTGGCTGTCTAAGTGTTAGGAAAGACTAGGGTGTCTTAGCCTGGCTCCCCCAAAGCAGAGCTCAAAACAAAGGCTTTTGCAAGGAGTTTATGTGTCCCAGGAACTGAAGAGCAAGACCAGGATTGTGAAGCAGAGAGGGAGGGAAATCCAGTTGCAAAGATGCATGGTGGAGTTGACCGGCCCAGGGGCCTTATGAAAGGCAAATCAGAATTGTCTGGGGTTGGGGGAGAGCAGATGTAGTTAAAGTGGTTGAGCACCTGATTCCCATATATGAGGTCCCAGGTTCGATCCCCAGTACCTCCTAAAAAAAATTTAAAAAAAGAATTGTCCAGGGGAGCATTTGTCCATCAGCCCCTGTGCCCCATCAGTCCAGGCTAAATCCATGGGTATTAACTACCCCACACTTGCAATAGATCCTGCATGAGCAAGGGTAGGAGAAGGGAAAGGGAGCCTCCAGCTTCCAGACTTCTTGGAAGGTTTCCTCACAAGCCGCAGCCTCCTCTTGCAGGAAGCTTTCAGTGGCTTCAGGCTTTGCCGGTACAGGGTCAGCCCTCAAGGCAACACCCTTTTGTGTTCAAAGTCTGCGACTGTTCAGAGTAGCTGCAAGCAGGGTAAGCAGCTGTGACTGAAGCTGCCCTAAGGTCTGCACCCTGAACTTCTCACCGAGGCCTGCCATCTCCCCCACTAGCAGACCAGTCATTCCTTGGGGCTGAGGCCACTGGGGGGACCCTGATAACAAAAAGTGAACTGCTGGGACATGCAATGGGCCCCAGAAATCCTTGACACTTGATGTAGAATTATCTCACTGAAAGAGCTCCTGATCACCCCTGAGGGTCCTGAGCCAGGGTTGGAGGGACCCTCCCGAGGACCCAGCTTTTGTCTCTATGGGCTCCACCTTCTCCTTTTGTTTCTGCTTCTCCCCTTCATTGTTGACTCTAAACAAACACCCACCTAAACAAAACCTCAGGTTTTTTCTGGTTCTCCTGACCCTGCTGCAGTCAAATCTGGTTCACTCCAGCCATACCCAGAAATACCATTCATCCATTCACTCACTATTTATTCAACAAGCATTTATTGAGTGCTGACTGTATACCTGGCACGGTGCTGGGCCCTGCAGTCTTGTCTATAACAGTGAGCAGAGCAGATGTGGTCCCTACCCTCATAGACCTTTTAGTCTAGTAGTGGAGAAAGACCTTAAAATCACAACTACAACAACGCAATCTGTGAAAATGGCAGGGGTGGGGACAAAATATTTCACAATATATATTTTTTTAACTTTATTTTGTACATTTAATAATTGAAAACATAAGCAATTAAAAACTAAAAAGTAAACACAGATGAATAAATATATACATTTCTCAATTAAATGTAATGGATACATGTAAATTTTATTGCTGTTGTTTTGGGTTTTTTTTTGTTATTTCACAGTATTTTAACAAACACTTCATCAAAGAAGATACATGAATGGTAAATGGCAAATGAAAAGTTGCTCAACACCAGTAGTCGTTAGGGAAATGCAAATTAAAACCACACGGAGGCACCACTTCACATCTGTAAGAATGGCTAAAATTAGAAAGACTGACAATAACCAAGTGTGAGCCAGGAAGTGGCACTCTCATGCAGTGCTGGTGGAAATGTAAAAATGGTACAACCACTTTGGAAAAGTTTGGCAGTTTCGTTTCTTTTAAGTTAAACATATACCTACTATATGATCCAACCATTCCACTTCTAGGTATTTACTCAAGAGAAATAAGAACATTTCTCCATGTAAAGATTTGTATCTGAATATTTATAGTAGCTTTATTTGTAATAGCCAACACCTGGTATCAATCCAAAATTATCCATCCACAGGTGAGTGGATAGACAAGTTGTGATATATCTGTATAATGAAATTCCACTCAGCAATAAGTAGGAACGAACTCAATACACACAATGTGGATGGATCTCAAAACAGTTGTGCCAAGTAAAAGAATCCAGACACCCCCCCCCTGCAAAAAGTATATGTACTAAAGGACTTGGTTATATAAACTTCTAGAAAACGCAAAGCAAAAAGCAGACCAATTGTTGATTGGATGAGAGGGTGGAGTGGGGGTGCAGGTGGGGTGGGGGCTGGGGAGGATTTCAAAGGATTGTGAGAGGACTTTTGGGAAAGGCAAGTATGTTCTTTATATTGATTGTGGTGAAGGTTTCACAAGTGAAAACGTATGTCAAAATCTATCCAGTTTTACACTTTAAACATTCACAAGTTGTTTTATATTGATACCTCAACAAAGCTGTTTTTAAAATTACAACTACATAACGAGTCATTTAATTACATGTGAGATTAAGAGCTATAAGTGAGGTGTACTGGACACTGAGAATTTGCAACAGGAGTTGCTGATGTATTCTGGGGGTTGAAAATCACTCCTGGGAAAAGTGACGTCTATGTTGAGATCAGAAAGGTGGGTTGGAAATGGCAGAGCACAACGGTGAAGGGGTGGGGGCGCTGAGGGTGGGAAGACAATCCCCACCTGGCTGTGAGCTGGGAGGCAGCACCATGAGGCAGAGGAGCTCAGAGAAGGCCAGTCATCGAGGCTTTGCTCTTGTCCAGATGTCCACTCGTTCTCAGGCAGACGGCCCGGCAGGGGACGCTACCCACGGGGCTCCTCCTACTTCTACTGCTGTCCAGGTCCAGGCTCTTTAGGCGATGGGGCTTCCTGGGAAGCAAGGCCCACTCAGGCTCCACACTCCCAAGCCCTGAACCTTCCCTGGGCCTGGTGAGCACCCCCAAGGTACAGCTTCCCTCTATCAGGCTAGCGGGGACTATAGCCTGCCTGTCCATGCTTGGAGGAACTTTCTTCCTCTGGGCCCAGCCTGCCTGGGTTGGAATCCGAGGTCCATCACTCACCAGCTGTGTGACCTTGGGCAAGTTACCTAATTTCCCTGGGCCTCTATTCCCTCATCTGCAATGGAGATGGTAATTGTATTAGCCAAAGGGGTGCTGATGCAAAATACCAAAACTCTGTTGGTCTTTATAAAAGGTATTTACTTGGGGTAGAAGCTTACAGTTACCAGGCCATAAAGCATAAGTTACTTCCCTCACCAAAGTCTGTTGCCACGTGTTGGAGCAAGATGGCTGCCGATGTTTGCCAGGGTTCCTCTCTTGCCAGGGCTCCGTTTCTTTCTGGGCTCAGGGTCTCTGTTTGCTCCACAAGGTCAGCTATAGACTATGAGGCTCTCTAGGCTTTGCCCCTCTCCACAAGGCTAGCTGTGAACTGTCAGGCGAACTGCTTGTCTCTATCCTGGGGCCTTCTCTCCTTCCTCACAACCAAGCTCCTCTGTGTGCTTACTCCCCTGGGCTCCAGCATTAAAACTCAGCTTCAGTACTCCAACATCAAAACTCCAGCTCTGTCCTTTGCCATATCTTTTATCTTTGAGACCCCATCCACCAATGGGCAGGGCTCAACACCCTACTGACATGGCCCAAAGCCCAATCATAACTTAATCATGCCCAGAATTAACAGACCAGTTTACAAGCATAATCCAATATCTATTTTTGGAATTCATAACTATATCAAACTGCCAAACTGTATACTGTATGAATGCATTACTATGAACCAAATATATTGTGTAATATATTGTTTGATTCACAAAAAACAAAAACAAACAAAAAACAAAACAACAAAAAAATTTACATGTATCCATTACATTTAATTGAGAAATGTATATATTTATTCATCTGTGTTTACTTTTTAGTTTTTAATTGCTTATGTTTTCAATTATTAAATGTACAAAATAAAGTTTAAAAAAAAAAAAGAAGATGAAATGAGCTGACATTTCTATAGCACTTAGAAGAGTGCCTTGTTTCTTTTGTCATGTATAGAACGAAATTCTGTCCTGTCCAGTAAGTATCAGGATCAGGAACAGCTCTGAGAAGGGAGCCACTGTGTCAGGGAAGAGGGGTCTCAGGACCAAGAGACGGGAGGTGACCCAGCTCTTAGGCAGGCAGCTCACCTGCCTTCTCAGGACTTGAAGTAAGTTTGGCATCATAAGACTTTGCGGCTCCTTCTCTGTGGCCAGCAGCTCCCTGCTGAGATGCCTCTGGCTGGAGCGAGCCTCTTGATCCCCCAGAATTTCCCAGAACTCTTGTCATATGCCTTGGCTTGGGGATGCTGGGAACACAGAGATAGATGTTCTCTCTGTCTCACTTTGTTTTTTTCTTTATTCTTCTGCATCTCAAAAGAGAAGGAGCAAAATGCCTCTGCTTCAGGCTAGCTTTTCTGTCTGAGCTGAAGCATGTTACCTTCCAATCTTTTGTCAATGGAAAAGAAGCAATCCTTCCATCTGGGTGGCTCATGGTCACGTAGGTCACATCCCATTTGATCCTCGACAAGCTTGTGCAGCTGGCAGAGCTGGGCCTATGCTACAAATGAGGAAACTGAGGCTCAGAGAGCTACAGGCACTTGTGCTGGGTCAGAGTCCTTGTTATAAAGAATCACTGTCAACTCCACAAGACTAAACAAAATGCATGGGGACTCGTCATTTACAAATGACCTTCACATCCAATCTCACCTGGGAGCATCACAAACTCCTGCAGGTTAAACTAAGGTGGCTATTATTAGTCTCAGTTTACAGATGGAAAAACTAAGGCTTGGAGAAGCAGTGGCATTTCCAAGGTTCCATGGCCAATGGATTCGATTCAATTCAACAAATATTTATTGAGCACCTACTATGTGTCAGTCCTATGCTAAGTCTTGGGGAACAAAGGAGACTCGGACACAACTTCCTAGCCTCAAGGAGCTTATTTTGGGACAATGTGGTAGGTACCTTCAGGGTGGATGCTCAGAGGTCTATTGAGCAGTCCACAGAGCAGGGGTTTCTAAGGAAGCTTTCTAGAAGGGCTGATGCCTGAGTTGAATCTTGAGGATGAAAAGGTAAGAAAAGGTGGGACAAACATGAGAGACAAGTATGAGCTAAGCAAAGGTTTTGATCCAAGTCATATGAGTAGCGAGCTACAGGTGGTTGGTTTTTGAGCTGATGTTTTTAAACCAGGTCTCCTGACACTGCAACCGCTTGGTCCACAGGAGCAGGCAGGAAGAGAATGACCTCCTCGTGTGTGTGTGTGTGTGTGTGTGTGTACTCGTGCATGCATGTGCAGGGGCACATAGGCATGCAATGGCTTCTGGGTCAGATGTTTAGCAGATCTCAGTGCTTGAGAGTATGGTTTGTGAGGTCAGACAACTTGGGTTCAAATCCCACCTCCATTACTTTTAGCTACTTAAACTTGGGTCCATACAAAACTTCCCTGTGCCTCAGGTTTCCTGTCTCTAAAAGGGGATAATGATAGTGCCTACTTCATGGTATTGTTGGGGGATTGTATTGGGCAATACATAAAAAGCATCTTAGAACAGTGCTTGGCATATAGCAAACCCTCAATTAACATTAGTTACTATTATTTAGCTAATACTGACAGTTAGAATGCCCCAAACCCAATCCTTGAAGGACTTTTGAGAACTTGAACTAGGAAAGAATGCAATTTCATTTGGCTCAGGGTCCTCATGTTTTCTTCACAGATAAACCAAGAGCAAGGTTGGAAAGTGACCTCAGAAGACAGTGGTAGGTACATTCTGGGTATATTCAGGAAACAGCAAGTCTAGAGGTCATTATGGGAAGAGCTAGTATGTGAAAAGGGGCAAAGTTACTCCATTTGACTCTGGTTCCAGAGGGCAGATGACGGGAGAACAAGCCCAATGGTCAGGAGTTTAGCATTAGTCAGAACAATGAACCTACTCTGCTTTGGGTAGCCGGGCCTTTGAAGTCCCAGTGAGCCTCTGAGCTATCTGGTATGGTAGAATCAGAAGTACACAAGATTGGGGTTGGGAGAAGAATGAGAACCAGGAGATAAAGCAAGAAAGTATCATTCAGCTGTCTGCAGTTGGGCCATTAAGTGTGGCGATCTCTATGGTTTAGACATTGCACATTACAGAAATGCAAAGAATGGCAGTCCTATCAGTCATTTTCACTTTAGCATAAATTACTAAATTTATACTAATTTAGTATGCTAATTTATACTAATTTACTATACTCATTTAGACACACTGATCACTTTCTCCATAACAGTTGGCTGATACTTGTAGAGGACAGAAGGTACCAAAGGAGGAGAGAGAAGGGCAGGACTAAATGTCATTAATCTCACAATTTTGCCAAAGAGTAGCAACTTGACAGGAGAGAGAAAAACAAGTACTCAAGATGAATCAGACACAGCTCCAGCTTCTCTTGAACTCCTGAGAGACAGGCACAGAAACCATGGCCAGAGCTGGCATGTCCAGTGCCATGATGGAAGGATGTGGTCAAGCAGTAGATGACCTTTCCCATCAACTACACTCCAGGCCTTTCTCAGAGCCATCCCCTCCCCAGGCAGAAACAGATTAACATGACACCCATTTCTCAGAAAACAAGACTGAGGCCCAAAGAGTTGGGGTGACTCCTTTGGAAGGCATCAGGCAGCAACTGCCTGCCTCCAGGGCTGGTCTCCTTCCGAATGCAAGCGCATTCTTTGGGGCTGTTTCCCGGGACACCCCCAGCCCACTGGCCAGCCCCTCGGTGGGTCTGCCTGCCCCTCATTCCTTGGGGCTGGTTCCCGGGACACCCCCAGCCCACTGGCCAGCCCCTCGGTGGGTCTGCCTGCCCCTCGGCCCTCACCAGAGCAAAGATGGACTATAACTATCATGGTCTGAGGCTCTGGGCAAGTGGGTAATTAGACTTTGAGAGAAGCCATCTGCTTTGGGCCCCTGGGGGGCTCGGGCAGGCCAGGGCAATGCAGCTCCCCCCCAGCCGTGCAGGCAGCTCTCACCGCAGAGCCCCTACGTGCAAAGGGTTTAAAAGCATCCCTAGCCCCGAGTAGGCCTGGCTACCTCCCCAGCAGTGGGGACACGGGAACACAGAGTGAGGGGCTGGGGACTTGTTTGGGTCTTTATTTCCTTGTCATGTTGCTCTACTTTTTCAGGGCCATAGAGTGGGACTGCAGGAGAGGGGCAGGCAGGGTGGGGAGGGGTAGGCAAAGGCGACCAGTGGCCCTGGGCAAACATTAAACTGTAGAGCTGAGGCCTAGGTGAGTTCCACATGGGCCCTTTCTTGCTCCAGGAGGGCAAACTGAGGCCAGAGAAAGGGCAGGACTGGGCTGAGGTCCCGCAGTAAGATACCATCTTCAAAGGTATTCTAATTCCTTGCTGGAGGCAGGAGAGGGGGTGGAGAGGCAGACCAAGCAGCCAAGTGCTCAGCTAATAAGGAAAAGGCCACCATATGTTTTTACCCTGCCACACAAAGAATTTTACCTACATGACCTTGTCTCATCTTGACAGCCTCCATGGCTGGTATTATTGTGTCCAGTGTACAGATGAAGCTACTGAGACACAGAGAGCATAAGTAACTTGCCCAGGGCCACACAGCTGTCAAGGTGAGTGAGGCTTTACACTTGGGTCTGTGGGAATTCACAGCCCTGCTCTTACCACCAGAGAGGCAGTCCGGCAGTGTGGAGCAGTGGTTAAGCACATGGGTGCTGAAGCCGGCTACTGGCTGGGTTCAAACCCCAGCTCTGTCACTTACAGGCCTTGTGAACTTGGTTGGGTAAATTGCTTTCCTGAGCCCCAGCCATCCTTCTCTTTAAAATAGGGACAATAGTACCTACCACATGGTGTAGTGGAGGCAAAATGAGTTGAAAATTAAATGAGTTGTGTCGTCCTCCAGAAATATTCCTTGCTGGAATTATCACAGTCTTTCAACACAACAGCAAGGGGGATCCTTGAAAAACATAAATATTATCACATGCCTGGGACCTGGTAAGGTCCACCCACCACTCCCACATCCTCACTTCACTTCAGTCCGCTAACCCTGGTTGTGCCTCAGATATGCCCAGCAGCTTCCCGCCCCAGGGCCTTTGCACATGCTCTTCCCGCTGCCTGGATGGCTCTTCACCCAGATGTTTACACGGCCCACTCCAAAAGTCTGCTCCAACGTCATCTCTGCCAGGCCTCCCCTGACCACCCTCTTCAAAATGGTCACTGCCACCCCTCCCCTATTTAGTTTCTCAGATAATTTCCTCAATGAATTACTTATTATTTTTACTGTTGTTTATCACCCCTTTCCCCCTACTGGAAGATAAGCCCATGAAGGTAGGGATGTCTGTCCTGTTGTCTCCTGTGCCCTCAGCACTAGAACGTGGCCTGTCACAAAGCAGAAGCTCAGGAAATAAGAGTTGACTGCATGAATGCATGAATAAATGACTTTATTGGTCCTCCTTCCATGGCATAAGTGAAAGCCAGGTGTGAAATACCAAGGAGATCCAAGTCCCTGGGTCCTGAGGCAGAGCCGAAGGGGGAGAGTTGAGCCAAAAGGTCAGCAAGGACCAGTCAAAAAAAAGGTGGAGGGCACCCTCTTCACAGCCCTTTTCCCAGGGCCTTGTGAACCTCGTTCCCTTGTCTATCTCCCGTTGGAGTCTCGGGGGGCCTGAAAGAACTGCAACTGTCTAGCTCATCTCTGAACCCCACACCCAACACCCAGCACAATGCTGGCACATGCTTCTTGGGCACCCAAGAAATGCTTCTTGAAAGAATGCAGGCAGACGGGGCAAGGGGAAGGAGGAAGAAAGGCAGAGATAGAGAGAGGAAGGAAAAAGAAGGAAAGGAGAGGGAGGGAGAGAAAGAAGAGAAGGGGGAAGGGAAGGAAGGAAGGGGTGGGAGGGAGAGAGGAAGGAGTATTTATCAAACATATACAAGGCACTAGAAAAAAAATCAATCCAGACATTTACTCATTTATTGAGTACGCCCCTGTGCCAGGCACTGTCCCAGGTCCCAGGAAACCTACTCTCTGGGGGTGTGTATCATGGTCCCTGCACTCATGGAAATCACCGTCTTGGGGACAAGAGACAATAACTAGCTCTCCGTGCTACATACCACACCCATTTTCCATGTGCGGACACTGAGGCTTAGGGCACGTAGATGTGGCAGCTGCTAGCAGCAGGGCCAGGCCTCGAGCCTGCTGACTCCGCCTGGCTCCAACACCCCATCCCCACCCAAATGAGTGTCTCTGGCATCCAGTGCTCAGAGAGGTAGTCATCAGGCCAGGGCAGCTGGGAAGGCAATTCGGGCAGGGGGAATGGCACAAGCAAGGGTGCAGAGGTAGAACAGAGGACATCAGTTCCAGGACAAGTACAGTGGAGCAGAAGAAGATGTAGGGAGAAAGAAGGAAACTGACTGCGGAGCTTGCAGGCGAAGCCCAAAGCCATCTGCATGCTCCTTTAGACACTGGGGAGCCCACGAAGGTTTGTGAGCACAGGGGAGCTTGGCAGGTGGTACAGGGCTAATAAAAGGCAGAATTCCATGGCAAGGAGGAGGCCCTGCCAGAGGCTGTCATGGGGTCCAGAACAGTGGTAGGAAGAGCCAGGGGTGGAAGAGAGAACAATAGGCAGGTGCAGGAGCCTTCAAATAAAAAAAGATTGTCATGAAGCTTTGGCTAATGGGACCTGGAGGTGGTGGTGGGGGGCTGGGGGAATGAGGACCAGGGCCTTAAAAAGTGTCCTTGACAAACATCTCCCACAAGTGTGGCCCATCACCCTCAATGGACCTACACATCTTTTGTGGGAGGTGTGGGAGGTAGGGAACATGGGAATCCCTTTAGTTTCCGTGTAATATTTAGGTAATCTAAGCATCTTTTAAAATATCTATATATCTATAACATTTTTGTAAGCAAATGCACATATATGCATATATATTTATATATCATTTTACAAATATTGGTATGTATTGTGAAAATTTTGATTTTTACGCACAATAAAAAAAATTAAGAAAAAGAAAAGAAAATATGGGAAGCAATCTGCATTTTATTAAACAATTTCTAATGACTTTCAAAAGGATATAGAGTAAATTTCATGACACATGCAAATTTATTAAAAAAGAATTCTAAATCAAATTATAGAATTCATTAAAATATCCTTTTAAAAAAAAAAGTGTCCTTGAGTCAATGCCTGGGGGCAGGGAAGGAAATCACAAGCCGTTTTACCCCAATCATTGAAACTGACCTGGCCAAAGACAGTTCTAAAGGGGGAAAATGCAGAACAAACATTTATGAAGCACCCAGGCTATGCCAGGGAGTAAACTTGGCACCTTGGGTATCTCATTGGTTCTCACCACCATCCTGCGCAGAAAGCTTCTTTTTTTTTTTTTTTAAAACAACCTTATGGAGGAATATTTTACATATCATAAAATTCACCCACTTCCAATGTACAATGCAATGAATTTCGGTACATTTATGGAGTCGTGCAAACATCATCATAAATTAGTTTGGGAGCATTTTCATCACCCCCATAAAATCCCTCACATCCGTTTATGTTAATTCGTCTTCCATCCCCACCCCGTGCCCCAGGCAGCCACTCGTTGCTTTCTGTTTAGATAGATTTGCCTTTTCTGGACATTTCGCATAAATGGAACCATACAGTATGTGGCCTCTGGTGTTTGGCTTCTTTCACACAGCACGTTTCTGAGGTCCATCCGTGTTCTGGTGTGTATCGGTAGTGTGTAACTTTTTATCCCTGAATTGTGTTCCGTTGTATGGATGCATCACAGTTGATGGACATTTAGGTTGTTTTCAAACTTTGGCAAAATATTATGAATAACGCTGCCATGAACATCCATGTGCAAATCTTTGGGTGGATGTGTGTTTCATTTCTCTTAGAATGGTATCTGGATGTGGAATTGCTGGGTCGTGAGGGGAGTTTCTGTTTAACTTTGTAAAAAATGTACAGACGTCGATATTACCGTTCTTTTTCATAGAACACTGAAGCTCAGATAGTTAAGGTGAATTGTCCAGTCCCACAGTGACACCAGCTCACAGCCCAGTAGCGGAAGTAGATTAACTACAACAAAACCATGGTCTGTCTTTGTCACAGCCTGTGAGTCCCTTGGTAGGTCTCGCTTTTATTGAAAAGGCTCTCCGGCCTGGACCTACTGGTGGCCATGTGCCTGAAATTCCACCATTAGCTCACCATTAGCTCAACACCTTTCTGTGATTGATTTCCAGCCAATGAGCCTGGGGCCCAGGACAGGAAGGGAGAGGAGAGGAGGAAGAAGCATAAGGGGAGTGAAGAGGGCCTAGTCACTTATGCATTTGCCCAGGGCCGGTCTGGCCCAGGGTGTGCTCAGTTCCCCGCAATCCACATTCCCTGGTTTATCTCCTGGGCCAGGCACTTGTAGGAAGACAGGGCAAATCAAACCTGAGTTCTTTTAGGGAACTCAGGCCAGCGGGGCAAGTGGATTCACCACCAGGGACCAGCCTGCCCCAGCCGCCAGCAGGGAGAGACAGACTCCAGCTGGGGAGATGGGAAGCTCTTCCTGGATGAGGTGGCATTTGAATGGAGCCTTGAAGGATGCTTGGGCTTCCGTTCAAGGAAGGACTTTCCAAGAAGAGGGCTCAGCGTAAGCAAAGGTGTGGTGACGGGGAATTTCCTCAAATGCCTCAGGGCTGTGTGAATCAGGCTGGTGGGAAAGCACCAGGAGCTGGGGCACAGCGTCCTGTCTAAATGGGCAGCCACTCTTCTGTTTGAGGCAATTGTTGCAGTGCAGGAATACAGACCCAGTATTGCTAGATCCTTGGTTTTGCAAAATAAACCAGGAAACCCAATTATTTATGGGAAATATCCAGATTTTACAATGCTGGGCATGCATTGCAAAATTTTTAAACACATGAATAGACCAGATTTTTGCCCAAGCACCTCCAGTTTGCAAGGTCTGGCTAATTTGCCAAAGACTAGATAAACCCTGTCTTTCAACCCTCTCTTGGCCTTTGAAGCAGGGCCATACCCTCCTGCCCCCATGCCTGGTCCTTCCTCCTGTTCAAAAGGGGTTGGCTGGTGACCAGAGCCAGGCAGAACACGGAAGCCAGGAGGGGGTGGGAGCTCACGACAGAGGACTAGGTGAGCCGAGTCATCAAACTCCATCAGCAGCAAGTGCATGGGATTGACAGGTTTTAATTACATCTCATTCTAATCCTTAACGTCTATCTAAAAAGTGATGGGGGAGGGCAGGAGGGCGGGTCACAGGCGAGCGCAGTCCCAGGATTGCCGTGTGTCTAATTAGAAGTTCTCTCCCTCTTGATCACCTAAAGTCAAATTCATTTACTCTGCTCGAATTGAGGGTTTAATTGGATTCTTGTTTTTCCTCCTCCTGTCTTCTCCCCCTTCTCCTTTGCCTTCCAAAGAGCCTCCCTGCACACAGGCTGCAGGCCACGGCATATCATTAGGAGAGAGAGCTGCCCTTGAAGGACCCCCGCCGAGGCCTGTGCCCGCCAGCCCGTGACACCAGCAGCCTTGGCCCGGGTCGGCCACTATTCTCGAGGCCACCAGGATTCAGGGCCTTGACCTGATGTTTCATGGGCTCCGAGGGTGGTCCCAGACAAAGGCAGCTTCTTCGGTGAGGCCCGGCTCCCTACCCCGCCACCTGCTCCTTAGCTAGGCCAAGAGGCTCCACGTCCTTTCGATCCATTGTGCGCCTGAGTGGGCTCGATATCCCGGCTCTGGGAGAGAAGTGCTGGAGAACAGCAATTAGAGGCGAAGGCAGCTACATTTGCGGATGTCGTGGAGTCACTAAAACCACTAATTCCTTGGCCAGATAATGAGGTTTCTTCCCCTTTTTTGTCGCCTCTCTTTCCCCTTGTCAATTATACCAAATGCTGCAAACTTCTCTCTGGCTGCCGGCTTGCTAAAAGGAGGGTGGAGAGGCAGCAGGGAGATGGCTACTTGCTCATGGGAACAGTTCTCTCTTCCAGGTCAGAGCCACTGCTGGATGCTAAGGAGGGGCAGAGGAGGGCACAGACACACACGAAAAGACCTAGGCTCAAATCCTGGCCCTGCACTGGCTGGAGACACTGTAAAGCAGAGCAAAACTGGCTTGGAACACAGCTCATTCACCTACACGCTCTCCAACCTCAGGACGTGCAACCCAGCCACTTTGGCCCTCAGTTTCCTCCTCTGTGACTCCTATGAAGAGTAAGTGAGCCAAATCAGGTAGAGGACCTGAGGTGGCAGGAACCCACTACCCAGCACCCAGCAAAATGCTGTGTACCTGGCACACAGCAAGTGCTCAATAAATATTAATCCCGGGAGCGAATGTAGCTCAAGTTATTGAGTGCCTGCTTCCCACGTACGAGGTCCTGGGTTCAATACCTGACCCCGGAACCTAAAAAAAATTAATCCCTATTATTATCATGTGGTCTTAAGCAAGTTAACCTCTCTGGGCCTCGGGTTTCCCCATCTGCAAAATGGTGGTAATCATCATCCCCACTTAGCTCTTAGAGCTGTGAGAAGTATATGCATTAATTCACATAAAAGCCTGAGCACAGAGTCTGGCAAGAAGTAAGGTCTCCCTGTATGTCAGCCATTGTTATTTTAGACACTGTCTGAGGTTGGGCAAGTCAGTAAGCTCTGGACCTCAGTTCTCTCAGCTGAAAATATAATTAAAATATCAGAATAATGCCATTTGTCCTGTCTACCTCACAGGGTGATCATTTTAAATGAGATAATGTTTATAAAAATGTTTGACAATCTATAAGTGTTAACTGTTAGCATCATGCTAGTAAAAGGTAATTAATTGGCAAATAAAGAGAAAGACTCAATCATTCATCCTGCTTTTCCCATACAAACAGTACCACTGAGTACCCAAATTGTAAATGAGGGGATGGTTCTTTTTTTTTTTTAGAATTATTCTAGTTGAATAAACGAGGAAGGGATGAAAGGATTAGAATTTCACAATTTTGCAACCCCTAATGGGTTAATGGATCTAGGCATTGAGCACTGGGGCCTGACAACTTCCTCAGATTGGAGACAGCCAGGTATCGGGCACCTCCCGATGGAAACACACAGTACTGTGAGGTTGTCTTGCTGGAAAAGCCAAATCTGAATCTAGACAAAAATCTAATTATCCACTTATTGGAAACACAGCAGACAGAGGGATGTGCTAAACAGCACCATGGGGATGCGACCGCCCAATCCACAGGACAAGAAGAGACTTTAAAAAGAGAGAGGGGACTTATAGGCTGAAAGAGCCTTCAACATCTCAGCCAGTCTCATCTGGATCTTGATTCAATCCAAGTATAAAATAAATAAAATTAAGGCATTCATGAAGCAAATGCAAATGTGAACCATCATTGGATATTTAATGATATTAAAGGTTGATTGTTCATTTTTAGGGCAATAGTAGTATCCCTGCTATGTAGGAAAAAAATAGTAGAGAAGCATCCTGAGATAAATATGGAAGGGATCCATGTTGTCTGGGATTTGCTTCAAAACAATACGAGAGTTGCAAGTAGGTATAGAAATGAAACAAGATTGTGTCCATACTTACTGAAGCTGGGTGATGGCTAGGTGAGCCATCATTATAATACTCTCTACTCATGTATATGTGAGACATTTTCCACAACAAAAAGCTAAAGGAAAAATGTACATGGCCAAGAGGACAAGACTGTGCCTGGCATCCTAAGATTGCACATAATGCTTTCCAGGGTTCTTGGTCAATCTTCCTGAGGCTGTTGGAGCGCCTTTTGAGTTCTAGATAACTTTGTTCCTTTTGGGTACCCATACTTCTAGTCCCTAGGACAATATAGGAGTGGGTTTTTTTTAGTCTTTTGAGGAATGGGGGTGGGGGGCGCAGGGATTGAATCCAGGACCTCATGTGAGAGAAGCCAGTGCCCAACCACTGAGCCACCTCGGCTTCCCTGAGTTGATTTTATCATCTGTTTTGCTTGCTGCTTGTTTTTGTTTTTTTCAGGAGACATCAGGAACCGAACTCAGTACCCGCCACGTGGGAGGAGGGCACCCAACTGCTTGAGCCACATCTGCTCCCTTTTTAGTCATTTTAAACTAAAATTAAGGGCTTCTCACTTTGTTTCTTTCTCTCTTATTTTTTTTTTCCAAACAAGAAATTTCCTCACCTCTTAATCTCCGTTTTCCCTGCTGTACATAGCTGCCAAAACTGGCTATTCTTGCACAATTATTTATTTGTTTATTAAGCAGTTTTATTGAGCTCTAATCACATACCATATGTCTTCAGAGGCAAGGCTGGGATATTCCAGGAAGGTGACCTGGAGGAAGAAAGAGAAATACTCCAGACAAAGCAAAGGCTCAGAGAAAGGCAGGCCACAGCTGTTCTGGGGCAGTGAGGAGAGGGTCCTAGCAGAAGGGGGAAGTCTGCAGGGGAGTTGCAGGTGCTAAGTTGCACATGAGGAAATTTGATTTCCTTGTGACACTGCATAGCTCCACAGCTCCCCAGTACCCACGGGAGAGAGTGAGTGCTTTTCTGTGATTTTATGGGGTGGTAGTGTTACGTGAGTCAGATTAGCAAAGAAAGAAGTTGGAGGGAAAGTGAGAGAGGCCAGAAAGGGAGAGAAGCAGGGAGAGAGGGAGACCCTTTACATAACGACTGACGTGGACCAGTATTTCCCAAGAATGTCCAGAGGAACTTCATTCTTTCAAGATCTCTCGTGAAAAGGGTGCCATGGACAAGACCTTGGCAAGCACTGAATTGTTGCCTCTTAGAGTCACAGTTCTCATTAGCATATAAAGGTCCTGAGAAGTACTACAGCAAATAAACCAGTTTAATTTTTCAGTATTTTTTAAAATTACCTTTATTTATAAACACTCCATATCCACTAACGTACATTTCCCCTTCACCCCTGCCCTCACCCCGTGGGAACTGCTGATCTACTTTCTGTCTCTGCAGAGTTGCTATTTCTAGACAACTTTTTTTTTTAATTATTGTCAAGTAATATAGTAAAGCTTTTCTTTGTTTTTTATTTATTTATTTCTTTATTTTAAGGAAACTTTAGATTACATAAATGTTACATAAAAAATATAGGGGATTCCCATATGCCCCCCTCTCTCCCCCTCCCACACTTTCCCACATTAACAACATCCCTCATTAATGTGGTACATTTGTTACAATTGATGAGCATTGCCACTAAGTGTGGATTACAGTTTACACTCTGTCCTGCACAATTTTGTAAGTTATGACAAAATATATAATGGCCTGTATCCATCATTGCAATGTCATGCAGGACAATTCCAAATGTCCTGAAAATGCCCCCATATTACACCTATTTTTCCCTCTCCCTCCCCTCAGAACCTCCGGTGACCTCCACATCCATGATAAAAGTTCTTCCATTGCTAGAATCACAATAAGTCTATAGTAGAATAATAGTCTACTCTAGTCCATCATTCATTCCCCAATACTGAGGATTTGGGGATGGTGACGCCCACTCTGCCTCCAATTGAGAGGGGGCTAGACATCTCTTATAAGTGACATCTACAAGAGTTGTCCTTATGTGTCTTACTTATTTCACTGAGCATAACGTTTTCAAGGTTCTTCCGTGTTGCAGCATGTCTCAGAACTTCACTCTTTCTCATGATCAAATAACATTCCATTGCGTGTGTGTGCCATGTTTTGTTTACCCCTCATCTGTCGATAGACTCTTGCGCTGTTTCCACTTTTTGGCTACCGTGAATAATGCTGCCGTAAATACTGGTGAACAAGTATCTGTTTGAAACCCTGCTTTCACTTTCTTTGAGTATATACCTAGAAGTGGGATTGTCAGGTCATTTGGTAATTCTATATTTAACTTTATGAGGAACTGCATTTTAATTTTGTTTACTACAAAATACCTCACTTTCTCACTCTGTTTTTGGAAAACCCTGCCCTAGGCCATCAGACACAGTAGGGACAAAATTCCCAGACCTTCAGGTCCCAAGTCTACCTGCTGATCTCTTTTTACTCCCCCTTCTAACACCAAGTCAGCTCAAATGGGTGACACCCCAGAGTAGGCAGCTCCGGGCCCCCGGCCCCAGCGCACACACCCACTTGACTTGCAGTCACGCAGCTGACTCAGTTTGCTGCAGAGGAAGCTCAGGAACGAGGCTCCGGGGAGCATGAGGGTCTCGCTTGGCCTGTCAGCAGGAGCTTTCCCATTACAGGTTTTAAATAGAAATGAAGCAGTTATAACAAATGGGGGGAATAGGAGGTGTGGGTAGCAAGAGACCTGTCCCTCTTGCCGTTCTCCGGAGCCTCCCGGATCTGAGGCCTGGCTGCTGACCCAAGTTGTGCCAAATCAAATGCCTTTGTCCTTAATCCTAGGGGATCTCCGTTCCTCCAGCCCAGGCACTACAGGACTCACCTGGCAGGCTCCACAGCTGGCTTATGCTGTGTAATCCAGGTCCCACCATCCCAGCCCACCTGCCAACACCCAACCTAGATTATGAGATAGAGACTGAAGGGGAACTACCCTTGCCCCCTTGTTAGGCTGGGGCTGCTGGTCTTAGGGTAGGAGGACTCCGGAAAGGGTGATATCCTCCCACCCCAACACTCTCTATGCACCTGTTCATTCAAAAACTGTGTTGAGCAACCACCATGTGCCCTTGTAGGCTCTGGGCAGACAGCAGCGAACAAACCTCGTGAACAGCCCTGCCTCCAGGGGCTTCCTTTCCAGCAGGAGGGTAGAGGGGTGCAGAAAGTCTGCTTTCAACAGAAGAAGTAAATAATGCACATTGAATATTAGAAGGACATGAATGCTCTGAAAGACAAGACCAGTCTAGAGCAGGAGAAGGAGATGGAGCATGGGGTGGGTATTTGTAATCCTGCTTCCCTGCTTTCCTTTCTCCATAGCACTCACTATCACCTGGCAAATTATATCTTCTGCTCCTTCACTTGCTTAGTATCTGTCTTCCCCGCGCAGATGGGAGCCCCATGGGGTCAGGGAGTGTTGTCCGTTTTGTTCACGGCGGTTTCCATGTGGCAAGTGCTCAGTCATATTTGTTGAATGAATGAAAGAGTCCATGTGCCCGGTGTTTCTCCAAGACGACCCCAGCCTCCCTCTGGAAGGGAGTTTATCTTGGCAGCTGGTGAGAAAGGGCAGCGGTGCCCGGGCCAGGGTTCTGGCTGCAACCCTGCCCTGGTTCCAACCTCCCACCCCCTCTGTCATACCACCCCACCCCACCATCCCCCCCCAGGCACCAGCCAGCAGCCACAGCGGTTGTCACACATGCCCTTCCCCCAGGCCTCACAGGCTCCCAGCCTGCTGGGCATGGAGAGCTGGGGCACGGCCTGAGGCTGGGGACCCAGAAGGTAGGCTGAGTGCGAAGGGAGGGTGCCCAGTCCTGGGCTGAAACGCAAAATACATCCAGATGGGGAGTTAGTGGGTTTCTGTTTGCAGTGATGGGAAAGTTCTAGTAATGGACGGTGGTGAAGGTAATGTAACATTGTGAATATGATTAAGCCCATTGACTGGAATGCTTGGGAGGGAATGAGATGGGAAAGCTGATATTGTATACATGGTTCCACAGTTAAAAAAACCCACAACTACAGAGACTAAGACAAATGATCCTGGACTGGATCAAATAACGGAAGAGAAAAGGCCTAAAGGACATTATTGAGGCATATGGAAAAATTAGAATATAGACTGAAAGCTTTTTTTCCATGTTAAAGTTCCTGAACTTGATAACTGCACTTAATGTGATGACGTAAGTGAATATGCTTGTTCTTAGGAAATGTATGTGGAAATATTATGTGCTTAAGGAGCATGATGTATGTTACCCTACTCTCAAATGTTTAGAAAATAGATGATGATAGATAGATAGATAGATAGATGATAGATAGATAGATAGATATAGATAGAATGATACAGCAAATGTGACAAATGACAAAACTGGTGGATCTAAGCATCTGGAGGGGGATATGATGGAGCTCCCTGTGTGGGTTTTGTATTATTTTTGCAACTATCCTGTACATTTGAAATTATTTCAAAATAAAAATTTAAGAAAAAAACCCTGGACTCTGATGGCCTCTTAGCACCCCCGCCCCCACGCCTGTGGCCCAGCAGCAGTCATCTCCCCTGGAAGACAGCAGAGCCTCCTTCCTGCCCCACCCGCCAAGGCCACGCGCTCCCTCAGAACTAGAGCCAAAGTCTCTGCTCTTCACCTCCAGGACGCCGAGATCCGACCCCCCATCGCGTCCCCGACCATCTCCTCCCAGCCCCACTACACCCCACCTTGCCCTTCCTCAAACACCTGGTCAGCCCCCCGCAAGGCACACTTATCCCATTGCTCGTTGTCTGACATAAGCTCTGCAGGCTCTGAAGGCTGCTCCTGTGTTTCCCACCGTAGGCCCAGCAGCTGGAATAGTGCCAACACAGAGGAGACTCAACAACATTTTGTGGAGTGAGTTCATGAATGGGCCAGCGAGTCAGAGGGCACCGCAGGGAGGCAAGCTCCCCAGGGAACAGGAAGAGAGCAGATGGGCCAAGCCGGGGTGGGGAGTGGGGCAGGGGACTCGGTCCCTAGTCTGGGGAAACACCCCTGAGGCTGGCTAAGGGTTCAGAGGACAGTGGGCCCCACCGTCCCGCCATCTGTGCTTGAGTGGCCTCCCTGCCCCCTGCAGGGGCAGAGACAACCCCACCCCCCCTTGCCAAGGCACCCTTCCTCTTTTGTACTGAAATAGCATTAATGACAGAGCGTGAGGGTGATCTGTTTATAAAAGTCATATGTGTTCTTACAAAAAATTCAGGATCGGCAAGAAAGTACAAGGAAAATGGAAACAGATTATAACCCCATATCCCAGAATTAACTAATATGTACATACTATTTTATTTTTTATAAAATCGAGGTCAAATGACACACCCTATATCGTAACCTGCTTTTTTTCCGCCTTGACTTTATACTACCATATTTCCGTGCCATTAGATGCTTCTCTATAATGCCATTCTTTTTTTTTTAAACAAATCAATTTTATTGATAAATATTAATAACGTATAAATCCATCCAAAGTGTACAATCCAAAATGGTATTGATATAATCACATAGTTGTGCATTCATCAATTCAGTTATAATTGGAGCATATTCATTATTCCAGTGATAATAATAAACAAAAAACAGATGAAAAAGTTCATCTCCTCAATCTCTCTGTGCTTCCCCTGCCATACATAGCTGCTATTCTGTTTCTGTCTCTCAAGTTTATTTGTATTTATATTTTGTAAAAACAGTCTTAAACATGCAATATACCCATATTCATATTTCACATGAGATTTCACTGTGTTATAGGGTCCCATATTATACTTTCTAGCTTTCCTTCTAGTAATATACATGGCCTTAGACTTTCCCTTTCAACCACTGTCATACATTGTGATGTGCTTTCACCATTTTTATTCATTTCCAAAAATTTACAAACAACCTTTTTACCAACCCTCAGCTTTTCATTCTCTACCCTCCTTCAATTTTCTGGTGACCTATATTCTAATTATTAACTCCATGAGTTTATACAGTGTATTTGGTTCTTGATAGCATAGTCATGCAGTGTTTGTCCTTTAGTGCCTGGTTTGCTGCACTCAATGTCCTCCAGGTTCACCCATGTTGTCATATGCTTCATGACTTCATTTCTTCTTACTGCTGCATAATATTCCATTGTGTGTATACTCCACAATTTGTTTATTCATTCATCAGTTGATGGTATAATGCCATTCTTAATGGTTGCCTGGTGTTCCAGAGTCAAACAGAACCATGGTGCATTTAACCAGTCCCCTATTTTGGGACAGTTAAGTTGCTTTGGACTTTTCACTCCTGGAAACAGTGCTGCAGCGAGTGTCCTGCATCCTACACCTTAGCACTCTCCATCGATTGTTTCCTCGGGACCAAATCTCTCTCTGGACAAAGCTGAGGCTCAAAACCCGGCTAGTCAGCAGATAAAGGAGGCGGTGGCCACAGTCTGTGCCTTTTGCTCTGGAGAGCTCTGAGGGGTCCCCAAAGGCCCCAGCCCATTCCCCTTCCCTCACCAGTCTTTCCCCAGGACCTGAGCTGTTCAGTTAGAGAATCCCATTTTGGAAAGTTTTAACAGTCTCAGGAAGTCTTTTTTTGTGGATTCATTTACCTCTGTGCACGCGCTACACCTCCGTGTTTGATGTTTTATGTGTATCAGTGTGGCACCTGGGTACTGTGAGGGCTTCAGTAAGTCTATTCTCCTTCCTAAACATCCATTTCCTTCTCTGTAAAACGAGTAGGACAAGATGGTGTCTGGTACGCGGTAAGTGCCGTGCATTACAGAGGAGGGTTAGGGCATGGGTTTGAAAGTTGGGCAGCCTGGGTTTGAATCCCAGCTTTGCCAAATACTGTGTGGCCTTCAGCAGGTTCCTTGGGCTTTCTGTGCCTCAGTTTCCTCATCGGTACAACAGGGATAACAGTAATGCCCACTTCATAGAGCTGTGGGGAGGAATGAATGAGATCATCATGTCAGCTCTTAGCACAGCGCCTGGCTCATGGCACAGCAGGTGCTCAGGAATTCTGTTGTCACTATGATGATGATAAAACTTGGTCTTTCATTTGGGGTATCTCATTGGACAGTGAAGTTGACCACATAGACATTGTCCCTGATTTATCAATAAAGAAACAGATTCAGAGAGAGAACAGGACCTGGGTCAGGTTCCATGGCTAGTTCAGGGGTGGGGCCAGGCTTATCCATGCTCCTAACTCCCCCTCCAGCCCCACAGTGGCTCCAGGGAGGGTGAGAGACCTGTGGTTGAGAGTCAAGCCAGTGTGTTCTCCATCCCTCCCCACCCCATACTTGACCCCCTTGCACCTTGCAAAGCGAAAACATGGACATGTTCAAGAGGAGTGGGCGGCAGCAGCCCACGGCATGTCAGGTTGACAGGAAACAATTCCAGGTGCTATGGAGCTAAAGAAGCCAGAGTGACTAATTGGCTTGTGTTAAAAAAAAAAAAAAAAGGAAACCCGAAAGGAACATTTCTTCTCCCAAACAAAAGGTATGCAGCCCGGCTGGTAATGCAGGCACAGGCCCAGCGGTGGAGAGGAGTGGGAGAACTGGTCACCCCAGGCCCCCTGGAGCCCTCTGGGTGGGCCTCAGCTGGTGCCCTGGAACACCCAGCCGGGCTGCAGGAGACTCAAGGCTGCCTTAAGACTCTCTGCTTGGGAACGCCACGCAGACGGGCCTTTTGGGTCTGTGCATACTGGCTTGGGGGATGCCGGGCTCCTTGGGGTCTCCTCAGGCATAACCCTGGGGATGGAGACACAGGTCCTCTCTGTTTGCAGGTCCTCCAAGCCTATTTGGGTGGGGGTGAGGGAGGAGTTGGGGCCCACCAGCAGCCCCAGTCCCCCTATTCCCCCTCACTCTCCCTTTTCCCAGCCCAGGGGATTCCATCCAGTCTGGGGTCTTGGATCATCCTGCATCTTCCAAATCTTTGGTTCTCACCTGGTTCTTTTCATCACACACTCAAAAGGCACAAGAACTGACTTCTGACTTCCACTGGGTCACCTCTCTCCTGAGGCAGTGAATGCTCTGAGTCCAACTGCCCATAAAGGAACAGGAAATACCAGAGACGGAAGAAAGATTAATATTTCAAAAAGAAAACCATCTGGCTATATAATTTTACATTTATTCTTGTGATCAATTCTTTCTGTCTCCCCAGGCCATAAATTCCACGAGCACAGGGCCCACATGACCTTCAGATCCCCGTGTCTGTGATAGGCCCTAACACCTAAGGAAGAATGGTAAGATGAAAAGGCCACCCACCTTCCTCGGGCTCTTAGGACCATAGAAGTGAGGAGGCTGAACCAGACCTGCGGTTCCCCAGCTGGGGTCTGTGAAGGCATATGCAAGAATCCCGTGTGTGCAATATTTTACAAGGTCCAATAAAGTCAACCCCCTACCCCGTGGACAGATTGTACAAGCTCACCAAGATGGCAGCCTCTTCGATTTTGAGTCATAACAACTGTTCAGGGACTCTGATTGGCTGTTGGTGACATCACAGACCCCCAACCCCAATTCCAAATCACATACCAAGTACTGCCAGAATCCACATTGCACTTATCCAGCACGTGAAGGCCACTTACTACCTGCAAATGTGGGTTGTGGCAGACAAAATATTACAGTGAGCAGGATGTGTAGCATTATCTAATGATGGGGAAAAGACTTGGGACGCCAACTTAACTAATGCTTGGATTCTCTCCTGGAACAAACCACTCCAGATGAGCACATGCCCAGACTCCTTCTTCCCTGAGCTCAGGAAGAAGGGGAGAAGGGAAATGGAAAGAACAAAGCCAACCCTTTGGATCCTGGGGAGGATGCCCAGAGCACCTCTGAAAGGGTACAAAGCCCAAATCTCCATCAGGGGCTAAAAGGTTGCCCCCTTCCCTCCAGCCAGGAGATTAAAGGGAGACACTGGGCCTTTCACAGGACCTTCTTTCCCTGCCACCATCCACTTCCCCTGAGTAGTAAAGCAGGTCCACGGCTATCTCCCAGGGTGCAGCCCAGTTCACAAGCCAGAGCCTGCCAGATGGGATTTTAAATAGGCTCCCTGAGAGTTCCTGCTAAAAACACTAGCAACAGCTCATTCTTGCGCTTGCCTACTTTTCCCAGGTACTGAGCTATGCTGTGTATTTTACATGAATTCACTTATTTCATTTCCATTCTCACCACCATCCTTTAAGGATGGTACAATATTATGCTAATTTTACAGACATGGAAACTGAGGCCTAGAGAGTTTGTGATAATGGCGTTCAATTTGTTCAAGCTTCCCAGTATCAACCCCCTTGAGTCCACCTGGGCTCAGGTCTTGGCAAGGTGACTTGCTTTGGCAGAGAAGACAGAAGCAAGCAGAATCCCTGCAGAGATTTGAGAAGTGCTTGCACACTGGGGCTTGCTCTCTTGCTGCGTTTAAAGCTGTTTTTACCACCATGTGAACAAGCGTAGATTAGTCTGCTGAAGGCTGAGACCGCATGGACAGAGCCCCAGTGGTCCCAGATGAGGCCAAATGAACCAGCCAGTCCCACCAACTGACTGCAGATGCCCAGCCCAACTGAGATCAGCCAAGCCCTGCCCAGACCTGGAGAGCCACTCAGCTGAGCCCACCTTAAATTACTGACCCTCCAAATCTGGAGACCAATAAATGGTTGTCACGTTAACTCCCTGAGTTGTGAGGTGCTTGTTATACATCAAAGCAACTGGCTCAGAGACGTAATTCATTTGGTCAACCTCTCCCAGCAGGGCTAGGATTCAAATCCAACCTTTCTGGCCATAAAGCCCATTCTCTTAACTACTAAAGCTTCAGTGTTTGCCAAGTACATTTATTTCCCCCAGTGAGTCCACCATGCAATCAGGGCAGAAGTTCAGAGACATCAAGGAATCTACCTACCTGAGTTCACGCAGCTGGCCAGAGCTGGAGAAGGGCACCCAACCCCGTTCTTCTGATTCTACATCCGTGGCGTTCCACTACTCCATGATGGCTGGAAGAGCAGAACCTGGGGCACTGTTTTAAGAAAGAGTCTCTTCTTCCCTGCCTCTGCCTGATGGTCCACCACAAGCCCCCTTGCCTTTCATGAAAGGCCTAATCTTCTCCCTCCTGCTACACAATTCTCAGACAGAACAGGTGGCTCCCTCAGCCAGGGAGCTATGACTGCTGAGCTGGCCCTGCCTGCCACCCTCACCCTCCCCTCACTGCCCAGTAGGAGCTGTCGGTTGTCTTGGATACGGCAGGTGATGGCAAAGGATGGCAGCTGAGGTCACAGCATGAACTGGGTAGGCTTTGGACAGGAGAAATGGTCTCCCAGACAGGCTTGTGCCCTTTCGTCCAGACTGGAAGGGAAAAGGAGGACATGCCTGGCCTGGCCATGCCCAAGCCAGCCTAGGAGCCCCCGAGGTTGCCATGAGAACCCTGGGAAGAAGAAAGATGGGCTTGAAGTAGGGAGGGAGGCCAGTCAGCCACCCACACCCTCCAGGTCAAAGGATAAGGCAGAATGGGGTGGGGGGGCTACCCCCAACTGGAGCCCTAAGAGCTGGAAGTAGCCTCTTAAGAGTCCAACCCTTAAGAGGCTATCACAGATCAAGGGCTGAGACATGAGGTCTGCTTCCCAGAGCTGGGCTTGAGGAGGTCCCCCTCTACTCCACCAAAAAATAAAAGCAGTAAAGAAGAGGTGGCTGTGACATAAAGGAAAGAAAGTATTTGGGCCTTGACATCATTCGGACTGGGATTTGAATCCCAGGGCCACTAGCTACCAGGTGGGTGACTTTGGGAAGTCTGCATAATGTCTCTGGGCTCTCTTCGGGAAAGCAGGGATAATGTCACCTCCAAGGCTTTTGTGAGGCCTTGAATGGGAAAACGCTGCGAGGGCTTTCTGCAAACCACAGCCGCTGCACAGATGGAGGGTGGGGCTGTCCATCCTGGCCACCGTGCTCCGCCGGATGAAGCCCCATAAGCACCTCTCTGCAGAGCCCAAAGAGCCCATTAAAGACCACCTGGCCTAAGTGGCCTGATTTTGCAGGTGGGAAATTGGGATCCAGAGAGATGGGCTTTGCCCAGCATCCAACAGCCAGTGAGGGCGGAGCAGGCCCTGGAACCGGGTCTCCTGACTTGCAGGCTCTGGTCCCTTCCACTGCATCGTGCAATCCAAGCTCACCCTCCCCGGTCCCAGGCCCTCTGAGCACCCTCTCCTCTGTGCCGAGGCTGGGAGGAGGTGAATCAGGCCAGCTGCTAGCTGCTAGCTGCTCCTTTATTAGCTAATACACTCATGCTCATGGGCAAAGTAACGTTAGGAGGTGGGGCCTCCCAAGGAGGTGCCTAGAAAGTATCTGTGTTGAAAGGAAATTTTTTTTCTGTATTTTTTATATGTTTTTATTTTACCGGGAGGTCCCGGGGATCAAACCCAGGTCCCTCCATATGGCAGGCAGACGCCCAACCATTTGAGCCACATCCGCCCCCACAAAAGGAATTTAAAGTCCAGGGGAGGCTCCTGTGGGGGATATCTGAGATCGCAAAGCCTTTGGAGTCCCTCCAATCTCATCACTGGGGTCACCAGTGGCTTTGCCATGCCCTGAAGGGAGCTCCCTCAGCCCCTGTTCAAGCCATCCAAGGCAGATTAAATTATTCCATGGTCCAGACATAATCCAAAGTTCAGCCTCTTGTTTTCAGGCCTTAGAAGACCCTTTTTTAACTCTCAGAGTGCTCAAAAATAGGGTTCCCTCCTGCAGGGTGCTTCACTCGCCCCCAGGTCCTTCGGTCTTAGCACCTCCTTCCTCCTGGAGCCCACTCGCCATCTACACACCATGGAGAAGTGCCAAGGGCTCAGCCTGGCTCAGAGACCTTCTTGGGGGCTCTCCTGGGACACTCCCCTTCCCAGAGGCATCTGCCACCCTCTCTCCAAAGGGCAAATCAAGCTGCTCGCCCACCTCATCTTTCCCGCAGCCCAGATTCTCACACCCGAACTCTAAGGCAACAATGGGGCCTGGCAGCCAGCCAGGCCCAAAAATCCATCCCATCCTCTTCATTAAAGACGACAGGTCTGGAGATGAGGGCAGGTTGAATAGTGTCCCCAAAAGTCCATGTCCACCCAGAGTCTCACAGTATGCCTTATTTGAAAAAAGAGTCTTTGTAGGAGCAATTAGCTAAGATGAAGTCATTCTGGATTATTGGTGTCCACATAAGAAAGACTGAGAGTGAAGACACGGGCAGAGATTGGAGTGAAGTAGCTCCAAGTCAAGGAGTGCCCAGGATTGCTGACAACCACTAGAGCTGGAAGAGGCAGCATGGCCCTGCCAACACCTTGATTTTGGACTTGTAGCCTCCAGAACTGTGAAAGAATAAATTCCTATTGCTTTAAGCCACCCACTTGGTGGTAATTTGTTATGGAAGCCCTAGGAAGCTAATACATTGAGACACTTTACACCTGTTTTTGAGCCCCACCTTAAGCCTCAGTTTCTCTCACTGTAATGTGGGGATAATCATACCTTTCTCTCAGCACTTTTCAAGGAGGAAATAAAGTGCATAGATGCCTTGCTCAAGGGAGGCTCCCAGAAGGGTTGTAGTCCTCACCTCTACCCAGAGGTGAGCTTGAAAAGGCCCTTCTCTACCTCCCTTGGGCCTGAAAATCACCTTGACCTTGACCTCTTCCTTCACCTCCAACCCCAACCTCATCACATCCCTACATGCCAGTGTCTGCCTGGGTTGGTCTTTTGATTGTGATTTTATTTATTCTTTTAAATAAGAGTCACATACACATGGCACAAAATTCAAAAAGCATAATGTATATAAATAAAAGTAAGTCTCCCTCTTTCCTGTTTCCCAGTCACCCCATTCCCCTCCCCAGAGGCAACCACTGCTCCTAGGCCCTGGTGAATTCTTCTAGTGATCGTCTACTCCTTTATAAGAAAAATAGCACACATATTTATGTAACCTTTATTTTACATAAATAGTAGAATGCTATACACAGTTCTGTACCTTGCTTTTTTTCATCCAACAGCCTATCTTAGCAATCTTCCCACATCAGGATATAAAGAGCTCTTTCTTTTTAGTGACTGTATAGCACTCTATTGCCTGAATATGCCATCATTTATTTGCAAGCCCACTCTTGATGGGAGTTTAGGTTGTTTACCATCAAGCCATCACAAACAGTGCTGCAATAAATCACCTTGTTATCTGTAGGATAAATTCTAGAAGCTAAACCTATAGGTCAAATAATATGTGCATTTATAATTTTAAAGTGCCGGATTGCTCTCCACAGCAGTGTTTGAGAGTCCTTGTTTCTCCATACCATTATCCACTTGGTATGTTACGTTTTTGAGTCTTGCCAATCTGATGGATGAAAATGGTATCTCTGACTAGTTTTAATTTTGCATTTCTCTGATTTGGGGAGAGAATGAGCAGTTTTGCATATGCTTAAGAATCATTTGTATTTCCTTTCCTATATACTGTCCATTCCTAATCTTTGCTATCTTTTTGACTGAGTTGTTTTTCTTTTACTTATTGATTTGTAGGAACTCTTTATATATTGAGGAGTTTAGTCTTTGAGATATGAACTTCAAGTGTTGTTGTTTTTTTCCCCCAGTTTTTCATTTATCTTTTGACTCTTTCTATGGGGTTTATTTCCATGCAAATTTTCTAATTCATCAAATTTATTAATACAGATTTTGTGCTTTCTGGATTTTGTGTCATACGTAGGATTCTTCTGAGTGTTGAGCCTTTGTCCATGCTGACTCCCCATGCTTGTGTCTGGTCTGAACTTTCCTTCTTGGTTTGGTATCACCTGTTATCTGCACCCAGCCTCCTTTGGACGGTTCCACCTGGCTCTGGCTAGACATCTGCGTCTATCTCCAAAGTTTGGCCTTTTGCTTCCTGCCACTTCCTGAACACCCCAACTCCTGTACCTGTCCAGCTTCTTCCCAGCCTGTGTCAAGCCCTCTGGCTCCTACTCAGCACCCTGACCCCTCATGGTGAGGCAATGCCTTAATAATTCATTCCTCATCTCCTCCTTCTCCCCTGCAGATCACACACCCTAGTCACCCCACCTCCTTGCTCCTTCTAGAGCAGAACCATACAGGGCCCTGGCCTTGAAGCCCTGTGATAGGGGGTCCACAGATGGCTTGGTAAGTAAATGGGGGGAGGAGCTGGGCAGAGGAGGAAGCAGGAAGGAGCCTCCCCAAATCATCTGCAAGCAAATCCTGGCACAGCTTCCTCCTTCCCGGCAACTTAGTCGAATTTCTATCTTTATTAATCAAATAACAAATTTAATTAATTATCTTAAATTGCTCTAATTGAATTGAGAACAAGAGCATGGACAAAATCCCGGAAAGTAATGAACCCAGGCATTTCCAGCATCTGGAGTTGAAGTGATCTTTAATTTCAATTTGGGAGCAAAAATAATGTGACTGCAGGCAAACCCTCCCCTCCCAGCCTGCCCCCAGCAGCTCCATTCCCACCAACAGCGCTGACAAGGCCTCAGCATCCTGTTCTCCCTCCTTAGTAGCAATGTTCTTTCTGTATCGACTTATCTTAACCAAGAAATGGGTGCAAACTCCACCTGCAAGTGTCCATCAGGTGTCCATCAGGTGCTTGGAGTGTACAGTAACAGACTCAGTAGAGGCGTGAATAATTAAACAGCCAACAAGTCCTCTGCAGCTAGGCCCTTCCTCGTCCCTGCACCTTTGCTCATGCTGTCCCCTCTGCCAGGAATGGCTCTTTCCTGCCATCTTCCAGCCGCTGCATCCCTGCCTTCAAGGCTAGCTCAAATGTCCCTTTCAAAGCAAGCAGTTGGAGGGATGGAGATGTTTTCCCTGGTGGCAGCTGCTCTCCAAGGTGTAGCCCTAGGGCAGGGGAGGGAGAATGGAACAGAGCTAGCATGTTTTTCATGATGAGGAAAACAGAGGCTCAGAGAAGTGATGGGCTTGGCCCAAGGTCACACAGCTGCATAGAATCCATTTCACACCTGACCCCATGGCTGGCTTCCTGGCCCTCCGCTGGTGTTTGTGGAAAACTCCATGCCCCAGGGTCCCCCTTCAAGCCCCATCTTCCCATCTTCCCTCTGCCTTGGCCACCAGATGCCTTCAGTCCCCTCCCTGCTCCCCAAATGTCCTCTCCCTTCCCTGACCCTCCCTACCTCTGCCTTCCAGGCCTCTCTCCATCAGGGCTTGCCTTTGTTGCATCCTGACCTGCAGATGCCCTGCCTGAAGAAGAAAGAAGGATGCTCAGCCAAGATACTCCTGAATCTTCATTATTGTGATGATTATTGTTTTTTTTTTTTATTTGCCTTTCTCTCGGCCGCCAAGTCTCCGTCAGCATCCCTTTCTTTCATCCTGCCATGTTCCTGTTCAAAACACCTATGATGGCTCTTGTACCAGTGTCCTACGGGCTGAACCGGGTGGCTTAAAACAATGGAGTTGTGTTGTCACAGAGTTTGCAGGTGGCAGCAGGGTCAGGCTCACTCTGAAGGCCCCAGGGTAGAATCCTTCATTGCTTCTTCCTCCTCCTGGTGGCTGCCAGCCATCCTTGGCATTCCTTGGCTTGTGGCCGCATCACTCCAATTTCTGCCTCCATCTTCACATGACCATCTTCCCTGTGCATGTGTGTGCGTGTGCATCTGCTTTCTATTCTTACTAAGGACACCAGTCATTGGGTTAGGGTGGGCCCTTCCAGTATGATCTCATCTTAACTCAAACTAATTACATCTGCAGAGACTGTTTCCAAATCAGGTCACATGCAGAGGTTCCAGGTGGGCATGAATTTTGGGGGAGGCACTATTTGATCGACTACGCTCAGTAATACCCCAACTGTGCCCTCACCCCCAAACCTGCTGGCCCTGACACTATTCAACCCACTCCAGGTCCCTATTACCTGTGGCCTTGAGTCAGGAACCTCTGCCTGGCTCTCAAAATCCTCCAGAACTTGGCTTCCCTGGGTCAGGCAACTCCCCAGTGCACGCTGTGCCCCTCAGAAATTTACTTAATGTTTCAGAACCTCCATTTTCTCTTCTATAAAATGGACATGGCAACCCCAACCTTGAAAGACTCGGCCAAGGATTAAGTGAGAAGCTGCACATGAAGACCCAGCGCCAAACGTCACAGTATCCCACGGAGGTGTGCGTACCTGTTCGTCCATCTCTCGCCCCTCTGGCCTTCCTCCTGCTGGGCCACAACTCATATTCTCAACTCCACCCAGGATGGATGTCTTCTCTTCTCCAGAAATGCTTTTTAAAAAATATTCTTATTTCCACACTTTTGTTCTCACTGCACCCTCTGCCTACATTCAACTGCCCAACTCAGGCTTCAAGGCCCATCTCAAGTTGCCCCAACCCCACTTCATGATGCATTTGGGGACTGGAGGCAACACACAGAGTCCCCTGCACTGTCTTTAAGTAAGACTGAGCATAAAACTGTCCCAGGAGGTAGAGCCCAATCTCACTCTCCAAGGATGGGACAAGGAATCCCAGATTTCTGTCAGCCAAGATCTCTGTGTGCCAGGCTCCAGCTTAGAGCATCCTGTCTCCATCCAACACTCCATGGCATTCCCCAGAATCCCTCCCACCTGCATCAAGGAGCATCTCTTCACTCTTTGAGAGAAACAATCTGCTCTTTAGAGAAACCAAACATCAAACGTGTCCCTTTAGGTATGGAGGCATGCCACACCCTTCCTGTCTTCCAGATAGTGGTCATATTTACCTGAACGCTCAGAAGCCAGCTGTCACTGCCAAGAATATTCCACCTCGGTCTGGTCCTGGTATCCACAGAAGAGCTGAAAGCTCTATCACATTCTCCTTTCACTCCAGCACCCACTAAAGGAAGCCAACCATCCTGTTCTCCTGATGGGGAAAGTAAGTCTCTAAAGGAGGAAACTTGTTCAAGGTCATAGACAGAGCTAGTGAGTCAGGAAATGGAACAGAAGCCATGGTTCATGTACATTCCTACAGGGACCTGAGACATACAGGTTGCAGGAAGGATCAGCATGATCAATAACAGGGTACAATGATGTTTAGGGGCTTGGCCAGGCATCTGACAACCTCTCCTCTCCATGGCTGGCCTCACAATCCCAGCATCTCAGAGCAGAGAGGGAGGCATGACCACCCCTGCCCAATACCTCTCTCACCTCCCCACCCACTCTAAGGGCCCACCACCTCCCTTCCCTGGCCCCCAAGATGCTTGCCAAGTGCTGGTCAGATTCCTGGCCACCCCCACGTGGTCCCTACCAACTGCATCCCCATCCACACTGCCTCGGGGGCAGACCTCTTTGGGTTTTGCCAAAGGAGTCTTTAGCAGCCCATGCCTGGGGAGCTGCCCACCTGTCCCAGCCTTCTGACTTTCTGGAAAATGTCCACGCCTCTCTTGGACACCCCCCCGCCCCCGCCCGATGACCTAACTTAGAAGGGGCCTGTGAATATTCTGTGGGTAAAATGTGATGTGATCAACCAAGATGGGGGTTCAGTTCCTGCCTCTGACACTTGCCCAGCTTGTGACAGTAGATAAGTTTCCCATCCACAAAGTGAAGATGATAATATCCTCGCTTTTGGCAACATGGGAATCCCAGTGGGTTCCGTGTAATATTTTGGGTAATCTAAGCACCTCTTAAAATATATGTATATATATAAAAATAACATTTTTGTAAGCAAATACACATATATGCATATATATTTATATATCATTTTGCAAATGTTTGTATGTAGTGTGAGAATTTTGATTTTTACCCATAATAAAATAAAAATAAAAATAAAAAATAAAGATCAATACCTAAAGAAAAAAAAAAAAAAAAGAAACAATACCAAAAACCCCCAGCAGGGCACACAGAAGGTGCTCAACAACCAGTGAGTATCTCCATACCCCCATCAATCCTTTTTTCCTAGGGACACATCTCATCAATAACACCCCACCAGGAGCCCCTCCCCAACCTTGCCCTCAGTCTCCAGGGTGATCAGGAAACATATTTTCCTCAGAACATCTCATGAAGGAAGTATCATTATTCCCATTTTACAGATAAGAAAACTGATACTCAGGGAGGTGACATGATCTGCCCCGAAGACGGCCAACCATAAGCTCCCCATGCTCCCGAGGCGCATTCATTTTTTGAGGTCTGTTGATCTTGATTCCCTCTACCCTCCCACCCTTTACACAGGAATGTCACTTGCCTAGGTCATACCCTGGCACAGCTGTCATTGGAACAAACACTCAAAGCACTTTACAGTTTGTCCTTGCCCTATATTCCCCCATTCTAGCCTCCAAGAAGCCCAGAGGGAGGCAAGACAGATGGCATTGTCATTCTTATACCCACTGTGCAGATGATGAAACTGAGGCTTGGAGAGGAATTTAGTGCCCAGAATCACATTAGTTTGTACTGGCAGTGGCAGAACTCAGGTCTTCTGAATTGTAATTCATCCATTTCAGTACACAGTCCAGAACTCAGCCATTCATTAAGCAGTGAAAAATATGATAATAGTTAATATGCAATATTATCGCAGTCTGTGAAAGGTAGGAATTCATTTCACCCCCATTTCACAGATGAGAAGATGGAGGCTGAGAAGATCATAGAGCCAGGATTTGAATCCAGGTCTCTATGACTGCTCTGAAATGCCCAAAGCCAGCTCCATATCCACCCCACTACACTGCCTGCTATAAGCTCGTGCTCTGGCAGGACCCTGAGGGCCACACTTCAGGGGTGAAAGAAAAGAATCATTCATGGCCCATGCCCTAAAATCAGTCCCAGTTTCGGAGGCCCAGGTGGCCAGGGCCCAGCTCTGTAAGAGACAAGCAGATGCACTGTGCGCTCAGAGGAGGCAGCACAGCTTGGTGCTGGATTTAGAAGGGGGCAGACCAAGGGAGCTGCAACCCTGAGGAGAGCCTCCACTCCTTCACCCAGGCCCCTCCCAGACGTGGTCCAGGCAGCGCAGGAGGCAAGCAGAGGAGAGATGCTGGTGGGGCTAGAGGTTGGGGTCCTCCCACAACCAGGTTGTTGAGGCTGGGGGGCCTGTGGAGAGTGCTGGCCACCCTGGCAGAGGGAGCAGATGTCTCAGCTTCTCCCTGTCCCTGGCAGACCTCGTCTCTTATAAATAGTTGTACTTGCTGGAAGCCAGAGCGGGTTGAGGCTTTAGCATCTCTGACTGACAGCCTGGCAGAGCCAGGCCCATCTGCCTGGGACTGTGCTTGCTCACATAACACCCCCTCCCCACCAAGCACGAGGGTGTCGCTGCACCCAGGACACAGCCTCCTGGCAAGTGCTGGCTCCACGTGGCTGGTGGCACGTGGGTTGTGTGGGCTCTTGGGCAAAGTAGCCAAGGAATCAGAAAGGGCTTTGGAACAGACTGGTTCTGGAGGTAGTGAGCTCCTCGTCCCTGGAGGGGCTCCAAGGGGAGCAGGATGACCATGTGACCGACATGCAACAGCCAAGCTTTGAGCCTTGAAGTGTAGTAGAAAAGAGGGAGAAGCCTGGGTCAGGTGACTCCAAAGTTCTTTTGGTCCCATTGTAGATAGGAAGTGACATAGACCAGGGGTGACTTAGCAAGACCGGGACCTTCCACCCAAGGTCTCATATGCCCAGGAAACTCACCTACTTGGCTCCAAGAACTCTTCGGCTCACGTCTGAGCCCAGCAACCTCTTTGGAGGCAGGAGGCAGCCAGGACAGTCTCCTCCCCACAGTGTGGGATGCATTACTCAGTAACTTCTCCTCACTGAGCTTTTTTTTTTTTTTTTTTTTTTTGCAGCTCCTAAAGATGCACAAGGGTGGCTGCCAGCTCCACAGACTTTCTTTGCTGCTGCCCATACCCCTAAGAAGTCCAGGTGCTGAGACGGTGCCCCCAGCTCTTCTGATTTGGGGGGAACCCCTGCTAGAGTGAGGAACCTGTGAGCCTCCTCAGCCTAGGAAATTCCCCCACTTCCCATAGCTGTGAGTTTACAGAATCCTTGGCCTTTGGGATGAGAGGAGGTCTCGGATGGGCATTCTAAACCATCAGCTCCCGGAGGTCAGGGAGCAGGTCTGACTTGTCACCGTTCTTCTTGTCCATGCTGGCATTCAAATAATTATGTATGTTCAGTGAATGAATGACTAAATGAATGAATGATGTGAAGGTCACCTCACTCAACTAAGCAGGAAGCCTGAGTCACCAGTGGTGCGTCCCCTCTGTCCTCTTCCATGAAGAGGGAGGAACAGGATTCTCAGGCGGGCACATGGCCCTGGGGTTCCATGTCTTGTATCAGATGCATGGCCTTGGGTGCGTTACTGAACTGCTCTGCTTTGTGAGCTGCAAACAGGGATAGCAACTCCCACCTCATAGAGATGCCAGGAGAAGAATCTCAGGTAAAGGACACTTGTCATTAGTGCTATTCTCCTAATGTCTTTGGTCCTCTTCCCAAGCACATTTTAGGATCCTGCTTGCCCACACCCTTGAAATTGGATGTGGCCACGTGACTTGCTTTAGTCAATGACATGAGAGCAGAAGTGACATGGCACTCCTTGATGGAGGCTTTCAGCGCCCATGTGCAGTTCACCACACTCTCTTTTTCCTGCCTGTACCATCAAGGCAGCCACCACCAGTCTGGGTCCTGAAACGAGGGAGACACGGAGCAGACCCCTCCAGCCAAACCTTGATGGAGAGGCATGTGGTAGATTGTAAAGATAGCTGCACTAGTTCCTCCCATTTCTTTGTTCAGTGACTTTGCAATGTGATTTTGTGCCATGAATAATTCCTTTACCGTGTGACTTTGCTACTTTTCCCATTCAGAAATGAAGTCCATGTCTATGTCTCTTGAACCTGCTCAGCCTTGTGATTTGCTTTGACCAATGGGATATTAGAAAATGTGATGCAAGCAGAGACTCAAAAAGTGCCTGCACAGTGAGGCTTGCCCTCTTTTGCAGTGGGAACCCTTCCACCACCAGGTGAGCAAGCCTCCTGGAGGATGAGAGACCACGGAGAAAGAGGCTCCAGCTGTCTCAACTGCCCCAGCTCAGGTCTCAGACACATGAGGGAAGCCATCCCCCACCTCGCCCATTGGAGCAGGCACAGACCAGAAGAACCACCCGGCCAGCCCCCAGAATCCGGAGAAGCAGTCAATGATTGTTGTTTTACTCCACGAAGTTTTGGAGTGGTTTGCAACTCAGCAAAGCCTAACTGATACAATGTAGAATGAATGAGAAATAAACCTCAGGGTATTAAGCCACTGATATTTGGGGGATGTTTATCACTGCAGCCTAACCTAGCCCATTCTGAATGATAAAATATTTCCTTCCCCTTGTTCCAATTAAGTTGTAGGGGTTTTATCCTTCCCATTCTCCACTCCCTTCCACTCAATCCACTCCTCTGCCTCTTAATGTAGGCAGGATCCTCTGCTACCACATGCCCCTAGGAACGGTGATTCATTGACCCTGTGTCACACATCCCTCCCCCACTTCCGAGCCAAACTCTCCAGGGTTATCTGGGCCTTAGAGACAGTACATGAAATCTGCCCAGTATGTGACTCTAGCATTCATCATGCACTTGTAAGGTGAGGCAAGCTAGCCTCAACCCACAACCCTACATCCTCCCACCCCACTTTACCTTCTTGGATGTTAATCTGCCTGCAAAGTGTGGTGAGAAAAGCACTAGC